>CM037918.1:20875917-21540917 GCA_021346845.1 Apeltes quadracus | reverse complement strand
AGAGCGGCCTTTAGCCACGCAAAGTTTATCGTGCGTTGCGTTGTGTCGTGTTTTGTCTTGACGGCCGCGTGTCGCTCTCCCCTCAGGGTGGAGGGCTGCCTGCCCGTGTGCCCCCCCCACATGGTCCTGGACGAGGTCACCCGTCGCTGTGTCTTCGTGGAGGACTGTGAGTAGTGTTTAATATCAACAGCTAATATTTATATTGTAACCTTAACTGATCCGTGGGGCTTTTTCTCCCCCATTGGGCGAAAGCTCCGCACCTCCCGCTTAGTCTCATGGACCTTCTGACGCTCTCTTCATCGTTCAGGCATCAAGGGCCCAGTCGCTGGAACACCATCCACCGCGGAGGCCACTTCCACGACCCCCACCAGCACTGCTGCCTCCACCCGCCCGGCCACCACCACCACCACAGCATCCTCCACCGCTCCCCTCACCCCTCAGCCCGGCGAAGCCGCCAGCACACAGATGACCTCGTCTAAAGCGCCACGGCCCCCCTCCACTCCCGCAGCTCCCGAACTCACCAGAACACCAGGGCCCCCGTCCACACCGCCGGCACCCCCCACCGTCAGCCCCAAGGTGGAGGAGCCGCCGGCTACTGTCACAGCGACCGAAGCTTCGGCCACTGCTGCACGCTCCACCCCCAGCGCCGTCGCGTCCACAACGAGTAGCACTCCCCTCGGCGTCACAGCTCCCTCCTGGGTCACCTCCTCCACCGCCGCCACGACCACGACCACCGCCACGACCACCGCCACGATCACCTCCTCTGGTCCGAGGCCCGCTGTGGTCTCAGGGACTTTCGTTACTGACCCGACCACTGCTCCCAGTTCAAGTACCGCTGCGATAACAGACACCAGCACAGAGCCAGGGACAGTGGAGCAACTTTCCCCGACAACAGCAACCACTGCAGCACCAACCACTGCAGCAACAACCACTGCAGCACCAACCACTGCAGCAACAACCACTGCAGCACCAACCACTGCAGCACCAACCACTGCAGCACCAACCACTGCAGCACCAACCACTGCAGCACCAACCACTGCAGCACCAACCACTGCAGCACCAACCACTGCAGCACCAACCACTGCAGCAGCAACAACCACTGCAGCACCAACCACTGCAGCAACAACCACTGCAGCAACAACCACTGCAGCACCAACCACTGCAGCAACAACCACTGCAGCAGCAACAACCACTGCAGCAACAACAACTGCAGCAACAACGACAACTGCAGCAACAACGACAACTGCAGCAACAACAACAACTGCAGCAACAACCTCTGCAGCAACAACCACTACAACTATCCCTTCACATTTACTTCCCTCAGTCACCTCCTCGCCTGCCCCCATCTCCCCTCCTGGTGAAACAGGAAGTACCTCTTCACCCGCCGTCACCACAGAGCCAGTCACACCAGTTGCACCTTTCACCCCCAGTAAAACAACACCTTACATAATGACACCTGCTGCCACGCAGAAGTTTCTGCACACCGAACCCACGACTTCTACAGCAGCGGATCCTGAGATAGCGGCGTCTTCTACGGCCCACGCTGCATCGACCACACCTGCACCACCTGCACCACCTGCTCCCTCAGCAGACTGGGGAACAACGAAGAAAGCGATCGTACTGGATTCCACAACATCGGCCGGACGTCCACCCATAAAGATCACCGACCTCGTAACTCCTCCCGTGTCCAGCACCACCACGACCTACGCCGAGAGAACCTCCTGGTCCGTCGCCGGCCCGACAGCGCAGGAGACCACAGCGACCTCCAGACTCCCAGAGACGTCGACCGCGTCCTCGGGTCCTCCTGCCACGATGAGACCGACCACTGCCCCAATGCCTCCTACGGAAAACACTGCTGTGCCTCGTTTACCAACGCCAGAGAGCTCCGCCTATCCGGTTTCTACCGAGCCGTGGCACTGGGACGCCTCCTCCACCTCCACCTCAAAGACACAACCGGAGGTTACGTCTACAACAGTCCTCCCCGAAGTCCCTTCCGTGGAAACTACAGAGGCACCTCGCCTTCGCACAACGTCTACGCCGCCCGTCACCTCCGTCACGCCGGCTGCTGCAACCGCCGAAACTGCTACGCCTCCGGAAATCTCCACCACGGAAATCGGAGCCGCGACGACCGAGAAACTGACCTCTCCCCCGCCTACGCCTGCGCCCGGCGTCCCCCAGACACTTCTCATCACCATCTCTACAAGACCTCCGCCGGGTCTTTTGACCACCACCACGCTCAGACCCGTCACAGCGCAGCGAGTCACCGAGACGACGCGTCCGTCGACCACCAGGGCGGAGGTTTCAACCGGCAAGACGGAGGTGTCGCCAACAACGCAGATTCTGTCTTGGTCCCCACCGCACACAGCGACCACTTCCACAGCGGCTGCGGGGGCGACGACTGTCCAGGACGTAGCCACCACCCATTCGGTGTCCACTGAAAGAGTTACGCCGACCGGCACCAGCACCACCCAAACAACCGTCGAGTCGACACACGGGGTTCCCGGGACGACACGGGTTACCCCGAGAATCACGTCACCCGAGAGGCCCTCCATCAGGCCGGTCACCGTAGCAACGAGCGCCACAACTTCGGCAACCGGATGGACCACTGTCAGCCCCGGATTGACGACCACGTTGAGCTGGACCGAGCACGCCGACACGACCACGACGTTGACTCCCGCCCCCACCGCCGTCGGTGTGCCGGCGCCCATTCCCACCCGCACGACGGCCATGGTGTCTACGGCCGTTTCCGCGACAACAGTACGAGAGTCGTCCGCAACCGGGGGAATCCTGACGACCAAGGCGCCCCCGCCCGACGCTCAGCTCGTCTCTACCACGTCACCCCGAGCAGCCACGTCAGTCCAGACCACCGCGCGGGGGGGCGGAGCCAATCACACCAGCACGGCGAGGCCTCCCACGTCGTCGTCACTCTTCGCGCCTTTGAAGACGACCGAACACGCGGTGGAGGTGCCGACGTCCAGGGCTCCACGGATGTGCACAGTAGGTCACATGATTCCCAGTTTTATTTAGTACTCATGTGTCGTGTCTCAACTTGAATCATGCGACACGTTTGTGACACGTTTTCAGCTCATTTGAGATTTCGAGTTTAGTCTCTAGTTGCACACGTCTCACGACGCGTCACTTCCTGTCTTCCGCTTGTCTCCGCCCAGCCTCCGTACGCGGAGACAATCGACGACTGCACAAAGTACATCTGCGTCAACAACCAGCTGGTCCTCTTCAACAAGTCCCAGAGCTGCCCCTTCCCCTCCGACCCCCCGAACTGCGGCCTGCTCGGCTTCGCCGTGCTGGTCAACGGGGACAAGTGCTGCCCGGAGTGGGACTGTCCATGTGAGGGAGACAGAAACGTACCCTTTGTGCTTTTTCTCCCCCCGTCCCCGCGTCACAGATGTTCATGTCTCGGGGTCGCCCCCCCGTGTGCTGCAGGTCGCTGCTCCGTGTTTCCGGACCTGAACGTGATCACGTTCGATGGGAACAGCGTCGGCGTCTACAAGGCCGCCGCCTACATCGTGAGCCGGCTGCCCAACGAGACCGTCAGCGTCCTGGTGCAGGAGTGTCCTGTCGACTCGCAGTCTCCGGTGAGGACACGAGGACCTTCTGGAGCGGTTTGGGCTCCGCGAGATCGACGTCTTCTTTTAGAACTTTCATGTGTTTGTTTTATTACTCTAAATCCCCAAGAGTTAACGTCGGATAAGCTCGTCTGCATATGTACTCTTTCTTCAGCTCATTTAAAAGGGTCACATCACCAAACTTCTACAGAGCGCACTTATAATACATTGATTGATTGAATGGTTTTTTTCTGATTTATGGGCTGAAACAAAGAGATGAATGAACCTTTGAGCAAAATGAAGCTGGTTTTATCCGACGTTGCCTCACGTTCTTGTGCTCTACAAAACGCACGTTCGGTAGTTAAAGACCTCGTTTGGCTTCTTCAATACAACATTTCTGAAAACATTTAACACAAAAAGGACACTAAGAATTGTCCTCCGTGTTGATTCTTTCCAAGCTGCTGTGGAACTTCACCAAGTTGTGCCTGGTGGCGCTGAACATCACGCACCGATCCGACCACGTCGTCGTCGACCGGCTGCAGCGGCGGGTGAGACTCCACATTCCGCCTCTTTGCCCCTTAAACAACCGGCAGCGTCTCAACGCCTCCTCTTTCAGCTCTACGTCAACTCGCGCTACGCCAAGCCCCGCTTCAAGAAGTCCGGCTTTGAGGTCTACGACACGGGCAGCATGTACCTGATCCGCAGCCCGGCCGGCCTCAAGCTGCAGTGGTACCACAGCACCGGCATGCTGGTGATCGACACCGACAGCTCGGGCAGCCGGCTGCACGCCACGGGCCTCTGTGGTGAGTCACCTGTCAATCAGCGTGTAGCCCCGCCCTGAAGCGCCCCGTAAAGAGGTTTTCTGCCCCCCCCTACCCCTCTCAGGCTTCTGTGACGGGGACCCGTCCAACGACATGACTCTGGCCAACGGCTCCACGGTGGCCGCCGGCGAGGATCCGGACGTGTTCATCGACAGCTGGCTGGTCCCCAACACCACCGAGCTACGTCAGCCACAGCCGCCGCCGCCCGCTCAACTGCTCCACCAGCGACTGCTCCGCCTGCCTGCTGATGCTGCAGGACGAGGCCTTCCAGCCCTGCAGCGCCTTCGTACGTACACCCCCCCCCAATGACGGCGGTATTTTTACGGCACGGCCACAATGATAATGTTTGACCTGTTCTGTTTGCAGGTCCCGCCGAGCACCTTCTGCGAGGTCTGGGTGCGCGATGAGGAGTACGTGAACAACCAGTGTGTGGCGCTGGCCGCCTACGTCGCTTCCTGCCACAAGTTCCACATCTGCATCGAGTGGCGCAGACGGGACTACTGCCGTAAGCCTCGCGCGACCTCTCGTCTCATGTGACACGACAACGCGAGTCTTTAAATGCGGAACGAATGAACTGAGCGTCCTGGTGTTCGTGCAGCCTTCTCCTGCCCCGAAGCGCTGCGCTACCAGGCCTGCCTGCCGGCCTGCACCGCCCGGTCCTGCCCCAACCACGACTTCCACTCGGACCCGGACCAGTGCTCGGGCCTGACGGAGGGCTGCGTGTGCCCCGAGGGGACCCTCCTCCACCGGCCCTACTCCGCCCTCTGCATCCCCCCGGACAAGTGTGGTGAGGCGCCCGTTTACCGCCGACGCCCCCTTGGATTGTGCCTGTCGCCGTGTTATTTAAAAAAAAATCTTTTGGTAAATGATCAGGATTCATTTGCATGTTCTCTTGAACTTTTTTAGCAGATTCTCCTCGTGCTGTCGTGTGCGACACCTCATACAATGTTAGCGTAGCGTACCTCCACCCTCATCAGCATTTAGGACTTTGAGTTGTTGTTTCGCGTGTTTTGAGGTCCCGTCGTGTGTTCCGCAGCCTGCACCGACGGCGCCGGCGTTCCCCGCGCACACGGCGACGTGTGGAAGGCCTCCGAGGACGCCTGCTGCATGTACCGCTGCGACAACGACGCGGTCCTCCCGGTGGAGTACGACTGCTCCGCCGCACCGCCGCCGCCGCCGTGCCTCCGGGCCGCCGAGGTCCTCGTGGGCCTCGCCGACGACGCCAGCTGCTGCCCGCGGAAAGCCTGCGGTGAGGCCCGGCGCTCCGAATCTACCAGCGGGGAAGCCGCTGATATGTGTGACTCATCGATGTGTCGTTGTGTTGAACTGTCACAGTGTGTAACCAGAGCCTGTGTGACTCCGCCCCCCCACGGTGTCAGTACGGCGAGAAGCTGGTGTCGTACTACAGAACCGACTCCTGCTGCCCGGACTACGTGTGTGGTGAGTTTATCATTGGACTCGCTGACGTTTCGTTATGCTAAGCTAAGCTAGCATCCTCGGACTTGATTATATTATTGATTATAATTTTCCTCCGTTGTTGCCGCGTCTCAGAGTGCGATCCCGACCTCTGCGAGTCGGACGTTCCCGCCTGCCGAGGCGACCAGACGGCGATCGCCACTAGAGCCGACGGCAGCTGCTGCCTCGCCCACATCTGCAGTCAGTTCAGTCAGTCAGCGTTTAACCGCCAGCGGGGAAGCGCCAAGCCGTTTGCAAGTGTGTTTCTTTTTCACCTCAGTGTGTTCTTCCTGCCCGGAGGCCCCTCCTCTCTGCCAGGACGGCGAGGTGCTGACGGTGGACGGGAACGCCACGGACCGCTGCTGCCCCGCCTACCAGTGTGGTCAGAAAACACACACACACACACACATTTAAGAAAATTCACATCGTCTGTGTGTACATATGTTGGTTTACACACGCAAAGGCGCAAATTTGTTTTGTTGTTTTTTTTAGCATGAAGTAGCACAAAAGTTGGAATTAGCTGTGAAACTGCCAAATGTGTTTTAAAGCTGCATTCTGTGTGGTGACCAGCAGGGGGCGACTCCTCTGCTCCCATAGACGTCTATGAGGAAATGACTCTACTTCTCTGTGGATTTATTCCCTCAGTAAACATTGTAAACATGAGTTTATGGTCTCAGTCTGTAGTTTAATGCAGCATGATGCTCATTTAGTGAATTATGGTCCAACAGACCAGCAGGGGACGCTTTAGGGCGGGGCTTACTATGATTGACATGACCAGCTTTGCTGTGTGCATGTGTGTGTTCGTGTGTGTTTGTGCGTGCAGTGTGTGAGCCCTACAGGTGTCCTCTGCTTGTTTGTCCCGTCGGGATGTCGGTGGCGTCCGACTCCAGTCCGGGTCGCTGCTGTCCGAACCAAACATGCGGTATGAACCATCTTCTAAATAAGATTAAGATCCACTTCCACATATAAAAAAAGGACTAACAGCTTTTTGTGATTTCAGAATGTTCCTGTGAGAACATCGCCTCCCCTAAATGTGGCTTGGTGCGTTACTCAGTTCGGATATCTGACATTTCTAATATGATCGATATTATTGTTCTCATTCACAACAAGTCGTTTTTGTAGCTTCCTCTTGGATGTGAATGATTTTTTTAAAGATGTTGGCGCCCAGAAACATCCCATTTTGAGGGCAGCAGGGAGCGTGCAGGTAAAGATGAAGACGCTAGAATGCGAGTGGCGTCTTAATGTTTGTGATCTGGGTTTCAGGGAGAAGCCGCCCAGCTGGACCGAGCGTCCCAGTCCCACCCACACAACCAGTGCGCCTGCAAGAGATACAAGTGTGGTGAGCTGATTCATACTTACCATCAGGAGTAATGCACGCACACATCATGCAGTCAAGATAAGATGACGCTGGCTGAGCCGTGCCACCTCTGACTTTCTCAGTGCGCGAGGCCGTGTGTGTGTTCGGCGAGCGCGGCGTGCTGCGTCCGGGTCAGACGCTGGTGGAGCGCCACGCCGACGGCGTTTGTCACAGCCGGCAGTGCAGCCGCAGCCTCGACCCGGCCAGCGGCTTCCACCTGCTGCGCACCGCCAGCGTCAACTGCTCCGCCCGGTGCCGCCCGGTGAGCCCAGCGGCACACGCACACACACAACACACGCACACACGTAACACACACTGATCGTCCCCGTGTTACAGAACCAGATCTACGTCCCTCCGAAGGACCAGACTACGTGCTGCGGGGTTTGTAAGAACATTTCCTGCCTGTACAAACACGAGAACGGGACGGCTGTCCTCTACAAGGTGACTCATCGTTCCTCCACTCACAGTCAGTTAGGCAATAAGGCCTGTGGATGAGAGCACGTACTGCAGTACATCAGTAGTAGTAGTAGTAGTAGTACTAGCACTGCAGTACTCTGTGTGTGTTTTCAGCCGGGGAAGTCGTGGGTGACGAGCTGTGTGAAGTTCGACTGCGTGGACACTCTGTCGGGGCCGACGCTCATCTCGTACTCGTACAGCTGCCCCCCCTTCAACGAGACCGAGTGCATGAAGGTCAGAGCACGCACACACGCACACACGCACACATGCACACGCACACATGCACACATGCACGCACGCACACACGCACACATGCACACATGCACAAACGCACACACGCACACATGCACACACACACATGCACACATGCACGCAGGCACACACGCACACATGCACGCGCACACACACGCACACATGCACGCACGCACACACGCACACATGCACGCGCACACATGCACACGCACACGCACACATGCACACATGCACACAAGCACACATGCACGCACATGCACACGCACACATGCACACATGCACACATGCACACAAGCACACATGCACACAAGCACACATGCACGCACATACACACGCACACAAGCACACACGCACACATGCACACGCGCACATGCACACATGCACACGCACACATGCACACACGCACACACGCACACATGCACATGCACACACGCACACGCGCACACACGCACACACACACACACACACACATGCGCACACACACACACACACACACATGCGCACACGCACACGCACACATGCACACGCACACATGCACGCACACCCACCTCATGTACATCTCAAGTGATCTGAAACTACAAAGGTTTGTCCGCCAGGTGAGTCTCCAGCGTTCGCTGCAGGGACGTTTGATTGAATGAATGAGCCTTGAGTAACAATCAATAGAAGAACCAGGCGACTCGCACATGAACTCCTCCCCATCTCACGTCTCCTCTGCATCAGGTCGGCGGAACCGTCGTAAGTTACATGGACGGATGCTGCAAGACGTGTGAGTACCCGATCCAGCGCAGCCTGCGCGGTTAGCGTAGCGCCGTAGACGCTGAAGAGCGCTTCCACCTGCCGCCCGACATGTGTCACACATGTTCGCCCTTCAGCTGAGAAGCGCCTGCGGCCGGCGCTCACCTGGATCCTCGCTGCTGTGAAATGGGTTTAAAATGCGTCAGCGTGCTTTTCAGAGGACGACCCTTCAAAGTGATGATAGCTGTAGAATCGTCCCTGAAAAGCCTCTGATTTCATGCAAGTAGCTTTTTGGTTGATGTGCTGCAGCTTACCTTCATGTACCCCCCCCCCCCCTCCCCATCCAGGTACTGGATTCTCTCTGTTCCCTTTCCCCTTTAGCCCCATGACTCCCACAGTTAACACAAACTGTGAACGAGGTACCAAAAACAACAAGGCTTGTTTGTGCCATTGTTGCTATTCAACAATGTACTCCCTCCAAAATCAATAAAACACGCAGGAAGTGACTGCAAACTAAATGTGCAGAACGCTCCTCTCACCTGCCGCCTCAGTTCAGGTCCCTGCGAGGTAAAAATCACTGTATATTCAGAACATACGAAGCAAATGTTGCCTCCTCCTCGCTTTATGTTCTTAACTTCTGAGGGAGATTCTAAGTTCCCTTTTTATTACTGTCTCTGAAAAATGTGATTTGACACCTGAAAGGAGGCGGAGACCAAATCCTTCATGCAGGCCGATAATGAGGTCACACTTGAGAGGACAGTTACGAGTGTTCGCCCTTGCACCCCCCCTCTCCCTCCCCGCCCCCCCCACCCCACTTTGAACCCCCTACGTGTAGAACTCTTTCCCCACCTAGCTGTGTCTGGGCAGTGCATTGTTGATTGCCAACAATGTGCTGTTGGTAGTTGCTCGGTAGTCGGGCTTAGGCGTCTGCATGTCTCAGTAGATTTCTGTCGGGAGGAGGGGCGAGGAGGGGTGAGGCGGGTCGGGGGGGGGGGGGGGCTTTTCGCCACTGTAGGAGATCTGCATGCTGCTGTGCGGCTCCGCCACCAGTGGGCGCCGCCTGGAGCTGCTATGTGAGTCACATGTCAAATTCTCATCAGACATTGTGGATTCATTTAGAGTAGAAGAAGTTGACGTAAAATTCTGCTAAAAATTTATTCAGGTCTGATTCCATGACTACGCCAAGAGTTTCTAACATTAACCATCAAATCAGAGTTTGATTATTATTATTAGTCCAATGCATTTATGAGGCGCTTTCATTGGACCACAGCCCCCCTTCTGTTTTGTGAATATCTGCCTGTTAACTGCGTAATTATTATTATAACTATTTAGTGGTTTACCACAGTCCGACCAAAGGGAGCCGGTAGATTTAAAACAAAAGAGGCTCCAGGACGGCGCCAAGGGGAACTCCGCATGTCATAATCCAAAGACACAAAGTGGTCCTTGTCCCTTTTTAAATAGGGTTTAAATCAGTTTAAAGCTGGTTAGTCAGTCAGTATACTGAGATCTAATACTAAGACTTAAATGATGACTGCATGTGGACAAGCGGGTGTAACTGAAAGATTTAGGGAAGAAAAAGGTTTCCTTCTCCAACGGCTACATAACTGCATATTTCAGGGCGTGTAGAAAGATGGTTTTATTACAAATGATAATGTTACATAGTACATAGTTACTCCATTGTTTGTAAAAGAGTACAGAGTTCAAACATAATCTGTTTGTCGAGTCTTTGTCTATGAAAGATGGCGAAAGGGGGGAAGAACGGATCTAATCTGACAGTTGACACATAGCAGCTTCACGTTGATGCTGAGCTTGTACAACGTGTCTTTTTATTTCATTCCTTTTTTATTATAAATACATTTGTGTTGATATTTGAGTTTGAAGCCATTTTGTCCATGTGATAAAGGCACAAAGCTTCTCCTCAGTTCTTTTACACTCAGTTTTTTGCCTCATTTGTGAAGCTTCCTCCTTTCGTTGCTTTCTAGCTTCAAAGCTTTCAGTGTAATTTGTGTCCTTCATCTAACTTCATCATCCACTGAAACATCTCTTGCATGATTTTCACTCTTCGGTAATTCCTTCCCCCTCTTCCGGGTATTTGCTGCGTCCAGATGGGGAATCTTTTGCTCGTTTTTCTTCGGTATAGCTCACGTTAACTTTGTCCCGACTGATGTGGTCTGTTGTCGCGTGAACAGGCAAAGAAGACGGGAAGTCGTGTCAGAAGGTCACGGTGAGGATGACCATCAGGAAGAACGACTGTCGCAGCAACAGGCCGGTACGGACTGTGACTAGAGTGTTGAAGTCTGGCGTCTATTGATGGTGTACATTTTAATATGTATTATATTACATTCTTTGTTATTGATATTGTTACGGTTTCTTTTCTTTGTACGCGAGCAGACCACCAAGAATCCCCCGTTAACGATAAATCACCCCACTTACAAACTGCCTTCGGTCCTCTCGTCTGATAGGTGAACATTGTGTCATGTGACGGGAAGTGTCCGTCCGCCAGCATCTACAACTACAACATTAACACCTACGCTCGCTTCTGCAAGTGTTGCCGGGAGACGGGCCTGCAGCGGCGCGCCGTGCAGCTCTACTGCAGCGGCAACGCAACCTGGGTCAGCTACAGCATCCAGGAGCCCACCGAGTGCTCCTGCCAGTGGTCCTGATCGCACACGCACACACACACGCACGCACGCACACACACACACACACATACAGACATGCACACGCACAGAAGAAGAAACCTCGTTGCCATGTTGCTTTAGTTGAGAGAGTGGAATACTGAGCTCTGATTGGCTGCTCCGGTCAGGTGCTCCGCTGCCTCCGCTGGCAGGGAGGTGCTGCTGCATGGCACAGAAGCTCGACCTTTGACCTTTTATATCTGCTGTCGCAAAAGTGATTATGATGATCCTTCATTGGGACTTTTGGTTCATTAGAGGAAAATGTGGAATTTTATTTATAAAAGGAATTCTTATAGCTGATTTTAGCAGACTTCAACAACTAAAACTGTGAAAATGTCCATCACATACAATACATCAAATTATATGAAATAATTAATACAACAAAAACTCTGCAGTGAAGTCTGTCTGCATTTTGAAATATAAAGGTATTTTATGGGCTAAAATGCTGTGGTATGTATTTGACAAAAAGATGATTAGAGCGCAGAATCGAGAGGCCACAGATGTCTGCCTTCATTGAAAGTGAGGGGATTCTTGTGTTGTCATCAGAAGATTTTCTCCCCACCGTGTGACCCATAAATCCCAGGCAGAATAATAACTAATGTATATTAAAATGATACATGAACTCCTTTTAAAAACCCCGCTGCAAAGAGGTCAAAGGTTTCACGCCGCCGGTCACATGTGCTGCCGTGACTCGAAGGCTCAAAGACGAGCATCAAAAAGCTTTAAGGAAAGAAGGCGTGATGTTGATCAGGACACGAGCTCCTCCCCTCGGTTCAGCGATCAGAATTTACCCCCAATTCCTGATGTTGTGCCTTGTTTGTTTTGTAAATATATTTTTTTTAACGATCAGATTGTTAGATGTTTTACTTTTAGAACGGTAATGAAGTGTATATTCAGTGATTGTGAAGTATACTTGATATAATCGACACTAGAGAGATGTATTAACTGATTTAAATCCAGCTGTATGTGGAGCACTTTATTTATTTATTGGAGTTTGGTAGAGCGCAGACATGAAGAGAAGCATTCGACCCGAGTAAAAATCAGACTTCCCCATACCTCCAAACTACCACGTGGAAACAGAAAAACAACTATCTAAACGTGAAAAAGTGACAAAAAACTGTTGATTCAAAGAGGATTTGTATTTTAAAATAAATATTTCCTGGAAAATCCTAAACTTCTTTGCCCTGTTTATTAGATAAAATGTGCTGTATGCTTAATGTTTGTTTTTGTTGTATCATATATTATAGTAGGGTTATATATAATATATTTGTCAACGTCGTACGTCAGATTCTCTAACATAATGGATGCCAATTGAATCAGAATAAAATAAAGACATTAAAGTAAAAACAAATGCAGCTTGGGATTGAACCAGAAGTGAAGAGTGTATATAAATATTGTGGTACCAAAGTTGATATTAAATTTTAAGGGTTGCATATAAATATACTCACAAGTGCAAACTGTATCTAGTGAAATTTTTTTTAAAATGGAACATGGAACAGGAAATGCTGAGACGTAGATATGATTTATATTTATTTTTATTTATTAATTTATTTACACATGTCGTTGCCTTGACAGAGGAATTAAAAACATTTTTTTGGCGTTAATCTATGCGATTAATGCGACTAAATATTTTAACGTAGTAACAAAATGGCCGCCAGCTGCAGTCACTTACACCGAAGAAAGCAAGAAGGAAGCTCAAGAGACCCTTTTGCATTGGAAGTAAAACAAACATTCATTAATAACAACATTAAACTACAACATCAATAACATTCATTAATTGCCATTAATTAATTTCAAAATGGGATATAAATTCATTATTTTTTCATCATGTAAAAGTATAAAGTAAAAATAACACTATAATTAGTAAAAGAAACAAACTCATAATACACTATAATTCTTTATTTAGCTATATTTTATAAATTGTCGTAAAAAAGTATGGTTCATCAAAAGAATCAACTAATTAAGTACAACCAGCACGTGAGTTTACACACACACACACACACCTTAATGCTTGTGTGCCGGGTCGGGGGGCGTTCCAATATGAGTTAAAGGGCAGCTTGTCTTAGGTTTCACAAGCTGCTAAATTTAACGTGGAGGCTCCTCGTTGAGCAGCGGCTTCTTTCCCGACGCAACACGTCTCACTTCCACGAGTCCACACGCAGCTTCACAAGATCAACGCAGGAATGAAGATCAATTCAAATAAAGAAGAAATCAGAGAGCTGCATTAAAACAAGTAACTGGAACGGCTGTGCGTGCGGTTCTGCATCGTAATCCACGACAAAGATGTTTCAATATATTTGTGTAATTAAAGGCTTTTATGATCACACCTTTTCCCTTTCTAACAGTATTCTGAGAATAAATCCCTGCGTTCTGCCTTTCGCTACGTTTTTAGTACTAAATGATGTTTGAATGAGTCTCTGAATGAATCCTGAGAGAAACTCATTTTAAAGTTGAGTCATATAACAACATAACAGAGACACTTTTGTTGAATTGTAAAGTTAATAGTTTAGTTTGACACCACTTTGTGAAAAATCAGTGGTTGAGGTTGTCGTAACCACGGAAACGTGACGCGTGAATCCAACTCGCTCTGCAGAAACGCTGATGTTAAAATAAGTGAATGACTAAAATTCCAAATGGATACAATTCAAAGCCTGAATGTTAAAATGTGATCATCTTTAAAATGTTGCTTCTTGATTCACAGAATCCAGCGTCTCAGGTCTGTTTAGATAATTATCATTAAGGGACGCTCATCAGCAACTGAGGGCTTTGTGAGGGAGGCCTTTTCTATTGAGTCCACACACACACACACACACACACACCCCTCAGATGATTGGTCAGCGACACCACAGCCCTGCCCCCCCACAGTGGCTGCGACTAAATGACGCTCATTACGAGTCTAAAGGTCGCCGCTTCCCTCTTCCCAGATTCCAGCGGCACCAAACCACTGGCCTGCCTGTCCAGCATCGTGGCGCACATCAGCACCGATCCAGCTGCGGCCCTCCCAGGGGACAGCGTAGTGCCCCGGGGCCCCGGGTCGCCTCAGAGCGGCCCTGCAGGCTGCGGTTCCCCCGCTGGACCCGACGGAGCTCAGCACTCGCCCCCCCCACAACAAAGCGACTCCCTCCCCCCGAAGGGAGACGCCGCGTCCAACAGTCTCATCACGGAGCAAAGGAGGTTTATGGACCTTTTTCTAGAGCAACTGACAACTGCATGAGGACCGTTTTGTAAACCTGTAAATAAGAGCTGTATGCTACACACACACACACACACACACACACACACACACACACACACACACACACACACACACACACTGTCATATTGTATTATTTATGAGTGAATGGAATTTTACAGTTTTTCTCGAGGGCAAAACCCCTCAATACTCCTGCAAAATGGAACTGTAAATGTTGAGACTGATTATAAATGTGTCATTACCTGCATGTCATGTCAAATACGTCATGTGTGCTTGTGAAGAAACACACAGACAGACACACACACACACACTAACATGCACACACACGCACACACACACACACACACTAGCATGCACACACACACACACACACACACACACACACACACACACACTAGCATGCACACGCACACACACACACACACACACTAGCATGCACACACACGCACACACACACACACACACACTCACAATAAGCACAATTATAATGAAAAAGATGAAGTCATTACTGACAGAAATAAACAGAACACTTGTGATTTAGGTCAAACCTTTTATTATGCAAAGTTTCTGAATTCCTTTAAGACAAAATTAAGTGAATCACAAAGTACAAAATATAGCAATATTCCTCTAAATTAAGTAAAATCCTTCAAATTTAAAAAACAAAATCCACGATGACAATTTGATTTTTGGAAAAGACAACATCCTTAATTAAAACAAATTGTATATTCATTGATTACTAAAGTAAGTAAAATCACGAAGAACGATAAACAACATTTTAATGAAATTAATGTCCTTAATTACAAAAGGTGTAACCTTGTAATTAGAAAAAAAAAGAAAAAAAATGTAAGTACTAAATTAAGTAGATTCATGAGTAATAATCATAGAAAAGTAAAACTGTAAAATATGTAGAAAAATTACAATTACAAACTAAAGTGAAATCCTGCAGGGGAACAATAAGTGAAATAGTGAAAGCGTTTTACTAAAGTCAGAGTTTTAGGGGCCGATCACAGCGGGATGCGCTATTGTTCTTATTTGTATTAATATGATCATCTTCTATTTAAATATGTATAAATGCGTCATGTGACCCAATAGAGACGGCTGAGGTGAAGTTATGATGTCATTAATGACACCAGCAGCTTCTCATCATTGAGTTTCGTCGTACAGAAGGTAGAAGATGTGCGTCAATGGTTCATGTCTGTGTGGTTTAATACATCACATTCACATTGTTGCTCACAGTCTTTGGTCTCTACGGCTGCTTGGACTCTGCTAAACCTGATCTCAGGTCTAGTTTATCCAGCTTTATACCTGTGAGGGGTTTGAGAGCAGGAACCAATGGGCTTTGAGCTGAGAGCCACACACAGGAAGTCAGAGACCAACACGTTGCTGAGAGGAAGAAGCACAGGCTCTAATAAAGTCTCATCATATTGCAGCCTTCTTGTTGGAAGCAAACATGCGGATGAACGTGAGCTGATGCTGCTTGTGTGTTACAAATCCATCTGGATGTGAGAGGAGCTACTCTGCTCCCTGAGCTCCTTCTTCTTCAGCTTCTTCAACACCCAGGTGATGATGATCCAGCTCCAAGTCCTCCCGTCTGCCCAGCGTCCGCCCCCTGGTGGTCTGCAGAGACATGACAGCACCTGTCTTCAGTTGACTAGTCACCGAGCGAGAGCTTCGTGTAGTCCAACAGACGTGTGTCCGTACCTTACAGTAGAAGTAAAGGGCAACGTTCACCCACAGCAGCATCAGAGGCAGGAGGACGGCTTTGATGATGAGAGGTGTTGGATCTGCTCACACACATGGAGAGTGATCACATGACATCAGGAGTCCAACAGCATCATTGACGCTCATTACTCTCCGTGTTTTCTTCATATTCACTGATTGAACAGTTTATCTGCTCTATGGTCTGTTAGAGAGCTGTCATTCAGCGTGTAGCCCCGCCCCCAAGTATCTACTGCTTTATGATCTGTTAGAAAGCTGTCAATCAGCGTGTAGCCTCGCCCTCAAGCATCTCCTGCTTTATGGTCTGTTAGAGAGCTGTCAATCAGCGTGTAGCCCCGCCCCCAAGCATCTCCTGCTTTATGGTCTGTTTGACTCTACATGGACCATCATTTACTAAATGAACATAATGCTGTATTGAAGCAGACGTGAAACTAGAGACTGAGACCATAAACTCACGTTAGCTTCAGTTCTCAGAGGACCAGAGTTGCCATGGTAACCAAACCTGCTCCGTCTTACAGCATATTGTTGTTTCACTTTATAGTTGTTGTTTAGGTTTGGTTACTATTTGACATGTGTAACACCATGACAGGAGTCACAAAGTCCTTCCAGAAACAACATGCATGGACTCTGTGGTCAGCTGATCATCTTCAGTCAGTTTGGACCAATCATCTTCCACTAAGCTGCATGTAAACAGTCAGCTTACCTTCAACAGAGACAGAGAGCAGACGGCTCTCAGAGGAGAAGTTATGAGAAAAAACATGGAGGTGATAAACACATCTGTAGCTTCCTTGGTGGGCGGGCTCTGCAGCAGGAAACAGGAAGTGGGCAGAGTGATTGACAGCTGGCTTGGTGTAGTTGTGTGTTGAGTCGAAGGAGAAGAAGGTGAGCTGGAAGGAGCCTCCTGGGTACTGCGGCTGGATGGAGCAGCCGATGGTGAAGGTGGAGCCCCTGAGCGCCTGAGCCCCCTGCTGCTGGACCTCGGAGACGCCGTACATGGAGGAGGACACAGAGATGATTGGCTGAAGCAGCAGGTCTGTAACAGAGAGATGATGACAGTTCATGTTCACCCTTCATTAAAAGAGACGAACCCTCGATAAGGAAGTGATGTCACAGACAGATAGACAGTACAGAGATGATGTCACGGATGGACTTACCTGAGCAGGTGAGATCCAGCATGGAGGAAGAGGAAGCTGAATATAAACACTCCCTCGGAGCAGATTCAGACTGAACACAGACAGAGTGAATCCTCCACACAGATCTCTTTGAGGACTCGTCTCTGCGTCTGAATGAAACAGCAGAGCCACAGTCCAGATCTCTACAGGCAACACCTGCTGCCTTCAGGTTCATGTTATAGTCCTCTACTGGTCTCCATTCTCCTTGTTTCATCTCCAGTGTTCCTTCACAGCGACTGGCTCCTCCCACCAACCTCACAGGTTCTGAACAGAAACAAGAGAGTCGTCAGTAAAGAACAAAGTGAGTTTCAGTAGAAGAGAAATGAAGCAGATCCAAGCTGCAGCTCCTCTTCTACCTGAGCAGGTGAGTCCAACAGCTTTACCAGGTGAGCAGGTGTTTCTCTCTGAGCCTGAGCTTCTACAGTCCAGGAGAGCAGACTCATGGCCTCCACACTGGAACCCTTTGGTCCACACTGGAGCCTCCACTTCTCCATAGAGCGCCCCCTGGAGGACTGAAGGAGCCCCACAGCCAAGCTCCCTACAGACCACCTCTGCCCCCTGCTGGTCAAAGTCCTCTTCACACACTGAGGACCACTGGTTAGACTGGTTAGACTGGTTAGACCTCACCTCCAGTCTGCCTGAGCACAGACTAGACCCATTCACCAGCCTGATGGAGTCTGGAGAGAAGATAGAAGATGAGAGAGAGACATTACAGTTTTTCTCGATTGTTTACACTCAAATTCTGGTACTTGACGCACAATGACCACAACATGTAACTCGCGAACCAACCCCCTGAACCAATTATGCTGAACTACAAGCACAATTCCTGCTTTACTCTCAAATTGCCGTTCTAAAACACACTTTTTTCTAAACACTACACACAATTCTCTGCATTTGGCACAATTTTCATGAAGGAAAATCTTGTTTTCACAAGGAACACGCTGTCATTCCAAATCCTAAAGTGAATCTCCCTCCTCTGCACACTGACTCGTCACCTGGGCAAACACCTGTCACACAGTGTTACAATCAGCAACCAGAGACCGGAGATGGAAAGTGTGTGACCGAGTCCACAAACGCACACAGCCCTTCTCCAAGCTGTGGAAGACGCATGTGGAGACGCAGCAGCTGATGCTTTTTGTTTTTTACTGTAACTGAATACAGTAAATTCTTCTGTTGTTTTGTATGTCGACCACTTTATGTGCACATTTGTGTTGGTTGGGACGTACACATGGAGAAAATAAAATCTATTTGTTACCGTGTATTTGTGAGTTGTGAGTATAAAAACAATATTCTAAAATATTTTACAACACACGTATGTACAGTGTGTACTGTGTGTAGTAAGTGTAACGCTGAACAAACAAAAGGTCACTATGATGAATGGAGACGTGTTTTCAGTTCATCAGAGTGTTTTACATTGAGCACATCAGCGTTTAACTGGTTCTTATAAATGTCTACTCACATGATGGTCTGTGTGTCATTTGAAAACAAAAACACATTTTGAGAAAAAATAACATTGTTTTGAATGTAAAGTTTCATTTTGCAGGAGTATTGAGGAGTTTTGCCCATTGTGTGTGTGTGTGTGTGTGTGTGTGTTTGTAGAATTTGTGTGTAGAGTTCTGAGAGTATGAGGCATGCTTCAAGAAAATGTGTGTAAACAATCGAGAAAAACTGTAACACAGCGTAGGATCCACACTGAATGTTTGCATACGTTCAAAGGAGGACGTTCTCATGTGCATTTAGACTCATCAATGCTTGTGATTGGCTGCCAGTGAGCTTTTTCCCTCCATGAACACTGAATCTAGCAGTAAGTGTGATCAGCTGGTTCAGCCTCTCATCCCGCCTTGGACACGCCCACATTAACCACGAGTGGTGGATTCGTCCATTGAGGCGTCCTAACAGAGCCAGAGTGTCTCTCATGCAGCACATCAGCAGACTGACTGAAGTATTGATGATTACAGGAATCACACTGATTGATTCCACAATGATGGAGACCATCAGTGAATCACCACCTGGACGTCATGTAGAAAAGAACACAACTTATTGACTCACTATGTGTGACATTTGATTAGAGGTCGGAGATGGTTTATATCTTTAACTGTTGAAATGTGCTCATAGTTTTGTCTCACAGGTACAAATAACACTGCTGGTTTAAATGTTTATTATAGAGAAGATGTAAGTAACTTGTGGTATGAAGTTATATTAAATATGTGGGAGGCGTCATTGTACCCTGTAATGACGCCTCTCACGTTTAACTCCTACAGTCTGGCTTCAGTTGACCTTCTGCGTCTCTAGATGTTGGAACACATGGTCAGAGTCTCAGTCCAGCTGATCTCCTCCTCCTCTTAGCTTTGTTTCATAGATCACAAGGTGGAATAGAAAGAGATTCTCTCTGGTATGAATGAAGAGTCATGGGACTGACTGATGGAACACAACTATCCACACCTCACAAGATGGGCCTGGACCCTGATGGAGAAACACGTCTCCACTTCAGCATCAGCAGGTGCTGAGCCAGTAGAGGTCAACATGCAGAAAGTCCCGTTAGAAAGCAGACCATGTGGAACCTGAAGGTCCACTGGAGACGGAAGGGACAGGTGAAGGCTTATGAAGGGAGAGAGCCTCCTCAGAGAGGTGATGGACACATTCACAGTGTGTAGTGAGGGAGGGACTGGACCAACACATAGGAAGCACATGACACAGAGATGATGTCACGGATGGACTTACCTGAGCAGGTGAGATGCAGGAGGGAGGAAGAGGAATCTGATATTAAACACTCCCTCGGAGCAGATCCAGACTGAACACAGTCAGAGTGAATCCACCACACAGATCTCCATGAGGACTCGTCTCTGCGTCTGAATGTAACAGCAGAGCCACAGTCCAGATCTCTACAGGCAACACCTGCTACCTTCAGGTTCACCCCATAGTAATCTACTGGTCTCCATTCTCCTTGTTTCATCTCCAGTGTTCCTTCACAGCGACTGGCTCCTCCCACCAACCTCACAGGTTCTGAACAGAAACAAGAGAGTCGTCAGTAAAGAACAAAGTGAGTTTCAGTAGAAGAGAAATGAAGCAGATCAAAGCTGCAGCTCCTCTTCTACCTGAGCAGGTGAGTCCAACAGCTTTACCAGGTGAGCAGGTGTTTCTCTCTGAGCCTGAGCTTCTACAGTCCAGGAGAGCAGACTCATGGCCTCCACACTGGAACCCTTTGGTCCACACTGGAGCCTCCACTTCTCCATAGAGCGCCCCCTGGAGGACTGAAGGAGCCCCACAGCCAAGCTCCCTACAGACCACCTCTGCCCCCTGCTGGTCAAAGTCCTCTTCACACACTGAGGACCACTGGTTAGACTGGTTAGACTGGTTAGACCTCACCTCCAGTCTGCCTGAGCACAGACTAGACCCATCCACCAGCCTGATGGAGTCTGGAGAGAAGATACAAGATGAGAGAGAGACATTACAGTTTTTCTCGATTGTTTACACACATTTTCTTACTGTTTTTCTCGATTGTTTACACGCAATTTTGAACACCGGGTTTTATATTTTCTTCAATGTATTTTTTTATACGTGGCAGTGACGTAGTGCTCACTTGTAAATTCGTAATCGATTCAATGAAAATGTAAAGCATTTTGAACATTTTCAGCAATATGTTTGCGAATGTGGGAGAAATCACGTGACCAAGGCAGAAAACATCTGCTGCTGCACAAACACGCACCCGCAGGCAAACCAGTAGGGACGTAACACCGGTACGCGCCGGAAAGAAAACTGCACTGTCTCTGAAAAATATTGCACTTTCAGCCTGACAACACAACTGCTAACGTGGCGCGAGGTTCGGCACCGCCGCCGACCTGCATCAATCAATGCACAGTAACGCACCACATGTAACGCCGTTATTTTAAACAGCGTTATTCCAAACACCGACGGTAAAAAATATATTTTATTTTCTGCACAAAAACAATGTACACAGTGTACATCCCAACCAACACAAAGGTGTGCATAAAGTGGTCGACATACAAAACAGAAGAATTGACTGTATTCAGTTACAGTAAAAAAAGAAATCCACTGTTCTGTTTGGGTCTGGCCACAGCACCTCATCCGCATCACAAGCAGTGTTCTCCCTGCCAAGCCGCGGGGGAAATATCGCCAAATATCGCCACATGCAGAGAATTGTGTGTAGTGTTTTGAAAAAAGTGTGTTTTAGAACGGCAATTTGAGTGTAAAGCAGGAATTGTGCTTGTAGTTCAGCATAATTGGTTGAGGGGGTTGGTGCCCGAGTTACATGTTGTGTTCATTGTGTGTCAAGTACCAGTGTTTGTGTGTAAACAATCGAGACAAACTGTAAAGACATCAGACACTAAACAAAGAGGGTGTTTCCATGAAGATAGAGAGCTCTGATTGGTCCACAGGTCTCATCTATTACAGTTTTTCTCGATTGTTTACACTCAAATACTGGTACTTGACGCACAATGACCACAACATGTAACTCGCGAACCAACCCACTGAACCAATTCTGCTGAACTACAAGCACAATTCCTGCTTTACTCTCAAATTGCCGTTATAAAACACACTTTTTTCAAAATACTACACACAATTCTCTGCATTTGGCACAATTTTCATGAAGGAAAATCTTGTTTTCACAAGGAACACACTGTCATTCAAAATCCTAAAGTGAATCTCCCTCCTCTGCACACTGACTCGTCACCTGGGCAAACACCTGTCACACAGTGTTACAATCAGCAACCAGAGACCGGAGATGGAAAGTGTGTGACCGAGTCCACAAACGCACACAGCCCTTCTCCAAGCTGTGGAAGACGCATGTGGAGACGCAGCAGCTGATGCTTTTTGTTTTTTACTGTAACTGAATACAGTAAATTCTTCTGTTGTTTTGTATGTCGTCCAGGAAGTGATGTCACAGACAGATAGACAGTACAGAGATGATGTCACGGATGGACTTACCTGAGCAGGTGAGATGCAGGAGGGAGGAAGAGGAATCTGATGATAAACACTCCCTCAGAGCAGATCCAGACTGAACACAGTCAGAGTAAATCCTCCACACAGATCTCACTGAGGACTCGTCTCTGCGTCTGAATGAAACAGCAGAGCCACAGTCCAGATCTCTACAGAGAACATCTGCTGCCTTCAGGTTCATTCCATGGTAATCTACTGGTCCCCATTCTCCTTGTTTCACCTCCACTGTTCCTTCACAGCGACTGGCTCCTCCCACCAACCTCACAGGTTCTGAACAGAAACAAGAGAGTCGTCAGTAAAGAACAAAGTGAGTTTCAGTAGAAGAGAAATGAAGCAGATCAAAGCTGCAGCTCCTCTTCTACCTGAGCAGGTGAGTCCAACAGCTTTACCAGGTGAGCAGGTGTTTCTCTCTGAGCCTGAGCTTCTACAGTCCAGGAGAGCAGACTCATGGCCTCCACACTGGAACCCTTTGGTCCACACTGGAGCCTCCACTTCTCCATAGAGCGCCCCCTGGAGGACTGAAGGAGCCCCACAGCCAAGCTCCCTACAGACCACCTCTGCCCCCTGCTGGTCAAAGTCCTCTTCACACACTGAGGACCACTGGTTAGACTGGTTAGACTGGTTAGACCTCACCTCCAGTCTGCCTGAGCACAGACTAGACCCATCCACCAGCCTGATGGAGTCTGGAGAGAAGATAGAAGATGAGAGAGAGACACTAAAGACATCAGACACTAAACAGCTTCTTATGAAGCTCTTGTTTCTCTGAGAAGATCTCTGACTCAGAATATAAACCTGTTCATGAACTGATCCTTAGAGTCTGACAGTTGCTGCTGGTTATTTTGGCAAAACCAACCAGTATCCTCCTGGTTCTTTAATAGAAATACACGTCTTTTGCCTCAAACACAGTTCTCTTGTTTCCATTCTTAATGGAAGGTTTTCTTTATTTTGTCTTGTTGTCTCTATTGTTTGCAACAAATATTCATTGTTTGAATTAACTTGATTAAATCTTATAGAGAATATCCATTATATTGAATTAATCGGTTAAATGTGTTTAATTTGAACTTGATTAAATTAACTAAATGAAATTAAACTGAATTAATTATTTACAGTTTTTCTCAATCGATTCGGTACATTTCTCTAAAGCTTGTTTGTCCGGGTAGATTACAGGTTTGGTTGGCCGTATAAACTGCTGTGATGACATTAGGGGATTTTGTGCACAGTGTTCTAAGAAAATGATGCTTTTGATTTGATATTTGTATGAAATGCAGGATAATTTACTATCTGTTTAGGACAATTACAAAGTGTACAGATCGCTGTGTTCACTGTTTTGAGAGCAGTTACCTGACTTTGGAGAAATGTACCAAATCGATTGAGAAAAACTAAATCGAATCAACTTAAAAAAGTCATTCTGATCCAACACAATTACATAATATTACAGTGATGGAATTGCTTAACACAAAAAATAAAACATTCAATTATGTGTGAATACTTTCTTTTTGAGTGTGCTGACACAGATGATGTCATCTTACCTGAGCAGGTGAGATCCGTGATGAGGGGAGAGGAAAGTGATGATAAACACTCCCTCAGAGCAGATCCAGACTGAACACAGTCAGAGTGAATCCTCCACACAGATCTCTCTGAGGACTCGTCTCTGCGTCTGAATGAAACAGCAGAGCCACAGTCCAGATCTCTACAGAGAACATCTGCTACCTTCAGGTTCATTCTATAGTAATATACTGGTCTCCATTCTCCTTGATGTTTCATCTCCAGTGTTCCTGCACAGCGACTGGCTCCTCCCACCAACCTCACTGATCACAAACAAGAGAGTCGTCAGTAAATAAACACATTTCATTTAGAAAAGATGGAACTAAAACTTGACCTCTGATTGGTCTTCATTGGATCGTTACTTCTCTCTTCTGTCTCTAATTACCTGCTGATGTGTCGGTTCCTTCAGCCTGGAGTTCTGGAACAATAAACAGCAAATGTTTGAATAAATCTAAAGTATATTTTTAAGCTTGTGTGCAACTTTCATCACAGACTTATTTGCATGTTGCATTTAAAAACAAGACTTCTGCTTCTGTTTCAGCCAATCACAGAAGAGGAGATTAAAGGGTCATGTGTGTTGTGACGAGGTGACTCGTGTGAATTCATTTTAAAATGTAAACCTACTTTTTGAATCCTCATGTAGCCCCTTTGTTCAGAAGACAAAGCGTCCTGAGGGGAGGAGCTAAAGAGCAGGACGAGGACGCCACGCTGGTTATCAGCCTCTGTGTGTGTGTGTGTGTGCGTGTGTGTGTGTGTGTGTGTACGTGTGTGTGTGTGTACGTGCGTGCATGTGTGTGCGTGTGTGTGTGTGCTGTGTGGAATGTGTGTGTGAAATGTGTGTGTGTGTGTGTGAAATGTGTGTGTGTGTGTGTGCTAAATGTGTGTGTGTGTGGAATGTGTGTGTGAAATGTGTGTGTGTGTGTGTGCTAAATGTGTGTGTGTGTGTGTGTGTGTGTGTGCGTGTGTGTGTGTGTGTGTGTGCGTGTGTGTGTGTGCGTGTGTGTGTGTGCGTGTGTGTGTGTGTGTGTGTGTGTGCGTGTGTGTGTGTGCGTGTGTGCGTGTGTGTGTGTGCGTGTGTGTGTGTGTGTGTGTGTGTGTGTGTGTGTGAGTGTGTGTGGAATGTGTGTGTGTGTGCGTGAGTGTGTGTGGAATGTGTGTGTGTGTGCGTGCGTGTGGAATGTGTGTTTGTGTGTGTGTATACGTGTGTGTGTGTGTGTGTGTGTGTGCGTGTGTGTGTGAAATGTGTGAAATGTGTGAAATGTGTGTGTGTGTGAAATGTGTGAAATGTGTGTGTGTGTGTGTGTGTGTATATGTGTGTGTGCATGTGTGTATGTGTGTGTGTGTGTGTGTGTGTGTGTGTGTGTGTGCGTGTGCGTTAGAAATGAGATGTGTAGCGTGATTGCGTGTAAAAGAAACACGCTAAAGCGTGTGACACACGTTAGGATTCCGAGTGTGTGCAGACGGTGAAAATTAAAACGTGTGTTGAATCATTTCGTATTATAACGGTGCATCTTAGATAAGTTATTACATCTGAATGCAATATAAAGTGAATGCAATTTAATGAAACAACAGAAAACAGTCATTTAGACATCATTTGTGTACATTAAGACCCTGTTATGATGTCATGTTTAAAGACCTGCAGACGGATCAATAGATGCCGTCTCTATGGATTTCTCCCCAAACCTTTTTCCCAAAGTGTTTTTTGGGTGGGGGAGTTTTTCTCTCCTGTCAGGCAAACGATCGATAAAAGGCAGCCGAAATGTGGCTGAAGCCTTTCACCATAGAACTGTGACCCTTTATGTTGAACTTGTGATGTACATATTCTATAAGGCATAAAGCCACAGTTTATCTGCGTTGCATGGAACTGAAAGGAACGTGTGGACAGAAGGGACGGGGAGAGAAGCTCTCAGGTTTCAGCACCGGAGAGGAGTTTTTCGGAGGAGAGCATCCAATCGAGGCTGCGGAACCTCTCGAATACACAACCGACAACCGGCTTTATGAACACA
This sequence comes from Apeltes quadracus, assembly GCA_021346845.1. Classification (NCBI taxonomy): domain Eukaryota; kingdom Metazoa; phylum Chordata; class Actinopteri; order Perciformes; family Gasterosteidae; genus Apeltes; species Apeltes quadracus. The sequence goes on along the minus strand of CM037918.1, from coordinate 21,515,006 downwards.
AACTGGGGGAAAGTGGACAGAACTTTTCTTTTCCGACTTACTCCGATAATTCACTGTTGGCTTTGTCATTGTAATCCTGCTTATTTTGATTAGTTATTAAATACATTTAGATTTTGAACCTTGGAGCCGTTGCTTCATTTGTTCCTCCGTCTCCGGCCGGGACAGAGAACAAAGAGCTGGGCCTCGTGTGCTCTTCCGCCCTCACACACACGGAGAAACCGTGAGAGTCGGCAGCTCTGTGAATCTACGGCGGACTCCACCACGAAAAATACAAAAACACTCGCAGAGAGATGCTGAGTGAATATACGCTGATTAGAGAAGTATTACGTCACTAGAAACAGCATCAGTTTAACTGGAATGTTCAGGACACGTCGTCACGTTTAAGGATCCAAAGGAGACTTTAGTGTCCTTTGATTCCAACACGCGGCTGCTAGAGGACATACGGTCAATTATTATGCACACGTGTCCTCATGGTCTCTAAAGCAGAGTCCTACCTGAGCTCCATAGCAACAGCAGCAGCATCAACAGGTGCTCCATGACGACCAGGTAGACGTCCGTCTCTCTGCGTCTGTCTGCGTCTGTCTCTCTGCGTCTGTCTCTCTGTGTCTCTCTGCGTCTCTCTGCGTCTGTCTGCGTCTGTCTCTTTGTGTCCGTCTCTCTGCGTCTCTCTGCGTCCGTCTCTCTGTGTCTGTCTCTCTGCGTCTGTCTCTCTGTGTCTCTCTGCGTCTGTCTCTCTGCGTCTGTCTCTCTGCGTCTGTCTCTCCGTGTCTGTCTCTCTGCGTCTGTCTCTCTGCGTCCGTCTCTCTGCGTCTCGTTTTATGTCCTCAGTTTATTTCCTCGTCCCAGAAGAGGAGGAGCTTCACTGATACTGGTCTTTAGTTTTGACATCTTATTCACACGTCTCTTAAAGGCGTTTCAGTCAAACGGATTATTTGTCCTGTATTACAGTTTTTCCGATCGCTAAACGACAGTGGGCACAACTGGAGTCACGTGTGCAAAAGTGTGACTGCAGTCTGCACAGCAGCAGTTCATGTGGACCGAACTCTACACACTTATCCCACGACTTTAACCACAAGCTGCACAACACGGTGGATGTACAGCACTTTGTTCAAACGCTGACACACTGCTGTCAAACTGTGAAGCACACGTTCAAAACGAGGGAAGAGATTTCAGCCTCGTGCCTTTCAAACATGCTGATTGCAACTTCAGCTGAAAGGCAAAGCAGGGGTCCTGTTTTAGACCTGTTAGTGAACACACACACACACACGTACATATATACATACATATATATATATATACATTGGTGGAGGGAGACAAAGAAGACACGGAGCTGTTATTCCAGGTGGAATGAGGCTCCACTTATGGACCATGTGGTGAACCTCGGTCTCTCGTTCAGAGAGGAAGGTTCAGGGTGCAACACAATCTGCAAAGATCCACACGGCAATGTTCCATCATACAAACAGGTGAGAGTTACATCCTTACAGTAAAGGAACACATGACAGGAAGTTATTTTGTATTTCAACTATAGAACATTTACACAGATAAATGTTACAGTAAGTTTGACTGTAAAATCTATTTTTACAACAGGACCCAAAGGCCAACCGGAGGATGGGAAAATATATTCAGATGTGCAGGAAAATGCTTTTGTTGACATGGTTGAGGCCAATCATTATTATTAATTACCCCCCGCTGAGGCCCAATTGCCTCCACCTGGCATTCGTTCCCCGAGCAACTCCCCCTCACTCCCCCCTGCAGCCGAGCCGAACCACGCTCGCCCCCACAGGAAAGAAATCACGTGAAAGAATGTCTCTCTTTTCTTTGTGTGAAGTCAGTGGATTAGTGTGTATTTTGTGTGTTGGTGTTTTCCTCTCAGTGTGTGTTCTCTCAGTGAGGCTTGTGCGTAGTGTTTGCTGCACTCGGCCTGTTGGGAGCCGTGTGTTAAGAGTTGTGTTGCTTGGGATGAGTTTCTGATGTGAGCTGTTTAGCTCAGGTGACTGTTGGTAGTGCAGACTGGAGTTACACTTTAGCACATGGAGCTCCAGTTGTGCTCACTGTTGTTTAGCAAGCGCACAAAAACAAATTATTATAGGACTGTTTCTATGAGATTAGTGTCTTCTTGCATCTATATATGTTCATCTATATATATATATATATATTAGTACACGTTACAGCTACTTACTAACTACTGTCTCTTAACAAGACTTCATTGAATAAAAACGTATCTTCCACTGATGAAGAATAAACAGTTTAATGTCTCTGGCGTTGGCTCTGACCTCAATGACCCCTCCACCACTTCTATGCAGGACCTACAGACGTGTCTGTGTCTTCAGAGCGTCTGAAGTAGCAGATGTTCTAAAGGAGTAAATGACATCACACGAGCAAAGCACTAGAACATGAGGGGGAACAGGGAACATGTGTTGATGGCTCACTTTGCTGCTGTTTCCTACTGAGGCAACATGCGTGTCGCTCTCAGCTTGTGTTACTTTACTAGTGAAGAGAAGGACTTTTGTGGTTTCACAATCTGAACTGCAGTTCTGTGAAACTGATCGTATCTCGTTTCACGAGAAGCGGCCGAGCGCCTAAAGATTAGAGGCCCGTTTCCATGACGAGCAGAGACGTTAGTAAGTAGCTGGTCCATGTGACCGTCAATCAGCTGATCAATATCTGTGAGCTCCTGCAGCCTCCTTCCTGTGTGTGTGTGTGCGTGTGTGCGTGTGTGTGTGTGTGTGCGTCTTATTAATACCAAAAAATGAACTTGAAACATAATTTTTCTTAAAGAGTGCAAAAAATGAAAAGTTATTAAACAGAAGATTAATTTTCCCAAGAAATGTGACAAACATGTGACAACTAAATGCAAACTAAGAAAAAGAGTGTGATTACCAGACAAAATCCTTCCGACGGGCCAAAAGGAGGAAAAGGAGGACAAGTGAAGGAAAAGACTTGTGGAAGAGCTGCTGCCAAAGGTCCTCAAACTACCAGCAGACATGGACATTAAGACTAAAAGGCCGCATCGCTCACTCGTCTACGAGCGTAACCACGAGACAGCTTCAGGGGTCAAACATACGGCCACATGTTTGACCCCTGATGTGGATCCATAACAGTACGATTCATGGACATTCAGGCAGAGAAGAGAACATGTTATACTAATGCGTACAAACGAGGCCTCATCTTAATTTCATCAGCAACCATTGATAAGAGGAATTAAGGAAGGCACTTAAAAGAAGTCCAGGTTCTTGTATACCAAGAAAAACAGACATAAAAGTGAGGTTAGAAGATGCTTTAATTATTAACTAAAAACAGCAGGATGCTCTGTTGTTCTTATTTGTATTATTATGGTCATCTGTTATTTAAATGTAGCCCAGCAGTATAAATGAGTCATGTGACCCAATAGAGATGGCTAAGCTGAAGTAATGATGTCATTATATCTGTTAATGACACCGTTGTGATCGGCCCCTAAAACTCTGACTTTAGTGAAACGCTTTGACTGTTTCACTAATTGTTCTACTTCAGATTTTACTCTGCAAACACATTTAATAGAAGTGATTTAATTACACGTAACATCCGGGCAAGTTTACCTCAAGTCCCAGAGGGTTGTGAGGGTTTGTCCCTCAGGGTTCGAGTCCCTGGGGGTTGTGAGGGTTTGTCCCTCAGGGTTCGAGTCCCTGGGGGTTGTGAGGGTTTGTCCCTCAGGGTTTGAGTCCCTGGGGGTAGTTGGGGTTTGTCCCTCAGGGTTCGGGGTTTATTGAACGCAGGCTCACTTGACCTCTCCTAGGTCACATGTCGGTTCAGGGGCATCCTATTGGCTGCCGCTTTACACACAACGCTGCATACGGCATATTATGTTTAACAAATATAACAGGTTGTGACAATAGAGAGCGTATACTTTTACATGTCAACAGGATGATTTATAGTTTTTCTTACTCAGTAAAAGTGGGCTGCTGTGGTGAAATATTACGCAATTTATTAGGAAATAAAAGCAACATGAATCTGATAAGTGCCGCTTCTTATCTCACAAAGTGTAAAGAGACGTTGCCTTCCTGTTTCTCGGAGGAATGAGACGTATCAGGTTACACACACAACACTTTATTTAAACTTCTTCTGAGATGTGAGCTCATATTCCTTCAGTGTTACATTCATCTTTCAACAAGTCTGAATTAGAGACAGTTGTTTATAAAGTGAACTCAACGTGAACAAACTAAATGGAAATGTGCCTTTTTGTCTTCTCATGTCCCACCTGGATAAACCTGCTCATGTTGTTTGCATGAAGAGATTAAGAGAATAGAAAGAGAGAAATATTCACAGTATTTATTCAATGAAGTTTGAAGCAGCTGCAGAAAAACACGCTTCAGTTATGCAACGAAATAAAAAAAACCCGATGTAAATCCAAACAGAAGCTGTTTGTGTGTGTGTGTGTGTGTTGTGTGCGTGCAATACAGTTGTTTATCTGCAGGCAGCAGAATTCAGAGCTATGTATGTATATATATATATATATATATATATATATATATATATATATACATATATACATATATACATATATACACATATATATACATACACATATATATACATATATATACATATATATACACATATATACATATATATATATACATATACATATATACACACATATATATATATATACATATATACACACATATATACACACATATATATATATACATATATACACACATATATATACACATATATATACACATATATACACACATATATATATACATATATACACACATATACACATATATATATATATACACATATACACACATATATATATACACATATAGCCAAAGTCCTTTTAGGCAAGTCATGCCACTCGCCGTCATCTTGGCAACGCCTCCGGGCAGCTATTTTCGCTCTAACAAGACCAGCATCCTATCTCAATCAATGGGAAGAGAGTCAAAACTGCCCTTTCACGGGTCATCGGGACATAAAAACTGGAAAAGTTTGATGACTTTGCCCCAAAATAAGGTTTAAAACGCCTTTTTCCCCCACAGGTTAATGTTACTGCTTCACGACACCAGCCTTAATTTACGTCTCTATCCAGAATGCCAGTGTTACGCCATCGTCTCCGCTATCGCAAAACCTCAGCTGTGCGCATGCGTCAGAGGAACCAGACGACAGGCTTAAATGTTTCCCGGCTTGACTGTTAAAAAGCAGATGATTGGCTTTCCAGCGGGAGGGGCGGGACATGCGCATACAACCGCCATCTTTGCCGTTTTCCTACGGGAGTTGTATTGAGGATTGAGGAAGTGGCACGTCTCCTTATATATAGTCTCTGGTGTAGCCCATTGATCAAGACAAACTTTAACGTTCCGACTGGGTGATCAACATCGTTTGATTTTATTGTCTGAATATTTTATTGGATTTCATTTTTACAGAAAACACAGTGACGACATTTTAAAATGCATTTATCCGGCCGTGGACGGACTGCGAGCGGCCGGCGAGGCTCCTCTTCTCCGCGCGCAGCGTCGCTCAGCAGCCGCTCACTTCCGGCGGCGCGCTGCTGCTCCCTTCTTGCTGCTGCAAAGCGCAACGTGCAGAAAACAGCGTCAGGTGTGCGGCGAGGTTTCAGGCCAGAGGGATTATTTCACCAAGGTTTACAATATGGCTGATAAAAAAAAGTTTAAAAACCAAATGCCATTAAATAAATTACGGTGATTGGTGGTGAAATTACTAAAGTTCTAATAAAAACAGTAGTGTACTTAACAAAATATTTACCGCTTTAGTAAGTTGTTCAATATATATACACACACATATATATATATATATATATATATATATATATATATATATATATATATATATATATACACACACACACACATATATATATACACATATATATACATATGTGTGTGTGTGTTATACTTCTATTTGTACTTTTTCTGAAGTTAGCGTTTGAATGCAGAACTTTATTTGTATTTTTTTACACTTTGCACTACACTGACTTTAAGAAAGTAAAATATCTAAATATTCCTTCCCTCACTGATGATATTAGAAAACAATGAACATCATTAGCATCACGCTATTAGCATTTACTCACTGTTTCTGCAGCTCGTCGATGCGGTTCCTCAGGGAGACGACCTGGAAGACAAAGACACTTTCTCACCTGCAGCCTCCAGGTGTTCAGCCTAGAACTTTCCTTGTATCCACAGATCACGATGGATCCACATGTGTGTGTTCACAAGTAGCTTCACGCAATTCACCCCAAATACAACAGACTAAAACTACTGCAAATCTGAATATAAAATCCAAACCTTGATTCATAACAGGACTGAATATTTTAAATGGGTTGAAATAAGTTTTCTATGCTGCTGCAGTTTTGACCTCATTGGACCTTTTTCCCACAATGCATCGTGCATCGAGTCGACCTCCTCACTGACCTCGTATCTCTGGCGGGTGAGCTTCTCGCAGTAGTCGTATTTAATGGCCTCCAGGTTGTGAAGCCACTCCCACAGCTCCTTCGCCTTCTCCCTGCAGACCAGAACCATTAATACGATATATTTTGACTCACTGTTGGTATTTAATGTATTTATTCACTTATCTATTCATCTTGTATGTCCAACATACTTTGGCAATACATGTTCCTGATTCCTGATCTATGGATTTCTCATCTTTTCATCTCGTTGGCTACCTTAACTTGTCCTCAGTGAAGCCCTCGACGTTCAGGGGTTTGCATCTCTCCGACATGATCTTCTTCTTCTTCTCTCTTTCCGTCTGCTTCTTTCCTCTTTTTGTCTCGATCTAGAAACAAACACGAATGAAACGACGCGTTGTCCCTCTGGTTTGGAGTCAGAGGAACGAAAGGAATGAGTTGAAGAGTCGAGCGACCTTCTGCAGGTGGCTGCTGTAGCCGGACCCCATGCTGCTCAGCGCGATCTTCTTCTTGGCTTCCGCCTCCGCCTTCCAGTGGGCGTCGGCCTCCTCCTTCCTCTGCCGCTCGGCCTGTGGACACGGTGTCAACACATCGGGTTTGACTGGATTTCCACACAATAGTTCAAGAAGTAACTTCACTGGGACACCTTGAGGACAGGGAGGACACAATGAGGGTACGACCATGACGTGACGAGGAAACTATAAGGATACGAGGCGGCTAGGATGAGGATACAATGACTACGTGAAGAGGAAACGAGGATACAATCGGGAGAATATGAAGAAACGATGAGGATGCAATGAGGAGAGGAGGAGGATACAATAAGGAAACAATGAGAAAACGAGAATGACAAAATGAGGACACAATGAGGAAACAATGAGAAAACAAGGAGGGAACAGGGAGGATACGAAGCGATAACGATATGATAAAGATACATTAAGCATCTACCAGGAGACGAGATGAGATCAAACCTGATGCAATGCAAGGTGTGAAAAGTGTAAACATAAAGGTCTGAAACAACAACAAGGAGCCGATCTGAAGCCTGTAAGTCACTAAATGACAGCGTGTAACTTGAAGGAGGCGCGTGCATACCTCTCTCCTGGCCTGCCGCTCCTTGTCCTTCTCAGCTCGGACCCTCTGCTGCTCGGCTCGCTCAGAGCGGCGTTTCTCCTGCAGACGCAGAGACCATCATACACAAGTACACACACACACGTGCATTTATATACATCCATCTGTATAAATGCACGTGATCAGCAGCATGTCTCATGCGTGTCGACTCACGATCCTGTCCTTGAGGCCGAGCAGCTCCTCCTCCTCCTTCTTGCGGTGCTCAAAGTGAGCGTCGATCAGCGACTGCAGCTCCACCAGGTCTTTGTTCTGACGCTTCTTCTGGATGTCCTGAGAGGGACGGACAGGAGACGGCTGTCACTGACAAACAGTCCAAACCTTACTGAAAACAAGCACTGTCACTCAATGACACATTGTTTTTGTAGTGTGTGACAGAGGATCAGGAAGAACGTGTCACCAGAGTAAAAGTACCTCACATTTGTACTTAAGCGCAGTACTTTTTAGCCAATGTAAGGGTTGGAGGTCTGAGGAGGGAGATTTAGGACAAAGACGATTCACCCAACAATAAAATAATAAATAAAAAAAAACCTGTCGACTTACATCAAAGTCCACTTTGTCCCCGTCGGGGATCTTTGGAGCAGACGGTCTGTTAGAGGAGAATAATGTTATAACGAGTAACTTAAACACAAAGCTGCTCACGGTACCTGAACATAAAACAGGAAGTGGGCGTCGCCATCGTGAGGTCACTCACCGTTTGTAAGCAGCCAATTTGTAACCCTATTTTTAACGTTGACGACATAGACGGTGTATATGTGTTTCTGGTGGAGACCTGTCAATCACAGTAAGCCCCACCCCAAAGCATCCTCTGCTTTATGGTCTGCTTGACTCATTTACTAAATGAACATCCAGTTGTAATGACGGAGACTTGAAACCAGAGACTGAGACCATGAACTCATGTTTACAATGTTTACTGAGGGAACAAATCAAGAGAGAAGTAGAGTCATTTTCTCACAGACTCATAGAGGGGCGCCCCCTGGTGGTGACTGCAGAGAATGCAGCTTTAACAGATGACACTGACTCTCGTACGAACCAGAGGTCACAGCCTGCCCGACGTCATAGCTTTAAATATCACATTCCATCTCTCATAATAGATTCCCTGGAACATTTCACAGCGGAGCTTTACGGTGAAACAAAAGAGAGTTGATGTACTCACTTGAACTTGGGCTTCTCCTCTGGTTCAGTTAAAACAGGAACAGAAGGAGAGGAGAGAGAACTCGTCAGAAACAAGAACACGAGGAGAGCAGAGGCTGCTGGTTAATTGGGGGGGGGGGGGGGGTCCATGTTGTGTAGACCAACGTCTCCGTTGTGTTTGTGCCTTAAGTGCTGTGAGCACACAGTGTTATCTGTGTTCTACCTATTGTGTGTTAATTGGTTGCCCATTAGTTTGTGAATCAAACCACTAAATCCGACACATGTGATCAATATGTTGTGTAATAAATAATCACGTAAACCACTGAGGAGTTTACTCATCGCACACTTCTCACAACAAGGAGTTTTACGGTAAACTACTGTTAATTGTCGGTGAATAAATACATGAATAAAAACACACACTTTAACAAAGAACAAAAGTTAGCTGTATGTTTCTTTTTTTTACGGGACCCTCAACCTGAAGAGCAAAACAGAACAGCAGACAACAGGAGGGGCAAAACGCAGGAAATACAAACTACCATCTGGATCTCCCTCGTCCCCTGGAAGGACACAACCATGCAAAGAAGAGAAGAAGCAGAGGAGAAGCAGACATGAGGCACCCGTAAAAAAAACACACAACTCAGGATGACTGAATCCCTGCGACTGATCCCTTCAGAGACAAAGCTGTGCATTATCGGAGCGGTGAGAAGGTGCGGAGGATGGTGGACGTACCTTCCTCTTCATAGCCGTCTGCATGCAGCGAGCGTCCAAAGCAAAGAGCAGAACAAAGGTCATCGGGTCAGAGAGTTCATGTCTTAACCACGAGGAATGAAGGCAGAAGCATTGCAGAAGTCCCGTGTGCGTCTCGCTCGCTGCGCTCACATCACTGAGGTCTGATTTAACGCTCCGACCGCTTAGAAATGACCGTCACATTCATGAGATACGTTTTCTGTAGCGTTTGGACGGATCGTGTGAGAACGAGTATTAAGAAGTGGACTGCGAACCTGGGTGTGTCATTGGTGGACTGGTCTCTGCTGGAGGACCTGGGTGTGTCATTGGTGGACTGGTCTCTGCTGGGGGACCTGGGTGTGTCCTCGGTGGACTGGTCTCTAATGGAGGACCTGGGTGTGTCCTCGGTGGACTGGTCTCTGCTGGGGGACCTGGGTGTGTCCTCGGTGGACTGGTCTCTAATGGAGGACCTGGGTGTGTCCTCGGTGGACTGGTCTCTAATGGAGGACCTGGGTGTGTCCTCGGTGGACTGGTCTCTAATGGAGGACCTGGGTGTGTCCTCGGTGGACTGGTCTCTAATGGAGGACCTGGGTGTGTCCTCGGTGGACTGGTGTCTAATGGGGGACCTGGGTGTGTCCTCGGTGGACTGGTCTCTAATGGAGGACCTGGGTGTGTCCTCGGTGGACTGGTCTCTAATGGAGGACCTGGGTGTGTCCTCGGTGGACTGGTCTCTAATGGAGGACCTGGGTGTGTCCTCGGTGGACTGGTGTCTAATGGAGGACCTGGGTGTGTCCTCGGTGGACTGGTCTCTAATGGAGGATCTGGGTGTGTCCTTGGTGGACTGGTTTCTAATGGGGGACCTGGGTGTGTCCTCGGTGGACTGGTCTCTAGGAGGTTCTGGTGAACCTGCATGATGTCACCTGGTTTCTGGTTTCTGTTTTTTTCGTCATCTATCGTTTTCTTTCACATAAAACGTCCGAGCAGCCAGAGTTCAGAGAGCGTTCGGAGACGCTCGGGACTTCTGCAGGAACTCGACCCGCGATCACGAAGCACCTTAAACCAGCAGGACAAAAACATTCCCACAGAAGACGTGGACAGGCGGATTAATGCCACTCCCACTCTTCCTCTTCTCAAGGACAGAAAGAGGAGGAAGAAGAACGAAGCGTTTACATGACTGATATTACCCATAATCCTGTCTGAGTGAGACATGAGCGAGGACAGAGGGAGACACATTAGAGGGGACAGTTCATGTAAAATAATCACGTTTTCTTCTTCTCCCTTTCGCCATTCCAATGCACATCTCCAAAAACACATCCGCCTGCGAGCCGTAACCCTGGCAACAGCGCAAAATGTTTGACCGTCTCAGAGAAAAGCTGAAAGGTCTGCGGGTCACGTACCTTCCTCCTCGCGGTACTCCTCCGGCTCGGCCTCTTCTTTGGCCTCTACCTCCGGTTCCTCCACCTGGGCCTCGGCCTCAGGTGCTACTTCTACTTCTACTACCTCCTCCTGGGCTACGGGGCACGCGGCATGCACCAAACCACCGGGGGGGGGAGAAGGCCGTTAATGGAGACCACTGACATTACAGAAAGTGAGGACTGACGTTAAGAGAAAGAAACACATGGTGAGGATGATGATGATGATGATGAGAGGAAGTCAGCTGACCTTTCACGCAGAAGCCATGTGGAACAGTGGAGGTGGAACGAGCAGCCGATTGCTTTCACAATAGAAAGGACTTTGTTTGGTTGGAGACGGTTATGTTAACGTCCTAAATGGAGCTTTTCATGTCCAATCGCCAGCGAGCGTCCACCTCCTCCGTCAGACGATGTGCGTGAGCGAGGTCCGTGACGACGTCAAGCGATCGCGTGCAGAGAAAGCGTGGATGCGTCCAGAGGCGCGCTGCATTCTTTTTCTCGACAGCGTGATTCAAGACTCCATCAGAAGAACAAGCCACCTTTAACTTTGGCGTGTTTGACCGACGGCTGCGTGTTAAGCCTAGTTTATGCTTCTGGGTTTTCGGAGAAAAGCAAAGACCCCCTTGCGTGGAGTCCCGCCCCCCCTTGCGTCCTTGCGACCAATTTTTCTAACCCATTTTTCCCCCCTTACGGCTCCGCAAGGAAACGCAAGCAGCAGGGCTGTGATTGGTCTGCTTACTCCATCCTTGCCAGAGTCTCCGATTTCCGGTTTATAGCATAATTCCGCCATTATTAAAACAAATATATTTGACGAGAGAATGAATCAGATCTAAGAGCTTTTGTCTGAAGAAATCCGTAAATATGAGCACTTAGAAACACGCGCGTCATTGGCGGACTATAAAGACGCGCGGATGGGCTCCAATTCATGGACGTAGATCTCCCCAAACGTCGGTTTTGCGTTAAAGTGGCGGAAATACGGGACAAATATGTCCGCAAAAAGACGAAGAAAAGCAGCAGTGTTGATGCACGGGGCAAAAAAAGTCTCTGATAAATTAATAAACAAACCAACGACTTCCGCTCGCAAAGACGGCACTCTCTACGTCGTCTTCCTCAATAAACGTTACTCCGCCTGGTGGTCTGGCGGTGAATTGCTTTGCAACACACGCAAGACTTTCGAACCATGAATTGAAACGAGTCCGTCAACGCAACACGCAAACGCAACGGAGACGCCAACGCAGAAGCACGCGCCGGCCTTAAGTCAGAGCTAAATGCCAGCGCAGGTAATTAGAGCGATGTATTCAAATACGATCCTCATGTGTGTAACTTTCATCACCTCTTTACGTCACTGAAAACGGTTAAAGTTACACTCAGCGTTCAGAAAAGAATCCTCGAACAACTGAAATGAAACGTGTGCTTCCTGAATGAAGAGCCGTCGAAACACTTCAAATTAACGGTGAAATGCTGTCAAATTAGTGCAGCGGAGGAATATGCTTTAAGGATGGAAATCGATTCGCTCGTCTTTACCTTCCTCCTCTTCAGGACAGCAGGCAGAAGGGAAACAAACAAAGCATGGCGTCATTTAAAAGGAACCCAAACGTCGTGTGAAATCTATCAATACTTTTCCAAATGCATACAAAATATGTATTTATGACAAATGTAAAAGCAATCAGAGTGCCTGTAATGATTACGATTAAACAAAATCTGTGAGTCTTTCATGCATATATATGTATATATATGGATATATGTGTGTGTACATGTAACAATATATGTACAATACATGTAACAATGCATGAAACAATATATGTCAATACATGTAACAATATATGTCCATCTATGTATACACATAATACGTGTTATTTATGTGGTATATCGTTTGTTGTTGCTTACCCTCGTGCTGATCCCTGAAATATGAAAGAGATTCACAAATCAATCAAACACGAAAATCCAACTGACTTTGTAACGACAGTTGGTTATTTTTTTAAACAATTGAAACTAATAGAATCCTCACAGTTCCTCAGTGTCGGACATGTTGAGAGCAGACTTTCACCTGAGGGAGAACAAAGAGCTTAAAAAACATTCATTACATCACAGGACATGTCGCTGTTTTCATCTCATGCATTATAACTTGAATAGTAAAAGTAAAAGTACACTTTCTGCAGTAAGCTGCAGATGATTAGCCTAGCTTAGCATAACCACTGGAAAGCTGTTAGCCTGGTTCTACAAAACGTTCCCTTCAACTAAGCAACTTTTAAGACTGTTTAAATGTATTTAAGCCTCAAAACCGGCTGGATTAGCGTTGAACTTTGACCTCTTTCTCTGGGTTCAGTGGCAGAACCCTGCTTCTATACCAGCATCGATCCCGAAGCGAGTCCGTCACAACGCGTTCTGTGTGTTCTGTACATCACATGTGAGGTATGCACACGTATGTGGATATGTATGTATGTGGATACGTACACGTATGTGGATACAGATTTAAAGTGTCTTTGGATGACTCCTTCACACAGCTGCGGGGGACTCGGGGATTAGCTCTGGATCTTGTTTCTACCCATCAGCTGAGGAACGGAGTCCAAATAGCTGCTTTAATCCCATGGGTCGATCCTCCAACAGCCAATCAGCAGCCCCCCCTCCCCTAACTCCCCAGGGCCGGCGCTTTGATCCACTCGCATCGCTTCGCTCGGCAACTGAAAGCCGCGATGTGCCGAAGTGGAGAAATCCCATCATGAGCAGATTCAGAGATGAATTTAGAGGGAAATTCTTTTTGCGTTGAATCACAGCATCATAAATGTGATCGGACGTTCTTCTTTGTTGGACGTCGCGTCCCTGAGCCTCCCTCATCTTCATCATTTCACATGTTGGACGCTTCAGCGAGTTGTTGGAAAGTTTACGAGCTAAACGAGTTAAAGAAGTGACTCCTGGAGCCGCCAATGAAATGAGAATGAAAAACATAGAAGGGTTCACTGCATTCACAGCTGCAGTCGACAGTTTGACAGTTAAACGCCTCCGTCTCCGTCTCCACCTCCGCCTCCACCTCCGCCTCCACCCCTCATAAAGAGGAGGTGCAAACTGCCCTCATGTCACACAACATTTGGCAGTAAATGACACGCCTTCCATCACTTTAAGTTTCACAGCGTTTTTGTTGGAAAGGTCTATAAACACGTGATTATATTACATGAAGTGACTCCAGGAAACCAGACCCCCCCCCCCCCCCCTCCTCCACCTCGACCTCCCTGTTAGAGTCGACCCTGGGAGGTCACGGAGCGCCACCACGCGAGGCTCTCCTCTCCACGAAGACAGAAGACCAGTTACAGCAGAAAGGTTCTGGTCGGGAGGCGGCGGGTTGCCAGGTGATGGGTGATGGGTGATGGGGGGCGGGGAGGGTTATGGGGGGGTATGAGTAGGGGGGGGCTGACTCACCTCCGAGAGAAGGAGAAGCTCCTCGGGCGCCGGGGACGACGGTCTGTCGGAGTCCGCTCAGAGAACAAGTCCTTGTGTTATACTGATACTCGAGCTCATCAGGCCCTTATTGGCTGTGGGATGACAGCGTGTGTTGTGTATGTTAATGGAGGGGGGGGGGGGGGGGGGCAGGCATGACCCTGGAGAAGGAGATGGGTGAAATACTGCGGATGGAAGAGGAGGGCTCGGGTTTTGGAAAGGAGCAGCTGAGAAGCTTCTGTTGCTAAATTTACAGTGATAGAAGGCTGAGTGATGGGGGAGAGGAGGGGTACGGGGGGGGGGGGGTTACACATCGGCTTGGCATCCAGACAATAGAGAGAAAGTGTGTATGTGTGTGTGTGTCTCACACTTCATCACCCAGTCGATTCGTTACACAGCTGGGTAATAATAGACGCTCGCCATCAATCAGACACAGTTCTGGATTAACAGAATTACATAATCCAGTGGTCAGACCGAGGAGCAGATGTAATTTCCTGTGAAGTCACATGTCAAAATGATGGACTTATTAGCACTTTACAAGCACTGTGAAGAAACACGTCAAGTGTTCACTCCATCAGTAAAAGGATCCTAGTAAAGAAATTGGATTCAAATATACTTTTTAAACATCGTGGGAAGTAAAAATGATGTGATGATGACGAATTCTGTCGCCGATACCAAATAGGAAACTAGTTAGCTGTTCTATCTGGAGCCGCTGAGCTAAAAGGAGACTCAATGTGGCACCTAAACACGACCTCCAATGGAAGCTAATGTTGCTAATTGTTTGCCCACAGGACGTCCTCCAACGGGCCCTCGCCTCTCTTTCAGATGGTTTCAGTTAGAGGTCATTAAGATGAAAAATGTCCGACCATGAATCTACAAAGCGATACATATATATATTTATACATTGAATAAATCATATCTCTGTTTTGTGAATGTCGTGAGACCATATGCACGTGTGTTGAGTAACGTCCTCTGGTCGTTATGACGACAATTATCAGAACAAAACAACACTCGTGCTCTCTCAAGTGGCTCCAAAGTGTACTGCCACGATTCATTGAAAAAAGCTATGGGGTCAATTACCATTGACATTATAATTATAATTATATAAGAAATGGACGTCGTCGTTTCTGGACGTTGACTCAACTTCAGCATTTAGTTTCTGTTGCAACCAGCGAACAGAAGTGACCATGTTTATCCTGTTGAGGAGGGACGTATGTTTCTCTGTAGATCGAGAGAGAAGTAGAGTCACTTCCTCGTAGGAGTCGCCCCCTGGTGGTAACTGCAGAGAACGCAGCTTCAACACGTGAAGCATCAGCTTCGGCTGTCAGAACTGGCTGGTCGCAGCCCGGTTCTGATGCGGTCTCTGGGGAACAACTGGTGTAGAGGAGGGCAGACGAGGTAAGTGGTGCTGCTCAACGCTGCCCCTGGTGGTCGGAGGTTTTAGAGCATTAACATTGAGTCTGTGATCGCCAGGGCTTCACATATATACGCATATTGCGGTACATATTTCATGAACCGTAGACTGCTGCAGTTCCCTAAAGGCAGATCAGCTCCCACTCCGTCATCAAAGGAAGTCTCACATAGGTAAAGTGACGCTTGATTTACAGACATCGCGTCATTTAGTTACATATTCTACTCCAGATGTTTGTTAAATCTTTTTTTAAATAGACCGGTTAAGAAAGATGCTGAGGAACCCTAAACATCATTTTGTAAGTGGAGCTCTGTGACGTTTCCACTTCCACTAAACTAAAAGGTGTGTTTGACAACACCCGTGTCCTAGCGGACGCTCCCCGGCCCCCCAGGCGGGCAAAAGGCTTGTTTCCCTCTCTGGTGGAGGTGTCCTCCAACCGCCTGTAGGGGGATGCACCTCCCAAACCTCAGGTGGCCCGGAACCCCCCCCCCTCCCTGGCAACACACACACATGGACACGGTTTTATTTTTGGAGCGGCCGCGGTGTCTCACTCCCCGAGGCTCCGGTTGACTGCGGGGGGGACGTGGCCCCGCGGCACTCTGAGCCGGGATTAACAAGCAGGGAGCAGCCGAAGGTAAACCAGAGGGACTGAGAGCGCGCCTGTTGACCCGTCGGCTCGGGGAGGAGGGAGAGGAGCCGGGGAGGGGTGGGCGGGGCTAACCTGTGCGAGGTCTGAGGTGTGAAAGGCTTGTGGCTGCGTGAGAGGACTCCAGCTCGCTTGTTGACCCTCACGTCCACTTCTAGTTGCTCGTAGCTTGTGTGCTCGCCGCCGGCCCGCACCTGTCTCCCACCTGTCTCCCACCTGTCTCCCACCCGTCTCCCACCCGTCTCCCACCCGTCTCCCACCTGAGGTAGGAGGTCGCAATCGCAGTCCGGCGATTAATAGAGAGCTCGGACTCCATTTTGTTTAAATAGAGTCCTATGAGGTCATGGCACAAGTTTATCACACAGCTAATCTTATACGTTCCTCTTTTGAGCTCCTGTCGAAGCCTCTCAGGTCTGCAGGGCCTCAAAAGAGGGGGGGGCTTCATCTTAAAGATTCACTCAAAAGCGGCTCATAAACATTGTTTAACTTTAAAGTAGCAGAATAACAACCTACCGGGGGGCAATAACAATCCGGCTCCTCTCCAATATGAAATATTAAAATGTAACGGTGAAAGGCGAGCATTAGCGTCGAGGGTCTGAGTGTTGGACGGCGGGCAGCAGGTGCTCGGTGTCAGTTGGCCTGTGTTTGCCCCACCCCCCTTAACTCCCCCTCCCCCCCCTTAACTCCCCCCTTGGGCTAAAGTTAGGCCGTGGAACTGGTTGTGGTGTCACACATCCGACGCAGAAGAGTTCAGATACCTGCTGAACGTTTCTGTTCTCTTCATCAGCTGCTTTGTTCTGTATTTACGGGTCTCTGTCTTATTGTAGTTTTATCGCTGATGACATATTTTTCCTTTTAGGTTGCTTGTTTTTTATTTATTTTTGTTAAATCTTTGACTTACTTGCTGTTATGATTCGAATTATTGTTGTTCCCATTTGATTTGGGGTAACATTTATAATAGTAAGAAGAACGAAGGCATATCAGTTCATTCTGCTTCTGACCTTTGACCTCCATGTTTTACTGCGTCCTCCACCTGTCAGTCTTCCTCCTTCGGGTTTCCTTTTACTTCCTGCAGAGGTCATTTTTAAATCCGACTGTCTCCTTGGGAGACTATTCTCATCAGTAGTTTGTCATCGTTTCAGAGCAGCTCTGCCACTTTACATGCCTTTCTATTTCCAACAGCGACGCTGCTTGTAGCCCTGCAGCGTCTTCAGGACCCAATTAAGAGTTTTAACGCCTCTAACGAGCTCGTCGTCGAGAGAGCTCACAGTTGTCGACAGTCGGCTGCCTGTCTGGAGTTAGCGCCGGCGCGTGCTGCTGCGTCGGGACTCGTTTCAATTCATGGTTCGAAAGTCTTGCGTGTGTTGCAAAGCAATTCACCGCCAGACCACCAGACGGAGTAACGTTTATTGTGGAAGACGACCTAGAGAGTGCCGTCTTTGCGAGCGGAAGTCGTTGGTTTGTTTATTAATTTATCAGAGACTTTTTTGCCCCGCGCATCAACACTGCTGCTTTTCTTCGTCTCTTTTTGCGGACATATTTGTCCCGTATTTCCTCCACAACTTTAACGCCCCCTCGACCGGCAAAACCGACGTTAGCGGAGATCTACGTCCATGAATTGGAGCCCATCCGCGCGTCTTATAGTCCGCCAATGACGCGCGTGTTTCTAAGTGGTCGTATTTACGGATATCTTCAGGCAAAAGCTCTTAGATCTGATTTGTTCTCTCATAAAATATATTCGTATTAATAATGGCGGAATTACAAGGATGTAGGATGTAGATGTAGAAAAATTGGTCGATGCACGCAAGGACGTAAGGGGGGGCGGGACGCTACGCAAGGGGCGCTTGCGCTTGCGGGTCCTTGCGTTTCTCCGAAAACACAGAAGTATAAACTAGGCTTTAGATCAGTACGGCCGCAGAAGGACACAACAAGAACACAGGGGACGTTACAGTGAGCTCTTCTACACAGTCAAGGACTGCAGAACATCCTGGAGGCAAACAGAGAAACCCTCTGACACATAGCATTCAAATGTTTAATTATTATCTCATTGTAAGAAAAGGTTATTGTCACCAGGAGAAAATGAAGAGCTGCAAAGAATACAAGTCTATTCACTACCTTTAGAATAATGATATGTTTCACAAGAAGATTTAATTCCCAACATAAAGCTTGAAATGCAGAGAGGGATGAAGTGATAGTGGAGGTTTCTGCAGCGTTGACGTTTTCATAATCTTCAACCTTCAGGGTCCAGCATGTGCTTCACAGACTTTGTAGAAGTGTCCAGCTGAAAAGGAGGAAAATACATAGGACATGATACCTGTGATATAAACACAATACATGACCAGAGTCAATGATCTGTTGTATCCATAGTAATACTAACTGGGATTGTTTGACCAGCTGCTGAGATGTCTGAAGACTGAAAATAGCTGCTCTTCATATTATGCAGGGAACATGATGTGGAACCTCTTCAGGAAACATTCGTTGGACCATGGCTCAGTTTTTGAGGAAGATTTTTCCCACAAATGTTGTTATAGGCATCTGATTAAGCAATTATGATAAAACCAACTTTGATGAATATATTTAGTGTCTGCTTTGCTGTTATTAAATAACTCAATTTCCGTCTGGAGGCGACGGGACTGATGTGTCTCGTCTGTCTTGCAGGGGTCTGAAAATGATGATGGATGTTGGGTATGTTAACAGGCTGGAGCAGGACCTTTCCCAGCAGTATCCTCCGCCCTTACTGCCCAAACCGGGCAAAGACAACGCCAGGCTTCAGAAACTCAAGAAGAAGAGAGCCAAGAAGAAAGGCAGCCTCTCTCAGACGCCCGTCCCCTTTCGTTCCTGCCTGTCGCCCGTCAACGAGGCGAGCACGGACCTGGAGCACAGCGACCAGTCCAGCCCCCCGAGGACCCCAGATTCGGTCTACGCCGCGGACCCATCGGTGTTCAGTTTCCCCTTCGAATCCCTGTACGATCGCCCCGAATCTGCATTCCCTCGTCCTGGGAGCAGCCCCTACGGCCCATCCGGCGGCTACCCACCGCCGTCCTACACAGCTCGGGTCAGGACTTCTGAAGAGCAGGTGGCTCCGCTGTACGAGTGCTCTTCCTTCCTGTTCGACGACGTGACTCCATTCAAGCTGCCACCTTCGGTTCCGGCAACCCCATCGCCACCTGAGCGGCTTCCAGCGCCGACTCTTCCACCCTCTGCTTTCAACTCCAGCATGACACCAACTTCGCCTGGGTCAGTCACAACAGTCCCTGTAGAAGCTGTGTCCAGCACTAAAATATCCACTCACAGCCTTACCCTATCCCCGGCCGCCCCCAACTGTGGCCCAGGAATGGGCCCCTCTCAGATTTCCGACCCACCTCCTCTTCCGGCGCTGCTATTAGTTCCAAACTCTCAAACGCAGCCCTTTGTTCGCAGCCAGAGGGCAACAGCTGACGGTTCAAAGGGAAACGCCCAAAGCCGGACGCCACCCTGGACTGCCAGACCCGCCAGTAATGGCAACTACGTCCCGAGCCAGATGTCCCCAGAAATAACCGCCTCAAAAATATCCCTTGTTGAACCCGTTAAAGAGACGAGGCCCGACGCCCTACAAAGCAGGGTTTACACGTCCAAGGCGACATTTTATGAGATCTCTAAACCTCCTTGCATCCAGGACCTGACGTGCCGGTGGGCCTCGCTGCCAGACGAGTGCGGGAAGAAAACAGCTGTTTCAGTGGTGAAAGCGGAACAGAAATGGAATGCGGCAACGTCCCAATGTGGAAGACCTAAGACTCCCTCTTCAGCGCCAGCTCGAGTGTCCACGCCCTTCATTGAAATATCCAAACCTAACCCACTTTTATTTGCTGCTTTCAAAGCCTCCCAGGTGCCACAAGCTCCAACAACTGCAAACGAAGGGCCAAGACAGAAATCAACGATTCAAACCAGTTTTATTAGTAAACTGCCAGCTGCCCAAGAGGAACTGAAAAGAACTGATGTCCATCACATTGCTGCTATCAAACAAGTCAGCGGTTATGAAGAGATCGAGACAAAAAGGAGTACGATGAATCTAAACTTAGCATCAAGTGTGACTGCGCTTGACTCTGATGCGGTTGAACCAGCACCGATAGAACCGGTCCTCCCAATACTACAAATAAACCAGGTCTCTGAAACTGAGGCTTCGTCTTTGCCAAAAGTCCCATCATTTCTTTCTACTGAGGCAAATAATTCAAATCTGGACGCTACGGCAGTGATTTCCGTTCAGGCACCTCTGAGCCCCCTGCCGTCGCCTCATCGCCCCCCAGTGGTCGATGCACGCAAGTCTTTATTGTCACTATTGGAGAATCAAATGTCATTAGCCACCTCAAAACCCAAATCACGATCAACATATTACGGGCTTACTCCATCTGAGTACGCTGCCTACGGAGGGATAAGGACTAAAGCCTCCCATCACAGCCCCGCGCCCCCCGGGGTTAACGGCACCTCTCCAAACCAAACCGATGGAACACAAGGACTCAATGGACAGGATCGTCTGTCCCCGGTGGAGCTTCCTGGTGCAAACATCGTACAGCGTCACGATGAGCGGATCGTCACTCGTAGCAAAAATGTTTTTGAGTCTGCAGCTCAAAGTATTGGAATGCAATCCGTAGAAACATCTAGCGTGGACGCAATAAAACCAGAGGTTCCCCTTGGCTTCTCAGAGAATACAATGCAGCAATCCACAAGTGATGTATCCACACCAAAAGCCTCATACTCTGAGGATCCAAAGCCAATGTGTAAAGCAGGTGAGGCAAAAACACAAAGTGTGGCACTATTTTCTGCTGAAGCAACGCAAAATACGACTCCATGCCTGAATCATAGCAATGGTCAGTTGAATACGTCCTCAGCCTCAGTAAAAGTAAAACCCAATGTTAAAAATCAGCATAGTTTAGAAGACATAGAGAAAGGTTTCCAATCCAAAGTCACAAGTGCCACAAAACAGTCAGGACAACCACAGATTTCTCCGTCTTTCCAAACTCCCTCAACAGCCAATAGTCTCAATGTCCAACACGCCGCCAAGCCTGTTAAAGACCCGGTTGACCATAAAAAGATGATTGTTTCGTCTTCTGCCACAAAATACGAGCCAAAATTATTGAGGGATGCCATTAGAAATGAAGCATTCATTTCAGGAATCCAGCAACCTATCAAACTGGTTTCTGAAACCCCACCGGCCAGAAAAGTGACTGCTGAAGGGATTTTAAATGAACAAATTAAAGAAGCTACTCAACTAAATAAAACAAACACAGGGAACATTTTGTCATCTGTGTCTCGCAACTCCGAACCAAATTTCTCAAACATGTTCTCCAAGGGATCCTCCTTCGCTAACACAGCATCTGTTTTGCAACACGAGCCTGTCACAGCATCTGTATGTTCAGCACATTGTAGTCGTGGCACGGCCTATGAAGCTGTCCCAAGCACAACATTTATGCAACAGCTTCACGCTGAAACGGTGGGACACAGGACCCATTTTACAGGACAAAGTTTAACTTTCCCAGCTTTTCAAGAATCAAGTGCACCAAAAGCACCTGCTGTTGATTGTGACTTAGTTAGCAAACCTGCCACAGAAACCAAAATGCCTGACGACTTAGATACTAGAAGCAAATCACCCAACTTTTCAGGCAATAAATTCCTTCCAGATGTAACCTCCACTGTGTCCACAAAAGGCGCCCAAAAGCTCACCAGAACTATTGAGAATGTACTTCCAAACACACTGAGTAGCATATTATCTGATGTCAGAGAGAAAACTGTCAAAGCAACACATTTCTTCAAAAGCTCAATAAGAACTAAAGCAGGGGGCACACAAGTCGCTGGCATCGAGGCTACCGGCGTGAGCAACCCAGCAGGACACACAGAGTCACAACTCACCAATGCAAGAGTAGATTTATTGATTCGACAATCACCAACAGAGCGGCCCAGTGCAGACACGACAGCGGACAACAGTCAAACTAGATGTATTTTTGAAACAAGACCAGCAATTTGTCTTTTAAAAGGAAGCACAGAGCTGAACACGCCGAGCGGTGAAAACCAACTGTCTGCGGGATTGATAACCGTCAGCAGGTCGCACACCGACTCGGCCTCACCTGGACAACCAGGAAGTTTAGAGATTCCTCAACACGTCGGACATGTCGCAGAAATTGCACAGTCCGACAAATCCAATTCAGGCATCAATATTCACGCCCACGTCAGGCCTAATACAGAATCCATTACGCCTTCGATGACAGACCGAGAGGTGAGCATTAAACCAGCATTTGATCACGTCACGCCAAAAAGCCCTCAGCTGAGATTAGACAGAACCGAGAGTCTACCAGCAGCAAATACTCCTGTCAGTGCACCTAAATCCACCGTAAAAGAACAATCCCCTTTCCTTCAGCCAATGGTAGTGAACGGACCTGTTGCAAGTCTCGCTATAAGGGCTAAACATTTTATGGTGTCCTCTCCTTCTGGTCATCCCACGGCTCACAGTGTAGAACAGCAAAGAATTGCAAGTCACAGCACGATGTCTGGAGATGAAGCTCTAAGTTCAGTGAACTCTCAGATTGGAGTGAAACAATTTAGGCAATCTATCAGTGAAACCAATAAATCCATAGAAACTAATCCTCACAATCTACATACCGTCAAACACACTCAATTAAACAATCACGCCACCACAGACATTCAAGCTATTGTTTACGCTACGAGAGATGCTAAAGGCCCACCCATCCCTCCCGGAGTAACTCAACCGTGGAGCTCAACACGAGCCTCCCCTCTACCAGGGGCAAGACTGCGTAATACACCAACTCAAGGACTATACTTTCCCCCAGCCTCCTCCGAATCCAGCCTCTTTAAACAATACCGCAGAAAAGAAAGCTTCTCTTAATGAGCAGACAAACAATCCCCTTCCACTTCTTCAAAATAAAACACCCATTAGCACCACAGAGCGTTCTGCTCCCAAGTCGATCCCAGACGATATCTCAAAGCCGACCCTCGCTAAAGACTATTCGTTCTTGGCGGACAGTGCAGAAGTAAAGATAAAAACAAACGTAAGAACAGATTCCAGTAAGGAGGACAAAGTCTCCTCACTGAACGCTGAAACTAGCGCTTCCATCCAATCAGACGATCCTGTTATAACCAGTAAACCTTCCCTAAAAGCAAAACCTCCCACTGAGCAGGTAGAATCAACATCTGTAGAGGCAGAACCCTCAGTTATAAAAACAGATTGCTCAATGTCTTCCCCTGATCCCGCCCAGATTAGCCCGTGCACAAATAACCTTCAGACTTGGACTGAGCTACCGGTAGAGAAGGTTTCCCCTTCAACGCCAGCAATAGACACGGTCATGAAACCGCCCATAGAATGCGCCGCCGTGACTGACTCTGTCACTCCTGCCCCTCTGCCTCAGGCCTCAGTCTCAGTCAAACCTCCGTCCCCAAACAGAGGGCCGTCACCGTCATCTCGGCCAAAAACTGGACTGAAAGACAAGGATGTCCGGAGGAGCGAACCAACGGCCGAGCCGGCGTTCGAGCCCTCCGGGAAGTCAGCGACATCAACTGCATCTTCAACTGCTGACGAGAAACCCGCCGTGGCGGCGGAGACGTGCCGGCTGTCCAGTGAGCGCAAAGCGGCCCAGAAGCCGAAAGGCCTCAAGGGTAAGCTCAGCGCATGGACCCGGCTCAAGAAACACATGGTCGTCGAGCCGGACGAACTGTTGTTTCCGGAGCCGAAGGCCGAACCTCAGGTCCATTCCAGCGGCGGCAACGGGAGAACGGATGGAGGCGGCGGTGAGTCATCGGCAGACCAATGTGCCGATGGGGAAGTGCTGAACGACAAAGAGGGTCCCAAGGGGCTTAAGATGTGGGACGTCCTCCTCTTTCAGATGTTCTCCACTAAAGACCGAATCATGCACCAGATCAACGCCAACAAGAAAGAACCGGACAAGAAAAAGGGACCGAAAGACACTCAAGGGGAAGTTCCTTCTTTCGTCAGTCGCCTGCCGATATTGCTGTACAGCCCGCGGTTTGATGCCAGGAAGCTAAAGGAGGCGGCGGAGAAGCCGCTCTCGAAGATATCCGCGGTGTTCGAGAAGGGGCTGATCAAACGCAAGTCGCAGGAAGACGAACACAAGGACTTCAACAGGAAGGCGAAAGGATTCGGTTCAAAGAAAACTACAAATATTTAACTCTAAATGATGGAGAATTACATTTGTGATTGATAAATGAGTGACAATTGACAGATTGATGGTATCAAATAGTAGGGGGGGTTTACCTTGTTGATTTATTTAATAATTAAATTGATGTTAGAAATCGGTTCTGCAGTGAGTAGGTAGATTAGTGTAATTGATTACTTGCTCAGAAAGGTACTTTAGTATATTAGTGTATTTCTGATATTATGGTTATTTAGGAGCTTTAAGTCAATAACTTAGCTGCTAAACAAGGCGACGAAAGAAAGTAACATTGCTGAGCAACAACGTAGTTAGATTCTCCTTCTTTCATTTGACGAAAGTCTGAATGTAGCTTTGAAAGCAACAAGATGCTTCCACAGAGAGACGATTGCTTTAGTCCACATCTTCTACCTTTTTTCTATTTTTCTAAAGAGGCTTTTAGTGTTCACCGCTGCGAGGCAGTTTGTAGTATCTGTAATGGATAGGGCTTTTACATTCCTGGAAGAACAGTGCAGAGGGGTTTTTAACGAAGGAAAAACAGAGCTGGGGTGAAAGGTGACGGTCCAGTCGTAGCGGATTTGGGGTTCTGGAAGTGTGGGTGGATGGAAAGGAAGCCCGGAGGTCTGGGCACACTGAAGGCCGGGCAATGTGGACTGAGCTCTACTTAATTACAAAATGTTAGCGTGCTAACACATGGCAAGCGTTTGTTATTATACTTTAGCATGTGGTCATTGTCACTTTGGCTTGTTTGGGAGGTATTGTGAGGACATCTCAGCATCCGTTATTTTCCAACAATAATGATATGAGACAAACATTGGGAAGAATGAACTGTAGTTGGTGTTTTGTTGCCTCGAGGCGAAACTCCTGAACAGAGTCACTGAGTTTAGATTGTAACCAGGAAGTAGACCAAAGCGTTGTGCATAAAGGATGAAGAGGCCTGCAGCAGGAGGACTACCTGGAGATGGATCGATGGCTGGATGAGAAGCTCATGGTCGTGTGATGTTTCTCAGCTATGGAGAATCTCGGTGCTGCCGTAGAACACGTTTGCATGTTGTAGTTCATGTTTGGCACCTTTTTGTCTCAGGAGAGTTTAAAAATGTTTTTTTCTCACTGTGATTCTCAACGAGGCATAAAGGTGAACGTGAAGTTCTTGTCTTGTATTTCTCACTTCTTTATATCACGATTGGCTCCTTAAAAAAACGTTTTCAAAAGAACTCAAATGTTTTGTGTTGTTCTGTAATCTGTTATAGTCAAGAAATCCCGTGGAAACATCATCAAGAGTTAAGCATCTTCTCTCGTGGCTCAAAGCCTCTCGCGAAGTCAGATCGGGAAAACAAAGGAGACATTTTGAGTAGACGGTATTAAGAACTAAATTGTAAACTTGTCGATGATCATTGTTCAAGACAAAGACAATTTCAGTCTCAAATATTCGTAACTTTTCCTCTTACTAATGAAAGATTATGAAATCAAGTTCAGAGCAGAGTTTGAACAATCAAATTAACTGCTGACTTTGTTTAATAAAAGTAGAATTTGTTTTAAACAATTCAAACAGAAAGATATTCAAACAATGTAAACGACGAAATGTAGACACATCGTTACAGACCAGAAATCAATGAGTGGGTGAACGAGTGAATCAATGAGTGAGTGAACGAGTGAATCAATGAGTGAGTGGATGAATCGGTGAGTGAGTGAATGAGTGGATGAATCAGTGAAGGAGTGGATGAATCAGTGAGTGAGTGAATGAGTGGATGAATCAGTGAGTGAGTGAATGAGTGGATGAACCAGTGAGTGAGTGAATGAGTGAATGAACCATCGAAGGAGTGGATGGTCTCACCTGGCGGGCAGTGGGCCTCCTCTCTGCCGTCCTCCACAGGAACCTTCTCGTACTTTCCGTGACCCGTCACCACGAACTTGAACCTCTTCCCGGAGGAGTTCTCCTGAAACTCAGCCGACAGAACGTGTGACTTCAGCGTGTCCTCGCTCATGCACGGGGAGTCCTCCCCTTCACTTATTCACAGGACAAAGGCCTCAGATGTGCAGAACGACTCCTCGGCTTCTAGCGTTATTCTGAATGCAGCCAGAAGGAGGCTCAGAAATTTCACAGCGGGCGAAGGGATGCCAGCCGAGGCGGCAGGAAACAGGAAACAGGAAAGAGGAAGGGCGCACCGGAGGAGTGAGCGGCCTTACCGCTGGTCTGCACGGCGAGCTGCACCTGCTCCCGCCTTCACTTCCTCTCACCCACTGATTTATGAGATTAGCCACACCCACTTTCAGACCGTCTGCCTCCTGAGCCGGAGAAGAGGAGAAGGTGAATCATCATGACGCCTCCTCGTTGGAACAGAGGTAGACGGAGATCCGTTGACGTGTGGTTGACCTTCGACGGGGCCCCCGGGGCGGCGCTGTGTCTGCAGGCGTCTCCGGCCTCAAACAGGCTCTTCCTGGAGGAGACGGGCTCGGCGGGACTCGTCAGCTCCGTCGGCGCCGGACCCCCCAGCCGGCCGTCCTTTGAGGAGACCTGAGTGGGCATCGGGACGTTTGGGCTGAAACGCCGCATGGTTCTCCTCGTGTACAGAAGGAGAAGAAGAAGAAAAAGAAGAAGAAGAGGGGCTTTTTACCTCCAGAGCTTGTGCGTACAGCTCCAGTTTCCTGTCAATCTTCGAGACGGCAACCAGTGACGGAGTCTTCTTGATGTGACTGGTGCTTCAGAAGGATGGAGAAACGCACACGTCTGTTAGAAGAGTGAACGAGTGACACTTTGAGCGCCTCTTTGTCTTTTCCGCTGACTGACCTTTTCCTCAGAGACTCGGTCCTCTCTATGATCTGAGGAGGAGAATGAAGACGTGAGAAGACAGAGGGAGAAACAGGCACAACTTCTTCCCTTCATGGTTCCAGAGAAGAGAGGAAAATTAATCAGAGGATCTGCTGCATCAGCCAGAAGATTGGGGGAAGACGGTGTTTACTCGGTTGCGCTTTGAATAAAATGTAGTAAATGTAAATGTAAAGTATTTTTCTTATTATAACCATCTACAATAATAATAAAGATTATATTTCATAATTTAAACAGCATTTAAAGTGTTATGCCAGGTTAAACCATGAAAACATTTGACTAGTAAGGTAAATAGAGTCAATAAAAAAAATAATAAAATACAAAAATAGTAATAACATTTTTATTATTTATTTATGTCTATTTTTTTATCTAAATATTAGAAAATTGCTAAAAATGTCTGTGTATCTGAAGTGTATCCATTGTCAAGGTCAAAGATACCTGAAATATAGAAACATGGGATCAAGTAAATCATACTTCTTTTTCTTTAGATATTCATAATAATCATTTGAATCGATGAGCTGCGTCAGCTCTACATAGCAGAAACACCGAGAGACGACCTTTGACCCCGGAGCTCACTCACCGAGCACTTAGCGTCTGTTGAGACTCTGCTGTTCACCTCGTCCTGCAAAGACACACAGATCACTGCAGACTCCGTCCGCTCGCACCGAGCGGCGCTGGTCCCGTTCGGGCTTACCGGGTAGAACTGGATCAGCAGCTTCTGGAGGAGCGACAGGGAGACACGCAGCGGTTAGCGTGACGCCACACCCGTGACTCATCACAATCTGTGACATCATCCCTCCCAGGAAGACGCTGGTGTTGCTATGCAGTTAAACGAGTAACACGCACATCGTAACCAGAGTTTAATATAATAAAATATAAAATAATAATAAAATATAAAATAATAATAAAATAATACAATAATAATAATAAAGTAATAAAATAATATAATAAAATATTTTAACACAGTCAATGCAACTTTGTTTAAATGGACCCCGGAAACAAAACCGCCGCTGGCTTTTGCATTGAAAGTAAAACAAACAGAGGAACTGTGCTTCACGTGGCCAACAGACCACTTAAAGCACCGCTATGCTGAGCTAGCTGCTATGCTGAGCTCGCTGCTATGCTAAGCTCGCTGCCATGCTAAGCTCCCTGCTAGGCTACTTCCATCACAACAGCTAACGTTACCCTGCGTGGCTCACGGTCTGTCCTAAACATCCCTAAATGTGGGGAAAGAGCAAAGTGCACAAGGACGACAGGAAGAGACGCTAGTTCAACGCGATCACACGTGTGTAGTTTGTGTTTAAAATAACATTAACAGGTTAACAACAGTGAAATACACGCTTTCTAAAGTGATTAATATTTGTTAATAAAAACATTTACAGTAATATGGTTTTAGGCTCCCTCTAGTGGTACGCCAAAGAATCACTGAAATAAATATTTAAAAATAAAAAATATTATATATATATATATATATATATATTTTTGTCTTCCTATATTTAAGCACAGTCTTACTGTTGAAACTGTGTAAAATGTTACAATGGTTGACAATATGAAATATACTTCTT
Source organism: Apeltes quadracus (assembly GCA_021346845.1). NCBI lineage: Eukaryota > Metazoa > Chordata > Actinopteri > Perciformes > Gasterosteidae > Apeltes > Apeltes quadracus. Next base: position 21,486,172 of record CM037918.1, on the reverse strand, counting down.
TAGGAATAAAACCTTTGTTTTTGATGAATACTTAGGCCTACTACGCTACTGTATAGTGTTGGTCATTATGGTGGTACTTGGAGAGCCAAGTATTTTCTGAGGTGGTACTTTGTGTAAAAAGTTAGAGAACCACTGTTTTAGGCTAATGACAGCCCTAATATACCGTATATATATATACTGTACGTATAGATGTATACAGTATATACAGTATATATATATATATATATATATATATATATATATATATATATATATATATATATATATATATATACATACACACATATACACACACACACCTCTGTATAGGTAGAAACATCTGGTACGGCAGAGTGAGGTCAGTGCGTGTAAGTGTCAGCCTGAAGGCTGTTAAAGGCTGTTAAAGGCCGCTTTGGGGCAGTTCCTCCTTTAACGTGTGACAGAAGCAGACAGGTTTCCCCCCCAGGAGGCCCAGTTGCCCCCCCCGCCCCCCAAACCTCCCCATTGGATTGAGGAGATACCTTGAACGTGGGGCTCATGGGGCCGTAGTTTAACGACTCCTCGCCATCACTGCTGCAGCAGGGAGCAAGGGAGGAAGCAGATCTCCCGTGGGCCTCCTCACTCCTCGCCTCCTCGCTTCTCCTGATGGCCTCCTCACTCCTCGCCTCCTCGCTCCTCCTGATGGCCTCCTCACTCCTCGCCTCCTCGCTCCTCCTGATGGCCTCCTCAATCCTTGCCTCCTCACTCCTCCTGCTGGCCTCCTCATTCCTCATGATGGCCTCCTCACTCCTCGCCTCCTCGCTCCTCCTGCTGGCCTCCTCACTCCTCGCCTCCTCGCTCCTCCTGCTGGCCTCCTCACTCCTCGCCTCCTCGCTCCTCCTGCTCTCCTCCTCACTCCTCCTGCGGCCCACCACACACCTGCTGGCCTCCTCACTCTTGCGGCTGGCCTCCTCACTCCTCCTGCGGGCCTCCTCCCCCCTCCTGCTCTCCATCCAGCTCTAGAGCAGAGATGGCGTTTGGAGGAGGATTCAGAGGGTCGTGTTACGGACTGAAAGTCGACAGCTTCACTTTAAAAAACGAGCTCCTGCTGCTCCGACTCGTCATTTGGAGGCGAAACAGCAATAAAACACCAGCGAAGCCGTGGAGCTAAAAGCAGGAATCTGTTACAGAGCTGCGTTCTTTGACTTTTATTACTTCATGCAGGCATTTCATTTAATGTCTGAAACCACAAAATGTGCAGGAGGTGAAATGGAACGTTGGGACTTCACCCCGAAGTAGTATTATTTATAAGCAAACCTTGTCTGCCATCCTGTGCTTCTCCTCCTCCTCCTCCTCCTCCTCCTCCTCCTCCTCCTCCCCTCGCAGATAGAGGCCATCCTCCTCTTCACGACTGAAGCCCAGTTTTTCTTCATGATCTTTTTTATCTCTGAAGCTCCGTCGGGTTTCTGCTGACTCTGCTTGCACCTCCTCTTGCTGCTCCTCCTGCTGTTCCACCTCCCCATGCACCCTGCAGGCGCCTCTGCTGTGGAGGAGATGTTTTAACTGGTTGGTTAAGGTCTGATTTGAGATGAAGGACAGTCTTCTGAACCAGCAGGGCGGCGCACCGAGGCCTCGTGGTCCCCGTCTCCAGGTAGGACGTCCTGTCGGTCTGCGGCAGGAAGACCGTGGAGCTGTAGGACATCCTGACCTCCTCTCTGTCGCAGGTCACCTGGAAGCGAGAGCAAAGCGGGTGACGTCTCTACGGGGGGTCATTGATTGTTATTATAGTCCATTACGTTTTGAGTTGCTCTGTTGTATAGACTTGCTCATAAAAGTGGAAACACATGTCGCCTTCCTCTTCATGTTGAATATTTGCATCTTGATGACACAGCAGCAGGATGCTAACTCAAACATGCTAACCACTTTCACCCTCTCTGTGTAGCGTGTGAATTGTTTCCAGCTAAACGCTGGTAATGTTCTGCTTTGTTCTGTTGGATGCTTCACCTTCTCTGGAGGTCTTGAGGAAGCTTCTTTTGAACGACTGCTCCTCTCTGGATCGCGTCTCTCCCCTTCTTTCACCTCCTCCTCCTCCTCGTCACCCTGCTGCCGTTTCTCCTGTCCAGGTTCTGGTCTGCGCCTGGTTAAAGGTCTCCTGGAGACATCTTGCACCTCTTGCTCACCGCGGTTCTCCAACCTGTGGCTCCAGTCGCTGAAGCCCTCGTCCTCCTCCTGGACCAGGTTGCATTTGGGCTTCAGCTCCTCGTCCAACCTGAGGAGAACCAAGTGGAGAACCTGACAGGAAGTGGAGCCAAGCGAATTATTGGTTTTGAAGAAACGTATTTAAATGGTTCAGACGATTGAAGTTACTTTCTGTCTCGATCTCAGCAGGTACTTAAAAACTCAGAGACACTTAACTTGTAATGATGTGGAAACAGACTTTGAAAGTTATCAGAAGGAAACAAGGACAAGGACGCCATGGCAACAATGTGTCAATCAGCGTGTAGCTCCGCCCTCAAGCGTCCCCTGCTGGTCTGTTTGACTCTACATGGGCCATCATTTACTAAATGAACATCGTGCTGCATTGAAGAAGACGTGAAACTAGAGACTGAGACCATAAACTCATGTTTACAACGCTTACTGAGGGAACAAATCCAGAGAGAAGTAGAGACATCTATGGGAGCAGAGGAGTCGCCCCCTGCTGGTCACTACACAGAATGCAGCTTTAACCCCTGAAGCTTTGACCCCCCCCCATCTTCAGAACCAGAGTGACGTCCCCTCCATCTTGAATGTGGATTTCTGCGTTCTGGTTGAACAGATTCTCATTCATATGAATGTGGTTCCGAACGCGGTGCCAGTTTGTCTCCTGGGATTCACCAGCAGGTTTCCCACATGGCATCGACGCTGTTGCAACACAGGCGGTGTCCATGGAAACAATAAACAGAGAAGCACTGAGGTCCACTCAGATCATCAGCACTTACCAAACACCTAGAAGCTGTTTTTTTATTGGATCAGAGACGTTCAACTGTTTCGCGATGTGCTTTGCTTTCATTAACTTCAGGGGATTTATCAGACGCAGTGACGCCGTTAGCTGAACTTCTGTGTTTATGAGTCAAACACATTTTCTCATTCAGTTCAATGATGAACGTCCAGAGATGAATGCAGCGTTTCCCGGGTGAGCACTCCCCCCCCCCCCCCCCCCCCCTCCCCCGGGGAGACGGCACCTCCCTGACTGAGCGAACACGAGACGGTGCAGCGGCCCGACTCGTTCCCTTTAATCAGCGGTGAGGCTGATCAGCGCTCAGCCGGAAACAACAGGGGCAAGTTTCAACACAAACACATCGGCCTGCTGAGCTCAGGAGAAAAGGAAACGTACTCAAAGTAAATCAAATATCCGCATCACTGTGATTAGTGAATAATAAAGCGCAGGTATCGTGCTGCAGTCATGGAGGAGTCAGCGGGTGGATGGGTCACAGGTGAGACAGACGTAAATGTGCATTTCTTCATAACTTGTGCACATCAGAATGTTTCCTGTGAAGTTTATTTTGAAAAGACAACATGCGTCAAAGTAAGAGCGTATAAGTTGAGGTGCTGAGAATGGAAACACCTGCGAGGGGCGAGTGTGTGTTGTACTCACTGTGCGCTGTGTGCCGTGAGCTCCTGGCGTTGCGGGGACTCCCGCCGGGAGGGCCCCCCCTCTCCTCTCTGCGCCTCCCTACATCTCCTCCTCCTCTCCCGCTCCACCTCCTCGGCGTCCTCCTGGCTGCGCTCCGCCGTCACGCTGCAACCGACACGGAGGCCCACCGGCTGTTAGAAGGACTCCAGAGGCCTGCGCGCGGCACCTCGCTGTGATGTTCTCCTTCTTTGCCTCAGTGACCGACCGAAAGGCTGCGTGGTGAAACTGCTGATCCGAAGATGCTTGACTTGGTGGAAATAAGCACAGAACTGAAGGACACATTCACTGAATTAAAAAGATGTTTTGTCTGTGGACCCGTCCACCTTTCCAGTTGGTGCTCATGTGGAGGATTTGTGGACAACGATTAACCCAAACGACCCCGAGCTGCATGATCCCGTCAGTGTGTGTAACGTTCCCCCAAGCAACCCTGACACATCTGGGATTAAACATGAACGAGAGAAGAAGTTAAATGAATCCACTCTGATCGCTTTGAGTTAGTGAAAGAGTGATGACGAGGATGAAGTCATCTTTCCCTCCTCCTCCTCCTCCTCCTCCTCCTCTTCCTCCGGATACACTGCGAGGCTGAAAGTGTCACTACAACAATGGGGAGCACTCATCTGCTGCCAGAACGGCCTCCTCTCCTCCTGCAGTCTTTCCACCAGATGTTGGACGTGTTCCTCGCATGTAGAACCAGTGGGACTACATGCGAGGAAGGTTTGTGGAGGGAGGAGTAATGAAGGAGAGGATGAAGCACCACTGGCTACGTAGGATGAGGACCATCGAGGTTCATTAATTAAGCATCATCGTGTCCAATGTGAGAAGTGGATGGAAGGATTGACAGCAGAACCGTCCATTCATTTCTCATGAACATGATGAGGATAAAAAGTAAGTAGAAAAGTTGACCAGTGAGTCGTTTCTTCACTGTGACTTTGAATCAACCAAAGGGGAACAAGTAGCTGTTCTCCTCTGAGCTCATGAGCTCTCGTGTTTCCAGTCAGAGGGGCGAAAACCCCCTTTTCTTATTGTCCAAGCACATCTGGTGGAGCTCTGGCCAGCTGCTGGGCTGGGCTGGAGGGAGGAGGCGCAGCGATGGAGGAGGAGGAGGAGGAGGAGAGATGCAGAGCAGCCAGAACTTCATTAAACTCGTGGAGGTCTGGAGGCAATTTGAATAACAACAACTTTGGAAATAATCAGCCTGAAGTCAAACATGTCTGCGAAGCTCCTTTCGGCCATGTTTTGGTAGCGTGGTCGTAAACGTGACGGTCACATGGGTCACTAACACATTGACCTCTGACCTGCCCAGCGGACTGCAGAGCCCAACCAGGGGTCACGTGACATGTTGACCTCTGGGTCTGCGTCCAGGTGAAGGAGTCCAGTCCGATTCTAAACTTTGCAGCAGCAGCACCTGGGAAGAAGAAAACCCAACCTTCTCGGTTCCTCTTTACGAGAAGGAACATAAAGCACGCAGGCCATCAGCTTTCGTGGTGCAAAGGCGGAAACCCAGAAACACGATTAATCGATCCAACATATCGACCAGTCAGCTCCTCAAACCTTTGGCTGAAAGAGAAGAGTCTGCAGCGAACGGGGCTGCTGGTGAGGACGTCACTGAGACGTGAGGTCGACCCGCTGGAGATGCACCGCAGACACGTCCTTCAACTTCTGCACAACGGTGGGATCTGTGATCGGGAGCAACCGGATCGACTGGGTACGAGGTACGGCGGCCCGGTGAGGTCATTGCACAGAGTGCAAAATCCTCAAAGAGCACCACATTGCACATTTAAAGAGCTTTAGCCAGTGACTGCGAAGCATTTATGTTTGTATCTCGCTGTTACGTTGGATCCAACGTTTCTTGCAGACACCGTGTTCATGCACGATCGAACTGGCAACACGTTTTTCATTAAAATAACGATGTGTGTTGAAGTTGAGACCTGAACAGAACTCAGCTGTCTGATACGCATCAGTTTTTCCACCATTACACAATGAGGCAATGGAGGCCTGGGGGAACGGCATTTTCTTTGTGTGTGCAGTAAGGCAGAGGAAGGAGGGGCGAGGGGGGGGGCCTCAGCCAGATGATGTCATGGCCATTAAGGAAGTTGCTGCCATAAAAAAGCCATCAGAGTCATAGTTTAGTGTCGAGTCACACAGCAGTTTTCCATGAGAAGAACAACTGAGCCGAACGACAACGAGGACGCAATACAAATACATCACAAGTGTGAAAAAAAACACACTCAAAGGCATCATGACAACAGGCCACCGACCAACTGGTCGCCATGACGACGGGTAAAGCCTTCCTCATCAGATGAGGCGTTCATGCTGGTCTCAAATGCAGAAATCTCTGGTTGTACTGGGAGGCGAAGCGCTGCGTCCTCTAACTGGAAGAGCTGACCTCAGATCACCACTGTGAGCGTTAAAGGTGAAAACTAATGCTAACGCTAATTAGCGATCGGATGCATTTCCTTTCAGTTCATTCCAAAGCGAATCTTCGTCGTTGTCATCGTCAGTAAGGCGGGAGGCTCCTTGTTTTCTTCACATCGAATCGTTTCGATGCAGCGTTTTGTTGCCGTTAATCACACCTACGATCCTGAATGGTACGACCCAAACACCAGCCTTCATTATCGATTATATTACATATAACGTTATTAATACGAGCCGTGTGCAGCCTTAATCGTGTTTCAATGCAGAATGTTTTGCATATAACGTTGATAAGTTTGTGCTTTCTTGTTTAAATATGACTAAATGTCTCCCTAATGAAATACAACCTTTACAGTGAGAAGACATTCTTATTACAGTTATGAAACAATTATCTCAATTTCTGCGTTTTAGACAGACGGATGAAGATTTGTTTGTTTTTTTAAACATTAAAAACTTAAGGATAAAACTGTTCAATAGAAATCTTTAACGTCAATTTTAACGTAGAATTTGAATTTGAATTAAAGCATTTGAAATGCTGCTGAACACAATAACTACATCTGTCAAACGACTGCAGAGGATGAAGAGGAAAGAAAAGTAAAAACTACCAGACTTGTTTCCTTGCAGGTGATTCAGAACTAACAGAAGCTTCTCTCACCTGATGAGGTTCTGCAGCAGCTGCCTACTGGAGCTCTTCCTCCTCATGGACTCAGACATGCTGGAGCGGGCTGGTCCTAGTCCTGATCTCCTGGTCCTGACCTCCTGGTCCTGATCTCCTAGTCCAGATCTCCTGGTCCTGGTTCTGGAGGCTTTCCTACAGTTGCTCTGCCTCCTTTCTCTCTCTCTCTCTCTCTCTCTCTCTCTCTCTCTCTCTCTCTCTCTCTCTCTCTTTCTCTCTCTCTCTCTCCTCCCTCCATGTGGTTTTCATTGAGGGATTCTGACCCCCCCTCTCCTCTTCCTCCCTGACGGGGGTCATGTGACTCCCCCGCGGGGCTGGAGGCAGTAAGACGATATCACAGTGGATCAGTGACATTTTAATATTCACGTTGTGTTTGTAAACAGTTTGTCTTTAACATATTAGACACAACTAATACTGCTTTATTTATACTCAACATATTATAATACTATAAACTGTGTATTTGGTGTTACATTTCTTAATGCTTTTATACACTAATAGATAGTAAAGTATTCTGAGGAGCTTTTTTCCCTGAAAGCTGATTTATTTCCCCATCAATTCAAAAGTTTACAGCCCAGTGATCATCGGCGTTTATCTCTCTAACAAGCTGAATGTCAAAGGTCAAGTTGACGTTTAAAATCCCAGTTTAAAGTAGAAAGAAAAAGAAAATGTGAAAATAAACGTTTGTTTCTGTCTTTGTAAAGTTCCTTTAAGCAGCAGCTGATGGGATCCGGTTTCTGTTCAGCAGCTTGTGAATAAAACATGGAGGTCAGAAGAGGAGCTGCTCCTCTTTGTTTGTTGGTTTCATTCAGACTGATAGAAGTTTAGTCCTGAACACACGGAGGCGGAGACTTTCCTCTTCACTGTCATCATCAGTCTCACACACACACACACACGCACACACACGCACACACACACGCACACACGCACACACACAGATGTGCATTAGGTCACACAGGCATTTCCAGCCAGCACTCTTTCTCTCTCTCTCACACTCTTTTTCTCGCCTCCCCCCTTCATAATCCTCGGAGAGCTTGAAACACTCACAAACACTTCACAAAACGGTCGCCACGGCAACACTCCCACAGCACTCGGCGGATGTAGACACAAAAGTAAAAGTCGACCTTAACGAGCAATAATCAATGACATTTTATTGATTCTATTTTCAGTAATTAATCCCAGCACATTATTTATCCACCATCCAGAATCACCCTTAAATATTAAAGTGAAATATTCGGTTGTAGCCTTCGTCTTGACAATCTCACAGGAGAACTGTGCAAAACAAGAATCTTTGCAACAGGAAGTGGTTGGACAGTAAAAAGGAACATTTATCTCCTGTGTTTGTGTACAAGTCTCGTCGTGTTTAACTCATGTTAACTGTTGGCTGTAGGATTCCGATGACGAAACCTGACGTTAATTCCCCATTGATCCTCCAGCCAGTCAATACTTAACCAGCTCAAACATCTAGACCAAGAAACCTGAAGAAACGGTTTCCTGGCAGTTTATTTTGAAAAGACCAAATTCATGCGACGAGCGCATATTGTCGGAAAACTTTTGGTAACTCTTTAATGCAACACTGAAGTGACTTTGTGTACCTGTGTTGTAATTTTTCATCCCGAGTCTCTCTCTCTCACACACACACACACACACACACACACACGTTAATTACTTTGTAAATATGCAGTTTTCCCTTTGTTAAAATGGAACAGTTCAAAACAGTTTTCCCGATTAATGACACAAAGACACAGTTAAGTTGCTTCTGCTTTTTTAATCGATGGACCTTCACTCTTAGAGGGTTACAGAAAACATCTCAAAGCGCGCGACTAGAGTGTGATGACACTTGGTTAACGCCGTTCCTCACAGGGACATCAGCATGTTGACATTAGCATACGCTAATGTTTGCGGTAGCACAGGAAGTTCTTCCTCTCGGCGCAGTCGGACAGCACGAAGCCGTCGCCGCTGGCGCTGCTCCTGGGCAGAGCTCCGCAGTGCTGCAGCGGGGGGGGGCACACTGGAAGGTCGGGGTACAGGAGGGTCGCCCCGTTCACCCACAGCCAGGAGCCGGCCAGGAACCGGAGGCCCAGCCACACCTGGGGAGAGGAAACCAGCGGTGAAGCTTTACCAGTCTACCAAGTCTTTTTCACCACAAATCTTCCATCGTCATAAAAACTGGCAATGGGACTTTTTCTTCCCCAAAGAGTCGAATAACCAAAGAGCCAAAGAGTAAAAGAACCAAAGAACCAAAGAGCCAAATAGCCCAAGAGTCAAAGAGTCAAAGAGCCAAAGAACCAAATAACCAAAAAGCCAAAGAGTCGAAGAACCAAAGAGTTAAAGAACCAAAGCGCCAAAGAACCAAAGAACCAAAGAGCCAAATAGCCAAAGAGTCAAAGAGTCAAAGAACCAAAGAGCCAAAGAACCAAAAAGCCAAAGAGCTAAAGAACCAAAGAAGCAAAGAACCAAAAGGCCAAAGAGTCGAAGAACCGAAGAGCCAAAGAACCAAAGAGCCAAAGAACCAAAGAGTCAACGAGGCAAAGAACCAAAGAGTCAAAGAGCCAAAGAACCAAAGAGCCAAAGAACCAAAGAGCCAAAGAATCAAAGAACCAAAGCGTCAAAGAACCAAAGAACCAAATGCCAAAGAGTTAAAGAACCAAAGAGCCAAAGAGTCAAAGAGCCAGAGAACCAAAGAACCAAAGAGTCAAAAAACCAAATAACCAAAGAGTCAAAGAGCCAAAGAGTCAAAGAACCAAAGAACCAACGAGTCAAAGAGCTCTATCATGGGGAATGACGAAAGGAAAAAGAGGACTTGCTTTCAGAGGCAACAGAGACCTTTTTCCACCAGAATTTAATCCGTTGCATTTTTAAAAGCAACTTCTCGGAAAGCTTGTGCTCTTTTGGGTCTTTTTTCTTCTTTACCGTATTTCACCTGTAGTGTCTTCAAACTTTGAACTTTAAATAACTGTCAACAGGGGGCGTTTTGGGGGGCTGCCTGCGTAATGCTGAACCCACCTCCTCGCTGTCGGCCTTCTGCACCGCGGTGGTCACGTACTGGTCGCCGGGCTGCACGCTCAACAGGTCGTACTGCAGCTCGTGCTTTTCACAAAGGAGTGAAAAGTCTGAAGCCGCCATCGATGTGAATGATTTTAAAAATCCAAACTCTCCCTTTAAGGTGCACTGAGCTACTTACTTACACATTAACTTCAACAGCAAAACCGGCAGATTCAAATGGTCAGTTTGTTTTTTAAGAGTTGCCATATCAAATGTGAGTAGTGGGAACTTACTTTCTGCTCCTGTAAGAGACGACTGCACAGTTGTCTGAAGAGTCTGGCTCGTCTTTTGCCCAGTCGATGTGATTGGATGTTTCTCCATCTGACCAAACCCAGTCATTCCCCTCTTTGTGCAAGTTGATCCACACAAAGTAAGATTCCAAATCTGTTTCTTCATCGGACTTCGTGAAGATGGTCCCCAAGTCGATGAACTTTCTAAATCAAATGTTTTAAAAGGCAAAGGGCTCCGTCAGAAAACATATTGTTCTGAACTCATGTTTCATTTGATTGGCACTCAAGTAAACATACCGGCTGATAAACCGGCTCATATTCTGGAGGACTGGATGTTGAGACACTTCATCACTTTTCATGGTCAGTCTGCAAATTCTAAGCAGCAACAAAAAGACAAACCCACCTCCTGCAGTATCTTTGAGCACTAAGCCAGGTGGAAGGACGGCGGACTAACTCATAACTTTTAACCACCACTGATCCCAGTCCAGCCACAGCACCGCAGAGGAAGAGGAGGAGGAGGAGGAGGAAGGGTCCGCAGACGCAGATCTTCATGATTCTGTTTCCTGAAATGACTAAGAAATGTTGTTAAAAGATGGTGAATAAGACGGATTAAATACTGAAGCATATTTGTGAATGAAGCGAGGATCAGACTAATAAAGAATCCTCTTCATCGGCTGTTACCTGAACCGCTGCTGGTCTCTTGGTGCTCAGTGACAGGACACCAACATCTGGGGTCAGACCGCTCACTTGGCTCATTTAACTCATTTGGCTCATTTGACTCATTTGAGGAGGAGACACGTAAATCAACCAAGCTGTATCCGTCTCCGCCTGATATTTGACTGTTGAGGCAAATGAGGCAGATTTACATCCAGACATGAGATGTGCAGGTGTGTTTCGTGTTCTGATTCACATGACAAGGTCCTTAATGTGAAAGCCAATGAGAGCTGTAAACACCAGAATGACCCAAATATTAAGATTAAAAAATAAAAATAAAAGGTTTAATGTGTGATAGCCGCCTGTAGAGAGCGGGTGTTTAAAATGGTCAAGTGTTACTTCTAACATCGACCATCCTTGGCGTTTAACGAGGTAATCGATGTAACCGAAGCAACAAAAAGTCTAATAATCCTAATTTAAAACATTAGGCAATAATCTAAAAGGTGTAAAACTAAATCACACGTTTCCACCGTGTTGGAGCCCAAACAAATAGAGTATTTCTTAAAGAAAAAAATGGATTGTTTTTAAAGGTTGGTGATAAAATAAGTTTAGTTTATAAAACATTGGCTCCAATAGGAAGTAAAGAAAGGACAAACAGGACAGACTTAAACATGAACAAATGTATTTATTTTAGGGATTTTTAAACATGCGAGTAAATCAAAACATTTAACAAGAACAGAATATAAATAATATTCAGCGTAACAGAAAACTTTAGTTTCGCATTAACTCCGTTTTCAACCTGCAGTCACGTGGCGAATAAACTCTGAATCACATCTGAAACGAGAAAACAGCATTTTTTAGTACCGAACATTTGACGCCACATCAGGCTGCTCTTTGTCACCAAAACCCTCCCGCAGGTTTCACTTATTTTAAGCCTGTCGCACATTTTAAAAAGAGGTTATGCATCTTGCATCTACTCAGACGCCTTGTTGTGGCCCCGCCCACCTGGGCGGGACCACAGCGGACGCCTCGTTGCAGCCACGCCCACCTGGGCGGGACATGCTCCTGCGCAGCTGCCGCGACGTGTCGCCCGTCAGCGCGCCCACCTCGTCCCGCAGCCGCCGCTCGCCGTCCAGCGTCAGGTGCCAGAAGCACGACTTCCTCTTGCCGTCGCGGCACAGCTGGTTGCACGTCTTGCGGAAGCTGCCGTTGAAGCACAGGTTGTGTCGGATGGTGTTTTTCCAGCCGTCCGGAGCCGTCTGGAAGAAGGGGAAGTGCTCCCTGGTGGGGGAGGAGGAGGGAGGCGGGGGTCGGATACGGGGAGGGACTTTATGGCCGTTCTCGCCCAGATGCGGACTTTAGTATTGGAACAGTACTCGGGCTGCGACTGATGACGTTTCACGAGTCCACGTGAACAAAAGTCCGCACAAGAACGCATATTGAGAAAGGGCCATGAACTCGTGTGCGCTTGAACTCTGACCTGGTGAAGTTGTAGATCTGCTGCACCTTCAGCCCCCCCGTGTGGCTGCTCTTCAGCGCCAGGGCGATGAGGATGCAGTAGTTGACCGGTGGGCGGGGCCAGCATCCCGGCTTCAGGCTCTCACTGTCCTGCGTCATCATAATCATCATCATAATCATCATCATCGTCGTTGTTTACAAACACAGGACTGAATGAGCGACCAGCAAAAGAGGAAGTTCCGACGTGACCACAGCGCCCCCCGTGGACTAAAGCGCAAGCGTCTTAGCATGAGGTCCGACGCGTTCACTTGAAACCAGGGCGAAGAGCTACAGATGAAACCAGATCGGGTTCCGAGGTCTTCAACTCACCCGGGACGTCGGGATTCTTCCCGGTCGCCTGTTCTTCGCCGATCGATTGGAGACGTCTTCATCTTTGATCTAATAGTCAAAAGACGCGGGTTTCAGTAATGTGGATCCTGTATTAGTCTCAGCGGAACGATCCTGAGAGCGAAGCCGAGAGCCACGAGGTCATTTTAAAAAGACGTTGATGGCGATGACGTCATCAGGCAGATTACCCTTTAATTTGTGTACAATTCCTAACAAGACATTACAGATCACATCTTAGCTCCACTGCTTTGGTCTGATTTGCAGAGCGTTCAGGCCAACTGGCTACGCAAAGCTTTAAGAAATCAGCGTAAGAAAAGGGGCGTGTCCTTGCATAATCACGCCGCCAGAAGCAGCTTTTAAAATACACGGTGTGAAATGTGGCGTCTGCAGAGAACACGGTACCATGTGGCCCCCCCGGGGCCCGGCGGGCGTCAGCGGCGCCTCCCGGACCGGGCCTCGGACCCCCTGCGGATCGGCCTGGTTGTCCCGGGGGCGGATGGGACAGGCGATGCTCGGGTTCACCAGCAGCCACAGGTTAGGCTTCACGAAGGAGTCTGAGGGACGAAGCACAAGACAACGGACGCCATGCGGCACCAACCTCCCGTCGCTGTGGTGAAAGCGGATCGTGGCCGAGCTCACCTGACGTCTCGTCGTCCCAGATGAAGTCGTCCTTCCTCCTGGCGGCTCTGGCGGAAGGCCTCTGGACCACGTGTTGGTCCATCAGCTTGTCGTCTGTCGGCAGCGACGGGATCAGAACACTTTAAAGGCCACGTGCTGCGAGCTGAGCGAGCGCTCACCGTGGTGGAACTGGTCGGTGGTGGTGGCCAGCTTCAGCTCCTTGTCCATGTCCCAGTCCGTCAGGCCCACGCAGCAGTGCAGCTCGCACAGGCGCGCCTTGGTCCTCAGCTGGAAGCTCATCGCTGCACGGGGCTCCTCGGGGGAGCTCTGGCTTCACGGGATCACTTCTCCTCCTCCTCCCCCAACAGCTGCAGCCGCCTGATTGGACTCAATCAGCGCTGATGGAGTTCAGGGGGGAGGACTCCTCCTCCACTGCTGAAATCAACGCACTTGTTGTGAACGAGCGACGAGGAAAAGTGTGGCGATGAATGGAAGGAGGCCGTAATTAAATAACCAATCAGTGAGTTTCCTCTGCGTCGTTTCATGTGAAATAATCAGAATAAGCAGATGAATTATTGACCTAAGGGCCTTAGAGTGGTTTGTAATGTCACGGTGACCTTTGACCTCCCAAATAAAAATACTTGTTACTCGAGTAATGACTAGAGTTATAAAACCCGGTTGGATTTCATCAGACTTGAAATAATTATATTTAATTCAAGGCCTGTCTGCTAACGAAGGAATGGTGTGTGTGTGTGTAGAGGATGGTTTTCGGTCCTCGTTGACCTCTGACCTCTCGTCTCTGCATCGCTCACAAGTCACAGCCTCAGTTCTTCCAGACCTGCATCTGAGCAGCGGAGTCCATTTATTTCTTCATCACATTTACAGAACAAAATCCACAAGTAAGAAACAGGTAACAAATCAATTCATTGCTTCTTTTTCTCTTTACAGTAAACAAAATCATAGTCATCTTTAAATATCTATATATCTTTTTATAGTTTAAACATTAAGCCGGTCGTATACTCACAAGATTTCACCTCATTCCAGCACGTTCATTTACACAAACTCATGGGGGGGGGGGGGCTGCTCAGCTGCTGCTTTTATGGATATCTAACAACAATCTAGTTTAGACAGCAGGGGGGGGGCACAGTTATGACCAGACATGCTGACAAATGAAGCACTACAACAGAAATAAATACTGGTGATGAGCAGCGGAATGTTTCATTTTGCGATATGTTAACTTTCTCAATCTTTAAGAAGAAGAAAAAAAGATGGTGGCCGCTTGCTGCGCCGGGAGTCGAGTCGAAGTGCGTTCAATGAGTTTTGTGTCGCTAGCGACAACGAGACCGAGCGAAACTCTCGCCGCAGCAGAAAACAATTCACACCAGCCAGCGGAAGAATGCAAAAGATTAAGCATCAGACTGTCAGAATGCGACACATCGAAGGAAGGACAACGATGAAATGAGGAGGAGGGAGGAGCAGAGGGAGGCGGAGCCTCAAAAGATGGGGATGTAGTTGTCGATCTTGGCGCGGTGCCGCTGGGCGATGCACTCGGCGATCCACACGATGTTCCTGCACTCCTGCTCCTTCAGCTTGACGTAGGCGTAGAACACGCTGAAGTGGAACTGGTTGAGGAAGGCCAGCTTGTTCAGCTTCACCTGTGAGGAGGAGGATGAAGAGGAGGAGGAGGATGAAGAGGATGAGTTTAGATCTCCAAACGTCGGTCAATGCAAACCAAGTGGCGTCTTCGTTTCTCACCTCGTGCTCAAAGAACCGGTCCTCCAGCGTCTTGTCTCCTGGGTTACTGCCGGCTCCTTCAAACAGCAGCTTGTACTCCTGAGGTCAAGGGGTCAGGGGTCAGAGGTCAGACACGTCCTCAGGCGCTCAGAGACACAAAAGGCGGAGACCTGGAACTCACCGGGTAGAAGTCGGCGACGATCTTGACCTGATCGTAGTCGTCCGCCCGGGCCAGCTGAGCAAGGCCTTCTGGGTAAAGCTTGCCGCAGTGGGGGAAGAGCTTGGCACGGTCCTCCTTAGACAGCTCCGTGCCGAACGAGTTGATGGTGATGATGAAGGCTCGCCTGTCCGCCTCAAACTGCAGGAGGGAAGGACATTTTTATTACAACTCAAATAAACAAAAAGGGCTGGAAGCTCATTGCTGGACGAGGTTCCTCAGAGAATTTCACTGGAATGCCCCCTTATAGCTGGAGCCGGGCCGCCTGACTGGACTCACAGATAAACATTAAAGCTGTTCTGTATTAAATCAGACCGGGATGTTTGCTGGAATTGATTCGATTGCCCTACTTGGAACATTTTCCACCGGCCGCCCCTGTTAATCAATGATGTCCATCTGTCCACCAGCAGCGTTGCTTCTAACGTCCGTTCGTTTGTTTGAGGCTCTGAACCTTCAACACTCACCTCCAGAATAGGACACATGGTGTCGGCCGTGGTTCCTCCGAGGTTGGAGCAGAACTTATAAAAAGCCTCCAGGTAAGCCTGCGAGGAGATGGGTCAAAATGTCACTTTAAAAGTCAGCGATGACTTACAGTACAGTATTTACTCCGCCAATAAATACAGGAACAAAGTCGACTTTCTAAGTGTCTGTTCATCAAGTACCTTAATCATTAATGATTTAATATGCTTCACCTTATACAGTGTGTTACGGATTATTTCAATGTTCATCTCGTCCAAGTCCTGCTCAGAGATGCAGTCCTGGAAGAACGCAGCTAAAAGAGGAAAAGGAAACCAGTCAGAATTTAAAATCACCAAAAAATGAGTGATTTGGGTGCAAAATAAATAAATAAATAAAATAAATTGTGTTTTTCATGAGAAATTAAGATTCAGTCCCAAGAATCCCATCTGAAAAACAGCCATTAAACAAACCCAAGAATCCTAGCGCGGCTAACGCTAACTCAGGCAGTGCTAACTAACCTTATTGATTTGCTTACTTTAGTAGCCTTGGTCACAGCTTTATTTTCTAAATACAAGTCTCTGCTTGATAAATAGAGCCCCGTTAGACCGCAGGAGGACCGGGGTGGGAGGGGGGTACACACCGAGGGGCGTGTCCACCAGGATGGCGTTGTAGAGCTCGGCGGGGGTCTGGGCGATGTTGACCGCCTCCATCTGCTCGAAGCTGCCCAGCGGGTGACACTTGGGCACCAGCTCGGAGATGGCCCGCTGGTGCAGGGTGCCGGTGATAAGCAGGATGACGTTATCGATCATGTAGCTGTACCTGAGGGGAGGGGGAGGGGAGGGGGGGGGGACAGGCTGGTATTACAACACTAAAAAGGAGACTTTTATACAAATCATTTGTGTATTAAAAGGTGCTTTTATTCAGCACGTCCCCTTTTTGTTTCATATCCTTTGAATGATTTATGTTTCAAAGATGGCTGTAACGTACCAAAGTCTATTGGTCATTGTGGTACATTTGTTGTGCATTTATTGTATTTCTACTGTTGTTTCATGATGTAGAAAACGGTGTATTTTAATTACAATTTCAATGTACAAAACAGAGATGCCGCCATAAACTCTGCAGCACATTACTGTGCATCTCACACACACACACACACACACACACACACACACAAGGGCGTTTTGCCTACGTGATGAAGTCCATGAAGCTGGCCAGCGGCTCGTACGACTGGTTCCTCATGTGGCGAAACTCCACCACCATCTTCTCCTTGAGCTTGTCGTCGATGACGGACACGGTGAGCGGAGACGCCTCATTGGCCAGGAAGCTGCCGTAGTCGGTGCTCTGCAGGTGCAGCTTCAGGTCTGCAAAAGGCCTCGCTGGTGTTACTTCACCAAACTTTCACCGCGGTTAACATGAATGTGCATGATAAACTCCTGCAGGTGGACTCCACACAGGTAAACGTTTACCTGTGGACTACTTGTGCTTCCTGTTTACACCTCTTTAAACCCACCTATAGTACAGTGTCTTCTCTACTGTCCACCAGCATTAATTCATCATGCATTCTATATATTTTTTAACATCATCGTTTAATTTTATAACATGTTAAATTATCTCAAACCAGTAAATGTTGGCGATTCTACTCGCAGCAACATGCTACTCCTTAACTAGATGCAACATGCAAGTGATGCGGTTACACACGAAAGCATCAATAATTATAATGCAGTGATAATAATAAACATATACAATAACCCTAACCTTCAGAACATCTGCATCAATGTACGGATGCCTAAATCAACGGCGTCAGCTTCAGGGCTAGGGAGCTAACTGCAACATTTATCGTTACAGTGAAAAAAACCTCTTCCGACGTTAATTTCACTTCCTCTGAAAAAGCCCACTGCTACGATTGCGTAGCTTGTGTTAGCATAATGTTAGCTGTCTAGCTAGCTAGGATGTATATGAAATCAAGCTTGCAATAAATATATCTCGGAAACGATGTGAAATGTAATCGAAAACTGCTCAACGACCTGCGCGTCGTGACTATGATGACAAGCGCAATGTCCACTGCTGATTGAAGCGAACATTAAAACGAGCTTTCAGACTGACAGCTTGGCTTAGCTCGAATTAGCCCCGCGCGGCTAGCTGTTAGCCGTTAGCCGACATCCGATTTGCCTCACCTTCCAGAGTCTCACACTGAACGAGGTTCAAATAATCCGCCTGGGACAAGATTCCGGCTTTGAACCCTCGGACCAGCCCCTCCAGGTAGCCGTTATCGACGTTGAAGTAGAGCTCGGAGAAAGGCATCCTGGCTGACCGTCAGATCCGTCCCTGCTGCTAAACCGTCCGTCCGGGCTGCTTGGCGTTAGCATCATCTGACCGGCACACGTGACCGTCACCTGACCCGTCATCTGCTCGTGCGCGCGGATGCGTCTGTGTGTAAGGGCGTGTGCACATTTTAGACATTTCTCAGCGATAGTACTAAAACACACTACATATATATATGTGTGTGTGTGTGTGTGTGTGTGTGTGTGTGTGTGTGTGTGTGTGTGTGTGTGTGTGTGTGTGTGTGTGTGTGTGTGTATATATATATATATATATACATATACATATATATGAATATATAAATATATATATATATATATATATATATTCATACACACACACACACATGTACATACACATACATCCATACACATGTACATATACACAGATACAGATTTTGCAGCTTTTGCAGCAATTGTTGTTTTCAGGTCCATTGTTTGTCTGAGTCAGGGTGAGGACTTGCTTTGGTGATCATAGTCAAGGCAGATGTGGGTGTCTACATTGTCGTGTTGTCTGTATTCTGCAAACCGGTTTGCCTGAGATAAGAAGTCAAACCGGTACAAACCTTCGGGCACGGGCGGAGAATGACGACTGCTTTTTATCCCTGTTCTTTAATTCAGCACTCTTCAAACGGGTGCAATGTTGCGGTGATCACATCCTGTGAGCCTTAGAGGAGCACAAACTACAACATGAACGAGTGTGAGGCGAAAGAAGACGTTGTCCGTCTCTCTGAGCGTTACGTCAGCCTGACCAAAGACAAGAGGTGAGATCAGCTTTCCTCTGACTGAGGCTTCGTCTCCTCTGACCCCCGAAATCAACCTGTTGTCTTTTTGTCGTGTTGAAGCCAAGTGGAGCAGGTCTGCAGGTCTTCACCAATCTGCACGGTGACGCTCAAACATCCGAGGGAAGGAAGCCGAAACAGAGACTTTCAGTTTGAATGTTTATTGTCTTTATTGTGTCAAAGCCCCTGTAAGCAGGAGGCAGCAGACCCATTGAAAACCGGCTATGCCCCATGGAGGAGACACCGCTCTATGTGGGAGCACATGGATTTCAAGCGTGGACCGGGGTCTGATGATCAAACGTGAGGATTCTTTTTGGGTGTTGTGTGACTTTGCTGACTTGAATTAAAAATGAAAGTTGAGTAACCAACCGGGAGGACGAATGTTTGTGTTGAAGCCCGGTGAAGCAGCAGAGGCCCGACTGTGTGTCCCGGGGGGGCCGAGAGATTAGGGAACCCATTGACCCCGAGCCTGGAGGAGCGACCGATGAGCCCAGGTGAGGACTTTAAAGCACCTGCGAGTTTCCTTTGTGATCTGTGTTCTAAGGGATTCAAGGTGATACTGGAGATACAACATTTACAGTTAAAAAATGCCTCAGCCTTTCAGAAAAACTCATAAGACAAAAAAAAATGTTTTAATAAAAAATTTTCTATTTCTATTGATTACTATATTTTCTAATTTCAAGGAGGAATACATTTTAAACCAGGTTTTATTCAACATTCACTTTTCTGCAAAGAAAAGAGAAAATCCTCGTCAGCACATTAAAACGTACATCAATTGACAACTTGTCTGAAATAACACAACATGTATCCAGAGAAGGAGGAGTGGGCAGGCGGGACAATGGCTAGATTACAGTCAGTTAAGTACGAGGCCGCTTGCCACAGCAATCAAAAACAAAGCACAGGCAACCAGAACAATCAAACAATCTTAAACGGTGACGTTTATCTCTGTGATGCGAAGTCTTCTTTTGCACAAAAAAATACATTTGACCAGAAGCGTTGACACGACGAAGCTCTGTTGAGTTCATATCAAAAGTATTTTACACAAAATACTGGATATAAACGTATACTCGGTAGGACTTCGGGGAAATAGTTGTGTTATTGTTTTCATCACTGACTGGAAGGTACCAGGTTTACCGACATGCATTCCATCAAACCACTCAAAGCTCAGGTTAATCAGGTTTCTGACGCTAACGGGAGTGAAGGTGTGTGTGTGTGTGTGTGTGCGTGTGTGTGTGTGTGTGTGTACTTAACTGTGGGAAATGACCTCATGATTTCTGGGTCTACAGACCGCAGCAGAAGAGGTCAGAGTTTCTCACTATACGTAACCGCAACCATCATCACAACCTGGACTCAGATTTCATGGTATGGAAATTTAAAACAGCACATTGTACTTTCAAATATTCATTCAAATTGTATGCTCTGACCTCTAAATATCTAGTGATAATGAATAAGTCGGCTTTAAATAGTTTGTTTGTCTCTCGTTGGCACTTAAAGCCTTCTTTGTTTTGTTAAATAAGATCACATGACGTCATGAGCAGTGATCTAACATGTGAACAACGGCTGGTATTTTAGATGCAATCAGGTATTTATTTAGTAATATTACTTTGCCTAATTTGGCCTAAGAATCAAGCCGTGAAGAAAAGCTTCATATTCCATCACCTTAATCAATTAAATTATTTAAATAATCACTAAATTATTTAAAAAATCAGCCCTGTTTTTGTTCTCCACCGATCGTAGCGTAACATCCTCAAAGACTCATGGAGGGTTCTACAAGTTCTTCATGTCCAGCCTGGTTTAGTGGATTAGAAGGTTGTTCAGTTAAATGTAATGTAATTAGGCTCATCAACCAGAGGTTGGAAGAATATGTGTTAAAAAAATTCTATCAAAAGTCATCAGAGAGTAAGATCAGCACAGAACGTTAGCATATCATTAGCTTGTGTTAGCATGACTGTGCTCAGTATACTAAATGTATTTGAATTCCAGCGGATAAAGATCTTCCCAGCCGTCGATTTCATAGAAATACAAAAGGACTACAGACTAATATAAACTATATTTTGTGGTTATTTGATCGCTGCCAAAGAATGTTATTAGTTGTATTAGTTGAATTGTTATTAGTCGCTATGATGACAATCAACCCCCTGTATGAACATATTAATGATTGGATTTATAATGGATGTGATATTGATTCCATAATTTTAATTGATTATCTTTACTCTTTCAGCTTCTTGAAGAAAACCTTTTGACTTTTGTGAAGAGCCAGATCAAAAGGTTCAAGAAAGTTCTAGAGCCAGAAGATCCAGGGTTCTTAGAGGATCTGAACGAAGACGATGAGGTCATGGGTGGTGAAGATGAAGAGCAGAGGAACAGCAACAGGGATGCAGTTCTGAAACTCAGCATTGAACTTCCTCAGGAACATGAAGTCCGAGCAGCTGGCTGATTCCCTGCAGAGCAGTAAGAAGACGTTTTCTATTAAATCTATAAACTCCAGATCTGATCTTGATGGTGCTGATTGGATTCCTGAATATAGTGGTTTTCAATATGCATCATTATTCTAAATGAAGGTCATTTTTGATTAGTCAAACCAGATCCTATGGAATGTAAGCATGCTTCAGAAGTCTTGATATAATTACAGCATCATCGGTTCACCATTTACCCTGTTACTTCCTCAGAAACTAATGCTGCAATTTGCCAACATAAACTGAAGTCTAAACTGAAGGACAAGTATCAGTGTTTGTTCGAAGGAATTGCCAAAGCAGGAAACCCGACCCGTTTGAATCAGATCTACACCGAGCTCTACATCCCAGAGGGAGAGGTAGACGATCAACATGAGGTCAGACAGATAGAAGCAGCATCCCGAAAAACGCCAGGTGCACAAACAACAATTGGATGGAAGGACATATTTAAACCTTTACCCCCAAGAGATGAGCCGGTCAGAACTCTGGTGACAAAGGGCGTGGCCGGCATCGGGAAAACAGTCCTAACGCAGAAGTACATCCTGGACTGGGCCGAAAACAAAGCCAACAAAGACACACAGTTCGTTTTACCATTCTCGTTCAGAGAGCTGAACTTGCTAAAAGAAAAAGAATACAGTTTGGTGGAACTCCTTCATCACGTCTTTACTGAAACCAAAGAAGCAGGAATCTGCAGATTTCGATAATTTTCAGGTCGTGTTCATCTTTGACGGCCTGGACGAATGTCGACCTCCTCTGGACTTCCACAAGAACAGGATCCTGAGTGACGTCACAGAGTCAGCTCCAGTCCAAGTACTGCTGACTAATCTCATTCGAGGTACACTGCTTCCCTCTGCCCGCGTCTGGATAACCACGAGGCCCGCTGCACTCAAACAGATCCCTCCTGAATGCATTGACATGGTGACGGAGGTGAGAGGGATTCAACGACCAACAGAAGGCAGAGTACTTCAGAAAGAGATTCAAAGACAACCAGCAGTCCGGCAGGAATCATCTCCCACGTGGAGGCGTCACGAAGCCTCCACGCCATGTGCCACATCCCGGTCTTCTGCTGGCTCACTGCTACGGTCCTTGACAACGTGTTGAGAATCGGAGAGAGAGCCGAGCTGCCCAAGAACCTGACTGAGATGTACATCCACTTCCTGGTGGTTCAGACGAAGCAAAGTAACGCAAAGTACCAGGTTAGCGCGGCCACCGGTCCGGTCTGGAACACAGAGACCAAGAAGACAATTCTCTCCCTGGGGAAGCTGGCCTTTGAGCAGCTGGAGAAAGGAAACCTCATCTTCTATGAAGCAGACCTGAGAGAGTGTGGGGTGGACATAGAAGCTGCCTCCATACACTCCGGAGTATTCACAGAGACCTTCATTGGGGCTGGCCTGACCCAGGAAAAGGTGTTCTGCTTTGTCCATCTGAGCGTTCAGGAGTTTTTGGCAGCACTTTATGTTTTCCTGATGTTCGTCAACAATGGTATCGATCTACTGAGAGCAGGACGCCGACACACCTCATTGCCGCTGGTGCCGTTACATTTCAACATCGCATTCAAACACCTCTGCCAGAGGGCAGTGGACAAGGCTTTAGAGAGTCCAGATGGACACTTGGACTTGTTTATCCGTTTCCTTCTGGGCCTTTTACTGGAGACCAATCAGACTCTCCTACAAGGCCTGATGAGATCGACAAAAGGTAAACAACCGCTCAAAGAGTTGCTAGTGCAGTACATCAAGAAGAAGATCAAGGGCGAGCCATCTTCGGAGAAGAGCATCAATCTCTTCCACTGTCTGAATGAGCTGGACGACCGTTCTTTAGTGGAGGAGATCCAAGAGTACCTGAGATTAGGACGTCTGTCCGGGGACAAACCCTCTCCCTCTCAGTGGTCAGCGCTCGTCTTCATCTTACTGTCTTCACAAAAGGATCTAGACGTGTTTGATCTGAATAAATACTCAGATTCAGAGGAGGGTTTTCTGAAGCTTCTGCCAGTGGTCAAGGCATCCAAAACAGCTCTGTGAGTGTACATGGAAATTGATGCATAACGTGTGTTGAAAAGACTCATTTCTGTGGCGGAGATCAAACTACTTTTTCTTTTTCAGGCTGAGTGGCTGTAACCTCTCAACAAAAAGCTGTGAAGCTCTGGCCTCAGTTCTCACTAAGAAGCTCTTAAGAGAGCTGGACCTGAGCAACAACGACCTGCAGGATTCAGGTGTAAAGCTGCTGTCGGATGGACTCAGGAGTCCAGACTGTAAACTGGAGATTCTTCGGTCAGTTAAAGGCCTCAATGGCCAACCAGAGCGTAGCGTCGTCCAGCAAATATCTTTCCCTCCAACCAGATTGTTGCACGTCAGAATTATTGACTGATGAAGGTGTAAATCTAATACGAAGCTTTTGATATGTTTTCAGGCTTTCAGGCTGTCTGGTCACAGAGGAAGGCTTCACTTCTCTGGTTTCAGCTCTCACCTCCAACCCCTCCCACCTGAGAGAGCTGGACCTGAGCTTACAACCACCAGCAAGGCTCAGGAGCGACACTGCTGGCTGCTAAACTCGAGGACCCCGGCTGGAAACTAGAGACGCTCAGGTACCATTGGTTTTATTACTGTTCACAGTACAGTGTGGTTGTCCAATATGTGTGCATGTGTACAGTGAAAATTATTCAACCCCCATTGCACATTAGGTTTATTGGCAAAATATACAATTTCTCAGCTGTTTGCAATAAACAAATTACACAATAATTGTTTCAGTAGTTTAATGAAACTAATATTACAAAAAGTTTAATCCAAATTCAACACAAAATCCTACTTTTAATGACTTTAATGAATTTACTGCGGTCTCAAAATTATTCAACCCCTTCATGACGAGCATCTTCAGTACTTAGTAGAGCACCTCTTTGCTGTTATGACCTGCTGCAAACTTGATGCGTAGCCAGACACCAGCTTCTGACAGCGGTCCTGAGGAATCTTAGCCCATTCCTCACGGGCAATGCCCTCCAGTTCGGTAATATTCTTTGGTGTGCGTTTTGGAACCGCCTTCTTCAAATCCCACCAGAGATTTTTGATGGGGTTCAAGTCAGGCGACTGTGATGGCCACTCTATAATCTTCCATTTCTTCTTCTGAAACCAAGCCTTGGTGGACTTTGAAGTATACTTGGGATCATTGTCCTGTTGGAAGGTCCAATGACGCCCAAGTTTCAGCTTCATCACGGACGGCATGACGTTTCTTCCTAAGATTTCCTGATATTTGACTGAACCCATCGTGCCCTCCACACGCTGCAGGTTTCCAGTGCCAGAAGCAGCAAAGCAGCCCCAGAGCATCACTGAGCCACCGGCATGCTTCACTGTAGGAAGGGTGTTCTTTTCGGCATATGCTTTATGCTTCTTCCTCCAGACATACCGCTGATCCATAAGCCCGAATAGTTCCAGTTTGGTCTCATCGCTCCACAGAACAGAATTCCAAAACGTTGGTGGCTTATGTATATGGTTTTTAGCATATTGGAGCTGACTTTTCTTGTGCTTTTGGTCAGTAGTGGTGTGCGTCTTGGAGTCCGGGCATGGAACCCTTCAGTGTTTAGTATGCGCCTTACTGTGCAAACTGAGACCTCAGTGCCTGCTGCCAACAAGTCTTGCTGCAGGTGTTTTGCAGTCACTCGAGGGATTTTGACCACTTGCCTCCTCAGGAATCTGGTGGCAGCCGCTGATAGCTTCCTCTTTCTGCCACGTCCAGGTAGTGTAGCCACTGTTCCTTCATATTTGAACTTGCGAACTATGCTTCCAACTGTACTTCTAGGGACATTCAGTGCTTTTGCCATCTTTTTATATCCTTTTCATTGTTTGTGCAAGGCAATGATCTCTTCTCTGAACTTTTTGGACAATTCTTTTGACTTAGTAGCCATACGTCTAACCTGCAATAAAACGTCACTCTCAACAAACCCCTACTCAGACCAGGTATTGATGTGTTCTATCTCAAGCACACCTGAACTAATAAAGCCCTTGATTAGTCGCACCAGGTGTGCTTGATACAGGGAGTTGAATCATTTCAAAAGGTGCTCTACTAAGTACTGAAGATGCTTGTCATGAAGGGGTTGAATAATTTTGAGACTGCAATAGTGATTAAAAGTAGAATTTTGTGTTGAATTTGGATGAAAACCATGGTGATATTAGTTTTATTGAACTATTTCAACTGTTCTTGTCTACTTTGTTTATTGCAAACAGCTGAAAAATTGTATAATTTGCCAATAAGCCTAATACGCAAGGGGGGTTGAATAATTTGGATTGCAACTGTAAGAGCGATTTCACACTCAAACTGGTTGGTACGGTTTATTTGGACTGAATTGTTAATTAGACAGAGGTTCGGCCCAAATGACCAAAACATGACTATGAAGCTTGATCTTGATCTGCCTCCAAGCGGAAGCTGAAACAGTTTGTGGTGAGAACGCAAACAACCAAGAATACGTTCGTCAGTCACCAGAATTATATTTCCCTTTGTGGGTCGATATGACAAACCTGTCAGTCAGTAGATTTTCATGTTTGTTTTTCCAAAGAACCTACACGTGTTTCTGCCATTCACAATGATATACCTTCTCCACAGGATCGATCATTGTGGAGCGTGTCGCCTGAAACCATCAATTCTTAAGTGTAAGTTAAACTTGTCTAGTGTCCCGATCCTGGTTGACTGTGAGGTTCAAGCTGACCTCTAATGTCTGTACGGCAAATGTAAAGATAAAGCACTGAGCGTTAGGCCTGGTTCCGCCCAACGACATTAATCCACCGGTAACTTCAAAGTTCTTCTTTGTGTTCATTCAGATTTCTGTGAACTCTCACTGGACCCAACCACAGCAGGCCAAAACCTCTCGCTGTCTGACAACAACCGACTGGCGACGCTGGTGAAAGAGAAACGGCCGTGTCCCGATCACCCGGAGAGATTTGACAGGTGGAGACAGCTGCTGTGTAGAGAAGGCCTGACCGGGCGTTGTTACTGGGAGGTCCGGTGGAAAGGAAGGGTTCACATAGGAGTGACATACAGAGGAATCAACCGGAGAGGAGACAGCAAGGACTGCTGCATCGGCTGCAACCGTCAGTCTTGGGGTCTGTTCTGCACGGCTGAGAGTTTCACCGCCTGGCACAACAACGAGCGAGAAGAACTGTCCGTCTCACCGTCTGACTCCGACAGATTGGCGTTGTATCTGGACTGGCCTGCCGGCACCGTGTCCTTCTACCTCCTCCCCTGCTTGGGCTCGTCGGTCAAACGGACCCACATCCACACCTTCCGCTGCACCTTCACCGAAGCCCTCTACCCCGCGTTTGGGTTTGGACGAATGGGCGAGATCTGGACACCGTCCTCAGTTCAACTGTCACAGATCGAAGAATGAACGAGTCTCTCCATGAAGAACACTGGCTACCAAACTGGGGCACGTTTAATCCTGATCAGGGTGAAGCTTTATGTGATCGATTATAAGGGAAAACGTCAACAGTGGATTCATATTAGAAAAGCAAAACGTGGTGTTTCCTTTCTAAGTGCATTTGTGTTCTGCAAATATTGAAAGTCCACAGGACTCAAGTCCTGTGCAAGGGTTCGGTAAATGCTTTGAACAAGTAATAAACTAAAATAAAACAGAAGTAATGGTTTTTGGTAACAAGAATGAATGATTGAAAGTCAGCGCTGAGCTTCAGTGTTCACATCTGTAAAAAGTCACCTAGAACGCTGCAGCTTCAGTTCTTCTGCTCTACAACTCAGGAAGCTGCAGGTCTGCTGAAATCCCTTCATACAAGTGTAGCAGGTACGAGATGCACATCTATGTGTTTATCTCGTTGCCTTTAATACTAATTTCCTCTGCAGCAAATGACACAGAACACTTGTGACTCATTCTTTACGAGACACGAGTGCAGCAGATGTGATTTTGCACTCCCACCAAAGGGGGGCAGTGGTCCTCTTTGTACATCGCAGGTCAGCAGCTGTTTCAACTATTTTATGTTCTATACAGGATCAATTTATAGAACTGTAGAAATAGACATTTGAAGTTCCACACCAACAGATCGTTGCTGCTGTTCATTAGACGTGACGAAGTGACTCATCGCTCAGCGGCGCCTTTTCCTAGAAATGAAACAGTAAAATCAGCAGCAGCAGAACGGGTGTCTCCACAGAAAAGGATTGTTTGGGTTGGTTTCCCTCTCGTCTGAAGTGCTGCAGGCGTCTACACACTGTGTGTGTGTGTGTGTGTGTGTGTGTGTGTGTGTGTGTGTGAGTCGGATCACTAGGTGGACCTTTTTTTAGTCTCTTGGTAAATATTGAATGAATAATGAGACCATTAATAACTCAGTGATTATTCAAATACGGAAGATTTGGGCCAACATTTCACGGCACTGTAAGGAGGATTTGTTTAGTAAGTTGATTATTTGTCACTTTAGATAATCTGTAGCTTTAAAGCAAAGAAGTGTTCTTTTCCAGAAGGACTTTTTCAACGCTTGATTTCTGTATTTTATTCGTTGCCAACTTGTTTTTTTTTCTCCAAAGTGTGGAGCTATGAGCTGAGAAGAGGCGTCTTAAATCCTTACAATTAACTTGCATGAAGTGAAAACACTGTGTAAGGCTTCTTCACCACATATAGTCAGATTCCCT
Source organism: Apeltes quadracus (assembly GCA_021346845.1). NCBI lineage: Eukaryota > Metazoa > Chordata > Actinopteri > Perciformes > Gasterosteidae > Apeltes > Apeltes quadracus. Next base: position 21,458,486 of record CM037918.1, on the reverse strand, counting down.
CTGTGCTCTTTGTGATGCTTATCTTCACTCATAAGCACGTCTCATCCCATGAGGCCCTCAGCACCGGCTCACTGTGTAACACTACAAACACACTACAAACACACATGTACCAAAGGCACGGTTTTTAATGGCACCCTGGGGTGAGACGGGATGCCAATGTTGTTTGTTTGAAGCCTCTCAGCTGCTCTCAGGTCAGTTTTGACGCTCTTCTTTAATTTGTCTGCAGGAATGTGTGTGCAGGCGAGAAGAGAAACGCCGCTGCGCCTTTCAAACTGACCTTTAAGGTGACTGTGAAGCTCTGATGCGTGTGTGTGTGTGTGTGTGTGTGTGTGTCACGGATAATCAGGAGGTTGGGAGAAACATCTTTCATTCTCACAAACACACACGCACACACAGGAGGGCTGGTTGTGTGTGGAGGAGTAAAGATGAGCCGCTCGTATCTTAGCAACAGCACGTTAAAGAAAGGAGGAGAGGGGAGAATGCGTCGGTGAAGGTGGATGATGTTCCAAACTACTGATCCTCTGCACCAACACACGCACACGCGCACGCACACACACACACACACACTCAAGCATGTCAGGACTCGGCACTAATGGGGTGTTTTGCAGCCGGAGCCCCCGGACAGCAGACAAAAGCTTCCTCTGTTCCAGATACCTGATGTTGTTCTGATCGGAGCCACAGACGATTCCAGGACCTGTGAAAGCCAGTTTTTCTTCCAGTGTCTCTTTGGTCTGCCGATGTTCTAAACTAATCTATTAATAAACAGATGATCCATTAGAAATTTACCTTAGATTCCCCCGGTATGCATAAAGTGTCTTAAAGTCTTTGACAAAAAGCCAAATAGACAGATTGCAGATGGAATCAGTGGAGTCTGTTTGACTCTAAAAGGACCATAAGTCACTAAATGAGCATCATGCTGCATTAAACTAGAGATTGAGACCATAAACTCATGTTTACAATGTTTACTGAGGGAATAAATCCAGAGAGAAGTAGAGTCATTTCCTCATAGACGTCTATGGGAGCAGAGGAGTTGCCCCCTGCTGGTCACTGCACAGAATGCAGCTCCAACACCCAGAGTCTTTTATTGACTAGCAGTGTGCTGCCACGTCGGGGGGCCTGGGGAGCCGTTAGGGGTTGGGTGTCTTGCTCTGGGACACTTTGACGCGGGACACGGAGCGGCCGCGGTGCCAAGCGCAAGGTAGAGGACTGGTCGCCTGTAACGTCTTCACGTCCTCTTCACAAAGGACATTTTATATTTTTCCGATGTTCTAGAATGAGATTCTCTCACATCGGCCCTTTGAAAATGCTCATGGACATCAAAGGAAATGTAATGCCAACTGTAAAAGCTGCATCATTACTGCACCACAGAAGGAGTCCCATTAATATTTAATACCGCCTCGTAAATCGCAGAATAGGTCCGAAAAGAGAGCCAGCCACGATGCATTTGTTTGTTCTCTGCTCATTGTTTGTTTGCTTTTGGCCCGTTCTGACTGTCCTTCCTTCTGCTTGAGGAACAGTTCATTCAGGATGTTGAGATAAAAGGTAAGAAGTGAATCCTTTTGGATTTACAGACAGAAGAAGAAGTCCGGGCATCCAAACAGACGTCAACAAACCAAAGAGTGACGTCCTGTGTGGCACCACGTGGCCCAAACGTCCTTCTAACTCTTCCATGTTCTGAACCGGTGAACATCAGTGTGGGGAGTCCATCTCTCTGCTCTGTGAACCACGTCCTTCTTTTCCTCTTTTGTGTCTTCGGGGCCGCTCTTGTTCCGACGACGCCTCCCCACCTTCACGTTGTCGCCCGCCTCACTTTTCTCCATCTCACACCCGCGCGCACACTTCACAGAGGTGTTTCTCTCTCGCAGGGTGCGAATGGGATCGTCTTCTCGAGGGACCAGAGGAGACACGAGAATGATGGAGGGAGGAGATCGATGGAGACGGAGAGCGAGAGCGAGAGAGAGAGAGAGAGAGAGAGAGAGAGAGAGAGGCGTCATGCAGGCAGTGGTGTTAGCTTATCATTATTTCATATGGGGTTGCAGTTGTTGTCATCTTCCACGGTTGGGGTGTGCGATTAGGAATCAACGTACTGACTCGGCCCTGACTCGGTCCTGACTCGGTCCTGACTCAGTTCTGACTCAGGCCCTGACTCGGCCCTGACTCGTTCTTGACTCGGCCCTGACTCGGCCCTGACTCGTTCCTGACTCGGCCCTGACTCGGCCCTGACTCGGTCCTGACTTGTTCCTGACTCGGCCCTGACTCGGTCCTGACTCGGCCCTGACTCGGCCCTGACTCGGTCCTGACTCGGCCCTGACTCGGTCCTGACTCGGTCCTAACTCGGCCCTGACTCGGCCCTGACTCCTGCTGCATGGAAGGAGATCTAAGTACGAAACCAAAAAAGGTTGAAACATGTGTTTCCATGTTGAGACGTTGTCTCTTCTCACCATCGAATGAAGCAGAGCTCAAAGCTTGCAGCAGATAAACCGGCAGTAACCAAGGTCAGCGCTGCTGCCTGGTCCTGCCTCCTCCACAAGGATCATGCAAACACTCCTGTAGACGCGATATCAGCTTTCAAATCAGAAGGCCGAGACATTTCAGAGATATCAAATGAACCGCAGAGGAAGTCGAGTTCTGTAATGATCAGCAGCACAGTGGACAGAAAGGACTGCGAGATGCATTCGTTCATGAACTGTATGTAAGTAAGTATGGTAACGTGGAGGAGTGACGTGTACACGTGCAGCGACCTGCTCTAAAGACTCTTCAGCACCTGGATGTTCTTGCGTTTTCTTTTTCATACACAGGTGGAATATTTCGTCTTATCATCGTTCATGTAATATGGATTGATTCCATTTTTTTATCTATTCTTCGGATAATGAGGTATTCATTCTAATCTGTTCTATTTCTGTATTTCTGTATAGCTCTGTTTTTGAAAGGTGCTGCATGAGTGAAGTTATCATCTGCGTTATGTAAACTGCAGGGACTGGTTGGCGGAGGGATACGAAGCAGCGGTGGTTTTTAGGTGGGTCGTTCCGGGATGCGGCCTGCCGTTCAATCCGAGGCCGTTAATTGATTCAGGCTCTCAAACTGAAGACCCTGCAGCCGTCGTTAAATCAAACCGAAAAGTATATAAACGCGCGCGGCAGAGCGCGTGAGGTGATTTCACTCCCTTAAATACGCTCTGCCTCGTTAACCAACCACACGAGAGCAAATTAACAACAGTGAGCAACAATGCAGCAGCTCAGCAGGCCTCATTGCACCGTGTGTGCAGAGTGCGATTTGTGGGGGGGGATGGTTTTCCTATCCCCCCCTCTGCTAAATTATTTTTATCTCCTGTGGGGACAAGGATTTCCCGCATATTTCTGAACATCATCGAGCACAAACACATTTGGTTCCCTACGTGCAGCGCGTGATGTGCGTGAACTTCCGCGAACATAATGCGCGATCATATGGACACGCGCGCGTATCCGCGGAGGTGCACCGGTCGACAGCACTCCCCCCCCGGTCACCCTAGGGTTAACCCTAACCCTAACCCACCCTAACCCACCCTAACCCTAACCCACCCTAACCCACCCTAACCCACCCTAACCCACCCTAACCCTAACCCATCCTAACCCACCCTAACCCACCCTAACCCTAACCCACCCTAATCCTAACCCACCCTAACCCTAACCCTAACCCACCCTAATCCTAACCCACCCTAACCCTAACCCTAACCCACCCTAACCCTAACCCACCCTAACCCTAACCCACCCTAACCCACCCTAACCCACCCTAACCCTAACCCACCCTAACCCACCCTAACCCACCCTAACCCTAACCCACCCTAACCCACCCTAACCCACCCTAACCCTAACCCACCCTAACCCACCCTAACCCTAACCCATCCTAACCCACCCTAACCCACCCTAATCCTAACCCACCCTAACCCTAACCCTAACCCACCCTAATCCTAACCCACCCTAACCCACCCTAATCCTAACCCACCCTAACCCACCCTAACCCTAACCCCGACACCGGCAGCAAAATCCCCCCCTCTGTTTTTTGTCAAATCGCGCCCTGCGTGAGCGTGTGTGTGCGTGTGTGTGCGTGCGTGTGTGTGTGTGTGCGTGTGTGTGCGTGTCTGTGTGTGCGTGTGTGTGCGTGCGTGTGTGTGCGTGTGTGTGTGTGTGTGTCTGTGTGTCAGGGTGAGGATGAGAGGAGGTGGTTGGATCTGCTGCTCAGTCTGTCTGCTCACTCAGCACACACACACAGACACACACACGCTGTGTAATTGGAGTTATTCTGGAGCACTGACTGCTGCGTTCCGTCTCACATCGGCCTCCAGTGAAATAAGGCAGACACACAATCACAGGGACGAGCTACAACTCATTCAGGAACATTCAGCAAATCCTCGGCTCCACATTCAACGTAAACTTGAGTCGTTTTGTTCATTTTTGTGTCTTTTCTTTTGAATGTCCAGCAACTGGAACAATTTCCCAAAAGTAAACCTATGACTTCATGAGGAGAACCAAGATCATTTCTCTTCATTGTGAGAGCTTATGATTTAAAGGTGTGTACTCATAATCAGGGTAGGAGGTGAATTGTCTTTATCTAAATGAAATAATAAATGTTTAATTCTTCAACCGAATGGAGCGATGGAGTCTCTGGAGGTTTACAGAAAGAAGGTATATGTATTAAATGGCTGAGAGCTACTTTACTTTACATTACACATCATTTAGCTGACGCTTTTATCCAAAGTCACTTACAATAAAAGTGCTAAAAGGAACTTTTGTGTCGGCTCCGTTCACGGTGGACTGAAGGTGAAACAGATGAGAACTTTCCGCCCCCGTCGACCATCAATTAACATATTTCCACAACTCCTGCAGTTAATTAATCAGACACGTTTCATGGCCCTAAAATGTGGATTTCGTCCGTATGTGTGACTCCCCGAGCGACGGGCTCCCGTCTGTGTTCAATCACACGCGCTGCGAACCAGGAAAGCCCCCAGAATGCAGAGCGGCGTCATGAAGTCAGCCTGCTGTTAATGACGTGTGGAAAAGGCAGATGACCTCTCCAGTGACGTTTGGTCCATTCGATGAAAGTTGGACCATCGTGAGCCCGACATCTTCGGATCGCTGTGCTCTTCAATAAGGATTTGTGGCTTTTGTGTGTTTGTTGTGCGTTTGCTGATCCAGGTGCTGGTGAGACGGGGCGGCCGGCCGGTCGACGGGCGGAGGACCTGCTGTGGGCCGTGATCAGGGTGACGGAGCAGAACAGCAGGCCACATCAGCAAAACCAGGAGAACCAATATGTGTGTTTGCTGCTCTCGTGGGAAACTGTGTTTTGCTATTTTCATTGCAAACTTCTCCCATCGGAGTTTCTCAGTAAAGCAAGGCCACACTTAGTGGTGTTTATCTAAAGTTGTTCTCACACCTATTTGGCAAAAGAGATTAGCGCTCAGACGCGCCGACCGAGGAAGCGTGTTGGGGGAGAGCCAGCCAATCAGAGAGCCTCTGGAGCCTCACTGGATACCAGCGGAGACGAGCACGCTGGCCTGAAGAAGACGTGTGAAAGCGTCTGCTCTTCCTCTCCCTTTAGCTTCTTCTTCTTCTTCTTGTACCCGCGTGGTTCTCTGCCCATTCCTGTGCCGATCAAAAGACTCCCTACGGGTTTTATTTTTCCACAGCCGAAGTGTCCCGACATAAATACATGTGAAACACAACTACATTAGTCAGCAAGATTTGACTGAATCTCTCTGTAAAGCCTAATTATCCACAATAATGAACACTTTGGACATCATTAAATTGGAATTCATTAGCCCCGCCCTGACCTGTCAATCAGCGTGTAGCCCCGCCCTGAAGCATCCATCATTTACTGGAGGAGGGTTTCTGTGTTTGGTAGAAACACTTTACGCCGTGTTGGAGGCACCACGGTGCCCTTGGGCAAGGCACCACGAGTCTTCCCTTGTTCCGACCTCTCTGTGCACGTCTCTATTTCAGGCTTTCAAAGAAAAACTAAATCCCCCCTGAAGGGATTAAAAAGTATCCTCCTCTTCCTCCTCCTCCTCCTCCTCCTCCTCCTCCTCCTCCTCCACCTCCTCCTCCTCCACCTCCTCCTCCACCTCCTTCTTCTTCTACTCAGATTCCCCGTTGCTCCGGTGGGCTCCTGCTGCAATGACGACGCCTCCGGGGACAAAACGTGACTTGCCGCTCTGAAAACAAGGCACCGCAGCGACAGACGGGAAATAACCGCCAGCCGCCGGGCGCCATGTGTTATGCTCCGCCCCTCCCCGAGCCAATGGAGACGTCCGGGGAGGGGGAGGGGGGTCTTCCCTCAGCCGGAGCAGGAATGCGTGACGCCGAGCGCTTCCAATCTCCTCAATGTGACTTTGAGGCCTCTCAGTCACACCTGTGCGAGCAGATGTAATCCTGTTAGGGCACTGTGTGTGTGTGTGTGTGTGTGTGTGTGTGTGTGTGTGTGTTTGTGTGTGTGTGTTTGTGTGTGTGTGTGTGTGTGTGTGTGTGTGTGTGTTTGTGTGTGTTTGTGTGTGTGTTTGTGTGCGTGTGTGTGTGTGTGTGTGTCACAGCATGAGCTCAAATACCCTCATTTGACAGTGACGGCAGGACAATCATCCCTCTGACACACACAGACACACACAGGTGGCAGTAATCTCTCTGCGCTGACACGGCGTTTCAATCTGCCTTCTTGCCCTCGGGCCTCCACAGCACAAATGATTCAATTTGCCTCCCATCAAAATGCAATTTTTCAGCTTCGCCATCCCGCTCTCCTCCTCCTCCTCTTCTTCTTCTTTTACTCACCTCAATCCGCTTTGCACCCGCCCCCTTCGTATTTATACTTCCTGTGTCTTGCATCACCCCCTTTCATCTCTTTCCACCCTTTTCTTGCCCCTGACTGCATCCTGATTTGCCCCTCAGGTTTCTCTCCACTCTTCTGTTCTTTCTCTCCTGATGATGAAGATGAGCAGATTCTGTTTAACTAAAGACATTTTTAAATTTCTTGGCACAGTTTCTTTCACATTCTCTCGATGTGGGTCTGATTTGCTGGCGGGTCACACGTACTTTGGTGTCATTGAATTTTTTTTGATTGCCTCCTTAAACCTTTGTCTTTCCCTGCAGTGGATTTTGGGGATTTTCATCTGTTGACTTTCATAAAGGAGAAAATAGTTCACAACCCGACACGGGGAGAGGAAGTGAAATCCCACAGGATCGATCGTTAAAATCCCAAATCCTCCTTCAGTCGAGTTACAAAGGGAAAGGGAAGCCGTCGTAAAGCCGCATTCTCTGTAGTGACCAGCAGGGGTAGACTCCTCTGGTCCCATAGACGTCTATGGGGAAGTGACTCCACTTCTCCCTATAGTTATAGCATGAGTTTATGGTCTCAATCTCTAGGTTCAAGTCTTCTTCAGTACAGCATGATGTTCATTTGGTAAATTACGGTCCATTTAGAGTCAAACTGAGTAAATTCATCCAAAGAAGAACAAAGCTCCATGACCTTAAGGTTAGGTTTCCTTCAATGATGAAGACAATAAGAGCATCGCTAAATAAGAACAAGAAGTCTGATGGAACATTTGAGAAATTATCCTCATTTGTGTAATTCCTGTTTTAGATTATTTGTGCTTGAGTGTGCGTGGCAGCTTCCTCACTGGCGTCCATCATCATCATCAACAACGACAACAACACCAGGAGCTGGTTCTGCTGTGCGCCTGTGCAGCTATATTTAGTGTACGAGTTTGCTGCATGAAAACCGACCCAGTGATGAAGCTGCAGCTGTGGCTGAGCCCCCATGCAGCCGCAAGCAGCCTTCTCCCAAGATCCACCCCGAGAACCTGGAACTCATATTAACATGCTCTCAACCACTCCTTCTCTGCAGCGTGTGAGCAGAAGGTTGATCTGAAGTTCCATTTTCATATATATATATATATATATATATATATATATATGTGGATCCATATCTAGAAAAACACTTCAATATATTATCTTCAACATTCTTTTAAAAATGCAAATACAGAACATGAACCCGTGAACAGCTTGTGGACGGCGGCGGCCTGAGAAAGAGTCTGACGGTGCTCGTGGATCTCTGTGATGAATAATTGACGGGAGGGAAACCTGGATCCCTCTAATGAAACCTCCCTCTTTCCTCGCGCTCAATCATTCATCGACTTCCTGTCGCGTTCACGTTTGCAAACCAGGATCAGACACGAACACACCAGCAGCACCACAGCGTCCCGGAGGATTCACCGGGACCAACCGAAAGTACGACTGAAAGACACTTTCCAGAGGACGCATTCCAGACTGGACGCTTTCCAGACTGGACCCGTTCCAAAGGACCCGTTCCAGAGGACGCTTTCCAGAGGACGCGTTCCAGAGGATGCGATCCAGAGGATGCGATCCAGAGGACGCTTTCCAGAGGACGCTTTCCAAAGGACGCGTTCCAGAGGACGCTTTCCAGAGGACGCTTTCCAGAGGACGCGTTCCAGAGGATGCGATCCAGAGGATGCGATCCAGAGGACGCTTTCCAGAGGACGCTTTCCAAAGGACGCGTTCCAGAGGACGCTTTCCAGAGGACGCTTTCCAGAGGACGCGTTCCAGAGGACGCTTTCCAGAGGACGCGTTCCAGAGGACGCTTTCCAGACTGGACGCGTTCAAGAGGACGGTTTCCAGGGGACGCGATCCAGAGGACGCGATCCAGAAGACCCTCGCGTCAGGCAGCTCGACAAGAAAAGCTGAAAGCAGAAGCGCACAGGAGGAATTCCATCGAGTGCTCATTTAAATATGAGCAACAGACTGTGGAATTTGAATGAGATTATGAAAGGAGGCTGGGCAGGATGAATTTCAATTTGAGAGCATTACATGTATTCTCTCTCTTTCTCTGTCCCCCCCCCCCCCCCGCCCCCCCTCCTCTCACACAACCTCCCCCCCTCCTCCCCCCAGAGGTGAGATAATGACTCGCAGCATTGAGCAGGAGGGAGCTTGGCAGCGCTGTCGCCGCATAGAGAAGCCCATCGGTTATTATGGCAGCCTGCCTGCCCCCCCCCCCATTTAACTGTTTACACACATGCAAACACGCTCATACAAACACACACATGCAAACACACACATGCAAACACGCACATGCAAACACACACACGCAAACACGCACATGCAAACACGCTCATACAAACACACACATGCAAACACGCTCATACAAACACACACATGCAAACACGCACATGCAAACACGCTCATACAAACACACACATGCAAACACGCACATGCAAACACACACATGCAAACACACACATGCAAACACACACACGCAAACACGCACATGCAAACACGCTCATACAAACACACACAGCAAACACACACATGCAAACACACACATGCAAACACGCACATGCAAACACGCTCATACAAACACACACATGCAAACACGCACATGCAAACACACACATGCAAACACACACATGCAAACACACACACGCAAACACGCACATGCAAACACGCTCATACAAACACACACAGCAAACACACACATGCAAACACACACATGCAAACACGCACATGCAAACACGCACACACAAACACGCACATACAAACACGCTCATACAAACACGCACACACAAACACGCACACACAAACACGCACACACAAACACGCACATACAAACACACACATGCAAACACGTGTGCACACACACACATTCACCGGCCTATTTAACAGCATCTCAGCAGCATCCTCACTGCAGTGGTACGCATCGCCCCCTAAAACCTCATTACATCACAGCCTCCCACATGAGGAGTGTATATATATCTATACGTATGTGTGTGTGTGTGTGTGTGTGTGTGTGTGTGTGTGTGTGTGTGTGTGTGTGTGTGACGGGTGGGGGTGTACTAACACATCCTTGATAACAGTTTCAACTTGGAGGGAAAGACACTGAAATGATGCAGAAAACAGCAAGTGAGGAGAGAAAAAGAGCAAAGGGGTCGAGAGAGGGGAAGGGAGGGGAGGTGGAGAGAGAGTAGAGAGGGAGGGGAGGTGGAGAGAGAGGAGGGAGGGAGGGGAGGTGGAGAGAGAGGAGGGAGGGAGGGGAGGTGGAGAGAGAGTAGGGAGGGAGGGGAGGTGGAGAGAGAGTAGAGAGGGAGGGGAGGTGGAGAGAGAGGAGGGAGGGAGGGGAGGTGGAGAGAGAGTAGAGAGGGAGGGGAGGTGGAGAGAGAGTAGAGAGGGAGGGGAGGTGGAGAGAGAGGAGGGAGGGAGGGGAGGTGGAGAGAGAGGAGGGAGGGAGGGGAGGTGGAGAGAGAGTAGGGAGGGAGGGGAGGTGGAGAGAGAGTAGGGAGGGAGGGGAGGTGGAGAGAGAGGAGGGAGGGAGGGGAGGTGGAGAGAGAGGAGGGAGGGAGGGGAGGTGGAGAGAGAGTAGGGAGGGAGGGGAGGTGGAGAGAGAGTAGAGAGGGAGGGGAGGTGGAGAGAGAGGAGGGAGGGAGGGGAGGTGGAGAGAGAGTAGAGAGGGAGGGGAGGTGGAGAGAGAGGAGGGAGGGAGGGGAGGTGGAGAGAGAGGAGGGAGGGAGGGGAGGTGGAGAGAGAGTAGGGAGGGAGGGGAGGTGGAGAGAGTTTCAGCTCATCACACAACAGAACAGCTAGTGAACGGACGCACACATATAGGTGAGACAACTCTTCCTCTTCTTCTTCAATTTCATTTAATTGTATTTATTGTGTGTGTGTGTGTGTGTGTGTGTGTGTGTGTGTGTGTGTGTGTGAAGGCGAGGTTGTGCATGCTGAAGAGTCCAGAATGAGCGCGATGCAAGGATGTTATGTCCCACACAAGTGGTTGTGCGTGTGTCTCTGTGTGTGTGTGTGTGTAGTGAGTCGTGCTGCCTCTGAGCAGTGTGCATTATTCATCTGCAGCAACAGCAACACACACACGCACACACACGCACACACACGCACACACACACATAACATCTCAGTAGGTATTGGAGTGTGCGTGCAACCGATATCCTTTGGTTTATTTATCTTTCATCATCTGCGGCAGAGATGCCGGACGCCCCCCCCCCCCCCCCCCCCCCCCCCCCCCTGAGGGGAGGAGATCTCGCTCATCCTTCAGATGGCTCTCCTCGCGCTGAGGAGGTCGACTCCTCTTTTTGTTCTGCAGTTGCTTCATCCACATCTGCTGCTGCGATGCAACAGATTCCGCCTCTGGCTGCGACTGTGTGCAGATTACATATTAGTTGAGGGGGGGTTGTGGGGCGGTAGCGGGGGGGCATATGCTTGTGTTACTTGCGGCTGCATGGAGCAGCTGCTGTCCCGGTGCAGCAGACCCGAGGAGGAGGGAGCTGCTCCCCTGTGGGATGCTGAGCTCACGCTGAGTACGACTCTTCTTGTTGCGACAAAAAAACTCTGTCTTTTTAATATAAAGCTGAGATTCAAGCGCGGAAACAGTCTCATCAGAGACGAAACACCGCAGACTTTATTCTTTGTCGTTTGAACCATCCCATGTCGCTCTTCCCTCAGCGAGTTGTGATGTTTCTCGGGTGCTGAGATGCTCCAACGTGACACTGAGCACTTTGCTTTGGTATTTTCAGATATTTTCTCCCACGTGTTCCGTTGCAGAGGAGCTCTCCCTCGACCTTTGGCCATTCTGACTTCTACGCATAGAGACTTATTAGCTCCTTTAATAACGCGAGAGAGGGGGGGCGAGGGGGAAGTGGAGGGAGGTTCTGCGTGTTTTAATGCGTCACCGCCCTCAGGTGCTTTTTAGCTGAAGAGGAGGTGCGAGGAATGAATAGCGTTGAGTTGGGAAAGGTGTGAGAAGTGAACATTTTCAGGCTTAGAGATGCAGCAGGGACCTGCCAATCAGCGTGTAGCCCCGCCCTAAAGCGTCTCTATTGACTCTACATGGACCATAATCCACTAAATGAACATGTTGCTGCATTAAAGAAGACTTGTTTACAATTTTTACTGAGGGAATAATTCAAGAGAGAAGTGGAGTCATTTCCTACTAAATGTCTATGGGAGCAGTGGAGTCGCCCCCTGCTGGTCACTGCACAGAATGCAGCTTCACTTTAAAGAACTGGAGGTTGCCGCCTTGTGAACACAGTGAGATGGTGAAGTTAAACAATCCAAACATCAGTTAGTGGCTCATAGCACTTTAGCTCAAAGCAGCTCCAAAGTCATTCAACGCACTAATTTACTTTAATTTATTTGTTCATATAACGACAACCTGTAGTTAATCAGAGCGGGAGCAAAACAACCAGATTATGTTTAAGCCCTCAGGGGATTGAGGATAAATAATGAGGTACATCTGGATGGATGTACCTGGATGTCGAGTATCAGTGTGGAAGTGGAATAGTTGAATCTGAGGATCTGTGATTAAAAGCTGCCGCGTCGTTGATGTTTCGGATCAAATGAACTCGTCCCGCTGCGCTGGAAAAGATCTCAGCCCTCCGCCTGGTGGCCTCGGTTATCCAGCAGAATGAGAGAACATTTTCATAGGTGTGTAAATCTGCGCCCACGTTGTAGGAGCTCACATGGTCTCACTGTCTCCTGGTGTCCCTCTGGTCTCTCCTGGTCTCTCCTGGTCTGTTCTGTCTCTCCTGGTCTCTCCTGGTCTCTTCTGTCTCTCCTGGTCTCTCCTGGTCTCTCCTGGTCTCTTCTGTCTCTCCTGGTCTCTTCTGTCTCTCCTGGTCTCTTCTGTCTCTCCTGGTCTCGTCTGTCTCTCCTGGTCTCTCCTGGTGTCTTCTCGAGTCTTCTTCTGCTGGAGGTCTTAGAAACGGATCGGCCTCCGTCAACAAGCTCAGGCCTCAGAGCCTCGTCCGGCCTTCACCGTATCGCTTCTTTTTCCTTTCACTCCGGCCTCCACCCGTCCAGGCCTCCACCCGTCCAGCTCTGCACAGGTGAGCGGGCAGCGGACAGCCCAGTGACAAGTGCTGAGGATGAAGAGTGAGGAGGAGGAGGAGGAGGAGGAGGAGGAGGAGGAGAGGGAGAGGGTCTAATGAGGAGGACAGCAGCAGCAGAGTCTGTCACTGCACCGTCGGAAAACACCCCCCCCCCCCACCTCCTCCACCCGACTCACTTTGATATCTGGTCCCAAGTGACCAGGTCGCTCGATCGCCAGCTTCTCCTGCTTTTTTCTATCCTCGGTGCACTAAAGGGGTGAGGAGGAGGAGGAAGAGGAGGAGGAGGAGGAGTGGGAGGAGGTGGAGGAGGATGGGTGGTGTCACAAAGCCAAAGGCGCAATGGAGAGAAGATGCAGCAATGAGAAAGGCAGGATAACTGATCCTGAGGGCGGAGCATAAGAATGTTCTGATAGAATCACTTTGTGTTTATGTTGCATGTGCAGCTTCACACAGCCGTGTGTAGTTGCAGGCTGTAAATCACTGAGCTCATAGATGTTTATGGGGATAATTAGTGCTTCTTGTTGTTGCTCCTCCCCGAAAGAAACACAATTAAATGCAACAAAATGCTTCGGTCAGTTAAAGTACAGAAGAGAAGCCGTCGACTCGCTGCTCCATTTCCCCGATTAACTCGGCAGCTGTTGTTGTTACTCAGCGTCGCTCTCTGCCGAAGCGCCAATCAATCCTTCGGATGTGTGTGTGTGTGTGTGTGTGTGCGTGTGTGTGTGTGTGTGTGTGTGTGTGTGTGTGTGTGTGCGTGTGTGTGTGTGTGTGTGTGCAGTTTAGGTAAAAGGAGCATACGCATACATCTGACCTGCCAGCTCGAGTGGGGATTTTGCTTTGGAGTGAAACAGTGACGGATGATCGGCGAGCGTTTGAAGGCTGCGAGGGAGCCGCTGGTGCTGCCCGGCGAAGGGGCACTAATGGCGTCTGCGTTTCCCGGAGTTGTCGGGAGCGCTGCGGCGCATCGACGTGGGAAACACAGCGCCGCGATTTGAGACAGAGATTTCTAGTTGGTTCCGGACGGTGTTTCCTTTTCTTTCGTCGGTCTGGAACCACGTTTAGAAAAACCCCAAAGTCAGTGTGACAAAAAGACAACAAAAAGGTGTGTTAGTTCAGGCTGCAGGTGCCAACTGTCACTTCCGCTTCCCAGAATCCTCTCCTGTGGGCCGCTGAGGCTCTGAAGGAAGTCAGGCGGTTGGTCCTCAGAGGCGTACGAGGTGGACGATTTTCTCATAGACTTCTATGGGACCGAAGGAGTCGCCCCCTGGTGGTCACTACAGAGATGTCATGACAATGTTTGTCCCAACCTTTACCCACCTTTATACCCCCCCTCCCTCTGAAGGCCAAGCTTTGCCCCCCCCCAGCAGGTAGGTTCACGGCGTCAGTCACAAGCAGGCAGAAGAAGCTTTGCGTTGAATTCAGTGGAGGACGGCAAAGAGACGAGTAAATAAAGTAAAGGACACAACCTTCCCGGGGGGGCGGGGGGGGGGGGGGGGGTTCTGTCCCTCTGAACATGAAAAACACTGACTTTGTGCTTGAAGTGATGACTTCAGCTTTACATTCGAGGGTGAGTTGTAGCTTGGCGCTTTACTTGAGGGGGCAGCGGGAGAAAAGGACCCTCCCCCCCCCCCCCGTGTTGGCGGTCGTCTCTGAGCTCCATAATGGACGGTTTGTCTGAGCGCGTGAAGTAGGAGAAGGGGATGCGGGACACGGACACACAAACGATGCTCGATGGGTTGGATTCCTGACTAAAGATTCTAATAACAGTGGAATAAAGAGGCTGTCCTGCAGAGAGTGTGTGTGTGTATGTGTGTGTATGTGTGTGTGTGTGTGTGTATGTGTGTGTGTGTGTGTGTGTGTGTGTGTGTGTGTGTGTGTGTGTGTGTGTGTGTGTGTGTGTGTGTGTGTGTGTGTGTGTGTGTACTCCCATGCATATGTGCCGTGATTGTTGTTTTGTTGGGCTTCAGATTTCGTGCTCGCCGCCTGCACAATGGAACAATGCTTCTCTTCTCTTCTGTGGATCTGATTCTGATGAAAGGAGGGGGGAGGGACGTGGGGGGAGGGACGTGGGGGGAGAGACGTGGGGGGAGAGACGTGGGGGGGGGGTACACGCTTGCCTCGCCTATAGTGAAGCAGCCGCTCCAGAGAAGCGATGGCATCTCATGATATAAACAGCTAACGAGCTTCACCGGAGTAATTAAGGAACTGACATTGTGAACATTCAGTGCAAAGAGCTTCAACAGCGACGAACAATCACGAGACACAAACCAACCGAGAGGAACAACGGGGGCCCCTCTTTCACTTCTCCCACGTGCACGCGTGCGTGATTACTGTCACGCACGCGCACGTCAGCGCTGTCACTCACATGTTTAAAGACGGGTTGTTTAAACGGCTGAAGGATGTTTGAGGAGCAACGTGGACTGAAGACGAGGACATCGGGGAGCTTCCTCTCGTCCTCCTCACGGGACACTTTGTTTCGTCGCCTTCTGGTGTTTTGGATCATAAACCCACCGACAGACCGCTGAGCGCAGCGAGTGGAAACAAAGCTCCTCTGCACGCACAACCGCACCACAATAGACTGGATTTGGCATAAACACACACACACACACACACACACACACACACACAGTCGCACATTTCTTCTCCAAAAGCAACCTACACACACCCCCTCCCACGCAACAAACATATTTAGACACACACACACGTTTACTGTACATCCACTCCAAAGTAACACAACGCAGCCAAGCGACGTCCCACACACTCACACTTCTCTCCTTCCTGGTTTTTGCGCCATATTTCTCGTCGTCGCTCTCTTTCCCGAGCTTCCTCTTCCTCCTTGGCTTTAATCCCCGTCTCAATCATCAGTTATTGATCCGTCCTCCATTTTTAGACACACAGGTTCAGCGGTGACCTGATGGATGATGATGATGATGATGATGATGAAGACGAGTTCTGAGGAGAACAAACCTGCAACTACAGGTTGCAATTTGAACTTTGATACAAAGAAAGTAGTTCAAGGTTTCACTTCACAAACCTGGTGTACTTTGAAAAATGCATGAAGGTCAATGTGGCGTCGAGGCCGACCTTTTGAAGACGAGGGGGGGGTTCAGCCACACACACACACACACACACACACACACACACACACAGGCTACATTGACCCTTTAAGCCGCACTGACTGAGACGAGATCTCAGTCGCAGAGGTTTTGTAGATGACGGAGATCAGGTGACCGCGTTGGAAGGGGGGGCAGCCTCCTGTTGGATACTGTCTCAAAGGGACCAGCAGGGGGCGACTCCCATTGAAGTCCATGAGAAAATGGCTCTGCTTCCCCGTAGCTGTGAATTAGGGTCCATTTAGAGTCAAACAGACCATGAAGCGGGGGATGCTCAAGGGCGGGGCTTAACATGATTGACAGGTCTCTACTTCCTCCTCTTCCTCAGTCCTCATGTGCTCATAAACAAAATTGCTGATGACCAAAACCCAAAATGGTGACTTTGAGGCTTCAGAACCGAACTCCCCAAACGAATGGGTGGAGTTGCGGCGACTACGTCCATCTCTTCTCTACGTCCTCCTCCTCTCTACGTCCTCCTCCTCTCTACGTCCTCCTCTTCTCTACGTCCTCCTCCTCTCTACGTCCTCCTCCTCTCTACGTCCTCCTCTTCTCTACGTCCTCCTCTTCTCTACGTCCTCCTCCTCTCTACGTCCTCCTCCTCTCTACGTCCTCCTCTTCTCCACGTCCTCCTCCTCTCTACGTCCTCCTCCTCTCTACGTCCTCCTCTTCTCTACGTCCTCCTCCTCTCTACGTCCTCCTCCTCTCTACGTTCACGTTCTCACTGATCGGCTCCGTCCACGATGCTTCTGCTTCGGTTGATGTTCAATGCAGAAGAATCTCAATGCGTCCAAAAGTATGAAAAGGACACGATGCTGCAATTGTGCTCTGAACACAGCTGACCTTCTGCAGGGTTGGGTTTTTCCCAGCAGGCATTGCAGCAGACCTCCGCCCTTCACTTCATGTGTGACACACACACACACACACACCAGCCTCCCCACGCTGCGGGCCTCAATCAGCAGCACCGCAGGGGGCCACCCGTCCACCCGTCCACCCGTCCACCCGTCCACTTGTCCACGCCGACAGTGACGGCTGCTCTGAGCCGTCAGGGTCGGCGAGGACGACTGCCACCGCGTCCTTCACGATGACGCCGCATTTCATTTTGTCTTTTTCTGTTTTCAATCCAAGCGGCAGGAAACTAAACGTTCGTGGTGCCTTAAGACAGGAAGGAGGACGTCACTGGAGGACATTCTTTCCTTTACGTCTCTCAGCAGTTCACTGTAACATTCAAATCGTTTATAATAATAGCATATTCACTCTAGTAATGATGCTGCTATTGTTATAATGATATAATACTTTTATTATTTCACTATTTTTAATAATTACTATGAAATAGTAATTGGTATGAGTATATACGATTATTATTATTTAACAAGCACAATAATACCGTGTGAAAGTGGCTAAATAATGACGCGTGTAAGTAGGCAGAGTGAGTTTTGAAACGTGCGCAGCTCCCATGGGGGCTCATTACGTCTGATCCTCTTTCATTGCTGTTTGAACTGAAGCATCAGACATCAGGAGTCAAAGCTGCCGCCATTACGCAGACAAACACACACTCATCTTTAGTGTTTGGGAAATCTGCAGCCTCCTCGGCTCTTTGATTGATCCTCCCGCTGCAGAGGCACAAACATCCAGACTAAAAAACACTCGTGCATTAAGTGCAATTAACTGCTGGAATCACTTTCCAATTAAAAAGAGGTCGATTTAAAACACACAAACAGAACCAGAGTAAATGCAAGGCTTTAATATACGAAACACGTGAAGTAGGTCATCTCAAAGCTGTTTAAGCGTCATCCTGTGCAGTGACCAGCAGGGGGCGACTCCTCTGTTCCCATAGACGTCTATGAGGAAATGACTCTACTTCTCTGTAGTGACCAGCAGGGGGCGACTCCTCTGCTCCCATAGACGTCTATGAGGAAATGACTCTACTTCTCTCTTGATTTATTCCCTCAGTAAACATTGTAAACATGAGTTTATAAGACACCCCCTCCAAATATTTGCATGTCAGGATACGAGTTATGAATGATGAAGTGTGTTTTGTAATTCTTTACATTTTGGTAGTCATTACAATTTGAAGAGAACTTTATAATAATTCTACTCTTTAATAGTAATTAATACATGCACCATTGGGAATAGGCTCAAAATAAAAAAAGCACCATGTTCCACCGTTATCGACGTGGTGTTTGATAGGCAGTGTGCTGTCTTCCTATTGGTGCATCAGAGGACAATGACAATTGTCTCTGCTAATGAAAGACACAGTGTGAATCAAACACAAGCGAAGCCATTGAATTAATGATTCGTGTTTTGAACGCCCGTCTTCTTCTTTTAAAAGATCTTTTTTTCCCCATTAACAAAATGCTTTCATCCTGCAGACGCTATGCTGCTCCCGGCGATCGCTCTGATTGGCCTGCTGTGCCTGGGCCACGCCCCCCGCGCGCTGGGATTGGCCCGGCTGTCGGAGGACGCGGAGCTGCGCTCGGCCTTCTCGGTGGCGCGCACCAACAGCATGGAGGGCGGGCCCAAGATGACCGTGACCTTCGACGCCGTCTACGTCAACATCGGCGGGGACTTCGACCCCAAAGCCGGCGTGTTCCGCTGCCGCGTGGCGGGCGCCTACTACTTCTCCTTCACCGTGGGGAAGTTCCCTCACAAGGACCTGTCCGTCATGCTGATGAAGAACCGCAACGAGGTGCAGGCCATCGTGTACGAGGAGAACGCCGGCGAGGAGAGGAAGGTGGGCGGCCGTTTCCTGTCCGTGCTAAGCTAGGCTAACTGACGCCGCGGGGGCAGATAAAAGCATTTCTCGAATTGTTCAACCCTCTAAACTCCCCCTTAAAAAAGCACTTTTTTTAAAAAAGCACTACATTTTTCTTAAAATAAAGAATAAAAAGAAATGTACGATTTTGATTTACGGCATTAGACAGTAAATACGGCAGAGGATAGATTTTAGATTTTTTACTTTGACCTCCAGGGGTGAAACGGATGAAATGGTGAAACAGGACGTTTAAATTCTTTCAAGGGGTCTTTTATTTTTTTGGGGGGGGGCATCAAAGCCCAACAGAGCGGATTACCAACCGCATTCTCCCAGAATGCCGAGCGGCCGACGGGGATGTGTATCCACCCGCTGTGTGGATGTGAATCCTCTTCTCCGCCCGCAGGTCCAGAGCCAGAGCGTCATGCTGCAGCTGGAGTTCGGCGACACCGTGTGGCTCCGTCTCCACGGCGACCCTCGCTACGCCCTCTACAGCAACACCGGCCACTACACCACCTTCAACGGCTACCTGGTCTACCCGGACACCTACGGCTTCCAGACGCAGCACCACCCCCGGCCCCCGCAGCCCCGCCAGCAGGACGACCAGGCGAAGCAGGCGGAGGAGGAGGTGGAGGAGGACGACGACGACGAGCAGGAGGAAGAGGACGAGGAGGACGAGCACAGGTCCGCCTTCTCGGTGGGGCGCACGCAGAGCATCGTGGGGGTCAGCCAGGCCGGCCTGCCGCAGCACCGGCCCGTCGGCTTCGACGCCGCCTTCGTCAACATCGGCGGCGACTTCAACGTGACGGAGGGGCTGTTCACCTGCCGCCTGGCCGGCGCCTACTACTTCTCCTTCAACGTGGGCAAGCTGCCGCAGAAGACGCTGTCCGTGAAGCTGATGAAGAACCACCTGGAGGTGCAGGCCATGATCTACGACGACAGCCAGGGCGAGAAGGCGCTGCAGAGCCAGAGCCTGATGCTGGCGCTGAGGGCCGGCGACACCGTGTGGCTCTACTCCCACCAGAGGGACGGCTTCGGGGCGTACAGCAACCACGCCAAGTACATCACCTTCACCGGCTTCCTGGTCTACCCGGACCTCCCCAGCGCCGCCAGCAGCACCGCCAGCAGCACCGCCAGCAGCACCGCCAGCAGCCAATCACACGCAGACAAGAAGCCGTAGCTGCCGGCCGCCACGGACGGAACTGTGTATGTGCGCAGAATACCGGCCGGCTGTCTTTGATGTGAAGAGGAGGCGTAGTCAGAGAGACCTCGGAATGAATGAATCAAAATCTCCATCGTGGGATTTCACACGACGCCCCCCCGCCCCCCCCCCCCCCCCCCCATTGCACAAACAGATCCACGGCAAATAACCGGATGACACTAAATAGGGAATAAATGCTTCATGAAGCCAGAACTTCAGGCCGCTGTGATGTGGCAGTCGGGTTCCACATGAAGGTGATGCTCCTTTCTTCTGGAGCCCCCCCCCTCATGCAACCTCCTTCATTTCAGATTCCAGTAGCAGTTTAACGTGTTGTCTTCAGATGGTGACCACGGGGGGGGGGCTCTGTAATGTGCATGTCGGTGTAATTCCCCCCCCCACTGGGAGGACTCTCTCCGTTGGGGAGGCGTCGTGTTTATGTTAAAGTTACATTTACGTGGATCATTTGTGTTGATTTTTTCATGGTGTGAAGTGTGTCCCCCCCATCCCTCCCTTCGACTGCCCCCCCTCGGTGGTTCCTCTGCTGATCAGCACCACAGAACGGAGGCGGCTAGCAGGCTAGTTAGCGAGATGTGACGTAATGCGACGCTGACGGTGACGTTTGCATGAAGCTCTTTAGTGTTAAAAAGAAAATGGCCGCCGCGTCGTCGATCTGAACGAGAACGACGCTCGACTCCCTTTCCTGTACTTCTGTGATCAGACGTCGCGGTGCGTGAAGCGACTTGAGCATAACTCAGCCGAAGCACTTGTGTGATGCATGATTGTAACAGCAAAACAGAGCGTAAAAAACGGCTTCCCACTGTTAAATGTGTATTTTTATTACGTGGATCGCTTGTTCAGTGACTGACGACGTGTTGGATGTTTCTGCTCTGTGCTTCTTTCTTTCTGAAGGTCTTCTTGTGTTACAAACTACGTCCAGCAAACCTGGGTCAAAATATACAGTAAAAAAATAAACATTCACAAAATTATGGAATTGTGTCCCAAAAATTACAAATACTGTACAACCATGATGGAAAACTAAAATATACAAAAAAACTAAATATTTTCACCCAGGTGTTTACAGAAATCTGCTAAATGTATTTCTTATATGTACGATGTTTGACAAAATAAAAAAAGTAAAACTACAGCCTGAAGTCTTTCTGCATCCATGATGGGAACTGAAGATGAAATCTGCAGGTTTTAAACGGAAGAGAATCGTCATTTGAGATTTGAGAATCAACAGCAGAATAAGACATCCCCACTGCAGCGTATATGAACAACCTAAACCCAGCAACAAACACTCAGGAAATGTCACAACACGGTTACCACCTTGTGCTCATTACATCACATGCACACCCTCTCCACTCCACCAGTGCCCAACCAGCAGCAAAGCCTCACTGAACCATCAGCTCCTCCGTGAGTTTGAAGCATGGAGGAGTCACCATGAGCATTTAGCATGGTAGCAATACCCAGCATGCACCTGTTGTGTGTCTGTGTGTGTATGTGTGTGATTTTGTTCCCTGGGCAGGTTGACAAATCACTGATCAGTCAAAGCTTCATGTGTCCAAGTTGCATTCTCTGCCATGACCAGCAGGGGGCGGCTCATCTGGTCCCATAGACGGAGAAAATGACCACTTCACTCTTGAATGAGTTTGTGGTTTAAATCTGCTTCAATACAGCATGATTGTGAAATTGATTGTAAATTGACTTTGCTGAAGGAAAATTGTTAAAAACAGATTGCCGTTAAAACGGCAGATAATAAAATTAAGTTTAGAATCAGCGTAGTGGAGCTGCGGTATTTGCAAACCTCTGATTATAAAGACATTGAAATTATACACAACAACGCTGATGATGTTTTATCACTCTTTTTATTTACATAAATATTTCAGGTGGGGTTTGTTGGTTCCCAGGATGAAACAGATGCACACAGACAGGACAGAGGGGCGCTTCATTTCTTTTCGGCGTCGCCGGCCTCCAGCTTGGGCGCGGCCTCTTTGGGCTCCCGGTAGGCGGGGAACACCTCCCACGGCGTGTTCAGGTCGAACTTCCTGAACTCCTGCGACAGCTCGACGGGCTCCGCCACCACGCGCTTCATCCTCGTCGTCGTAACGCACCTGCAGAGAGAAGAGCGTTAAAAAGGGTTTCATCTTTGAGAAACATCGGTGGAAAAACCATACGGTCTTATTGAAATATTTAGTAACAGAAATAGAGTTGTGTGAAGTGGTCCTTCAGGAGGAGTAATAGAGGTGAAATAGTTAGAATGAGAAGCTTTTAGAAAGATTTTGATCCAAACAGAAGCTGCGTTTGGACGCCAGAAAAAGCTGAAGCTCTCCTCCAGGGTGATCAATAATCAATTGAATCGACCACAGAGAACAGATTAAAGACGGATTTCTCTTCCCGACGTCAGAGTACCTCCACGTATCCCGAGAGGGGGAAGTCCTTCCGGAAGGGGTGACCTTCGAAGCCGTAGTCCGTCAGAATACGCCTCAGGTCCGGGTGGTTAGCGAAGAACACGCCGAACATGTCCCAAACCTGCAAACACACACACACACACACACACACACTTTAATACTCATATTCTTAATACGTAAATATTCATCTGGATGTCAGTGGAGGGTCATACAAAGCCGGACCGGGCCACCATGTGGCGACTCACCTCCCTCTCGTACCAGTTGGCGGCCATGTGGACGGGAACCGCGGAGTCCACTGGCGTCAACTCGTCCGTGTACGTCTTAATGCGCAGACGGGAGTTGTAGCGCAGCGACAGCAGGTGGTACACAATCTGTGATATAAAACACACACACACACACACACAATGAGAGCATTGAGAATGTTTAGACGATCCCAGAGGAAGAGTTACTGGAGTTTGAGGGGGTCGACTACCTCAAAGCGGTTCTGCCGGGACGGGATGTCGACGGCCGTCAGGTCGATCATGTTCCTGAACTGGGTGTTGGTGTGGTCCCTCAGGAAGGTGAGCACGGGGATCACCCCGTCAGGGTGGATCATCATCTCCAGCTCGTTGTAGCAGCTCACCTAAACACACAAACACCTTTTTCAATGGTGCATTCGAAACACTTGTTTTGCTCGAGACGTTGTGGCCTCGTCGACTCCAGCTGGCGCCGAGCAACCGGAGCCTGGTTGAGGAGACGCCTCACGCGTCGTGCGGACTGACCTGGACCTGCTGGACGTATTTGGGCATCATCTCGGCCACGTACTCCCCAAACGCTGCCAGCTGGCTGTGAGTGACGGCATCCTTGGGCCGGACGGTGGCTGCGTGGGGGACAGAGGACACGGGACGTGACGGAGCAGTCATCGATTTTTTTTGGGGTCCTTGTATAATGATCGTCACAGTGATTACGGCACATTCATTAGAATCTGTACATGCTGACTGACGTCTTTTATACAAACTCCAGACTGTGAAATATCCCAGTAGCTCTTGTACTCACGGCTGGTTTCGGTGGTGGAGCTCTGCAGCCGGTTCTGCTGCTGGAGGACACACGAACCCTTTGCCACTGGGGACGAAGAGTCCACACATGAATACAACACGGCACCGATGACTGCACAGCGGTCAGAGCTGAGAGGGAAGGAAGGAAACGCCACAAACTACACACCAGCACCTGGTGTAAGACCGTTAATTAAACGGTCACGTGAATATTACATCTGCGGTCCCTTCGGTGTTATTCAAGCCGGCGCATGCTAACGTTAGCTTTAGCTAGCTCGAAGGTCAAACGCAACACATTTGACAGTTACAAAGTAACGCCGCTTTATTGCCACTGGCAGAAAAATACACACGAACCACCGCATGTTTCACGGCGGCGGGTGCCTGAAAAAAAGGTCAACTTACGGTTAAAACTCTTTACGAGACCTCCGCGGACAACGCGTACTAGCGACGCCGCCATGTTTGTTTCTTTGGGGGGGGGGGGGCGGATGTTTAGCGGGCTGTCGCCTCCTGTCGGGCCGGAGGAGCAGTGTAATATTGATCGCAACTTCCCTGCTTATAATCGGTGTTGAATGAAGGGCGGAGTACTCAAAGGCACTAAAATAGTTAAAATAAAATAACGCAAGAAACATGAACCGTTTAACCGAAGACCTCTATGCGGTAATATTGATGCCCCCGTGTGGACAAACGTGGTAGTGTTTCTACGCACCAGAGAGAGTGCCTTCCACAGTCCCGGTTCTGGTTCTGGTTCCTTCCAGCAGCATTTCAGCATGAGCCCGTAGAGTTTGATCATTGTATTATAATCAACGGTGAGGGAGTCACATATTAAAATGACTGCATAAACTGCTTAGGTATTGGCAACTATTAGCGGTAAAAGTAGTAATTCCTAATTTTTTTACCCGACGATCTTGTGATCATAATTCATGCAACCAACAAAAACTTAACATTAATACATCAAATGAATATTGTTGAGTGAACTGTACAACGGTCACATTGAATATTGACAAATATTGCTGTACCGTCTATATTCCGAGGATCATGAAAAGCATTTTCTGAGTCAGTAGATGTTCAAAGCTGTTATTACAACTCAACACGTATACAGATGTAAAATGAAAATATAAAAAAATCTAGTTGACAAGACTGGATTTAAGTGGAGCGTTTTTTATTACAGGAAAACAAAAATACAATAAACACCGTTGGCTGCTGGCTTCGAGAATCATTTTTGGCAATATTTCTTCTAGAAAATTACCAACTAAAACTTGCAGTAAAAACTTGCGAGAACAGATTTAAAAATCTCGGGGAATACGTGATTTTGGCCTTTTCTTCGTTGGGTAAACCAGAATGGAGGCTCTGTAGGAGTCAGTTATTACAGCAGCATCCCCCCCCCCGCGACCCCCAGGGGGCGATGCCTCAGCTGGACGGTTGGCACACCTGCTCATAGTACCTCCTCAGCATCTCCAGCTGGGCTGAGCGCACCAGCACGTGCGGCCGGACGGACGCCAGCGTCTCGCAGGCTTCCTCCGGCGTGCACCCGTGCAGCTGTCAGCGCAGAGAGTCACACGTGGTCAGAGTCACAGGGGGGCGGGTGGACGCATCAGAATCTGTCACTGACTTTTAGGTCAAGACGCCAGGTTGGATGCACGAGGCACACGATTGACCTTAAAACAGCCGGCTGCTTGTGTTCAGATACTGACCCGGATGAGGTAGGCGGCGGCCATGGTGGCGCTGCGGGAGCGCCCCGCCTTGCAGTGCACGTACACGCTGCTGCCTTGCTCCCGGTGCCGCAGGGCGAACTCCACCCCTCGGCACAAGTTCTCCAGGCTGGGGACGCCGGTGAAGTCTGTGGTGCTTAGCCTCAGCTGCTCCACGCCGGCCGCCCGCCACTCCTGCAGACAGCGACGGACCAATCAGAGTGCAGAGAGCCATCGCGGGGTCGGATTGCCCCGCGTCGACCTAAAGAGGCTGATTATTCTCACTAGCATTTAATCCTTGTGACAAAGACGCTGGGACTAGTCAATGGTTGACACTTATCTCAATAACTCTCCACCAATTTATTATAGAAACAGTTGTGTATTCGTTTTCATCTGACTGATAATTAATTACTGGTCTTTTTGTTGTTTCACAGTTTAAAGTCACCAACAGTTGAACTGACTTCATCTGTGAGGAAAGAAAAGGCCACTTTAAACTGTTTTATTATCTTACTTTAATATGATATGAATGACACGTTAAGTGATAAGTTATACTCCGGCTTGGATCTTAATATTCCAAACATGGCTCTCACCTCGGCTGAGTTGCAGAAGTATTTGGTCTCGTACTCCTCGTTCATGGTGATGACCCCTCGGACGTTTTCCGCTTCTACCAACTGAAAAAACACCGGAAACGACACCAAGCGTCAGAATGAAGACACACATGTGGAAACCTGCAGAATTCAACTGGAATACAGCAACAAAAACGCTCAACGTCTATGCAAGACCTTCCAAATGCTGAGTTTCAATAAGCGATGTATTCTTTAAAAAAACAGGACGATGATGTCATTCTGAGCCGTGCGGGGTTAATCTGTGATGTCATTCTTGGTCCTCGCATTTCCCTTTTTTTATGCATTTGTTGCATTAATATTTAAATATTTGTAAATAAAATACGTTCACCAGACAGCAAAGGGTACATGGTGTTATCCTTTTTTTTTATATACACGTACATACATACACCCACCTAATCCAACAAATATAGAACACTAAAACATCTGCATACACTGATATTAGCAATATAAAAGTATTTTCACACAACAAAACAAGAAAACATTTTTTTTTAAAACAGGTTGAGCAACTTAGTTATTTACATAATATTCAGATTGACCCTTTAATTCAGCAGACACAAGCGATTACTTTTGTAAAAAGGACTTTTACTTCAAATAAAGTATTTTCACACAAATCGATTTATTTATTAGTACAGTTAAATAAAAAAACAATCATTTCACAGGGAGCCTGAAAGCAAATAATTCATATTAAAACGTCACACTGATGCGCAAAAGATGATGAAGTGAAACACTTTTCACAGGATGAATCACAACAACATTACTACAAGCACCTGGACGCGCGCGTCGGACACGCACCTGTTTGGTGATGGAGCGGAACGGGAGCGCGCCCAGCACCACGGTGTCGTCCACCCGGTCGAACCAGCGCCTCGACGTCACCTTCTCCATGGCGACGGTGTAGGCCAACGTCGGGTAGAAGAGCAGCCGCGCCAGCGCGCCGGACATGGCTGAAGTCCCGGGGGGGGGGGGCTCCTTACCGGGTCGAAGAAGACGCTCTCAGGGGGGGAGACGCACGGCAGCGAGCGCGTCTGAGCTGTAGACGTGCCGGAAGTTGACGTGCGCTTCCTTTACGGCAGGCGGAGCCGGTTGAGAGTCGGACTTCCGGCGCGGCTCCTTCACAATAAAATCCGTGACCTCCACAAATATGGTTCTTCGTTAGTTTTATAGTTTGTGTGTATTTAACTATTTAATTATTACGGGGGGAACATGTAAGGGCCGAGGTTCAAAAACTAGCAAAACCATTAAATAAATGGATGGGAAACATTTTACTTTTTGCTGTAGTTAAATGATTGTAAATGCTGCTTAAATAATAACAGAAACTAATCTATGAACTACAAGGTCTGTTTAATGATTCATTTTCATGGGTTCTTCGGGATCTTTCAGTTATAAAAAAGTTTTGGTTGATTTGTCGCTCTAGCTGTGTCCCTCCGAGCTCTTTGTAAACCCCCTTTTTAAAAAGGTGCTCTATGAATAAGTCACTATTCCTGCTGCCGCCCTGACACGTGTCCGGTATGTGGGTGTTTTTGTCTTGAATTCTTCGGCGTGCGAGTCAAACTGGTCCCGTGGCGGGTTGTTAAAGCGGCCGAGTCGCTGCTGTAAATCAGACGCGAAATTACTGCGACGGATGAGACAGATGGAGCGAAAATAGACTAAATGCTTTTTTTAAAACATACGTTCTTTTTCTAACTTCGTTCGGTGTTTCACTATGGGGAATCGCCTCGGCGTGACCAACTAAGGAAGCTCCAATGACACCACGTCTGTCCCTGACAGACAGGTCGAACTGTGCTAGGGCCACGCCCCCTCATATACTCACAGTCGACCGGCTCCTTGCCAACCTATTCTCGCTTTCTTCCCGTGAAGAAAACTAAGCTCCCTCAGCGCTTCTGGGCTAGCTTGGCCGGTCACTGCTAACAGTTCATAGACGGACCGTTAAGGACTACGTCGCCGAACGCAGTTTCCCGACCTAGTCTGGATTCTCGCTGAGTAAGTACTTCGCAAGAAGCTTTTACCTTGTAAGTACACGATTGAGACAGTGTCCGCGTCGAGGCGAACTGTCTGCTAGGTTGACCGGTGTTTGTTCATCGGCTGCTTGGTCGTGTAACTTTGGTACCCTGTGGCTAACGCGTTACGGCGAGCCTCCCCGGGTTTTGGTTAGCATTAGTTTGCTAACCGAACCGGGTAACTGGAGCGAGCTAACGTGTTACGACGAGCTAACTCTCTCGGTATACACATAACATTAGCTCGGGCTAAACCCCGTGTGCTAATCTTGCCTGCAGGCTAACGTGTTACGACGAGCCCACTGGTTGTGTAGTAAACCGCTTTTTCCCTCTTTTCCAGCACTATGTCCTCAGCAGCGGCCCCCGCCAAAGGGCCGGAGCCGAGGGCTAGTGAGGCTGTATCCCGCCCGTGCCCCGCGTCATGCGGGGCATCCATCTCGGGCAGGGACCCTCACCCGATGTGCATAGCCTGCATGGGCTCTAAACACGCCCAAGCAGCGCTGGCAGACCCCCAGTCGTGCGCCCACTGCGCGTCGATGCCAGAGAAACTGCTGGAAAGGCGGCTTAGAGTGGCCGTGGCCAACAGTCATGACCCATGTCTGTTGGGAGCCACCCCAAAAGCCACAAGCACCCATCAGCCGCGAGCTACACCTAGCTGGGCGGACATGATGGACGAGGAGTCCCCTGTCATGCCTCCACTTTTCGAGGACCTCCTCGAAGTGGGGCTGGGCGGCGAGGACGCGGAGGGCGACGCCACCTCTGATATCCTCGACATGGATGGGATGGAGGACGAGGAGGAAGACTCCACATTCCCCATTCCACCGTCAAGGCCTCTCAGTGCAACCGACGCTGCTCCCCCGGTGGACAGCGGCTTGTACGAGGTCTGTCAGCGGGCAGCGGCTAAATTGGGAATACAATGGCCGGCAGCCCAGGACCCCGACGGGGCAGAGAGAGACCTTTACGACGGCAAGAGGCTCCCACCTGCCCAGACTGCTGCAAAGCAGCTTCTGCCAGCGGTGCCTGCCTGCATGAAGGAGATGAGCCGGTATTGGTCCAGCCCATTTAAGAGCAGACTCCCAGCCAAGGGATGCTCTAAGCTGGAGATCCATGGGATGGAGGCACTGGGGCTGACCGAACCCCCAGTGGTGGAGACTTCAGTAGCTCATCACCTCCACCCGAACCGCCGCTCTCTCTCAGCCTCCAACAGCGTTCCTCTGCCTGACAAAACGGAGCGCCTCACCGCCTCCATGTTTCAGAGGATGTACAGGTATGCGGCGCAGTCAGTGTGCTCCCTCAATGCGATGACACTGCTGGCTGCGTGCCAGGCTGAGATCCTCGAGGAGATGGGCCGTCAGCTGGACTCCGGGGCTCCCAACCCGGTCCTCTGGGATGAAATCTGTGTGGTGAACGACCTAGGGCTGCGCTCCTCACGTGGTGCGGTGCAGGGCTGCGGCCGCGTAATGGGGCTCGCAGTCGCAGGTGAGAGGGCCTTGTGGTTGAACCTATCAGGCCTGAGCGACACACAGAAGGCAGAGGTTATGGACGCTACATACGACCCCACTAAAGGTCTGTTTGGTCCAGCCTTGGAGAAGATGAGGGAGGCCACCACCCTCAGGAAACAGGAGGGTGAAGCCTTTGACCTCTGCCTACCCCGGAAACACACGCCTCGCCCCCAGCAGGGGCAGAGGGGTGGCTTTGCTGCAGCGGCGGCGAAGGTGAAGCAAGGGGCAGCAAGGCCACAGAGACAAGCCGCTGGTCAGCAGTCCTAGCCAGCAGTCTCGGTCGGATAATCCCTAAAGCCGTGGGGGAAACACTCCTTCGCGGCTGCGGCAGCAAAGAGCCGTCGCTCCCACCCCGGAGAGGGGAAGAAGAAGCGGCCGGCCTAACCCCCACAGCTTCTCCCTCCGCCCCTCCTACAAAGAGGAGGAAGGCTGGAGAGGTAAAGCAGAGCCCCGAGGTTTGTGGTTCGGGGGCCCTGGTGTTTCACAGTTCTTCAGGGGCCCCCCCTCAGTTTCTCTCCCTCCTCATCCAAAAGGAGAAGAGTCAGGGGCGAGTATTTCAGTGTCACCAAGCACTTTCACCATGTTCACAGAGGCAAATAAAGCCTGCATTTTCGCATCCAGGCGCAGAGCCAAGGGCGAATTTGTTTATAATTTTCACTATAACATTATAGCGTGACATTTGTGCCAATAATCTTCTAGCACAGGTGACTCTGCGTGGTGGGAGGGGGGCCCCCAAGAGGCTCGGGCCGGCACTGGTTTTTCGCCAGTGCATATATATATATATATGTATATATATATATATATAACCCAGATCTATATATATATCTATATCTATATATATATTAGTGTGTGTACACACTATTTTTTAATGTTTAATGTATATGTGTGCCAATGTGTGTGTCGATCGGACATTCGGGGCAGAAACTGGCCTAGTAGGGTACTTTTCACTTTTCTAGGGGGCGCTATAGAGACATTTCTTTACACCCAAAAGGGGAGTAACGACGAAGTCGTAGCGAGGACCCTAAATATGGGAACTTTGTTGAAGATGTTTGTCACAAAGTGGAGAGTCAAGGCTTTAAGAGAAATATTTTATCATCCAAGCAGCTGCAGAGAGACAATAACAACGACGTGATACAACACGGACTCTCGCAGCCTTTTATCGGTGCCGTCTGAACATCGTGAGCATCAGCTGTCATTTCTTCGCCTCACTCGCAGGTTCCTCGTTGATTGTTTTTTTTTTTTTCCTTCTGGTTAAGGAGACGTTTCACATGTTCGCATTAATCTACAGGCAGTGGTGCGACTCCATGAATAACTAGTGAAGATGGAGTTAAACACCGACATGTTCTACAGGTGTGTAATCAATGTTTCTGTTCCTAAATCCAGACACAATTGGTTTAAAACAGTGAAAAGCTGAAATAATATTTAATAGCTTTTTATCCTGACGACTTGTTTATGGAACAGACAGCTGCAGGACGGAGCGTGATGATACCGTCACGCCGTTCAGATCCAACTTTTATCAGTATTGGACCTTAAACGTGCTGCGTTTGGAGGAAAGAAAAGCAGTCAACACATTTGTGAAAGACCAAAACAATGTTTTTGAGATTAGTGACAAACAATCCTCAGGACGCCATCAAAACCTACAATAACATTTTTTTTGTGTGCTGCTTGGAGTTGATAACAAAATGTTGATTTTATCACCTTTTAAATGAATCTGGGGAACTAGTTACCAAAAAATAGGTTTTTAATATTAGGTTTGTTGTTGTGGGCTAAAAACTATTACTCCATCAGTTGATCAACTGTTGGTTACTTTAAACAAGCAGCGTGAAGAGCATTTTCATACACTAAACGATAGATCATTCTGTTATGTACTTTTATTATCAATTATAAAGGCGGCAGCCCTCTGTGTCTGTACGAATAATCGAACAGCCGCAGCGAAGTGAACAGAAACGCCACACCGTGTTCATAGAAAAAATCTATTAAAATTCAATTAGCATTTTACATTTAGCAGGACGTCAAAAACAAAAAGGTGATTTCCTTATAAATTAAACACAATTGATTAATGCATGAAGCACACACATTCACATATTCATTTGTAACAGAGCGGGCAGTTAATGTGTACATTTGTGCAAAAGTCAAAGTGATCGATCAACGACGTGCCCAATCAAACAGCCGCCATGTCACTAAGTGTTCTGCCCTTTATAGCACTGATTCTTTACAACGCGTGGTCATTCATTCATTAAAAAAGCAAAAAGAAAATTGGTGTTCACATCACCCACCATGAAACAATGAACTAAAAAGAAAAATGATCACAAGAAAAGTTATTCTTCTTCTACATCAGGTCCTGCAAAATGTAATCGTGGTAGAACGGCTTCCGCCGGCGCCACGAAGCGCCATGAAGCGCGGCCGCTGAGCGCGTGGGACCGGGCCACGAGTCTGCACGGCAGCTACGATTAAGAGCCGGCTGAAATGTTCGGAATGAGTGCACACTGTGAAATGCTCGAGATCACGTTAAAAAGACGGCACCCCCCCCCCCCCCCCCCTCCCCTCACGAGTCCTCGGTGGCGACCTCCAGCTTCCTCTGAGGGACGTAAACCGCTTTGGCGGCCGGGTGTCCGCCGGCGGTTCCCATGGCGGCCAGGGGGGAGACGGGGACCGGCGTGTGGAAGAAGCTGGGCTGGGGGAGCGCCGCTCCTTTGGGGGTGGTCATCAGGGGCTGAGGCGACAGACAACATTCAGTTACTTTCAAAAACGCAAAAGCTCAAGCAGATTGAAAAAGGTTCCAGGTTTCCTCAGTCTGATCTCCCCCACCCTGGCGAGGGTGAGGGTTCAGGGCCTGTCGCTAATCCTGATAGCGCCGCGGTGGTCATCCAAGCATTGGGTGGCGGAGATAATGCAGCTCCTGGCGGGAGAGCCATGGCCTCTCCCCATTCGCAGAGACCTTCTCTCCCAAGCGGGCGGGGAGATCTACCACCCTCACCCAGACCGGATGGCGCTCTGGGCTTGGCCCGTGAGAGGTGGAACCTGAATGCATCAGGCCTCCCGGAACGGGTCATTGATACCATTCAAAGTCCACCCGCTCTCTTTACAGCGGAAAGTGGCGGGTTTTTGAGGAGTGGTGCGAACCTAGGAATACCATCCCTTACCAGTGTTCTGTGGTGGACCTGCTATGTTTCCTGCAGTACCTGATGGATAAGGGGAAAGCCTTCTCCACAATTAAGGTGTACTTGGCTGCTGTCTCAGCTTGCCATGTGGGTTTTGGGGATAAGCCGGCAGGGCAACATCCCTTGGTTTGTCGCTTCATGAAGGGGGCACGTCGCAAGCTCCCAGTTTCCAGGCCCCTGGTTCCTCTGTGGGATTTGTCGGTCGTGTTGGACGCCCTCTCTCATCACCCGTTCGAGCCCATGGAGGCAGTGGGGATGAAGTTTCTGTCTCTTAAAACAGTTTTGCTCTTGGCTTTGACCACGGCAAAACGAGTAAGTGACTTACAGGCTTGGTCTGTTCAGCCTACCTGTCTGCAGTTTGCCCCAGGGCTCTCGAAAGTCTGTTTGCGGCCCAACCCAGCGTTTGTGCCGAAGGTGGTGGAGTCAGCCTACAGGTGCCCCTCAGTGGAGCTCTGGGCCTTCCACCCGCCTCCTTTCCTCTCAGGAGAGGAGCGAAGGCTTCACAGGCTATGCCCGGTTCGGGCCCTGCACATGTATGTGAGCCGCACAGCTGGGTTCAGAAAAGTGGATCAGCTGTTTGTGTCCTGTGCCACGCCACACAGGGGTAAACCATTGTCTCGCCAGAGGCTGTCTCACTGGATTGTGGAGGCCATTTCCTTGGCCTATGAGTGTAAAGGTTTACAGGCCCCGCAGGGTCTGAGAGCTCATTCCACAAGGGGCATGGCCACTTCATGGGCCCTTTTCAAAGGTGTGTCCATGAAGGAAATTTGTGCGGCGGCGAGCTGGGCTACGCCTCACACGTTTGTGAGGTTTTACAGGCTCGATGTTTCCGGACCGTCCTTGGCACAGGCTGTGCTGGAGGTTACGGCGCCGGGGTTAGCGTGATTCTCGGGTCAATGTCATTTGGCTTCGGGAGATTTCAGGCAATCCGGGAGTGGTCTATATCTCCCATAGTGAAACACCGAACGAAGTTAGAAAAAGAACTTTAGGTTACTTAACGTAACCCCGGTTCTTTGATAACAGAGTGAGGTGTTTCACCAACACGTCCCTCCTTGCATAGACACGGAAAGAAACCTGTCTGGAATAGTTGGCAAGGAGCCGGTCGACTGTGAGTATATGAGGGGGCGTGGCCCTAGCACAGTTCGACCTGTCTGTCAGGGACAGACGTGGTGTCATTGGAGCTTCCTTAGTTGGTCACGCCGAGGCGATTCCCCATAGTGAAACACCTCACTCTGTTATCAAAGAACCGGGGTTACGTTAAGTAACCTAAAGTTCCTCGACAAGTCAAAACAAGGATAACACAATAGCAAACAGGGCAGGGCGAAGGACATAATACACAAATGTACCACACACTGCAAAGCTACACGATAGCACATCACCATGCATGTTTAACCTTTTTAAAGTAACCAGGGAGCCCGTATTCATTTTGCTGAATGAGCACCGTGCTGAGCAGCTTTTAACGATCGCTTCCTAAGCCGATAGAGCTGCTGGATGTATTTGGATAATTTCAAAAGTTTCTCACATTTCAGTGCAGAAAGTTTCCGTTTTGAGGCGTCGGGAAACCTGGAACCTTTTTCAATCTGCTTGAGCTTTTGCGTTTTTGAAAGTAACTGAATGTTGTCTGTCGCCTCAGCCCCTGATGACCACCCCCAAAGGAGCGGCGCTCCCCCAGCCCAGCTTCTTCCACACGCCGGTCCCCGTCTCCCCCCTGGCCGCCATGGGAACCGCCGGCGGACACCCGGCCGCCAAAGCGGTTTACGTCCCTCAGAGGAAGCTGGAGGTCGCCACCGAGGACTCGTGAGGGGAGGGGGGGGGGGGTGCCGTCTTTTTAACGTGATCTCGAGCATTTCACAGTGTGCACTCATTCCGAACATTTCAGCCGGCTTTTAATCGTAGCTGCCGTGCAGACTCGTGGCCCGGTCCCACGCGCTCAGCGGCCGCGCTTCATGGCGCTTCGTGGCGCCGGCGGAAGCCGTTCTACCACGATTACATTTTGCAGGACCTGATGTAGAAGAAGAATAACTTTTCTTGTGATCATTTTTCTTTTTAGTTCATTGTTTCATGGTGGGTGATGTGAACACCAATTTTCTTTTTGCTTTTTTTAATGAATGAATGACCACGCGTTGTAAAGAATCAGTGCTATAAAGGGCAGAACACTTAGTGACATGGCGGCTGTTTGATTGGGCACGTCGTTGATCGATCACTTTGACTTTTGCACAAATGTACACATTAACTGCCCGCTCTGTTACAAATGAATATGTGAATGTGTGTGCTTCATGCATTAATCAATTGTGTTTAATTTATAAGGAAATCACCTTTTTGTTTTTGACGTCCTGCTAAATGTAAAATGCTAATTGAATTTTAATAGATTTTTTCTATGAACACGGTGTGGCGTTTCTGTTCACTTCGCTGCGGCTGTTCGATTATTCGTACAGACACAGAGGGCTGCCGCCTTTATAATTGATAATAAAAGTACATAACAGAATGATCTATCGTTTAGTGTATGAAAATGCTCTTCACTCTGCTTGTTTAAAGTAACCAACAGTTGATCAACTGATGGAGTAATAGTTTTTAGCCCACAACAACAAACCTAATATTAAAACCTATTTTTTGGTAACTAGTTCCCCAGATTCATTTAAAAGGTGATAAAATCAACATTTTGTTATCAACTCCAAGCAGCACACAAAAAAAATGTTATTGTAGGTTTTGATGGCGTCCTGAGGATTGTTTGTCACTAATCTCAAAAACATTGTTTTGGTCTTTCACAAATGTGTTGACTGCTTTTCTTTCCTCCAAACGCAGCACGTTTAAGGTCCAATACTGATAAAAGTTGGATCTGAACGGCGTGACGGTATGATCACGCTCCGTCCTGCAGCTGTCTGTTCCATAAACAAGTCGTCAGGATAAAAAGCTATTAAATATTATTTCAGCTTTTCACTGTTTTAAACCAATTGTGTCTGGATTTAGGAACAGAAACATTGATTACACACCTGTAGAACATGTCGGTGTTTAACTCCATCTTCACTAGTTATTCATGGAGTCGCACCACTGCCTGTAGATTAATGCGAACATGTGAAACGTCTCCTTAACCAGAAGGAAAAAAAAAAAAAAACAATCAACGAGGAACCTGCGAGTGAGGCGAAGAAATGACAGCTGATGCTCACGATGTTCAGACGGCACCGATAAAAGGCTGCGAGAGTCCGTGTTGTATCACGTCGTTGTTATTGTCTCTCTGCAGCTGCTTGGATGATAAAATATTTCTCTTAAAGCCTTGACTCTCCACTTTGTGACAAACATCTTCAACAAAGTTCCCATATTTAGGGTCCTCGCTACGACTTCGTCGTTACTCCCCTTTTGGGTGTAAAGAAATGTCTCTATAGCGCCCCCTAGAAAAGTGAAAAGTACCCTACTAGGCCAGTTTCTGCCCCGAATGTCCGATCGACACACACATTGGCACACATATACATTAAACATTAAAAAATAGTGTGTACACACACTAATATATATATAGATATAGATATATATATAGATCTGGGTTATATATATATATATATACATATATATATATATATGCACTGGCGAAAAACCAGTGCCGGCCCGAGCCTCTTGGGGGCCCCCCTCCCACCACGCAGAGTCACCTGTGCTAGAAGATTATTGGCACAAATGTCACGCTATAATGTTATAGTGAAAATTATAAACAAATTCGCCCTTGGCTCTGCGCCTGGATGCGAAAATGCAGGCTTTATTTGCCTCTGTGAACATGGTGAAAGTGCTTGGTGACACTGAAATACTCGCCCCTGACTCTTCTCCTTTTGGATGAGGAGGGAGAGAAACTGAGGGGGGGCCCCTGAAGAACTGTGAAACACCAGGGCCCCCGAACCACAAACCTCGGGGCTCTGCTTTACCTCTCCAGCCTTCCTCCTCTTTGTAGGAGGGGCGGAGGGAGAAGCTGTGGGGGTTAGGCCGGCCGCTTCTTCTTCCCCTCTCCGGGGTGGGAGCGACGGCTCTTTGCTGCCGCAGCCGCGAAGGAGTGTTTCCCCCACGGCTTAGGATTATCCGACCGAGACTGCTGGCTAGACTGCTGACCAGCGGCTTGTCTCTGTGGCCTTGCTGCCCCTTGCTTCACCTTCGCCGCCGCTGCAGCAAAGCCACCCCTCTGCCCCTGCTGGGGGCGAGGCGTGTGTTTCCGGGGTAGGCAGAGGTCAAAGGCTTCACCCTCCTGTTTCCTGAGGGTGGTGGCCTCCCTCATCTTCTCCAAGGCTGGACCAAACAGACCTTTAGTGGGGTCGTATGTAGCGTCCATAACCTCTGCCTTCTGTGTGTCGCTCAGGCCTGATAGGTTCAACCACAAGGCCCTCTCACCTGCGACTGCGAGCCCCATTACGCGGCCGCAGCCCTGCACCGCACCACGTGAGGAGCGCAGCCCTAGGTCGTTCACCACACAGATTTCATCCCAGAGGACCGGGTTGGGAGCCCCGGAGTCCAGCTGACGGCCCATCTCCTCGAGGATCTCAGCCTGGCACGCAGCCAGCAGTGTCATCGCATTGAGGGAGCACACTGACTGCGCCGCATACCTGTACATCCTCTGAAACATGGAGGCGGTGAGGCGCTCCGTTTTGTCAGGCAGAGGAACGCTGTTGGAGGCTGAGAGAGAGCGGCGGTTCGGGTGGAGGTGATGAGCTACTGAAGTCTCCACCACTGGGGGTTCGGTCAGCCCCAGTGCCTCCATCCCATGGATCTCCAGCTTAGAGCATCCCTTGGCTGGGAGTCTGCTCTTAAATGGGCTGGACCAATACCGGCTCATCTCCTTCATGCAGGCAGGCACCGCTGGCAGAAGCTGCTTTGCAGCAGTCTGGGCAGGTGGGAGCCTCTTGCCGTCGTAAAGGTCTCTCTCTGCCCCGTCGGGGTCCTGGGCTGCCGGCCATTGTATTCCCAATTTAGCCGCTGCCCGCTGACAGACCTCGTACAAGCCGCTGTCCACCGGGGGAGCAGCGTCGGTTGCACTGAGAGGCCTTGACGGTGGAATGGGGAATGTGGAGTCTTCCTCCTCGTCCTCCATCCCATCCATGTCGAGGATATCAGAGGTGGCGTCGCCCTCCGCGTCCTCGCCGCCCAGCCCCACTTCGAGGAGGTCCTCGAAAAGTGGAGGCATGACAGGGGACTCCTCGTCCATCATGTCCGCCCAGCTAGGTGTAGCTCGCGGCTGATGGGTGCTTGTGGCTTTTGGGGTGGCTCCCAACAGACATGGGTCATGACTGTTGGCCACGGCCACTCTAAGCCGCCTTTCCAGCAGTTTCTCTGGCATCGACGCGCAGTGGGCGCACGACTGGGGGTCTGCCAGCGCTGCTTGGGCGTGTTTAGAGCCCATGCAGGCTATGCACATCGGGTGAGGGTCCCTGCCCGAGATGGATGCCCCGCATGACGCGGGGCACGGGCGGGATACAGCCTCACTAGCCCTCGGCTCCGGCCCTTTGGCGGGGGCCGCTGCTGAGGACATAGTGCTGGAAAAGAGGGAAAAAGCGGTTTACTACACAACCAGTGGGCTCGTCGTAACACGTTAGCCTGCAGGCAAGATTAGCACACGGGGTTTAGCCCGAGCTAATGTTATGTGTATACCGAGAGAGTTAGCTCGTCGTAACACGTTAGCTCGCTCCAGTTACCCGGTTCGGTTAGCAAACTAATGCTAACCAAAACCCGGGGAGGCTCGCCGTAACGCGTTAGCCACAGGGTACCAAAGTTACACGACCAAGCAGCCGATGAACAAACACCGGTCAACCTAGCAGACAGTTCGCCTCGACGCGGACACTGTCTCAATCGTGTACTTACAAGGTAAAAGCTTCTTGCGAAGTACTTACTCAGCGAGAATCCAGACTAGGTCGGGAAACTGCGTTCGGCGACGTAGTCCTTAACGGTCCGTCTATGAACTGTTAGCAGTGACCGGCCAAGCTAGCCCAGAAGCGCTGAGGGAGCTTAGTTTTCTTCACGGGAAGAAAGCGAGAATGGTTGGCAAGGAGCCGGTCGACTGTGAGTATATGAGGGGGCGTGGCCCTAGCACAGTTCGACCTGTCTGTCAGGGACAGACGTGGTGTCATTGGAGCTTCCTTAGTTGGTCACGCCGAGGCGATTCCCCATAGTGAAACACCGAACGAAGTTAGAAAAAGAACTACAGATGTGACTTAGCTAGTTATAATCTTCTGCCTCAAATAGTGATGTATAAATATATATATTTTTTATCATCAAAAAAGGAATAAAATATTAAGACTTCTCCTTCCTTTATGCACGCCAATCACTGTGGCTTATTGTTGGTATTGTCAAGTTGCCATCTTCACCGTAGTATTGAGGCGCACAAAACCCATTTAAAAGAGAAATTGCAAATGAAAGCAGCAGAGGCGGATATTTTAGTAGCATTAAGATGACTCGATTGGCGTCAATTGTTTTGGACTCGATACAAATATGTTTTCCAGGAGGACGGTAGAGAAGCATCGGTCAATTGGCCACTGGTCAGCTGTTTCCATTCATTTAACAGCAGGTGGTTCGTCATGAAAATATAAATATAAATCAGAAAAAGGCAACTTGCATTTATGCAAACTGTCAATGTATTCGTCTCAGAAGGAAAGCAAAGCGGAATCCGCAAATTAAAAAAGGCGCCGGGGTCGCGGTGTGCTTTCTACCTGCTGCACACTGAACAGGGCCATCGGCGTCCCTGCGACGGACTGCTGGACGGGCACCGGGGACACGGGTTTGATGAACACCAGGCCCCTCTGCTGG
Organism: Apeltes quadracus; assembly: GCA_021346845.1. NCBI lineage: Eukaryota > Metazoa > Chordata > Actinopteri > Perciformes > Gasterosteidae > Apeltes > Apeltes quadracus. The sequence continues at coordinate 21,419,380 of CM037918.1, read as the reverse complement.
AGGGCCAGCGGGCCCGGGGGGGCGTTGGCGCAGTCCGGAGTCTGGGGGGCGGGGAAGGCGGATACCGGGCTGGAGGCCGAGATCAGGCCCAGGTTCTGCAGGGTGAAGTTGAGGATGGCGGGACTGGGGCTGTGGAGGCGGTGGGGCTGCTGGACGGCGTGCGGCGAGGAGGAGGAGGAGGGCTTGTGGACACGAAGGCTGATGGGCGTGATCTCCTGGGCCAAGGCCGGTCTGGAGCCTGGTGAGGACATAATAAAAAAACATTTAAAAAAAGAACACACACGTGTTTAGACTCACATAATCCATTTTTTCAGAAATGATTTCAATTTCTTTTTTTTCATTTGCCGTCACACAAATGTATTCAATTGTTGATCGTGTCAGACCACAGCACACCTCCCTCTCTCTCACAAAACGGACCACATCTTGGCAGAGATCCGAGTGATCAACCGATTAACGGATGATGAAAATAAAAAACGCCGCCTCAGAGACCTCAAGCGGCCGTTTTATGACGTCTCTACCTGCGGTCGGTGTTTGGTAGATGTTGTGAGTGGGCGTTGAGGCCTTGCTGCTTTCTCTTCCCGAGTCTTGAATGGCCGAGTTGTAGCTGATGAGGGACTGCTGGGAGATTGGGATCAGGTATCCGGCCGGTACTAAAGTCTGCACAGGAGGCAAAGGGAGCGTTTGCAGTTAAAGGCCAGGGCCTGTGTGTGTGTGTGTGTGTGTGCGTGCGTGTGCGTGCGAGGGGGCGGGGTTTCACCTCGCTGTGGAGGTGCCCGGGCGTGAGCGGCACGACCCTGACGGGCGTCAGTCCCGCCTCGTTGTCAGACTTGTCCTCTCTGTCCAGGAAGTTCTCCAGGCTCTGCTCCAGCGTCTGATTGGCCACGGCGCTGCCGGGGGTGTTGACGAACTCCGGGTCCAGGTGGAGGGCTCGAGACGGGGGCCGGCTGGAGGGCTGCCCGCCGCGATGAGCCTTTAGTCGGGCCTGGAGGATGTCACACAGCTTTGGAGAGGTTTCCTGCAGGAGGGAGAAATAACGGCTTTTTTTAATTTTTTTTAAACACCCAGCCACTTGCAACATTCCTTCAATCCACCAGAATGCCACGCAGGTGTAGATTCGTCGTTTACCTTACAGCCCGGGTCTTTCCTCTTGGCTTTTGGGGGGCTGCTCTCCAAGCCCGAATCTAAAAGCAGCCGCTTGAGCACCAAGGGGCTGACGTCCGACGCCTTGAAGGCCGCGCACCGGCCCGTGGGGCTCTGCCCTCCCGCCTTGTCCTCGAAGGTCATGGAGCGCACGGCGAGGCTGGTCGGCTGCGGCCTGACCAGGGGGTTCGGCCTCGGGGACGGCGATTGCAGATACACGGCGTAGGGCACGCCCCCCGGCTGCTGCTGCAGCAGCACGGGGATCAGAGGGGAACACTGGGCGGGGAGGTAGGCGACGGGGCCCGCGGGCATGGCCGGCGCCGGCTGGGGGGCCAGGTGGACGGCGGCGGACCTCGCCTCGGGGGTCGGAGAGAGTAACGGGGCCCGAGGGGGTTTCGCCGGCACAGAGGGGGTCGGCGTTGGTGTCGTAGCGGCGGAGTCGGCCTCAGCAGCAGCAGGCGGCTCTGGAGCCTCAGCAGCGGCCCTGCAAGGAAAGCAGGAGTCTCGTTTAACCACACGGAGATCTACAAAGGCCTTGATATTAAAAAAAACATGAACCAGGGTGGAAAAAAAGTCACCCTATCAACAAGTTTAATCAGTGCCCGTCTGCATGGGTTATTATTTTTGCGCTAGCCACAGCAAAACCAACAGAGCCTTGAAAACTTGTTTTTGCTGTCTCACACAGATTATTTAAAAGAAAAGTTTAGGATGAATCACAGCCTGAACGGATGCAAACTCACGGGGTCTTCTGGTCGAGCTCGATCTGACAAATAGCAGCGAGTTGGGCCATTTTGTTCAGGCAGGAAGTGTTCGAGGGATCGCCTGAGGACAAAAAAAGGGGGGAGATGGCCACGTCAACACACGGCTCATAAGAGACACAAGGTGCATCTAAGACGCGGGCAGCGCCCCGGCGGCCGCTCACCGAGCACGCTCCTGACGGGGCTGGTGGGGGCCGAGTTGATCTTGCGGCGGTCGTCCTGGATGCTCTCGGCCAGCTTGATGAGGGAGCGGTGCCGGGTGAAGCCGCGTTTGGCCCCCGGCGCCGAGAATAGCTTCTTTGCACAGTTGTCTACGGACGCGCGGGAATCCAGGAGGGTTTTCTTGGCGGCGGAGAATTGGGATGCGGAGCTCGCCGAGCCTGACGCGGGTGGAAAATGCGATTTAACAGATCAATAATGTCAAGCTCACGCAGCCGTCTGCACAAGAGAAAGAAAAATGAATCTACGAGGTCTACGATACCTTCAACTTGAGGGAATTCTTCGTGGCCGACCCATTTAAAGGCCGGTTTCCTTCCCCTCGTTTCTGTCACGTGGACTTTCTCGATGAGCTTCAGGCTGCGCAGCACATTGGCAATATCGTACAGCCGGCGCACTTTGGCTGCAGAAACACACAAAACAAAGGCACGGAGATCATCGGCCTGCAGGTACGCAGAACAATCCGGTTCCGTCTGAAGCAAGAAGAAACCTCTGTGTCCATCCGGCTGAGTACTCACTCTTGAACTTGTTCTTGTCTCTACCTGCGCCCTGCTCCTCTCCGATCAGGATCTTGGCGGCCACGTCCAGACTGACCACGCGAGGATCTGACACCAGGAAGAGCATGACAAACTTCTGGCGTGACGCCTACTACGATTAGAGCAACATTATTGTGTCGACGATGATCGCGAGCCAGATCTACCAGTTATTTGTACCTTTTTGGACTTTTTGTAGAACATGTGGAAGAGCACATGTGTGCCAATTTTCAAGTCGATGGGACATTGGGGGCGGAAACTAAAAAGACTGCCAAATGGCACACAGCTCGCGAAAAGAGATTGTTTGTTGTTCAATGTCGATTCGCTCTAGCTGCAACAACATTCTCTCTCCTTCGCTCGCCATTGTCAGAAATAAAAACACGGAAACGGCGCACGGAACCAAAACAAAGTAACAGAGCGATTCGCGAACCCCAGAGCCCCCCTTGCGTTCTGAAATCTAACGCGACCCGACCCAGAAGCATAAATCGGCTCCTACGCCGTAGGAGCGACGGCGTAGCTACGCCGTAGGGTTGACTTAGAAGTATACTGAGGCCTTAATAATAATTAAACCCAAAAGCGCGACTCTCCGACGAAGTCGTAGCGAGGACCCTTATAATAACAGTTTAAAAACATTAAGCCAATAATCTTTCCATGAAGATTTCAGGAGATTTCAGGAGAATCTGGATAGGTGCATTTGCATAGCATGGTTGACTTTTTTGGAAAGCATTTCCGAGAGCATCGGTGTGAAAAATGTCAGGTCAATCGACGATCGGGGGGGAAAAAGTATAAAACATGTAAAGGGGGCGCTAGAGAGCGATTTTATGAAAACTGTTTCACCATGGCGACGGAATGCACAGCAACGGAATGCCTGTATGCATGGCAACGGAATGCCTGTGACGTCACAACGGAATGCATGTACATCACAGCTTTGATCTTTCTTCCAAAACAAATCAGATGAATCAGCTCATTGCCTTTCTGATACCAGAACCGTGCAGTTGGATATTTTCTCGAGAGAAATTATCTGCGATTTGTCCTTTTGAAAGATTTATCACCATTTTTCAAAGACTACATCGAGTCGTTTACCGACCAACACCAGCCTTTTTCAAGGCTTCCAGCCTTTTTTTGTCGTTTATCGACTATTAACAGTCTTTTTAAAGACTACACAAGTGATATTTACCATGTACCGCGGAAACAACCAGAGACCCGCAGCTGGCGCTTCACAGCCCGGGTATCCTCCGACTGGATACAATGTGAATATCGCACTTTCTCGTGCCAACAATGAAGTGCACACCCTGAAAAGGCATGTGACCGATCTTACTGCCAATTTAATCCAAAAGCAGCTGGCCTATGAGAAGATGGTATGTGAGCAAAAAACAAAGCTTTCAGACCTCATCATGGAGAACGAGGGTTTGTCTCTGAAGCTCACTGAGACTACCAAACAACTTGTTGTCAAAAATGCTGATCTGGATAACCAACGACAGTACTTGGGGTCTAAAGTAAAAGGGTTACTCTCCACCAACGGTTCTCTTCAAGAGGAGCTGCACAAGCAGCTGGCCAAAAACCACCAGTTTGAAGCAGAACACAAGCTGCTCAAGATCGAGACAGAGGCTATGGCGAAGACTATCAGGGAAAACGAGGGTTTATCTCTGAAGCTCACTGAGACCACAGAACAACTTTCTGTCAAAAGTGCTGAACTCACGGTCAACAACCAGACCTGGCAGCAGAAGTACGACGAACTGGAGGAAAAGACATTCAAAGAACTGGATAACCAACGACAGTCCTTTGAGTCTAAAGTAACAGGGTTACTCTCCACCAACGGTTCTCTTCAAGAGGAGCTGCACAAGCAGCTGGCCAAAAACCACCAGTTTGAAGCAGAACACAAGCTGCTCAAGATCGAGACAGAGGCTATGGCGAAGACTATCAGGGAAAACGAGGGTTTATCTCTGAAGCTCACTGAGACCACAGAACAACTTTCTGTCAAAAGTGCTGAACTCACGGTCAACAACCAGACCTGGCAGCAGAAGTACGACGAACTGGAGGAAAAGACATTCAAAGAACTGGATAACCAACGACAGTCCTTTGAGTCTAAAGTAACAGGGTTACTCTCCACCAACGGTACTCTAAAAAGAAAGCTGCACAAGCAGCTGGCCGAAAACCACCAGTTGGTAGCAGAACACAAGCTGCTCAAGATCGAGACAGAGGCTATGGCGAAGACTATCAGGGAAAACGAGGGTTTATCTCTGAAGCTCACTGAGACCACAGAACAACTTTCTGTCAAAAGCGCTGAACTCACGGTCAACAACCAGACCTGGCAGCAGAAGTACGACAAACTGGAGGAAAAGACATTCAAAGAACTGGATAACCAACGACAGTCCTTTGAGTCTAAAGTAACAGAGTTACTCTCCACCAACGGTTCTCTTCAAGAGGAGCTGCACAATCAGCTGGCCGAAAACCACCAGTTGGGAGCAGAACACAAGCTGCTCAAGATCGAGACAGAGGCTCTGGCGAAGACTATCAGGGAAAACAAGGGTTTATCTCTGAAGCTCACTGAGACCACAGAACAACTTTCTGTCAAAAGTGCTGAACTCACGGTCAACAACCAGACCTGGCAGCAGAAGTACGACAAACTGGAGGAAAAGACATTCAAAGAACTGGATAACCAACGACAGTCCTTGGAGTCTAAAGTAACAGAGTTACTCTCCACCAACGGTTGTATCCAAGAGGAGCTGCACAATGTGCTGGCCGAAAACCACCAGTTGGGAGCAGAAAACAAACTGCTCAAGATGGAGACAGAGGCTTTACAAAAGAGCCAAGACGAGACAAGATCTCTCAGTGATTTCAGTGAGCTCTGCCTGATCTCAAGGATCCGCCAGCTGGAGGATACCATCGACAATGGAAATCAGATCCTCATCAGCAAGATCCAAGATTTACAGGACGACAAAACCGTCCTTGAGAACATCTGCCTCTACTTAAAAAAAAAGAGTAGAGGCATTTTTGGGAGACGGATGCAAGACCGGCAGACGGAGATTGACAAAATGAGGCGAAAGATGCAAGACAGGGAGACAAATAATTAAAGAGACACCTTCCTTCATCTCCCACTCCACCCTACCTCATCCATCTGCCGCCGCTCTCCCAAATACTCCCCCCAATATTTTCCCCAACATTCCCCCGCCAAGTCCAGGCATGGACTCGCCCCCTCATTCATTGGTTAATATCATGCTATTGGGTAGTTGTTTTTTTCCAACTCTACGGCTGGAAAGTAGCACGGCACAGCGCCTGAGGAACGAGAAAAGAGAAGACAAAGGAGACCATCCAGGACGTCAACATCAACGTGCCTGAGACTTGACACCAGTGAGAACACCTTCCTTCATCTCCCACTCCTCCCTGCCTCATCCATCTGCCCCCGCTCCCCTCCTCCCCGCTCCCTCTCCCTCCCCCCAGCACTCCCCCCGACACTCCCCCCAACATTCCTCCGCCAAGTCCAGCCATGGACTCGCCTCTTCCTTCATTGGTAAGTATCATGCTAATGGGTATCCTTTATTCCCTGTGTTCCAGTAGGTGTTTCTTTCCAACTTCATTGGCTGGAAAGTAGCACGGCGCAGCGTCTGAGGAATGCATCTTTTTCATCTCCTCCATTTTCTTCTTTGGTTAATGCGAGGCCGCAGATGAAGAAGAGGGGATTCCTGTATTTGCGCGCATCCACTGAACCCGGTCATTTGGCCGATGTTTGGATGAACTACGACGGCTGGTTCGACGAATCAATGGTGAAAACATGTTAACGTAGTTCGATAGTTTCATTTAGCCGTCATTAGAAAATGGGTTCTCGGTTGAATTTTTCAAGTTATACAGCTTGCAATGTGGACACATATGTCCCCATCTTTAGTTTCAGTAATGCCATGCCAATAACACAGTGATGCCATGCCAATATTACAAACATTATCTTACCTAATATTTATTATTAGTTTATTATTTATTTAATATCATAGAAGTAATATAGGACTAATGTCATAGAGGTAATATAGGACTAATATCATAGAATATAATATAGGACTAATATCATAGAAGTTATATAGGACTAATATCATAGAAGTAATATAGGACTAATATCATAGAATATAATATAGGACTAATATCATAGAATATAATATAGGACTAATATCATAGAAGTAATATAGGACTAATATCATAGGATGTAATATAGGACTAATATCATAGAAGTAATATAGGACTAATATCATAGGATGTAATATAGGACTAATATCATAGAAGTAATATAGGACTAATATAACAAACATGGCATCACACTTAGTATTTCTAATATTATATTACAAAATATCATACAGTGTTTTCCCTACCATGATATCCTCCGGTGCGCCCCAACGCCCATGACCCCCTCCGGTACGTCCGCCCCCCAATGTTGGGAACCTAGGGGGAACACTGATATGACATAATATAGCAGAACTAATATAGCAGAACTAATATAGCAGGCATGGCATTATAGTTTTATTTCTAATATTATATTACAAAATATCATACAGTGTTTTCCCTACCATGATATCCTCCGGTGCGCCCCAACGCCCATGACCCCCTCCGGTACGTCCGCCCCCCAATGTTGGGAACCTAGGGGGAACACTGATATGACATAATATAGCAGAACTAATATAGCAGACAAGGCTTTATACTTTATATGTCTAATATTACACTAATAGCATAAATATAGCATCATAGTTCTATTATAATTTAAGACATTATTATAGACTAATATAACAAATGTAGCATCAGACTTCATATTTCTAATATATAACATAATATCATAATATAATAGATGCTATATTTCTAGCCATGCCTTTAATACTTAGACAAACTATAGAAGGCGACATGTGTGTCTACCTTGCACGCTGTATAACATAAATAATATAGCGGACATGGCATTATACTTTTATTTCTAATATTATATTACAAAATATCATACAGTGTTTTCCCTACCATGATATCCTCCGGTGCGCCCCAACGCCCATGACCCCCTCCGGTACGTCCGCCCCCAATGTTGGGAACCTAGGGGGAACACTGATATGACATAATATAGCAGAACTAATATAGCAGACAAGGCTTTAAACTTTATATGTCTAATATCATACTAATAGCATAAATATAGCATCATAGTTCTATTATAATTTAAGACATTATTATAGACTAATATCACAAATGTAGCATAAGACTTCATATTTCTAATTTATGACATAATATCATAATATAATAGATGCTATATTTCTAGCCATGCCTTTAATACTTAGACAAACTATAGATGGGGACATGTGTGTCTACCTTGCACGCTGTATAACTTGAAAAATTCAACCGAGAACCCATTTTCTAGTGACGGTTAATGAAACTGTTGGACTACGTTAACATGTTTTCACCATTGATTCGTCGAACCAGCCGTCGTAGTTCATCCAAACATCGGCCAAATGACCGGGTTCAGTGGATGTGCGCTAATACAGGAATCCCCTCTTCTTCATCTGCGGCCTCGCATTTCGCCAGAGAAGAAAATGGAGGAGATGAAAAAGATGCATTCCTCAGACGCTGCGCCGTGCTACTTTCCAGCCAATGGAGTTGGAAAGAAACACCTACTGGAACACGGGGCGTAAAGGATACCTATTAGCATGGTACTTACTGATGGAGGAGGAGGCGATTCCATGGCTGGACTTGGCGGGGGAATGTTGGGGGGAGTGTCGGGGGGAGTGTTGGGGGGAGGGAGGGGGAGCGGGGAGGAGGGGAGCGGGGGCAGATGGATGAGGTAGGGAGGAGTGGGAGATGAAGGAAGGTGTTCTCACTGGGGTCCCGTCTCAGACTCGTTGATGTTCACGTCCTGGATGTCCTCCTTTGTCTTCTCTTCTCTCGTTCATCAGACGCTGTGCAGTGCTACTTTCCAGCCGTAGAGTTGGAAAAAAACACCTACTGGATAGCATGACATTAACCAATGAATGAGGAGGCAAGTCCTTATATATGGCCTGGCTAAATTTAATTTTAGTTTTAGTTTATTTTATTTTTTTGTTTTTTTTTTGTTTTTTTTAGTTTAAAATCTAAATTGCCCCCCCCCCCCTCCCCCCCTGTGGGTTTTCCTCCCTTCTTGGGTTTCCCACATAAAAAAAAAAAAATCTCCTCCGTGAATCGCCACCTTAACGTGGTGGAGGAGTTTGCGTGGCTCAGTGACCCTGTGACCTTTGTTGTCTGAGGCAGAAGCCCCCTGCAGGGCGGCCCGAGGACAGCAGGTCTCAGGGGAGAGTCCAGACTAAGAGCGATTCAAAAACCCCGATGTTTTAGTTTAGCGGCCCCACGTTGTGGAACGTGAAAACAAACTAAACAATAATAAAATGGCTCTCACGGCTTATTATCTATATTTCAAAAGTGTTTAAAAAAAAACAGAGACAGCCAACTCACAGAAAAAATGGTTCCTAAATGGTTCTTTAGAAGGCAGTGTGGTTCTACAAAGAACCGTCACCATCTAAAGAACCATTTATTTATTAGATGGTTCTAAATGGTTTTAATATGGTTCTTTGGGATATTAAATGTTTCTTTGAGGCATTATAATATTCATTTTCACACCTAAGTCATCCGGCGGGCCGCACTGGACCGGATCTGCAAAAATGTGTTTTTCACAACGGTGTGCAGAATGTCAGGTCAATCAGTGATAATAAGCTAAAATAAAACATGTAAAGGGGGCAGAAGAGAGCCATCCGTTTATACCCAAATGCGCGACCCAATAAAATATTAAAGTTTTTCGCAGGGCCGGCCCGAGGCATAAGCGAACTAAGCGGCTGCCTAGGGAATTTGATTTGGGGGCCCCCCTCCCACCACACAGTCACCTGTGATAGAGGATTATTGGCACAAATGTCAGGCTATAATGTTATAGCGAAAATTAGAAACGAATACAGTGAGGTTATAATACAAAACTAGGGCTGCTAGTAAAAAAAAGCTTGGTCCCAGGCAGGAATCAAACCCAGATCTCTGGGTCCCTAAGCAGACACTTTATATCTGAGCTATCATTCACACTTGTCAATGCACACATGTGAGCCATCTGATCACGCCGTCTGGTCGCGCAGGCTTGCAGCTCACGGCTCGCTGGCTGCTTGGGGCCCCCTGGTGGCCAGGGGAGGCTAAGGCCCGTTCAGTGCTGCAAGCAGCCGTAGTTTTACCTCACTGTATTTGTTTATAATTTTCACTATAACATTATAGCGTGACATTTGTGCCAATAATCTTCTAGCACAGGTGACTCTGCGTGGTGGGAGGGGGGCCCCCAAGAGGCTCGGGCCGGCACTGGTTTTTCGCCAGTGCATATATATATATATATATATAACCCAGATCTATATATATATATCTATATCTATATATATATTAGTGTGTGTACACACTATTTTTTAATGTTTAATGTATATGTGTGCCAATGTGTGTGTCGATCGGACATTCGGGGCAGAAACTGGCCTAGTAGGGTACTTTTCACTTTTCTAGGGGGCGCTATAGAGACATTTCTTTACACCCAAAAGGGGAGTAACGACGAAGTCGTAGCGAGGACCCTAAATATGGGAACTTTGTTGAAGATGTTTGTCACAAAGTGGAGAGTCAAGGCTTTAAGAGAAATATTTTATCATCCAAGCAGCTGCAGAGAGACAATAACAACGACGTGATACAACACGGACTCTCGCAGCCTTTTATCGGTGCCGTCTGAACATCGTGAGCATCAGCTGTCATTTCTTCGCCTCACTCGCAGGTTCCTCGTTGATTGTTTTTTTTTTTTTTCCTTCTGGTTAAGGAGACGTTTCACATGTTCGCATTAATCTACAGGCAGTGGTGCGACTCCATGAATAACTAGTGAAGATGGAGTTAAACACCGACATGTTCTACAGGTGTGTAATCAATGTTTCTGTTCCTAAATCCAGACACAATTGGTTTAAAACAGTGAAAAGCTGAAATAATATTTAATAGCTTTTTATCCTGACGACTTGTTTATGGAACAGACAGCTGCAGGACGGAGCGTGATGATACCGTCACGCCGTTCAGATCCAACTTTTATCAGTATTGGACCTTAAACGTGCTGCGTTTGGAGGAAAGAAAAGCAGTCAACACATTTGTGAAAGACCAAAACAATGTTTTTGAGATTAGTGACAAACAATCCTCAGGACGCCATCAAAACCTACAATAACATTTTTTTTGTGTGCTGCTTTGAGTTGATAACAAAATGTTGATTTTATCACCTTTTAAATGAATCTGGGGAACTAGTTACCAAAAAATAGGTTTTTAATATTAGGTTTGTTGTTGTGGGCTAAAAACTATTACTCCATCAGTTGATCAACTGTTGGTTACTTTAAACAAGCAGAGTGAAGAGCATTTTCATACACTAAACGATAGATCATTCTGTTATGTACTTTTATTATCAATTATAAAGGCGGCAGCCCTCTGTGTCTGTACGAATAATCGAACAGCCGCAGCGAAGTGAACAGAAACGCCACACCGTGTTCATAGAAAAAATCTATTTAAATTCAATTAGCATTTTACATTTAGCAGGACGTCAAAAACAAAAAGGTGATTTCCTTATAAATTAAACACAATTGATTAATGCATAAAGCACACACATTCACATATTCTTTTCAATTCATTTGTAACAGAGCGGACAGTTAATGTGTACATTTGTGCAAAAGTCAAAGTGATCGATCAACGACGTGCCCAATCAAACAGCCGCCATGTCACTAAGTGTTCTGCCCTTTATAGCACTGATTCTTTACAACGCGTGGTCATTCATTCATTAAAAAAAGCAAAAAGAAAATTGGTGTTCACATCACCCACCATGAAACAATGAACTAAAAAGAAAAATGATCACAAGAAAAGTTATTCTTCTTCTACATCAGGTCCTGCAAAATGTAATCGTGGTAGAACGGCTTCCGCCGGCGCCACGAAGCGCCACGAAGCGCGGCCGCTGAGCGCGTGGGACCGGGCCACGAGTCTGCACGGCAGCTACGATTAAGAGCCGGCTGAAATGTTCGGAATGAGTGCACACTGTGAAATGCTCGAGATCACGTTAAAAAGACGGCACCCCCCCCGCCCCCTCACGAGTCCTCGGTGGCGACCTCCAGCTTCCTCTGAGGGACGTAAACCGCTTTGGCGGCCGGGTGTCCGCCGGCGGTTCCCATGGCGGCCAGGGGGGAGACGGGGACCGGCGTGTGGAAGAAGCTGGGCTGGGGGAGCGCCGCTCCTTTGGGGGTGGTCATCAGGGGCTGAGGCGACAGACAACATTCAGTTACTTTCAAAAACGCAAAAGCTCAAGCAGATTGAAAAAGGTTCCAGGTTTCCTCAGTCTGATCTCCCCCACCCTGGCGAGGGTGAGGGTTCAGGGCCTGTCGCTAATCCTGATAGCGCCGCGGTGGTCATCCAAGCATTGGGTGGCGGAGATAATGCAGCTCCTGGCGGGAGAGCCATGGCCTCTCCCCATTCGCAGAGACCTTCTCTCCCAAGCGGGCGGGGAGATCTACCACCCTCACCCAGACCGGATGGCGCTCTGGGCTTGGCCCGTGAGAGGTGGAACCTGAATGCATCAGGCCTCCCGGAACGGGTCATTGATACCATTCAAAGTCCACCCGCTCTCTTTACAGCGGAAAGTGGCGGGTTTTTGAGGAGTGGTGCGAACCTAGGAATACCATCCCTTACCAGTGTTCTGTGGTGGACCTGCTATGTTTCCTGCAGTACCTGATGGATAAGGGGAAAGCCTTCTCCACAATTAAGGTGTACTTGGCTGCTGTCTCAGCTTGCCATGTGGGTTTTGGGGATAAGCCGGCAGGGCAACATCCCTTGGTTTGTCGCTTCATGAAGGGGGCACGTCGCAAGCTCCCAGTTTCCAGGCCCCTGGTTCCTCTGTGGGATTTGTCGGTCGTGTTGGACGCCCTCTCTCATCACCCGTTCGAGCCCATGGAGGCAGTGGGGATGAAGTTTCTGTCTCTTAAAACAGTTTTGCTCTTGGCTTTGACCACGGCAAAACGAGTAAGTGACTTACAGGCTTGGTCTGTTCAGCCTACCTGTCTGCAGTTTGCCCCAGGGCTCTCGAAAGTCTGTTTGCGGCCCAACCCAGCGTTTGTGCCGAAGGTGGTGGAGTCAGCCTACAGGTGCCCCTCAGTGGAGCTCTGGGCCTTCCACCCGCCTCCTTTCCTCTCAGGAGAGGAGCGAAGGCTTCACAGGCTATGCCCGGTTCGGGCCCTGCACATGTATGTGAGCCGCACAGCTGGGTTCAGAAAAGTGGATCAGCTGTTTGTGTCCTGTGCCACGCCACACAGGGGTAAACCATTGTCTCGCCAGAGGCTGTCTCACTGGATTGTGGAGGCCATTTCCTTGGCCTATGAGTGTAAAGGTTTACAGGCCCCGCAGGGTCTGAGAGCTCATTCCACAAGGGGCATGGCCACTTCATGGGCCCTTTTCAAAGGTGTGTCCATGAAGGAAATTTGTGCGGCGGCGAGCTGGGCTACGCCTCACACGTTTGTGAGGTTTTACAGGCTCGATGTTTCCGGACCGTCCTTGGCACAGGCTGTGCTGGAGGTTACGGCGCCGGGGTTAGCGTGATTCTCGGGTCAATGTCATTTGGCTTCGGGAGATTTCAGGCAATCCGGGAGTGGTCTATATCTCCCATAGTGAAACACCGAACGAAGTTAGAAAAAGAACTTTAGGTTACTTAACGTAACCCCGGTTCTTTGATAACAGAGTGAGGTGTTTCACCAACACGTCCCTCCTTGCATAGACACGGAAAGAAACCTGTCTGGAATAGTTGGCAAGGAGCCGGTCGACTGTGAGTATATGAGGGGGCGTGGCCCTAGCACAGTTCGACCTGTCTGTCAGGGACAGACGTGGTGTCATTGGAGCTTCCTTAGTTGGTCACGCCGAGGCGATTCCCCATAGTGAAACACCTCACTCTGTTATCAAAGAACCGGGGTTACGTTAAGTAACCTAAAGTTTCTGAATGTTTTTTTAAAAGACCTTTTGCCTTGCTTTTAACCTTTGGACTCCTGTTCTTTGCCCAGTTTTGGTTAGAATAACTTTCCCAAATGTTCCTTTTAGTTGTGCAGGAAATATGTTAAAAGAATATTCCGTTGACCCTTCACTTTCATCTTAGACATAGATGCTATTAATGACAAGCCGTTTATATCGTAAACCACAGAGTCACATGACCCCACAGAAGCAACCGGGAAATATTTTACCTGAATGTTGACAGCTGGTCATGTGACCTCAAATCAGCTGACCTTTCTTTGCGGTCTGTTGATGGTGTGAATTGTTGCTGCAGACTTTAAATAGTTGGTATTCGGTCTGCACACAATGGTGATCACAGATCAATGCTTAAACTAAAGACCTTGAATCAGGGGAATCTTCAACGTTTTAATGGCTTCTCTACACAAAATAATTTGTAAAAAGAGTAAATAATGTCACTATTTTTAAAATAACTAATTTCCCTGAATTTTTAGTCAATGTGCCAACGCGTAATAAAAAAATAAATAAAAGTTCACCAACGTTGATCTAAATTAAAAGTAAATGGTTACTAAGAGTGTGATGAAGCTGACTGAGTCCTCACATGACGAGCAAGCAGAGCTTCACATTAAACCTCCACTAGGTGAACATATGACCTGAATATTATATAAACTATTGAGGCCAATTCCTTCACGTAAATGAAACCCATTTAAAAAAAAACAACAACACACAACCACTCTGCACATAAAGTGAAAATACATTTATTATATTTTCCATAATCAGCCATGATAGAGTGTTGACTAAATTGTATTCAAACAGCACCGATATCGAGCGTCGTTTGATAACCAACGTCTTTGTCGAACAGGAGTTATTGTGAAGCAAACAGTGGATGCAGAAATATCTACAAAGATACATACATGGAAATAAAACCCCACAAAAACCCCACACATGGATGGAACAGTGAGAGCGTGTTAAATGTTTAACGATGCGCTGCAAATATATATATTTTTCTAAAAAAAAGTGCAAAACATTCTCTATACATTTGGACTTGTAACCCTGGATTGCATAACCTCAAAACCAGAATTTCTTTCGTTCCTTTACAAAAAAAAAAAGGTGCGGCACAAAATGCAAACGTTAATTTACATCTCGATAACTGGCGATATTTAGAGAGCTAAAGTAGTGTTAGTTTAATTGATCATTACAGAGTCCGTGTTCATCCACCGACTTAACACTTTATATATTATTACCTTCATCTACTCAGTAAAGCGTGTGGCTGCCAGAGGTCAGAGGTCAGAGGTTGGAGGTGGTGGAGTTCAGGATGTCGTGCTGGATCTTGGCGTTGGAGGCCTTGGAGAGGTCTCGCTGTGGAGACACAGAGGCAGACGATGAAGAGGAGACAGAGAACACGCTGTGAAGGCCGTTAGTGGGAATTGGAGGGAGAGAACTGCAGAGATCCATCTTTCAGGTGTCACGGTATTTTAAGGGTTGCCA
This sequence comes from Apeltes quadracus, assembly GCA_021346845.1. NCBI lineage: Eukaryota > Metazoa > Chordata > Actinopteri > Perciformes > Gasterosteidae > Apeltes > Apeltes quadracus. The sequence goes on along the minus strand of CM037918.1, from coordinate 21,404,247 downwards.
TGGAGATGTCTTCCAGGATGTTGAGACAGATTTGATGTCATCAGATTGTGTGATGGTTTGTTTGGTTTTCTGATGCTTTTGTTGTGTTGCGTCGCTGTGCCTTGTGTGCGCTGTGTGCTCTATAAATAAAGTCACTATTCTTGCTGTATGTGGGTGTTTCCCCACATGCCTTGAATTCTTCGGCGTGCGAGTCAAACCGGTCTCGTGGCGGCTTGTTTAAGCAGCCGAGATGCTACTTTAAATCAGACGCATGCAGTTACTGCGACGGATGAGACAGTTACACACCTCGACTGGACAGATTCTGCGTTGAAGTCCCTCTAAAACATAAATTTACACGTCAGCTTTTCTTTCCCAATCAGCTGAACAGAGTTTTCGCACAGAAGGGAGGCAGAGGCAGAAAGGGTTAATTACCACAAACTGGGAATACGTGCTGGCTACAGACGCCACGCTGAAGCTGCGCTGGGGACTAGCGGGGGTCAGCAGCGCACCGCTCGCAGGCCCCCCCTTCAGCTGGGCCTCGTTCTCCTTGTTGCAGCCCTGCAGCCGAGGGTTGTGGGTCCTACCGCCGCCGCCGGGGGTCCTCGCCGCCGGCGCCTGCAGGGTCACACGGGTCACACGCTTTAGGATCCAAACAATAGAATAGAGCGAATAGAGCGAATATGTTTCGCTCTTTAAATAGAGCGAAACATTTTAAATCGGACTGGTTTTCTTTTGGTCCGATGCGTTTATATTCTAGAGCGACTTCTGTAAGTCACTAAAGCCAACTCATCCCATCTTTAATTAATCCTGGAATTAGTGTTGATTTAAAAATGGAAGGAAATTCTTTTTATTAGGGTCAACCCTTTAGATTTCAGTCCTGACGGATTTCTGTTTCAGTGAAAACGATTAAATTCTGCCGTGCATGTTGCTGTGTGGAGTTGGACTGTAGCCCCCCCAAACCCACCTTGTTAGCCGACAGAGGGGGGCGGAGCGCCGGCGAGCGGCAGAGCGTTCCTCCATAGACGGAGCGGCTGGTGCTGTTGGAGGCGCCGCTGGAGATGCTTGAGGTTGCGTTAAACTGGTGAGAGGCGGGGGGACGGGGGACGGGGGGGCAGGTTAGCCGAGACACACACAGAACGCCAATTCACAGCACCGGGGATCAAACTTCAAACATGGGTCCACCTTTCGGCTCTTGGTCGGCGTCTGAGCGCCGAGCAGCCGGCGCTTGGTGGGCGTCCGCACCGCCGTCCCGTACAGCATGTCCTCCTCCGTCTGCTTGCTCTTCTTGAGATGCTGCGGAAAGACGAGTCAGCGCATCGCACAGCAGAGTGCAGGTATCGGCAGGCGGCCGGCCGGCCGGCTTACCCGCTCCTGCTTCTCCTTCTCTTTGTCCACTCGGTGCAGCACCCACTGCTCCTCCACGTACGCCAGGAACTTCTCCCCCTTCACCAAGAAGTCGCGCCCCCGTTCACTCTCCCACACGTCGATCTGGGCCTTCAGCTGCTTTTCCAGCTGGGAACCAACAAAGCACCAGTTAAACGAGTCAAACACGCAGAGGAGCAGCTGCCTGAGAGGAAGCGTCGCCCTGGAGTCTTACTTTGGGGAGACTCTTGTGCAGCTCGGACCTCTGCTTCTCCTCTTTGAGGAGATTCCCCCCCCGGTTGGTGAACCTCGTCGGATCGTTGGCTTTTTTCTGGGAGACAGAGGAACGCCACGGATCACCGCTGGTCACATGTTGTTATACTATATGCATTTTAAAGAGTTGAGTGCATCGAAAAATCACTTCCTTAAAAAAAAATGTTGATTCTTGACCGAATGGATGACACACAACATTGATGTACATTGACCAACGCAATAGACACGCTAACGCTAGCTACGTACTGCTAACCCTAGCACCGTCATAGAAACTTGCATCTACTTCCAGGCCTCACCTCCAGCTGTAGGAAGAGTCTCCAGCTGTCCTCCCACTGGTGGACGCCTTCAAAGAGCTCCCTGTGGTCCTCGTAGTGCTGCTTCAGCCGCTGGATCTCAGCCTCATGCAGACTCAACAGCTCCTCGGTGAACACCTCTGAAAGGACGGAAACGAAGAAGAAAGAAGTCTCAGCGCCTTTCCACCGACGGGAAAAATAAAGAAATAAATGAATAATCACAAACAACCCACCGCTGAAGTAGGGAGCGAAGGCCTCCCGCTCGTCGGTGCTGAGGAAGCACTTCTCCCAGAACACGGCGATCTCGGCGCGGATGGCGTCCGTCACGTTGCAGATGTTCAGCCGCTTCAGCTCCTCCAGGCGCTGAACTTCTGCCCGCAGCTGAAGACGGGAAACAAAGTGTCGACTTGAGAAGAAAGACCAGCCGGAGTTCTGACAACCACCAGGAAGTAACGACGTGCGCACCGCTTCCAGGTTCCTCCTCCTGGATGCGACCATGTGCTCGTTGAAGGCCTCCCTCTCCTCCTGAGGAACGGCCAGTCGGCCCCACAGCCGCTGGATCTGCTCCCGGTGGGCCTCGCACCTCGCCTCGTTCTCCGCCTTCTGCTCCTCCAGCTGCAGAAACAGCCAATAACGAGCACCGACCATCAGCCTTCCATCGCTACGGCAACCGACCGACTCTTTCAGAGACGTCAACGCAACACATTGTTGGGAAGGACGACCTTAAAGGAAGCGCAGAGCTGCAAATTCCTTTCAGCAAAGTTTTGCTTGACGCATCTTACCTGACTCAGCAGCAGTTTGAGAGACATGATGTTGTCTCCGGAAAGGCAGAAGGAGTCCTCGTCCTCGCAGACGACGTCCTTCTCGAAGCTGGTCTCGGGGACGTGGTCCAGCTCCCCCATGTACAGGATGATCCGCCGTTTGAGGTCCATGAACTCTGCGTACCGCCGGGCCTGAAAGCACAGAGCGGCAGAGAGGGTCAGAGGTCACGTGACGCACGGCGTCTCTCTGGACGCCTCGCAGTGATGTTTATTTTTATAGTAACGCCACCTCATCTGTACGGTTAAATAATGAGAGCTTCAAACAGCTTCTTCCTTTAACACAAATCCCCAGCAGAGCTCGCCCACCTTCTCGGCGTTCTGGCTGGCGATGTGCTGGCTGAAGCTCTCCAGCTGCTCCGGCGTAGGGACGGAGTCCGGGCGGAGGCCGTACGGCGCCGAGCACAGGATGTCGCACAGGTCCTGGTCCTGCTCCAGCAGGTCCTTCAGCTGCTGCATCCGCTGGGCCTTCTCCTTCAGGAGGGCCTCCACCTGCGTGCGGATGTTCTTCTCCTGCTGCAGCACGGTGATGCCCGTCTCCTCCTGAAGAGAACGGCAACATCACGATGTTTCTCAAGTCATTCACTCGGTTCATCATCGACCAACTAATTACTAAAATGACAGAGGCAGGGTTAACGAATATGCTGAACGAAAACGTATATATTTGTGTGATCAGGTGAGACCTGAAGCAGGTCCGTACCTCAAACACGGGCAGCTGAAGCTCCAGGTAGAGTTGCTCCATCTCTGTCCTGCAGCTGTGGATGCTGCTAATGAGCCTCGCCCTCAGAGATTCCTCCTCTTTAATCATCATTTCTAGCAAACTCTGGCAGACAAAGACCATGAAAGGAATCAGCAGGTGTGGACAGATACCGATGGATAATACGGACACATTCCATTGATGGAGCGTCTTTGCAGTCCTACATGCATGTGGACTCTATTCTTCATCCCTAAAGATGCATCTCTATTTGTACCGGTTCTACTTGACCACTCCTGCTGCCGATGATCCAGGAGATAAGAGCACAAAACACTCCAACTCAACTGAGGAAAACATGAAATCTTAATGTTGCATAACACGATAAGTTTGTTTGATGATACTGAAAGGATGAGTATGGGATAAAAGCAAGCAATAGAAGAATAAAATCCTCTCAGATCGCAACATCAATATAACAGCTGCACAGATGTGTTATCATCTAAAGAATCAGCCACATCCGTGTGATAAGAATCGAGCCAGTAACATGAATCATTTCAAAGCACACTGGTCGATACGTGAACCGCCGCGAAGGAGCAGGTTCTGCCGAGGATTCACTTCAGTTCCCCGCGTGGCCGATGACCGACGTCTCACCTTAATGTGGTTCTTGACCACATTGGTCCTCTGCAGTCTCTGGTCCTCCGGGATGCCGATCTCCTCCCAGATGTCCTTCAGGTGGCACAGCGCTTTGTTCAGGCACGTCACGGCCTCCGCTGCGAGCACCTCGCTGCGGGAGACGGACGGAAGGACCGGGGGTCAATACATCGGCCCGAGGGCAACGACGGGGACGTTTGAAAGCCCCGGGAGTCACGTGACGCTGACGTATCTGATCGAGCCAACGGACGTTGGATACACTTTAGCTTGGCTAGCTAGTTAGACCAACAGTTAGCTTCGGACTCATTTACCGATGACCAAACGGCGCCTAAAGTACGTGAACAAACTCACCTCTTTCTCATTGTTGAATCCCACTCTGTCTTGATGGCCGCTGTGAGTTTAAAACAAGTAAAAGCTGCCGCAGACCCGACGCCGCGTCCCCTCAGTCTGCTGTCGGTCCGTGTCCGTTTGCACGCAGTTCAAAATACGCGTACCGCGGCGTCTTGCGCTCTGATTGGCTCGTTCCGCGGGAGCGCGTGCTGTGAGAACCAATGTCGGCCGCCGGGGGGATTGGCCAGCAGACAATGAGGGTGAGCCGCCAGACGCGGGATTACTGGTGGACAAAAGAAGCACACCCGTTTCCTCTGAGGGTGCGGCGATGTCCAGCAGCAGTTCAACACTACAATAGTGCGGTTGTTCTTTTACACATGAACTAAAAGACTAGGAATGTAAAAGGTGCTTAAACAGCCTCTAAAGTACTTCTGTATTAATAGAAAATAAAGTATGTAGATATTATGGGCAAAATGTTGATAAAAGTAAAAAAGTTCTCAGCCAGTGTTTTATTATAATACATGTTTCTGTATTTATTTTGCTACTTCATTAAATGGGTGTTCAAGTTAAGAATTATTAGGTTGTCACATTTACTTCGGATTTAGGTCGGTGAAGAGCTATTGTTTAAGTTAACCATTAAATACTGAGAAGAACTTCCTCACACACTTCCATCCAGTCAGCTACTTGCTAATGTTCCACCTCACAGACCAAACCCCCAAATAAAGTTAACCAGCATGCACCTTGTTGGCAACATTTATTCACTTTATACATCTTTACGGTCCTTTGAGCTTGTTCCTGGGAATGAGTGCCGAGTGCTGTGTGTCCGGGCTTCATATCTGGTTTCCCAGCAACGACTCGATGAGTCTCGAGCTGTTTGTTATGGCGGTTGTCACCACGATGAACTTGTAACCTGAGAAAAGAAAGCATGCGTGTTATTTTAAATGATGCGGATTGGTTTAGATTGCAGGTATATTGCGATTCATTTGATTATGTAAGCATAAAACTTAGACAGAAATAATTCATCATTTAAGTTGAGTTGGAACAGAGCTCTTCTTTTTGCTCTATGAAGAAGTCAATGAGTTCTATAATAAAATGTTACTGCTTATTTACTGAAAGGTAGCAGGTTAAATACGTGTTCATCTCATTAATACTAAAAAAAGTCAACATAAAGCCGGAAAGGCTTATAAAAGGGACTCCTGCTGCTTCTGGGATGCGACCCGTCGCCAGCTGGAAAGGAATTATATAACCGAAAAACACTTTTCCTGCGGTTCACACGTTCACCTTTCTCTCTGCCGAGGAAGCGCAGAGCCGAGATCTCAGAGAAGGTGCAGCCTCCGAGGAACATGACGAGGACGATGCGCTGAGCATCGCTCTGTGTCCTCGCGTCCGCGCTGCTGCTGCTGCCTGGTGACCAACAAACAGTTATTGCCATTAGTCTGCGATCATTATTCTCATGTCACTATCATTGTTGTTATCAATGACATTTTAACAACTATTATAATTGTCACGAAAATGATAATCATCATGATTTTTCAATCTTCCTATCGCCATGGCAACATCTCTTAATGATCGGACCTGTGACGGCGAACTCGTGTCCGTTGAGCAGCCGGGTGACTTCTTCCATCCCGGTCCAGCCGTCCCGCTCCAGCACCTGCCCCCCCGCCCACACACACACACACACACACACACACACACAGGAGAAGATCTCACACCACGGCTCCCCTCATCATGCTACACCCATGAGGCGGGGGGGGGGAGGAGTCCTCACCTGCTCCACCAGTCTGCAGCTCAGAGGCACGTAGGCACCGCTGAAGATGTAGGCCATGTCCCGCGGGACGCGCAGGTCGTACTCCTCGTCCGACTTCGGCACCTTGACTCAGAAACGCAAACCACACGGTCAATAAGAGGCGGCGCGCCGAGCGGCACGGAGGGGGCGCAGCACGGGGGGGCGGCGAGGAAGCTCTTTACCAGGTTGAGCTTGCGGCTCAGGGCTCTGAAGTTGCTTTTCCTCGCCAGCGACGAGAAGGCGTCGCTCAGCTTACCTGCCAACGAAGACACAAAGTCAATAACGCCGACAGCGAACCGAAGCCACGGCGACGGGATGAAGCGGGAGCCCCGTCTCACCGGCGGTTCTGTCGTTGACCAGCTTGCCCACTTTGCTCTCCATGGCGGTCAGCGCCTCCCCCGCCGGCTGCTCCGCCAGCAGACCCGCCTGCCGCAGGTTGGAGAAGGTCAGCAGGTGGTCGGCCCCGTAGCTCTGAGGGGAGACACGGAGGAGACTGTTGGAGACAGTCTCCTGTTGGAGACAATGTTCCGCTGATGGAGATCTCACCTGCAGGTATTGGGCTTTCAATGAGCGGTAATCCTTCGGCAGGAGCCCTGTGAGAAACACCAGCCGGTCATTAGCGCATCCTGATCACGTGATAAAGCGTTTGGCGAAGACAACAAACCGTTTTCCGTGATGGACAGAAGACAAAGAAGCCTCAGACTCTCCATCATGGACACCTGGAACCAAAGCAGAGCATGTTTCACTAAGTTAATCCCAATCGTTTCACCGCACAGAGTCCTGATGGTGAAACGCACCTGTCGGCTGACGTGCTCCTCGAGGAACGAGATGCTCTCCCGGATTTCAAATCCTTCAAGTAAAGCTGGAAGAGAGAAGAGACCTCATCAATAACAGCAAGTCCTCTTAGGAGAGGGACGATTACAAGGTTTTAAAGAAGGGTTTATATATTTATGCACTTCAGAATGTTGGCACTGCTCTGCCTCTCTCTTAGGAAGTGAAGCAGAAGAGAAAACCCTGGATTTAAGGTCCGAGCGCAGAGGAGCCGCCCTTGTCACCTCACTCTCTCTTCAGTGATTAAAGAAGACAGAATTCTCACAGTGCTCCGTCTTCAACAGCTCCTGGAAGTCCTGCTTGGTCTTCCTCTTCATGATGGACTCACTCGCCCCGATGTCTGAAAGAGAGCGAGCTCGTCAGAGGCCTGGAACCAGTGAACAGACGAACAGACGGAGAATGAGTTTCCTCACGCATGCTCAGCAGCCGGTGCTCCTGCTTCAGCCCCTTCAGCTCCTCCGACACAAACGTCTTCATCTGCTTGATGTCCATCCCGCGGCGCTTCTGTGGGTGCAACACACGGGGAGGCAGAGCAGAGGGCTTCAGTCTGCACTGTACGTGATGGGCGGCGCGGGGAAGGGGGCGGAGTCACTCACGTCGTACGCGCCCTGCAGGTTCCTGGCCTTCTGACTGAGGAAGCCGAAGACGTTGGAGAAGTGCTCGTTCCGGATCTCGTTGAAGACCTGCACGGGTTAAAACATTCCACTCAGGAGGTTGTGATGACGACAAGGACGATGATGATGATGATGATGATGATGATCAGGATGCGGATGATGAGGATGCGGATACCTTATCCTGAGAGTTCAACATGACTTTCAGACTTTTGTCAGACGATGTGACGTCCGGTCCGAACTCCACGCATCCTGCAGGAGAGACGCCGATAATCCGACATGAGTCCCCCTGCTGAACGCCTCAGTGCCCCCTTAATCTAATCTAATCAGTCGGGAGGCGGAGTCTGTGAGCCTTCACCGGGTTTCACATCTGCTCTTAATGTCCAAACATTCCACTTGTATTCATTGAGGTTGGCTATTTGTTTCTCTGTTAAACATTAACGTGCTGAAGGCTTTGTAGATTGTGTTTGTGGATCCAGCTGCCTCCACAAATACAGAACCACTGAAACAAGGCGGCTGCTTTCACACCCACCGCATTTGATTCTAAATATATCGTCCACGAGTCCCTCGTAGACGACCTGCGAGCACAGCGGAGTGACAAAGTCCACATCTGCAGACACAACCACCACGTTAGAGAGGGAACAGTTACCCAGCCCTCGGCTCCACGTCTCCACGTCCTTCAAGCGCCCAGATGTTCTCACCTCTGTCGATGAGGAACACCTTCCCGATCTCGGCCTGACGATCTCGGGCCGCCTGCTCGCCCTCCTCCACCTGCTCCCTCCACGACTCGTACGCCATCTGCTAGCAGACAGGAGGCGTTAGCGCCGGCCGAGACACAAACACCTTCATTTACTTGCCGCTGCGACCGTCCTCCACCTTGGAGCAGCGGCCGATCCCGTAGAGCTTTGAGAAGGGCCCGTAGAGGGAGTGCAGGAGGTGCAGCGTGCTGCCGGCTGTCCTCACCCAGCGCTGGTCCCCCGCCTGAGGGACATGAGACAACCTGAAGCACCTCTCGCTCACGTGTACACAGTGCAATCGATGAGTTGTGCTGTTATTTATATCATATAAATATATATGATATTGCAATGTTGTTGGTCTATTCAGTCTGCCGCAGTGAGAGAGTGACGTGTTCATTATTTACCAGGAAGTAGTCTCTGAAGAACTCTGGCAGCTCCATACTGATGACGTCATCGTCGAGAGGAAGGAGGGAGAAGGACCACTCGTCAGTGGTCACCTCTGAGGGACGACAGGAACAAGTTATCATCATTTATCATTTATTTCCCGTAGTATCACTATTACAGGTACATTCATTGTGGAGCTTCACACCTAATTACTGAGCATACTGAGAGTAACGGGAAACACAAAGACGCTCACCCCCGAAGATGCCCTGCTCCTCCAGCACCGCCTCGCACGCATAGAACTGCACCACACAGATCATGGGTCAACTTCAAACTCAGAATTGATTCCAAGAGAAAAAGAAGCAGAGGAACTACCTTCCGAGGCGTAAAGATGATCTTGTATCTTCTGAATCGTCCCACTGCCTTGTCCGCATTGGCTACATCTGGAACGAGAAAGATGGCCGTTGCTATGACTACGGCACTACAGAGGTCTGGGCATCCTGGGACGCCTTTCATGTGACACGTTCAGCATGTCACAAAAAAGAGAACAACTAAAGGGATTTTAAAGAAAGGATTTATTTGTGAAGACATAATGAGGTTCGGTGACATTCTGACGACACCTTGAATAATGGATGACTCACTCACCACAAATCCATTTGACGGTTTGTATCCTCGGCCGGATCAGAAAGCAGAGCCTGAAGGAGAGGAGACGCGTCACATCATCAGGTGGGGGTGTGTGTGTGTGTGTGTGTGTGTGTGTTCAGCTGTCATTAGGACCATGAAGGGCTCACTGATCTGAGGTGCTGACGACAGGTTTATGTTCCACTTTGTAGAGTTTGTCGACTTCGTGTTGCTGTAAAATAAAAACAGAAACAAGGTTACTTGAACCGCAGTTTTCTTTTTTCCTTGAGAGGAACGTCCGGTTCACCTTCAGCGTCGACACGTTGGCGATGCGGTCCAGCGGGCTCATCAGGTCCGCCTCGATGAAAAGGTCCTTCTTCCCCGGCAGCTGTGTGACCAGGAGACGAAGACGGGATGGTGAGGAGACAGGGTGCACAGGACAGTCTGTCCCACGACACACACACACAAACACTTCATTGTGCACAATACCAACAGGATTCTCTGCACACGCAAATGAATGACTATTTTCAAACACCTCGACCTACAGAGCCTCAGTTTGTCCCCCGAACACATCCATTCCTACAGAAGAAATCAACCAGGAAGTGCACAGTTTCAGTTCAGAAAAACAGCTGGTCAGGATAGTTTTTTTAAGTAATGATACTCAAATAAAAGGGAAGTGGAGTTTCTTGCTGTAGCCGCTTTCCGTTGAGGCTCACGGACTAAACTAGTTTTGAATGAAACTGAGAATATAAATAGGCTCTAAATAAGAAGTAAAACCGTTTCTCCTGACCAACACATTATGGCAGATGGGGTCTGCTCAGCTGTGCAGCAGATGTTGCACAATTCACAAATTCTCCTCAGATATAATTCAGTGTAAAAGTGCTGTTGCATATTGAATAAATGTGCTACAATAAAATACCTAACGTTGAAGTTTGTTGTGCATACCAATCATGGATAACGGTGTGTGTGCAGCTAATGGAAGATGACCAGGCTAATGTCATCCTTACCTGCTCCAGCAGGTAGATGAGCTGATCTCTGGCCAGCCTCTTCAGCAGAGAGAAGTCGGGGAGCTCCGGGCAGTCTGTCCTGGCACTGTGGGCCATGCTGGCTTAAGCTCTAGAAACCAAACAAGCGATGACAGAGAGGCTTCAATCAACAGAAGCACATAGGGAGACACAAATCACGTCATATGCTGTGAGTGACCTAGCTAGCGTTAGCTAGAAGGCTAAAAACACATCCTTAACATCACAGCACGTTTCTTAGCACTAGCGTCAGAGAGCTAGCAGTTTTGAGGGATGATCTAGTAAAAATGTCCCCAAAACATCATGAATCAAGCAGCATGTATACGTAAAAACATTTTAAAAATGGGCGATAATCTGATATTGAAAGCTACCTGCTGCTTCCGTAGCTAAAAAGGGCGGAACATATCGCATCTTCGCCTGCTGTTTCCACCCGGACAACACAGCGGACGGACTACTCCACCGGTGGTTAAAAAACAGCGACGTTGAAATCCAGCCGCAACACTCTTGTCTTCTTCTTTTTCTTCCTCGTTTTCCTGTCACTACTTTTCCACCATGAATTCCGACACATCAGTAATTTTAGAAACCGTCCACTTCGCGGCGGAGAAACATCGCAGCCAACGACGGAAAGACCCCGAAGCGACGCCGTACATCAACCACCCCATCGGTAGGGCCGCGCCAGCTCCGCGCTGGTGCCTTCAGGTGCTGCCCGGACATAAAAATGCCTTTATGAACTGCACCATTTAAGTATTTATTCATCGGTAAATGAGTATGTTACAACAGTATAATAAATATGATTCTATAATTGATCAGTGATCTTGCTTTTTTTGTCTATTGAGTATTCAGTGTTTCGCCCTCTTTGGGAATTGAAACTAATGGTAGTTAATAAAGCATTTCAGATAATCGCAGAGGTGTCAGTATCGATACCTCTAGTATCGTAAATGTTGACTGATAAATGCCAAGAAGTCTCTGGACAGAAATATAAGTAGGTATGAATTTACAAACTATGTTTCCATGACCAACATATAAACATACATTAATGTATGTTTATATGTTACATACATTAATGTATGTTTATATGTTGGTCACAATTATATAAAACATTTATAATCCAACTGATTTTTAATCAGGTTGTTTTTTTATGGCAGAACAAATAATTCTTCTGTGGATATATTGTGAACAGATAAAAAATACTATTGTGTTGGTTGTTCATTTATCGCTTAATTATACATAATATGTGTGAGTATTTGAACCTCCAATCCATCTCTTCTTCCCTGTAAATGTTAAACATTTTAGGAGTGGCCAGAGTCCTCACCCATGAAGGCGGCGTCACAGACCTAGTGGTCCTGCAGGTGAGTACGGTACGTTCCTGCGTTCCCTCCGGTAGCTTCCTGTTGTAGCAACCCCGGTTTTCCTTGTCCTTCCTACAGGCGGCTCTGCTGCACGACACCGTGGAGGACACCGACACCTCGCTGGCCGAGCTGGAGGCCAAGTTTGGGCCGATCGTGGCTCGGATCGTAGAGGAGGTGACGGACGACAAGAACCTGTCCAAAGAGGAGAGGAAGCAGAAGCAGGTGGAGCACGCGGCGCACTGCAGCCACCAAGCCAAGCTGGTTAAACTGGCTGACAAACTGTACAACCTCAGGGATTTGAACCGCAGCACGCCGAACGGTCAGCTCCGCCCTGTGTCTCTCACGCTGTGATCACTTGACTCATGTTCGCTTTTCCTTAGTTCACTATGTTAAAACAACAAATAATGTTCTAGCACAAACCAGCCTCTAACAGGTTTGCATCACAGACACATTGTCCTGTTTGATTATCAATAAATACTTAATGCACTTTACTCAAAAACACTGGATGCTTTATGGACACTAGAAGAGAGGTCCAAGGTTGGTGGTTCAAACCTCGCCTGCTCCATGTACCATGTCCAAGTGTCCCTGATACCTAAGCCCTAATTGCTCCCCAGGCAAAAATGTAAAAACCATGGATTAAAAGATGCAATGTAAGTCGCTTTGGATAAAAGCGTCAGCTAAATGACACGTAATGTAAAAGAGACAACAGCAGTCCGATAAAGAGTTAACCTTCTCTGTGTGTGTGTGTGTGTGTGTGTGTGTGTGTGTGTGTGTGTGTGTGTGTGTGTGTGTGTGTGTGTGTGTGCGTGTGTGCGTGTGTGCGTGCGTGCGTGCGCCACAGGTTGGACAGCAGAGCGGGTGCAGGAGTATTTCGTCTGGGCCCGTGAGGTGCTGAGAGGCCTGAAAGGAACCAACTCGGCACTGGAGGAAAAGCTGGAGGAGCTGTTCAGGCAGAGAGGCATCCAGCTCTGACGACGACGCAGGGGAGAACGGACCGATCCAGTTACAAAGAAGATACTTTTTCATTTGTAAATTCTAGAAATAAACCCTATCATTACATGTGTGTGGTAACTGGTATTTCTGTTTACATATACGCAGTTCTATAATTGAATTGAGTATTAATGAGTATTAGTATCACTAGTTATGTTCCTATCGACAGGGAAGGCATAGAACACGAGTTGTTAGATTATTTTCTCCTCCCTCTTTCACTTAATACTTCAACACATTTCAGATGGAAATGTGTTTTACCTCACTAGTTATTTGAGGACTTAGTTACGTTACAAATGTTGCACTCAAAACATGGAAATGCAAAAGAAAATTCACCATCAACTACTTTGATCATTTTTTTTATTGATTACTCCTGTGATCAACAGTTCTGTGGACACAAGAAACGCTTTAAACTATTACTTTGGACTCACCATTTTTCTACAGCGTATATTTATCTTAAATCAGACACTGGATGGCACTACTTTGCTTTTATCTTCAAATTATATATATGTATATATTTTTTTCGGACAATAACCCCAGAAGTATAGAACAGAAGGGATTTACAAAGTCAGTTGGATGTAGTTTTGTGTTAATTACTCTTTTGTGTTTCTCTATTGAGAGGAAGTGTCCGTCGGAACAAATCAACTTCCGGTCCGACAGCTCGTCGGTCGGTTAGCTAAACTTCCGGTTGACGGAAAGCATCGACGAGCTCATTTTGTGCCATTAAATAAATTCTTCTTAAGATTTTATTCGGTGGATACCGTCTAGCCGGCAGCCATGTCGAGTCGCGAGGCCCTCAACATGAAGCTTCCCCCGATCCAATCCACGGCCGGAGCCGTGCCGGTCCGGAACGAGAAAGGTAAAAGGGGGCTAACGGGGGGCTAGCTGCGTGCTAGGCTATTAGCCCGCTAGCATAGTTTGTTGTTTCGTTATAAGACTCGTAGCAGTTATTTCATTACATGTCTTTGATGTTCGGTTGTCCACACGTTGGGTTGTTTATTGTAGCTACAGGAGCAAAACATTTTTTTTTCTCATGAACTTCATTGAAACCGGCAACACGGCTTTCCTCTGTTATAAACTCAGTTATTCCTTATTTAACACCAGCTATTACCTCCTCGCAGCCCACAATGGTTTTAATACACACTACAGAGATAAATCCAATTACTAACCTATACAACAGTAAGCTGATCTTTGACGACCAGCAATTGTTTTTGACAATGGATGGAGTGTCAAAATCGTTGCTATTTATTTAAATACCTCAATGGGGCATTTAAATGGGGCTGTCGTATATTAGGAGTCCCTAAAAGGAAAATGGTTACTTCAATTGTAAACCTCGGCATAATTGTAACGTTATGAATTTGATAAAGTGAGTCAGTGAGGTCATCGGCATCTCTTCGTTTTGCAGGTGAGCTCTCCATGGAGAAGGTGAAGGTGAAGAGGTACGTGTCGGGCAAACGGCCCGACTACGCGCCCATGGAGTCGTCCGACGAGGAGGACGAGGACTTCCAGTTTGTGAAGAAGGGAAAGGAGGAGGAGGCAGAGGTGAAGCAGCAGGAGGAAGAGGACGTCTCCGACCCGCGTCTCAAGCGTCTGCTCAACCGCGTCTCCGAGGACGTGGAGGAGAGGTGACGAGCTGCCCGCGGGACTCTTCAACGCCGCGCTGGCCAAACCCTGATCTGACCACGTGTCTTTTTTTAATTCTTTCTGTCGTCAGGCTGGCGAGACACAGACAGATCGCGGAGCCTGAAGTCGTCGCCGAGAGCAGCGAGGACTCCGATGAAGGCACGTGGCACCCGGAGCACCAAGAGGAGAGTAGTGAGGAGGAGGAGGAAGAGGAAGAGGAGGAAGTGGACGACGAGGTAGGTGTGCCTCCTTTGTGATGTGCTGGTCTCCTTCAGCGTTTCTTCTTTATGTTAAGAAGAGCTTTTCTCTCTCCGCCTGCACAGGAAATCGAGAGGAGGCGATCGATGATGCGGCAGCGAGCCACCGAACGGAAGAACGAGGAGATGGAGGTCATGGAGGTGGAGGAGGAGGGGAAGTCGGGGGCGGAGTCAGAGTCAGAGTCTGAATATGAAGAGTATACCGACAGCGAGGATGAAGCGGAGCCGCGGCTCAAACCCGTCTTCATCCGCAAGTGAGGACTATTTTTTCATCCGTACAGAGTCTACAAACAAGATAATAATCCTTCCATTTATCTGAAACACCCTTTTGTACAAGAAATTAAGCAAAACTCTCTACAATTAAGTAAAATAAAACCCACTTAATAATATTTAAGTCTACTTACTGAGTGAAGTGATTTCCATATTCCGAGCTCAGTTGGACCGTTGACGTGACTAACGAGGATGTCGCGTCTCCTGCAGGAAGGACCGAGTCACGGTGGCGGAGCGCGAGGCGGAGGAGCTGAAGCAGCGGGAGCTGGAGGCCGAGGCCAAGAAGCAGGTGGAGGAGCGCCGGCGCTACACCCTCAAGATTGTGGAGGAGGAGGCGAAGAAGGAGTTCGAGGAGAACCGGCGCACGCTGGCTGCTCTGGACGCGTTGGACACGGACGGCGAGAACGAGGAGGAGGAGTACGAAGGCTGGAAGGTCAGGGAGCTGAAACGCATCAAGAGGGACCGAGAGGTCCGAGAAGTGTGAGTAGAAATCCCCATTGGCTCCCCGACTGACGCGTGAACGCTGGGAGAGGAGCCTGACGTGTGCGTCTGCTCCGCAGCATGGAGAAGGAGAAGGCGGAGATCGAGCGGTTCCACAACCTGACGGAGGAGGAGCGCCGCGCCGAGCTCCGCAACAGCGGCAAGCAAGTCACCAACAAAGCCAGCAAGGGCAAATACAAGTTCCTCCAGAAGTACTACCACAGAGGAGCCTTCTTCATGGTGAGGGGGATGGGTCGGTTCCTCCTTCTGAGAGGGCTGCTGGGGGGGTTAGTGGGGAGGTGCTTTATTCATCCTTTTAGCTACAGCATCAGTTGACATGGAAGGAAATGAGAGTAAAGAGAAAGAAATGCACTGTACATGCAATACATCTTTGGAAAAACATTATTTTCAATTGACTAAACATTAGTGCAGATAACAGTGTTAATAATAATTGAATATTTTGTAGCATAATGCTACTGTTTACAGATTATTCAATCTTTTGCTTCGTTATGAAGCATTTAAGCGTTTGTCTTTACCGGGTTTGTATAAGGACATGTGACATATGACATAATTACAATCCTTCCTCTCTATTTAGTAAAATGGTAAATGGACTGAACTTGTATAGCGCTTTAACACTACATGACATTCTGACGTCATTCACCCGTTCACACCCATCACGCTGCACACAGTGGCTCCTGCCTATCAGTAACTAACATTCACACACCAGTCGCAGGAGCCATGATGGGCCTCGGATCGAACCGCCAAACCCTCTGATTGGAGGACAAGCTGCTGCCCATTTAGTGATTTGCGATTAGTGATTTGATCTTTTATTGCGCATCACTAGTTATTATTGTAAGAATCCGTTGCATGCAAATGTCTTTTTTAGATCTCGTATTAATGTTTGATAAGATATTAAAGCACCGGATGAATGTTTCAGGATGAGGAGGAGAACGTGTACAAGAGGGACTTCAGCGCGCCGACTCTGGAGGACCACTTCAACAAAACCATCCTCCCCAAAGTCATGCAGGTCAGTCGAACCCAACATTTGGGTGCGTTTTGTAATGAAAAGAACGGAGAGGAATAATTTGCATATGTAATTGTAACATTTCGTAGAACTCGTCATACAAAAAATTATCCTCTTAATGTCAGTGATGAGCTTGTATGAAAACGTGTTTGAGCAGTTTCCCGCATGTTCATAGTCACATATTCAGACTAAATTACCGAAGCCATCTTTAATACGGAAACGATGGCTTCCTCCATGTTACTAGTAATGACATTTTTTTTTCCTTTTTAAATTCTGAAAAAGAAAACTAATCCATGAAAGTAGAAGCGTCTTTCAGTTTATTGTAACGGCTAAAATGGACTTTGAAGATGAGGTCCAGTTGTCTGATCCGTTTGGTTCCCCCCCCAGGTGAAGAACTTTGGCCGCTCCGGGCGCACCAAGTACACCCACCTGGTGGACCAGGACACCACCTCCTTCGACTCGGCCTGGGCCCAGGAGAGCGCCCAGAACAGCAAGTTCTTCAAGCAGAAGGCGGCGGGTGTGAGAGACGTGTTCGACCGGCCCACCGTGAAGAAGAGGAAGACCTGAGGACGGACGGGACGGACCGGAACCCCAGAGACTGTTTCTCTCTGCTGGATCAAAGCGGCCAACGGACCCGAGGCAGAATGACTGAAACCAAACGGATTAAACGTCCTGCTGGCTTTTATTTTAAAAGCGCCGGATTGTCATCTTGTACAAAGCAGCTGCAACTTTCTCTTTATTTCATTTGTGTTGAATAAAACTTGTATTTTCATCTTTTTGTCTCATTAAGAGCTAAAAAATAATTACAACTTTAAATCCAAAACAAGGCAAACTGAGGCAGGTCAACTTTTATTTATAAAAACAAAACAGTTCAGATTTGGTGGGAAAGAGACAGTGGGGTGTTTTTGTTCAGTTGGTCAGAGCCACCAGCGCCTCCACCACGTTCCCCATGTGCTCCCTCAGGCTGCGCTCCGCCACCGACCTGGAGATCTCCATCTCTGACATCTGTACGGAGACAATATCACAATATTCCAAAAGGGAAAACTAGATCAGAACTTTTTATTAATCCCATCAAACCCTGATTAATCATCCCTAAATACGTCAATTATGTTTAAACACTTCTGAAGAAGAGTTTGTAAATTTCACTTCAATGTTTTCATCAAGTTGCCGTTTACTTTTCTCCAGAAACCGAATGTTTCATGGTTCAAGGTAACGAGTGAGTTATTTGACTGATTTTAATAAATCACAAAACTTGTATATTCAGGATGAAACTGTTCCATTAAAAATCAAAAGTTTCAGATTTGTGTAATGTGAATAAATATAATTAACAATGGTGAATTTAACTTATCGAAGTAAAAACGTACAATTAGTTCAACGTCCTCTTTCTTGATGGTGACTTTGGCCAACTCTCTTTCTCTGAAAACAAACGGGTACATTAGTTGTTAATTATGTTCACACGGTTTGAAGTTATTTTCGCTGTTAATAAATGAACGTGTTCCGTCCACATTGACTCACCTGTCCAGTTTGGCTTTCTGCTCTCGTGACCTTCGGTCTCCGATCACCGACATCGCCTGAACGACACAAAATGAAATGGATTTCACTTTGTGTTTGATAATGTGATAACAAACACGTCGCACGTGGCAGAGAATAAAGGCTTATCTAATAAAACCCTTTTCTCACCAGTTAAAGGATTTATTTGAATATTTAGTTTTGAATGTAAAATACATTTTAATATACAGCAGAAATAGGCTGATGGGTTATTGCTAAGTTATTTACATTTGGCCACTTTCACAATGTCAATGAACCAAATGTAAATAGAGGACAGAAAGAGAAACGCAAGGACGTAAACTACTTATAACGTGTCCTTTAATTCACTTCATTACAATACTGAAGCTGAAAATGACATTTCCTTCAACTTTTTACACCGTAACGTAACACGCGTTCAGATGCAGCTAAACAGAACAGTAACTAAATCAACAATCAACGTCATTGCTATGAAGGATACACCTCGCTCACACACACAGATTCAGAAATTACAGCTCCACTTGGCCACATTATAAAAACAGTAGATTATAAAATGTGTTGATTTGATTTGAACTTTCTGTAAATACCTCAATACTTCACACGTTAACTCATTTTATTGACATTTCCAATGGTTTTAAGTCTGAGTGTATCGGTTGTTAATCAAATCAATATACTACCTGCTTTACAGTTTGTCGTAAAGTTTACGACAATGACGCAAACTGGGTAAAATAGCTTTAGCCATCTGGCTACTTAGCTAAGCTGCGGATAATGCTAGCGACAACGTTGATTGTGGTTAATAACGGAGCCATAACGGAGCCATAACAGCATTTTATGAATGTAAAAGGGAGAAACCCCCTTACAAAGACTTCACCGTAGGTGAAGTACCGGCAGTGTAACGTTCACTTAGACGGCAGTGGCCGCATGTTTCCCGGCTAACGTTAGCCCGCAGCTCTCACCGTTTCTAAGTCGGAGCTGGAGATCTCCTTCTCCTCCGCGTAGTCCGTGACCCTCTCCAGGTCCGCAGCGCCGCTGTCATGTTTACGCGGCTTCTCTGCCGGTTTTCCGGTGCAGTTTTCATCGGCTTCGAGGTCCAAATCGACGTCTCCATCGGCCGCCATGATTGCTCCACTGAGGCCCGGAACGAAAAGAAAGGTTCCGTCAAGTGTCGGAGGGAAAGCCAGGTAGCACCGAAAGAAAAGTTCATACGGAGAATTCTGTATTAAATAAATATACACGGATATTTATTTCTCAATTAAGAAGGATTCAGTGATGTTGTTGTATGTTATATATTCATAGAGGTGTGTCAGTGTCCACATATAACGTTACACAATAATACCCCAACAATGTGTATCTTGGATTTTGCACATTGCCCAACTTTTTAGACAATAAATATATCCAAAAATCAATCTATACATATATAGAGATTGATTTTTGGAAAAGCACACAGAGCAGAAACCCAAAGGAAAGCCCAAAGCAATAAAAAAGGACCTAATTTGCTGCCACAGCACAGTGACGTAAACCCTTTAATAAAATGATCACACAGAACTCACACACAGTTTGAGCTGGATGCTAAAGATATTTGCCCATTCGCATTTTTGACGTCAGTAAAAGAGAAACTTGATGTTCATGCCAAAACTGGAGTTTCACTCTGAAATTGTTTTGCTTGAAAATATAAAACAATGTGTTGAGAACCTAAACGATTTACTGTAAAGAAAGAAATATCAACCCCTTGAGACATTTTATTGTGAAACCATTTTCTATATTTCTACATCTGTCCATGTGTATACAGTTATTGTAATGCTTCATGCAGGTTTCTCTCTCCTGTCCTACAGTATCAGCTGAATAACATGGACAGTGTACCTTCATCCATCCATCCATTCATTCATTCATCCATTCATTCATTCATTACACCACAGCAGTGATCTCCACTTTGGTTCGGTTTCTTTTGGTCACGCTTTGCTTTCTTCATCCTTTTCTGTGTATTCAGACTTTTTAAAATAAATATTTCTCCTGCGCCCCCCCCCACCCCCCCCCCCCCCCCCCCTCAGAATGTCATCGTGCTCTCACTTCATTTCGCTTATATTAACCCCCCCCCCTCCCGGTCACAAACGGCTCCCCCTTTGTTCCTCCAGCGTGACGGATGAATGGATCACTTTCTTTCCGTGCGGAGCAGCTCGGCGTCGGGCCGGCGGCTGAAACCATAGATTGAGTCCTCTCGCTCAGGCGCCTCTTTGCAGCCGCTTATTCGTCCTGCTTGTTTGTCCCCCTTTTTGGCTCGACCTCCTCTCCCACAATGCAGCAGTGAGTGAAACGGGGGCCCCCAGGAATGCCGGAGCCCCTGTTGATCACAGTCGGGAGGGAAGAGAGGTGTGGGGGGAGGGGTGGGGGGGGGGGTCGCTGGTTGGCCATCGGTGTTGGGAATAATCCAGAGCGAGATTAAGGGTATTGTGCGCTGTTTTCAGCGCACAATACCCTTAATCTCACTCTGGATTATGGTTAAACGTCCTGCAGAATTAATGTCTATTTCTGGTTGTTTTTAACAACGTAAATCTGCTCTGGATGACGACGTAGGGGACAAGAATCCAAACGCTGTTACAGGCTAAATAATCCCCACAGTCTTGTTTCCGCGTCTCAGCCATTGTACCTCTCGTTTGACCTCTCCCTCTCGTTGGAAAGCTTGTCGTCCTGCCACATTGCACTACAGAATACAGGATCTCATCTTTCCTTCTCGGGGAGATGAACGGTGCTCAAACAACGTTTTCAGCTGCTGAACATAACGAGCTGAAAGTCAGCCGGTCAGATTATCATCCCAGCAGAAAAGTGTCTGATTGGTCGAGCCAGCCTCAGAGAGAACATCAACAGGCCTGGTGTGCCTGCGGAAGGTCATCCCGACCCGAGAGAGGACGGGATTATCCCGATGCTCCACCCCCCCCCCCCCCCCCCCCCCCCCCGCGGCCCGCTAACGCAAATCTAATCCCAGTCTCTCCTCGCTGCTCTTTTTCTCTTTCACTCTGTCATCATTTCCTCGGCAGGGACACCGAACGTAGCAACAAAAGACAGACATTCACGGGGAATAAAACCCGATGCAACAGGAAGTGAAAGAATGCTGACTCTTTTCAAGGTTGGGAGCTAAAACGTTTTACGTAAATGTCTCGATAAAACCTTTTTTTGACCTGTTTTCACATCGCTGCGTTAAAGGGACCTTTGAATCTAAGTGAACAAGACCAGCGTCCTTTGGCATAACAGCAGATTAAAAAACCTCTGGGCTCCCGGTGTTAGAAGTCAGGGGGTCTGCCATGCACAGGTCACACAGGGTTAATTGTTTAATTTCTGTAAATCTGGATTAAACCAGCGTATTGCCCAATCCCATTGTAGTGTGGGTCTGAGGGGGGAAGGGAAGGGAGGCACAGACCTCCTCCTCCTCCCCTCACAGCCGCTTTGCCTAATCTGACCGGGGAGGACGGGTGGGGGAGTGGGGAAGAGGGGGAGGCCGCTGGGCATTTGCCACCACCTCTCCCTCTTTCCTGGCAGCACCCAACTCCGCCGCAGAGCCGCAGCACGCAGGACATGGGCAGAAAAACAAGCCGCCCCCCGGCGAGGCCGCACTGAGAGCCGCGCGGACCCGGCGCTCGGACACCGGCAGCCCCCGCCGGACGGGATTGACCGCTAATCCAGCATAAGGAGCATGTAGGGGCGACGTGCTGGACCTCTCTTGACCTTCTTCTCCCCCCGCTGCCAGGCCTGTTGTGGAAGTCCGGGCTCCCGCGGCCTCCGCCAGCATGTGAGGACGCCATCTTCGCTGGCACGCTGAGGGAAGGGAGAGCAAAACGCGGCCGGGCGTCCATGGCCAAATGTAGAGCCGCCGTGGCCGAGGAAAAGCTGTTAAGCGGCACGATGTCGGCCAGTCAGGGGACGAACGGCAGCGGCGCCTACAACTACTTCCTCAACATGGTGGCCTATCAGGTGAGAGCCGATCAGGCGCCGCTTCACCACCGCAGCCGTGTTTCATTAGAAAATGACAATATGAAGCCTCTGTGTTCTTGTCTAAGTGCTCCAGAAATGTTGTGACCAGACGTTAATTTTTTTTCTTTTTAACAAAGGTCACTAAAATAAAAGTGAAAAGTGCATCTGTTTGGTTTTCATGGGCGGATGAGTGAAGATCAGGTGTGGGAGAAGTTATGGTCCATGTAGAGTCAAACAGACCACGGAGCAGGGGAGGCTGTAGGGCGGGGCTAATGTTTGATTGACAGGTCGAGGCGTATCGGCTTTTATACGCCACTCGTCCTCATTCTGAATCTGGTTACTCTTTAATTGGTTGAGAAAGAAAAACATTTGGGGGGGGGGGAATCCAAAATGGAGACTGAGAAATCTTCAAACTTCCACAAAGCAGAGCGTGACGTCACGATGGCTTCGGCCACTTCTCATTGACGCTCTGCGTAGAAAGATGGACGGTCCTCTCAGGTGAAGCAGTTGTTTATTTTGAAAAGCCTGCGAGCGTGTTACTTGTTGCTGCTGTAGAAACCGCTGATAACGACTCGTATGAAGCCGTAAACGGGGAGACGCTGGTCAGACACCAGGTCACTTTCAGCAGCTGTGTGTTTCATAACGATATAAAAGAAGGAGAAAGCGGATTATTCCTCACCATGTAGCTCGTTTATCCCCAATGACCCTCTGAATTATTGGGATTATAATTATTCATCAGATCGCGTCTTTCAACCACTTCCCTCGGTGACTGTTAATGTCCTCACGCAGGATCAAACGAAGCCCGGCGTCGGCCAGCAAACTGCCGGCTGTCCGACAATAAATAATACAAACTGAAGCAGCACAGAAACGTACACGTAGCAATACGGCTTTTATAAACATGGTTAACATGCTTTAAATGGATATAATATGATTCAGGATTTATGCATTAAAGGAAGGTTGAATATTTAGAGATTCTCTCAATTGGAAAGATACAAATTAGACACCAAGAGCAGGAAGTCTCACGTGTGTCTTTACTTCTTCTTCGAGAGGAGACGATGGAACAAACCATTAGACAGCAAATAACAAAAACACGGAAGCTGGAGGATCGCGTGGGGCTCAGCTGCAGAATGACACAATCCAGATGATCATTCCTGGGGAGTATTTGATTCTTTAAAAGCTCAATAGATGGAGACCCGATTTGGACAAAATGTCCTTTTTAATCACGTTTCTTCTCCTAGCGGATGAAATCGCACTAAAAAAGGCTCCATGCTGCTTCAGTCTTCCCCTCCGATGAGAAGATGCTGGCTAATCCCCCCCGACCATCAGATTATGAGTTCTAATAACGACACATAATAACACATCTGTTAGATACAGACTGCAGACATTTAGTTGTGATGATTGAATAGAAGCAAAGCTTTCAGATACGAACAAACCAAAAGCAACGAGGCCTTCAGACCAAAGATCTCCATCTCCATCTTCAGGAAGAACAGCGCTGACTTCCTGTTCTTTTACTCCATGTGGAATAAAAACAGGTGGTTGTAGTGAAGGATTAACACACCACAGGAAGCATCTTGTTACACGTGCCACACAACGCATAAAGGTACGCAAAGACAAACAAATGAACAATAGGTGAGATTTAAAGGACGATACCTGCGCATGTTCCCCCCCCTCAGATATGCTGCTGCTGTGGACCGGCCCCCTGCTCGCTCTGCTGTGCCTTCTGTCCTCCGGTCAGGTCGTCCACCAGCACGCGCGTCATGTACACGCTGTTCCACATCCTGAGCTGCGCCGTGTCCTGCCTCATGCTGTCCCGCACCGTCTCCGAGCTCGTCAGGGAAAACGTGAGCGTTTCAATGTCTCCTCGCGTTGTTCTCGGCCTCGATGCACATGTGCTATGAAGCTGCTAAGAGCTTTACATGTTCATAATTAGCTCTCTAATTTTTATTTTATATTATGTGTAAACAAGGATGTATAATATTCAAAATATAAAAACTGGACCACAACTGGATTTATTCTCTATGTTACTGATCAGAGCCTGAACGCACCGTTCAGTCAACAAAACCGCTGTTAAAGCCCTGTTGAAGAGTTGCATAATGGTGTGTGTGTGTGTGTGTGTGTGTGTGTGTGTGCGTGTGTGTGTGTGCCAATGTGAAACTTTGTCGGGGTCGTTTTCCGGGCGCTGAGTGAAGCATTGAAGCGCGTGCGACGCGTTACGTGTCGCTGTGTGTGTTTCAGGTGCCTTTCTTCAACATGGTGTGCGACCAGGCGCACGGCGGGGGCCACTGCGAGATGCTGGTGGGCTACTCGGCGGTTTACAGAGTCTGCTTCGGCACTTCCTGCTTCTACCTGATGATGGCCGTCTTCCTGGTGGACGTGAAGTCCAGTCAGGACTACAGAGCGCTGATACACAACGGGTCAGTTTCCTCTGATTGGACGTGGGAATAAGTGATTGTATATGTATCATATCATTATGTTGTATATTTAGTGGATGAGCCAGTAAGAAAAGGAAGAGGTGTCATTATAATTTCTTCTCTTGTAAACGTGGGAGTTGTGTGATTATGATTGTGATCATGGATTTTTATTATTACACACTAGAAGAGTTATTGTGTGTTGGATTCACTTACATTCATTAATACAATAGTTTGTAGTTTCAAACTGCCCCCCCTCCCTCTGCTCACCTGACCCGCTCACTTTAAAGCTCCTTTTGTCACACTTTCCATTGCAGTCGATTAGAGCGCTGACGTGTCGCAGATTAGGATTTGACAGCCTGGATTGTTGGATTTAAATCGGTGCCGAGGAGGAAGACGTGTTCATACTCCTCCCTTTTCCAGATAGATTAGTTTACAAAGAAAACTCCATGGAAAATTGTGGAAATTCTGACCCATTAAACCGCCTTGTGTCCCGCCTTGTGTCCCGCCTTGTGTCCCGCCTTGTCTCCCCTTGTTGTCTGTGGACCTCCAGCTTCTGGTTCCTGAAGTTCATCGCCCTGCTGGTGACGTGCGGCGCCGCCTTCTTCATCCCGACAGAGTCCTTCCTGCACGGTGAGACGCAGAGACGCCGGACACACGGGTTCTCAGTGATGCACCCCGGAGACACCGGGGATGCGAGTACCTACTGAGGGTCGGTGCTGGTCCCCCGAGTCCCACCAGGGGGCAGCAGAGATTATGGGACCGTAAATCTCTGTTTGAGAACAATAAATGTGTCGTTGATACATTTATCAACCCCTGTCTGTCTGTCTGTCTGTCTGTCTGTCTGTCTATCTGCCTGTCTGTCTGCCTCCTCAGCCTGGCACTATGTTGGGGTGGTGGGAGGATTTGCCTTCATCCTCATCCAACTCATCCTCATCACAGCTTTTGCGCACACCTGGAATAAGAACTGGTGAGTGAGTTACGTTAGTTAGTATGTTTTAAATATACATATATAAATATAAATATATATATAAATGAAACACTCCAGAATTATTCCCATGAGTAACTGGCTTGTGGCGTAAATGTGTCCCGCCCCCCGTGTGGCTCTCAGGCTGACCGGAGCGGCGGAGAACAAGCGCTGGTACCTGGCGGTGATGTGCGCCACCCTGTTGTTCTACACCGTCGCCACCATGGCCTTCACCTTCATGTGGACCTACTACACCCACCCGGTGGCCTGCCACTTCAACAAGGTGCTGCTGTGGATCAACCTGGCGCTCTGCGGCCTCATGTCCTTCATCGCCGTCACGCCCTGCGTCCGGCAGAGTGAGTCTGCGGATGAGACGGACTGGAGGATGATGTCACCGGGCGCCGCGTGGTTTGTAACCCGGGTCTCTCTCTCTCTCTCTCTCTCTCTCTCTCTCTGCAGAGCAGCCTCGGTCGGGCCTCCTGCAGGCCTCCATCATCAGCTGCTACGTCATGTACCTCACCTTCTCCGCGCTGTCCAGCCGCCCCCCAGAGAAAGGTAAAGCTCCACTGCTCCTTTTTCTCCATTTCAATCTAAAGGAATGCACAGTCCTAAAACATGGGTGAAGGTGAAGGTCAAAAAGGACAAAGGGGACAAAAAGGACAAAAGGGACAAGAGGGACAGCGCTTCACGAGGAGCAACATGAGGGGGACGGGTGGGACGAATGTTACGTGTGTGTTACGTAATGAACAACAAGCTCGTCTTTATTTTCACCACCCGATACATCGTGAAAGGTTTCAGAATGTGTTTTTGTTTTTATCTCATCATCAGGTCCTTACTGATGAGCGCACGCACACACACACACACACACACACACACACACACACACACACACACACACACACACACTTTTTAAACCCTATATAATTAGCCTCCCTCGTAGTGACTCACCTGTTGGCTCGCTGCAGGTGAGACAAAGAGCCTCCACGAGACGGAGACGTTGGCGCATGAGACTTGTCAAGGGGCCCCGTCTTATCGGGGGTTTTCATCTTAATTGCGTGCGTGCAAATAAAGACGCACACACACGCACACGGCTAATCCGGCCGTGCTGCGACACGCCGCCCGCCGGCAGGAGGCAGACAGAAGCAGATCCGTTTCACATTCCTCACGGGTCCGTTGACAACATAACAAGAGGAATACAGAGGGGCGGCGTCCTCACACGCGTCCTCACGCCGAGGCGTCCACCAGCAGCCGTCTCCTCCTTCCCTCGTCTCCTCAGACCTCCTCCAGCAGCCGTCTTCTCCTTCCCTCGTCTCCTCAGACCTCCTCCAGCAGCCGTCTCCTCCTTCCCTCGTCTCCTCAGACCTCCTCCAGCAGCCGTCTCCTCCTTCCCTCGTCTCCTCAGACCTCCTCCAGCAGCCGTCTTCTCCTTCCCTCGTCTCCTCAGACCTCCTCCAGCAGCCGTCTCCTCCTTCCCTCGTCTCCTCAGACCTCAGAACGTGACGCCCGCAAGGTCATGACGCCTGTCGCACTCTCAGCGTCTCGTCTGCATCCGACAGCTTATCCTCAGAGTGTGTGTGTGAGTGTGTGTGTGAGTGTGTGTGTGAGTGTGTGTGTGTGTGTGTGTGTGTGTGTGTGTGTGTGTGTGTGTGTGTGTGTGTGTGTGTGTGTGTGTGTGAGTGGTCCGGGGCAGCGCAGGACATTGTAGCAACTTGTTGAGAAAATATGCACTCAGAGTTGGTTTTAAAAACACATCTTCACCACACACACACACACACACACACACACACACACACACACACACACACACACAACACGGCACTGTGATATTAAATTACACATTTTGCTGGGTTTCCTTTTCAGTCAAGTTAAAGTAGAGAGTTTGTCACCTGTCATGCTACAACACCTCCAGAAAGTGTGTGCGTGTGTGTGTGTGTGTGAGAGAGAGAGAGAGAGTGTGTGTGTGTGTGGTGTGTGTGTTCAATCTGTCTTGTTTGGACATAAATCAAATGTTAAGAAGGGAAAACTTGCACATCCTTGTTACATAAATCATTAAGTTTCGAGGTGACGTTAAGGTTGGTGTAGTTAAGGATAAAGTTGGGTTTAAGTTTAGGCTTTGCTAGTTAGATCACGTTAAGGTTACATGAAGGTTGAGGGTCAACATTAAGGGAAAGATAAGTTAATGAATTAGTCCACATGATGTCCTCATGGAAACAGGACTGTGTGTGTGTGTGTGTTTATGTGGCAAAGGGATCCATCGTTACTGTCTTCTGAGGTGAAAGACTTGGAGTGCAATTGAAATGTCAACTCAAAAACCTTTACACTGTGGCTGGCTCATGCATGCACATGTGTGAACCTACAGTACATATTTGTGAGGGCGAGTGTTTAAAGTGGAAACTGGATCCCCCCCCCCCCCCCCCCCCTCCCGCCCAACCCCCCCCCATCCTCTCTTTTTTTCTTTTTTTTACAAGAAAGAGGAATTTTCCAAAACAAATTGAACAGTTGAAGAAAAAACACACTTGACCTGCATGTAGCACTTTTTTTACTCTGCGTTTTTGGGTCACTTGTAGTTGTGTTTTTTTCTGTGTGAAGAAATTTAGATAAATCTAAAACTAACTCATCATGAGGCTTTTATGGGCTGAACATAATTTTACTCATTTGTAGGTTTTTCAAGTGGGTTTTGCGGCATCAGTAACTTACAAAAAAAGAGGAAGCGCTAATCCGCTAACGCGCTGCTCTCTGTCAGTGGTGTATCAGGACATGCTAACACAAAGCTCTCTGTGTCAGTAGTGTATCATGACATGCTAACACAAAGCTCTCTGTGTCAGTAGTGTATCATGACATGCTAACGCGCTGCTCTCTGTCAGTGGTGTATCATGACATGCTAACACAAAGCTCTCTGTGTCAGTAGTGTATCATGACATGCTAACGCGCTGCTCTCTGTCAGTGGTGTATCATGACATGCTAACACAAAGCTCTCTGTGTCAGTGGTGTATCATGACATGCTAACACAAAGCTCTCTGTGTCAGTAGTGTATCATGACATGCTAACGCGCTGCTCTCTGTCAGTGGTGTATCATGACATGCTAACGCGCTGCTCTCTGTCAGTGGTGTATCATGACATGCTAACGCGCTGCTCTCTGTCAGTGGTGTATCATGACATGCTAACGCGCTGCTCTCTGTCAGTGGTGTATCAGGGCATGAACATGACCGTCTGTTACCCCAGCGTGGCACAGGACGGCATCCAGAACGAGGGGAACGCCGTGGCCATCATCGGAGCCGCAATCATGTACTGCTGCGTCCTCTTTGCGTGGTAAGTGGATGCTTTGTCTTTCAATAATGCGTGTGTCATTTATAATTGATAGTAATCGAGATTCCTTCTCCCGCAGTAACGAGGCCTCCTACCTGGCGGAGGTCTTCGGCCCCTTCTGGATGATCAAAGTTTACCGCTATGAGTTCCAGAAAGCAACGTGCTGCTTCTGCTGCCCCGAGGAGGAGGAAGGTTTGTGCCGATGACATCCCGCTATAATAAACACACACACAAACACACACAGGCAACTTGAGAAACAACAACTTCAGATTTAAACAGAGTTCCATTAGAATCCATTACATTCAAAGACAAACTGGCACCCTTAAACAGAATATATGACCATGGATGGACTGACATGTAAATATTTAGTTTGAATCCTGAAGCACCATAAATGGGCCGCAGAATTTTATCGCTTTGCTTTCCTCGTCCCAGCTGAGGAGGAGTTTGTGACGGACGAGGAGAACAAAGGCTGTCAGAAGGTCCTTCACAACGAGACCCAGCGGGTGGCGTACAGCTACTTCTTCTTCCACTTCGTCTTCTTCTTGGCCTCGCTGTACGTCATGATGACCCTCACTAACTGGTTCAGGTTAGTCCATCACGTTCAGGTTTTATTCAAAAATCTAGTTTTGTGTTTCTGTTTCTGTATTTGCAAAGTTAGTTATTATTCTTTTTGCACTTAAGGTATGATATCATATCCAACATTTTTCTTTTGAAGATGTTGTAGGCAGTTGAAAGGGTGGGAATATAAATTAAATAAAAAATGTGAGCTCAATCAACTGATCTTTTATTTGTTGAGTTTATTGCCATTTAGTGAGTCCTAGCCAACTAACATAAAAAAATATTTAAAAATAAAAGCACAATAAAAGCATCAAATATAGACAAAACCCTTTAGGGCTCAAACTAACAATTATGTCACTGTTGATTGATCTGTTTATTATTATTATAACTTTAACTTCATAAAGATTGCAACCAACTGATGAATCATTCAAATAAATACTATTTCGCTGTTGTCCTCCTGCAGCTACGAGTCGGCGGTGCTGGAGACCACCTTCACCCACGGCAGCTGGTCCACCTTCTGGGTGAAGATGTCGTCCTGCTGGGCCTGCGTCCTCCTCTACCTCTGGCTGCTGCTCGGCCCGCTCTGCAGCTGCCAGGCGGAGTCCAGGCCTCGCCGCTCGCGCATCAAACGGCGATCGGGATCCTCTCGCCACGTCTCCGTGACCGTCTGACCCGAGCTGAAGACGAGGGGGGGGCGGGGGGGGGGGGGGGGACGTGGTGATGGAGGACGGGACGCGGTCACAGGGGGTGAAAGACTCGCACTGCGGTGAGAGGGACCTATTTGACGGACTCAACGCCTCCCGCTGATGTAGGGAAGGCTGGTTGAAGCCGTGATGTCATCGGAGCAAGCCGTGATGTCACAGACGACGCGCCGCGGCTTTCAAACCACTCTGAGGACTCGACTGTGGTTCTGGAAACGCACGAGACAGAACGAATTGCCAAAGGGTCAGAAGAATTGAACTGCCGCTCTGTTTAACGTCGGGGCTCCCAGTCAGCAGACGAACTGACATTTGGTAGTATATTTAATTTTTTAGACAGCTGATGTTACAACAACGGAGGGTTCTAGATACCAGTTAATGTTTCCTTTAGTATTAAAAATGTTCAGTTGATGGTTTTGTTCATGAACAAATCTTTCTGAGAGCTGGAAACCGAGAACTGTGGAACTAACAGGCTTTTACTGTGACACACTCGAGGAGGCGAGAGACGCAGCCACTTCAAAGAAACGGCCCTAAAGGTTCTCTCCTCGCTGGGTGTGAAGCCGAACTAGAAGTTAACACAATAACGATCTCATTAGATGCATTGGTGAACGTTGGACCTCCTGTTTCCCGCTTTAGTGCGAAGCTACAGCTAAACTCTCCGCTAAAGCCCCGTCAGAGATCCAGCGCATTAATGAATTCATGTAAATCTCATTAAAAAAGACGACTGCAAAGACGACTGAAGTTTCACAGAATAACAGCAGGAAGTTTATTTTCTTTAGTGCTACAAACCAGAGAATTTACAGACAGAAACTATTTCAGTCAATTACGGACTTTAATTCAAATGTTTAATTAACTGAGAGAATCGGCTGATGAAATGAAATTTCCACTGTATTATTATAAGGAGAAGAGAAAACGTCACACGAGAAACATGGCGACATTAAAACAGCACATTGGAACCTCAAAGGGGGAAAACTATTGAGATTAGTTGTTGCAAACACAACATTCGGTTTGTTTCAAGGCTCAATTGACTTTTATTGCAACACATCAACTTGTTTGCGATTGTTCAAATTGGCTTTGTGATTTTTACAGCTGACGATTTAAAGCTGCTTCTAATTTCCAGCCCGAAAAGCCCGAGAAAGATTTGTTCATGTGCGTGAATATAAACCCAGACGGAGGACGTCACTGTGTTCTTCACCAGACGGATCTGTAAATGCTCAGAGTCTGACTGAGAGGCAGCTAAACACAAATACACAAAACGTTTTCTTTATTGGCGTACACAATGTTTTGCTTTTGACAATGAGGAACTCGATGCACGCTCGCATTTCGTGTCCAGAACATCAATGGCTTGATTCTTGTTTACATTTTTATTATGCATGTTGTTGCTCCATTTTGAAAAAAAAACGTAGAAATTGGAACCAAGAGTGCTAAAAGAAACATGAAGAAATACTAAAACGTGCAGAGGGGGTGGAAGCTCTCAGTCTCTTGCCTTCAGATGACGTAGTCTCGTCCGCCGAGGCCATGTGACCTCACAGGAAGACGTGAAACGACCACGAGCGCCTGATGTGCTGCTTCCATGGAAACGACAGAAATAATCCAGAGATTCAGACCATAAAGTCATGTTTACGTTTACTGAGGGAATGAATCGAGAGGGAGAGACGTCGCCCCCTGCTGGCCACTCAGCCGATTCGTAGCTGGACGCCGTCTCCGGTATTCACACAGAGTTCTTTATCGTCTGAATTTGTATCACTTTATTTGCGAAAGTACTTTGAGCCGAATGAAGATGTTTCCCCTGAAAACAAACCGAGTGGTTTTGTTGTCTAAGTGGGAAAAAGTTTGAAGTTGTGCGAAACACGAAACTTTAACAAGTTGCGCTGAGAGGTCGGAGTCTTTCCACGAATTCCTGTGAGCCGCGTCGGCCGAGGCGAAACCGTGCTGGGACAATAAAAGAAGTAGAAAAATGATTAGTAGAAAATGAAAATAGCCCCCCCCCACTCCACCCCACACGTTCATGCTGAAACCTGCGACTGGTTTCTGCACTGAAGGGACTTGATAATGACTTTATAACACGAGCAGCGGCTCGGTCAATAAATACAGTTGTATGATGATAAATGTTTCATCTGTAGTTTAAATTCAGTGTTTTCTTAGTTGTAGATGTGAAGCTTCTTTTGTAAATACATTGTTTTCTTAAAAACGCTGTTGTGTATGTACAAAGACATTATTTTTGTCACACGTAATTGAGGTTTGTTATATATAAAATAAAAAAACACAAACCAGTTTTGTCAAAACAACTATAGTTAAATTATACTTTAGTATACTAATCAGTGCCATGCAATAAAATACTGTATATTTTATAATCTCTTTCACGTAAAGTATCACAAAGCAGATCTGATTTAACACACAATCAAACAACAATACCACTAAACAGACAAGCGGCGCACAAGTTCATGAGTTGTGGTTTTAGCTCAGTGTTTCTACTCTCGAGTTGCACCCAAAGAAATCCACGTGTGAATCCTGGATGCGTGTTGCAACACGCACAACAAACGATAAAGTCACACGAAGACCTGCTTTCAATTTCATTTTTAAATTGTTAGAATAAGTACTTTTACTTCGTGCAGCTGGAAGTTCTGCAGGTTTAAATATTATCAATTATCCAAAGCTACCGATGTTTAAAATGTCGCTGATACAATGAGACACTTTGCAATCAGCCGTTTTTTAGCAAAACAGTTTACACACAAATACAGTAATATAAAAAAAATTACAAAAACAGAAATTACAAAAAGGCCATTTTTAACAAACGTTCTTCTCTTTGGTTCGCGTTTTAAAGGTGGAAGAAGCGTCCACCTAAAGTGCTCTACGTGATACAGGAAGCTGGTTCTTAATGAGGACGAAACCGGCGGGAGTCCGGGAGGCGTTGAGATGTCCAGAAAGGAAGCGCTGCAGTGAACACACACACACACACACACACACACACACACACACACACACACACACACACACACACACACACACACACACACACACACACACACACACGCGCTCTCATACCGCGGGCTGCGCGGCCTCCTGCCGTCCGGCGTTGCTGCAGAGCCGCTGCAGTGGCCGCAGCAGCGCGTCCTCCCGGGGCCGGTACGGCGCCACGTAGCCGTCCTCCTCCAGCAGGATGCGGTTCAGCGTGCGCTCGTGGTTGATGTGGCGGCGGACCATGAGCACGTACTGCCGGCCCTCCTGCAGGGGGGGGCAGTCGCACACGTTGGGGACCCACAGGAACTCCCGGTGCTCCAGGCGGAAGCCGTTGCGGTAGGTGTGCAGGATCTGGACGTCGTAGCGCGTCTCCTCGCCTCGGTACAGCTTCCCCAGGACTCGGCCCCGGAAAACTGAGGGGGGGGCAGAAAGGGGTTTGATGACATGTATAAGAAATATAATAAAGTCGTTTTTTAACAACTACACTCACCAAAGTCCTTCTGGCAATACTGTCTCTGGCGTTCCCGTCGACCTTTGACCCGCCGACACTTCCCACAATGCCCTGCAGAGTGAACCAGGCAGAAACAAGTGTCGTGTTTTTCATTGGCTGACGGTAAACAGCTCGCTGGGCGGGGGGGGCGACATACTTCTAGGGGGGGGCTGGGGCAGGAGGTTCCTGTGGTTCTCCTCCCGCTCCAGGCGGGGCAGGATGGGCCGGTGGGGGCGGTTGTGGTGGGGCGGCTTCAAAGGCCTTAAATCTAGAGACACACACACACACACACACACACACACACACACACATACACCACACCATACATGCCACGTTGTTGTGGACAACGTGGTAAACAAGTGGTTTAACAAACAACTTTAATGAAATAATCTGTTTTCAACTCTACAAAAGGATTTTGTTGGATTTGGACGTTGGACTTGAGATCAATTGTTTGCAATTAGAACAAATGACTCACGTCCACAATATGTTTGTTTGATTTATTGTAAAATGATTAAATCTAAACCCTCAACACATAGCTTCTGCCTTCATCTTGTTAGGCTGTTTTCACTGGTTTTCATTTTGGTTGAAAAATCACTTGTCTTGGCATTTACTGATCCCGGCCTTTCCGAACTCGTTATCTTCCACAGGACTTACACCAGTGGGGTGTGGTGGTGACGGGGGGAGGCCTGCTGCTGGTGGTGACGGGGGGAGGCCTGCTGGTGGTGCTGGTGGTGGGGGGATCCCAGGGCCGGTAGTTGGCAGAGTGCGGGGCTTCCCGTAGCAGACTCCTCCCGTGGTGCAGGGCGTATTTGCCCGGTGGCAGCCAGTACTCGTACTCGATGCCCGGGTTCCGGTCCGTCGCCAGCACCTGCACACAAGGACACATCAGGACCGGCCTCGCCCTGCAGACCGCCAAACCATGCGTCCTCGTAGCCTTGTGATCCTAAAGGAAACTCAAATAAATGAGGGATTAACGAAAAAAAGGCAAACCTGAGGGTTTACCTTTCAACCTCAGACTACTGGGACAAATTAGAGACCGTAAATCAGAGCACCGGCTCGCCGGGAAAAAGCCCCACATGCTGTGGCATTCATTCTCTCCATAACGTGCCAACATCGGCCGTGCTCTTACAGGACGAAGCAATAGCTGACAGCTGTGTGGTAGCAAGTAGTCTGCCTGCAAAATACCTGCACAGGCTCCGAATGGAGACGATTAAATACTGATTCCGACCTGATGTTTCCCTGACGTTGCGAAAGGCTTCACGATGCGTGTTTCAAGAACGTGCAATGTTTTAAAAAGCTCTGCTAGGAGCTCTGTCAGCTCTTGAGACCGGCACCAGTATGTTGCAGCCCTCACCATTAGATGCAGGTCTTCCTGGGTCGGTCCTGGTACCTCGAAGCTCTCCCAGGTGTCCGCCGAGCGCCGGTACAGCAGCTTCGTCCCGGCAACACTGTACTCGCCCGGGATGTTGATCTTCCAATTACCGTTGATGACGAACTGGGAGCGACCGTTCTGCAGGGCTGGACGGGAGAGGAAGGAATGGTTTTGGTGGTCTTCAGCGATCTGCTGATATTAGCTGCATTGATTTTTTTGGTAGGAACCATCAACTGTGTATGAGAAGCGGACGTAGCGGTGCGACGCCACCCTTCGCTTCGTGGGCTGACGTTCTGAAGCCTTGGGCTCAGTGAACAGGTTCCCATTGACCAGTCTATCTTTGACAAATAGATTCCTAATAGACGAACACTTCCCGGCCCCCTGCTGGGCACTACGGCGAAACGAAGAGTTATACGTGTATTTTAATGTTTAACACAGACGAGCTTCAGACCACCAAACCCCAAAGCCTGAAGACGAACAACAGCTGAAACCACAGACCGATGAAGACTTCTGTGCGCTCTGATTGGCTAGTCTGCCTTTGAGGGGCGGGACTTAGCAAAGGGTCAACTACGCCTCCATAAAAGAGCGGCTATAAATACGGCTCAGCGGTGGGAGAGGGATTTTCCATGACACGAAATGGAAACGAGCACCTCCACCTGCCTCGCCCCAGCGCTCAGATAAAGCTTCACCAGCTCTCCCAAAACCACACAGGCATTTTATTTTGGTCCCATAAACAAGGATGAGAATAGATGCCCTTGGTAATCATGCTGCCCGGGAAAAGTCCCACAGCGAGACCAGCGAGCCGACAGGGCGCGGAGGCTCGCCCGTCTCCGGGGACAGGAAGCTATCGCACCAATGGGAGCCGCTTCAACTACTGCGATCACGCAGGGGGGAGGATGCAGGGCGGACCAGGTGTCCCGTGTGGGGGAGGGGGGACCAGGTGTTCGTGTGGGGGAGGGGGACCAGGTGTTCGTGTGGGGGAGGGCGGACCAGGTGTCCCGTGTGGGGACGGACCATGTGTCCCGTGTGGGCGGACCAGGTGTTCGTCTAGGGGGACCAGGTGTCCCGTGTGGGGGCGGACCAGGTGTCCCGTGTGGGGGAGGGCAGACCAGGTGTCCCGTGTGGGGGAGGGGGGACCAGGTGTTCGTGTAGGGGGAGGGGGGACCAGGTGTCCCGTGTGGGGGAGGGGGACCAGGTGTTCGTGTGGGGGAGGGCAGACCAGGTGTCCCGTGTGGGGGCGGACCATGTGTCCCGTGTGGGCGGACCAGGTGTTCGTCTAGGGGGACCAGGTGTCCCGTGTGGGGGCGGACCAGACCAGGTGTCCGTGTGGGGGAGGGCAGACCAGGTGTCCGTGTGGGGGAGGGGGGACCAGGTGTTCGTGTAGGGGGAGGGGGGACCAGGTGTTCGTGTGGGGGAGGGGGGACCAGGTGTCCCGTGTGCGTCTCACCCAGGTAGTTCCTGCTGTTATCGGTGACTCGGATGTGAGTGGCTCCAGCCGGGATCATGGCCACTTCGTTGTATCCGAAAGGTCCGCCTGGCAAACAGAGGCACAGGTTAGCGGGTTAAGAAGCGGTTCGCATGACATCACATGATTAAAGGAAAAGTCTGTTGTTGTTTTTAATCACAACCAGGGGACACACACTGCAAACCGAGAGCAGGAAGAGCCTCGGGTGGCTTTAAAAGTTGAGCTTTTTGAAGTAGTTTAAATCAAAAACAGGAAGGACATTAAAAGTTAGTGTCACACGTTCACTTAGGACGCCTTGGCTTCCCGCTGGAACGAGGTCCAAAGCCACCGAGGCCCGGATGCGTCTGTCTTATTGAAGGGAAGCAAATACATGCTAAGGGCCTTTTTCTTCGTACTTTATGTTCTGTCTTTAAAATCACCACCAGTAACTGATGAGTAATCAGTAACTTTATTAGTCTTATAAAACCATAAAGAACTAAAACCAGCAATGATTAACTGGCATTGAACTTCATCGGGTTGGTTTTTACGAGCGCAGAGACATTCTCTCTACGAGCATCCATCGCAGCGGGGGGACGTTTCTCCTCCGGACTCATTCACGCCAGCGTGGAACTCCGGTCGCCCCCGGTTACCCGTCTCGGCGTCATGAAGACGCAGCGCTGGCAATAACTCAGAGTTCAGAGCCGCAGGCCGGCGCCGTTTGACCTCGCGAGGAGCGATTGTTTTGTGGAACTGCTGGGGGAGGAAAAGTCTGGGGAGTCGGCCAAACAAAGCGGCTCTTATCAGCCTGCTTTGGGCCTGCGATGCTCCTATCGTGTGTTTGTGCAGCCTGCCAGACTGGATGGTGATTTGGGACGTGGGTCAAAAACAGGGGTGGTTATTCTAAACCGCGACTCGAAACACCAATAAAGATAGAATGAAGAGATAAAGGTGACGTTGTTGGCCTCTAGCGGTCGACACCAAACCGTTTTTTTACTTATTTTGTTGCATCCTTTAATTCAGTCACATTTTGTTTGACTGTGAAGTTAGTAAAGTATCTCCACGTTTTGTAAACAACGTTCTTTTTGTGCTGAGAAGCAGCTGGAGAAGCTTCTGCCGGCATCGAGCCCGCAGCCTGAAATCTTAACGAGAGTCATTTCAGCGAACGTGTTGTTGAGCTGAATCTCCTCCTGGACGGCGGCCAACAAGTTATTTTTACAGCGCAACCGTTGCCGTGGCAACCTCTCAGTCCCCTTAGAGAACTTCGAAATGACTGTAAACATCGGGGAAGCGTCCCCCACAGAAGGCGGAGGTCACGTGACCCTACCTGCCTCCAGGCGGCTGCTCTGGTAGACGCTCCTGTGGTGCAGGCAGGTGGTGTTGAGTCCTCCACACACCATGCAGGCGTCCTCCTGCTGCTCCGAGCCCAGGATGGAGTCACAGCCGGGCTTCTGCGGAACACACACACACACCCACACACACGTTTAATGTGTCCAGAGACTCAAATCATTCTCACAAACATCTTCTTTTGGATTGAAAGGTTCCTGAAGCTGGGCAGCGACCATCGAGAGCCAGAGGAACCTGCAATCAGCCACCGAGCTCCTTAAAGAACCTTGATGGGGGCCACAGGACATGAAACCTCGGCGAGGAGGTCCGACCCCTCAGGGGGTAAAACACGTCACGTTCACAGTCAGCCGATCGTCTCGGCGGCTTTGAGCACCTTTGGCGTTCGAGCGGAGGGCAGAATGATTTATTGTTTCATCATGATCCAAATCCCTGCAGAACCTCTGACATGTTCTGTTGTTTCTTCCACCAACCAGCTGCTGAAGGCTCGATGACACGATACGATTGACGATACGTGGTCGAAAAATTGTATTATGTGGATAATTAGCAATCAAACAAACTCTACCGGGCCCACATTCCTCACGAACGCACGCACGCACGCACACGCACACGCACACGCACACGCACACGCGCACACACACACACACACACACACACACACACACACACACACACACACACACACACGTGCAATGTGGCAGCCCAACCTCCACATGTGACCGGCGGCTCGCCACGCCAGCTGCAGCCCGCATCTGCTTCCTGTTTCAGGCTCACGCACACACACACACACACACACACACACACACACACACACACACACACACACACACACACACACACGCACACACACACACACACAGACACACACAGCACACACCACACACACACACACGCACACACACACACACGCACACACACACGCACACATCAATGCACAGAGAGGGGTTTGTGTACACAGACATGCACTAATCCTCCGTTGGGGACAGACGCGTCTGCGGCGCATTACGCATGTATCTCATTACTCTGCTGCGGGACGCGTCATGTCCAGCTGTCTCCCGTCTGTGTGAGGGGACGGACGGGGGAGACGGGCGACAGGCTGGAAGAAGAGGCAAGGACTTGTAGCTGACCTGTCAGTCACAGTAAGCCCCGCCCTAAAACGTCCCCGCTTTGAAATCTGGCCGTAAAACGCTCATTACTTGAAAAAGGTGACCCGTAATATAAAACTGCAGTATGGGAAAAGAAGACGACACACTCACACACACACACACACACACACACGCACACACACACACACACCTGTTGGTGCCCCACTCACCAGGCAGCGGCCGTTGACACACAGCGCTCCGGGCTCCGTGTCGCACGCCGTGCCGTCGAGCACGCGGCCAAAGTTGTAGTAGAAGTTGTGGCCGAGCGCCAGGCAGCTCAGCTCGCAGGGGTTGGAGCCTGCAGGGGGGGGGGGGGGGGGGGCAAAGTTTACATCCATTAACGTCAACAATCAATCAGAATGTACCTGCTGAAGTTTGTTTTTGTTGTGTTCATGTTTTTGTATTGTTGTGTCAATGTGATACATGTCCAATGTTCCGTAGGAGTACTGCATTTATTGCTGCTCGTGTGCAGATTCTGATCCCTGAGCCAACAAGAGAAAGACAGACAAACAAATAACACACGTTCACTGACCTCCATGAAACGTCGTCCATTGGAAGGAGTTTCCAGCCACCAGCGGTCGGTCATTGAAGGCAGCACACTGCATCTCCCGGAAGTCCTCCGAGCTGGGGGGGCACTCCTGCACCCACACACAATGCGCGCACACACACACACACGCACCATGAGGGCGTAATACCTTGTGAGTTGCAGGAGTTCTACGTTTCTCATTCAAGTTTCACACCAAATGAAAGTAGATTCTGAGCTTGTGAGCAAAGGAAGCCGCGACTGATCGCAGATCAACAGTCTAAACATGCTCACCTTGGTGTTGCAGATCTTGTACTGCCGGGGGTCTCCTGAGCACGGCCCCCCCGTCGGGTTCCTGGGGAGGAGACACAGCAGGAAGGAGATGGATGATTCGAACAACACGAACGCTTCCACTCACGACCTCCGCGCACAGCGACGTGATGCTCTCTGAGTTCACCTGGTGACGCAGGTGCGCGTCCTCACCGCGGCGCCGCTCCCGCAGCTGCGCGAGCACACGGACCAGCCGCTCCACGCCGCCCACTCGTTCCGGAAGAGCGGCTGGCGGCGGGCGCGCGAGGCCTCGCCGGGGGGTCGCCGCGCAGGAAGCCGGGCCTGAGGGACACGGAGAAACGCTGACGTTTGTTCCGGTGCTTCTCATCTGTCTCCCTCTGATGTCTCACTCGCAATGAAACACAACCGAAAAAATGTAAATGACGTCTTAAACGGCCCCTGAGGCTCTCTGGACTCTGTGGCTCATTGAACAGAAATCTCTCTCTCTCTCTCTCTCTGACTCTCCATCATGTTCCATGGCGGGGTCACCTGAGGTTGCCCTCATTAGTGTTACCGCCGGTCAAATGACTGTTTAGAACAGCTGGAGGTGGAGTGAGCTGGCTTTCTAGATGAATGGAAGTGACCTTTGACCCTTACAATGCACCCCCGCCCTTACCCCCCTCACCTTCACATGAGAAGTGTACTGCATATACAGACATACACAAACACACGAGTAAAAACACACTAATGGATGTATCCATACTTGTGTACATATATGTATAAAAACATGTGTATTTATACACAGCTATAACAGAAATGGACACATCTATGAATGTACACAGTACGTACGAGCGGTCACACTTACGCTCTGCGGGGGGGCCGACGGGCAGACGGGGG
This sequence comes from Apeltes quadracus, assembly GCA_021346845.1. Classification (NCBI taxonomy): domain Eukaryota; kingdom Metazoa; phylum Chordata; class Actinopteri; order Perciformes; family Gasterosteidae; genus Apeltes; species Apeltes quadracus. Next base: position 21,364,004 of record CM037918.1, on the reverse strand, counting down.
CCAGCAGCAGCAGGACGAAGGTCAGCGCCCGGCACAGACTCAGCTTCCTGCGGACGCAGAGAGGAAACACCGCGTCAGCCGGTCGCCTTGGCAACCCTCGACAAACCAAACACGGGCGACACGGCGGGGACGCGGGACAGAAGACAGACGGGAGGAGACATCGTGGACGCCATCAGGTCGTGGTTAAACGTCTGCAGATAAGCTGCCACGCTGCCGTGAAGCCCTGTGGGCCCGGAGCCAAGGTCAGGAATGCCCCCCCCCCCCTCCCCTCCTATCATTAATCCCAAACAACCCCCCCCTCTTATTAACTCCCACACAGCCCAGAGGAAGGGCCCCTCTCCCCCGCTGCCTTCCCATGATTCTAATTTGACTAATAATCAGAAGCCGGTTAGAACACGTCGAAGGTCACGCTGACCTTCAGATACGAGCGTCCCTTCTTTACCCAAACAACCCAACGAGCTGCGGGAGCAACGTAACCGGGACGGGTCGCATGTGGAAAGTTACAGCCCCACGTCCCCCTTTCTTATCGCTCGCTTCCCGTCTCGACATTTATCTCTCCTTTAAGTCTCTTTCATCTCGCCAAAGGCTCTGAAGCCTCTGGCTCCGTCCCGGCCCGGTAGTCGCCCTGTCCAATTAAACGATACACATCTCGCTCACACCCGGCTGAGCCGTCCCGGGCTTACATGGGGGGGGGGATCCTGTGGGAGGAGCGGGGGAGGTCACGCTGACCGCAGGAGCCAACGGGCTCGTTAATCTCGACAGACGTAAGAGGCCTTCTCGTTTTCACGGCGTCTCCTTCAACGCAGCACGATGTTCATTTAGCAAATGGTCCACTTAGAGTCAAACAGACCGTGAAGCCGGGGGCGCTTTGGGGGCGGGGCTACACATCATCGGTAAACACAGTGTCTAAAGCGGAACGCTTGTGAGGGATTATTTGTGGAGAAACTCAGTTTTAACAAATCTGTTGATTAAAATCAACAAAATCATGTGTTGGTTCTTCTGAGATTGTGTTGAGTCAAAGATGAACGTCCTGCAAACGATGGAACCAATGGAAACCGCTGGAAAGAAAGAAACAAGCCAACCAACGAGCAGGTGAAGTCATTCCTCTCACTTTCACTTTGGCTGCAGCTTTTGAACATGAAGGTCACGGACTGGTTGCCCCCCCTTATAGAGGTCAGCGGGGGTCAGGCTCTCATTAAGACTACAGCAGCACATTAGTGAGTAGCTCCGGGTCGGGCAGAGGGACGCAGCGCCAATCAATACGAGAAACAACAATGACATCATGTCAACAAATGACGGAACACGACTTGGCGTCGTAAAGAGAAGGATCGAGAGCCAATCCTTCATGTTCTGAAGCTCCCACGTTCCCACCCTGCACAAACAACGTGGGCGCGCCGCTATCGGACAATTACACGAGTTCCCTGCAGGTGAGAATGTGACCTTTGACCCGCTGAGAGTGACTGAAGGCCCGCTGCTTCGTGCTCTGTGCGGGGACCTGTTCAAGCCATCCGCACACCCGCCGTGCTCTCAACACAGGGGTTGGGTCTTGACCTTTGACCCCAATGAGCTTGGGACCCCACCCAGCGTTCAGGGCGAGCCTGGTGGAGGGTCCTAGTGGTTAAATGGAGTCCGCCTTGCTGAATGGTAAGACACAAACTCTTTACAGATGTTCGGAAAGAAGTGCCCCGACCCCTGAACTCTGAATGAGGAAGAACAATCGACCGGCTCTTTGACCACTAGCCGAGCCTCTTAGATCACTAGCCGAGCCTCTTAGACCACTAGCCGAGCCTCTTAGACCACTAGATGAGCCTCTTAGACCACTAGCCGAGCCTCTTAGACCACTAGCCGAGCCTTTTAGACCACTAGACGAGCCTTAGACCACTAGCCGAGCCTTTTAGACCACTAGCCGAGCCTTAGACCACTAGCCGAGCCTCTTAGACCACTAGCCGAGCCTCTTAGACCACTAGCCGAGCCTCTTAGACCACTAGCCGAGCCTTAGACCACTAGATGAGCCTCTTAGACCACTAGCCGAGCCTCTTAGACCACTAGCCGAGCCTTTTAGACCACTAGACGAGCCTTTTAGACCACTAGCAGAGCCTCTTAGACCACTAGCCGAGCCTCTTAGACCACTAGCCGAGCCTTTTAGACCACTAGACGAGCCTTAGACCACTAGCCGAGCCTTTTAGACCACTAGCCGAGCCTTTTAGACCACTAGCCGAGCCTTAGACCACTAGCCGAGCCTTAGACCACTAGCCGAGCCTCTTAGACCACTAGATGAGCCTCTTAGACCACTAGCCGAAGCCTCTTAGACCACTAGCCGAGCCTCTTAGACCACTAGCCGAGCCTTAGACCACTAGCCGAGCCTTAGACCACTAGATGAGCCTCTTAGACCACTAGCCGAGCCTCTTAGACCACTAGGCGAGCCTTTTAGACCACTAGCAGAGCCTCTTAGACCACTAGCCGAGCCTCTTAGACCACTAGCCGAGCTTTTTAGACCACTAGACGAGCCTTAGACCACTAGCCGAGCCTTTTAGACCACTAGCCGAGCCTCTTAGACCACTAGCCGAGCCTCTTAGACCACTAGGCCTTTAGACCACTAGACGAGCCTTAGACCACTAGCCGAGCCTTAGACCACTAGCCGAGCCTTTTAGACCACTAGCCGAGCCTCTTAGACCACTAGCCGAGCCTCTTAGACCACTAGCCGAGCCTCTTAGACCACTAGCCGAGCCTTAGACCACTAGCCGAGCCTCTTAGACCACTAGCCGAGCCTCTTAGACCACTAGATGAGCCTCTTAGACCACTAGCCGAGCCTCTTAGACCACTAGCCGAGCCTCTTAGACCACTAGCCGAGCCTTTTAGACCACTAGACGAGCCTTAGACCACTAGCCGAGCCTTAGACCACTAGCCGAGCCTTTTAGACCACTAGCCGAGCCTCTTAGACCACTAGCCGAGCCTCTTAGACCACTAGCCGAGCCTCTTAGACCACTAGCCGAGCCTTAGACCACTAGCCGAGCCTTTTAGACCACTAGCCGAGCCTCTTAGACCACTAGCTGAGGCTCTTAGACCTCTTAGGCCTCTTTGTGGCCCTGGGAGCTGGTCAGCATTGTGTTTACGAGACAAAAATACATCCAAAGATGTTGATTGCTGCCGAAATGTCTGGACTCTCAACCACCTTCCCTTCTCTTCGCTTCACTTCTTGGGAGGACACACCGGGAACACCGTCATACCTCGGGGATTATGAGATTATCTTTTCACAGCCACTTTGACTGACGGTCTTGGCAGCAGCTGTGGGAAAGCATGCAAAGATGCACGCGAGTAACGCAGAAACTCTCCAACATTCAAAACCAACTGAGAAAAGGAAAAAACTCCCTCTGAGGTTTGATAACTATAAGAAACATCGTGTCCGTCAGGCTTCCTCTGCGGACACGCAGTGAAACGCAGCAACATCAAAGCACGGAGCAGAAAACTCCGTACAAAAATCTGACGGGACCTCAACTGTGATGGAGGTCAGGACTGGATGTCCACGGCACCTCCAGGCCCATCTGTCTCACAGGGTGCAAAATGAAGAGGATTTGGCCATTAAAAACATAAAACGACGACTCTCGTGTGGAAGATGAGGATTTAAAAGTCCTGTGACATCACAGTCCCGGTTCTGAAGCTACACGCTCGGTGTTCCGTGGTCATCAGATCAGAATCAGCTGCCAACAAAGTTATCGGAGAGACACAAACTGAGCGCTGAGCTAAACCTCAGAGTCCAAGTAGACTGAAGTTTATGATATTAATATACATATGAGGAGACAAACCCCCCCCCCCCCAACATATACAACTCCACCTCTGTTGCGGGAATAGATCAAATATGAGGCGGGTATTTATAGCTGGTGACATTTGTGAGATGAAGGTAGGGAAGCCGGATGGGACGGGATGGAATGTGGAAAGATTACCTCACAAACCACTGGATACCCCCCCCCCCCCCCCCCCCCCCCCCCCACCCCACAGGGTTATCTAAACGGCTTTGAGACAAGTTTCCCTCATTGCAAAAGGCTCCAATATGCTGCACGTTGCTGTGATGAGAGAAAAGCCTGGAATGTGTCACCTCCATCCTTCACCGAGCTGCAAGAAGAGCTTCAAGGGCTTTGCAGCTCCTTGCAAGCAAAACATAGAACTCACAGTAAATATTTAGAAAAGGCACCACATGCGACCCAGTCACAGCACAAACAGCCCCCCCCCCCCCCCCCCCCCCCCCCCCCCCCCCCCCCCCCTCCCAGCGGGCCCGCGCCCTCCCGATGAACCCCGCGGGCAGCCTCACCTCGTCAGGGGGGAGGAGGACATGATGGTGGATCCTGGGTCAGGTTAGTTGCATTCAGGTGCCGCTTGGATCCCGCGTCACGGGGCGAAAGGTCGCGGCGCGGACGCGCGGCGCGTCCCGGCTGCGCGCTGCGGCGCACGTTCCATGGAGCCGCTCTCCCGCGGAGCTTCTGCTTCGCGCCCCTTTCAACCTCGTTTGTTCCTTCAAGTGGAACGTTTGGATCCTCAGCTGCAGAGCCTCCAAAAGGCGGTGACGCAGTTCCAAAAACGCACCACGTCAGGTGTGGAAGAGCACGCGCGCCTTCTGCTGAACGTCCAGGTGCGAAGAAACTAAACTAAACTGGAAGAACAGCAGCGGGATTCACATTATTCCGGAGGGAAGAGTCATTGTTCAGCAGGTGAGCTGGAGCTCCAGACGGGAATCCACTCAGAGCGAACGGCTCCAATCAGCGCGCCGTGCGGCGGAAATAAAGAGCCACCGGGCGCGCACGACGAGTCCTGCATCGCGCACGCGACTCTCTCTCTCTCTCTCTCTCTCTCTCTCTCTCTCTCTCTCTCTCTCTCTCTCTCTCTCTCTCTCTCTCTCTCTCTCGCCACCTGAGCGCTGCATTCCTGCGGTGAACGCGCCTCTCTCCTCCAATCACAGCACAGCAGCAAACGTTAAACGTATCACTTAACTATTATAACTTATTGGTGCAATACATACATGAATATGTTTTAGTGATAAAAAAAAATAAACGTTAAAAAAGATAAAGAAATCGTAAACTTGGTGAGTCGTTAAACTGACTAAATGTACGACGATCTCTTATTATTTCTAGATGTATTTTTTTATTTATGTAAATATAAGACAAAATGGACAAACATTAAACTAATCCATGTCGGGTCCGTGGGGACATTCAGAATTATTTTAGTTCACAAACTATATTAAGAATTTCCCACTTTGTAAAAGTGAAAAGTACACAAACTGCTGTTGACTCTATAAACCACTTTCACTGATAAAACATGTTTCATCATTATTATTATTATCATTCTAACACCTTATGTTGCAGTGAAAGCAGTGCATTCTGGGAGTCATCGCGCTTGTTCCCATCATAGACTATGAGCCATTGTATGCTTACAGCAGAGAACCAACAGTCGCTTGATGGTGAAAACAGGACGAAGGGACGTTTCCCCCGAGCTGTGCAGGGATTTCAACACGCAACCTCTCCTGGAGGATCCGTCACAGCTAGCCGGGGTAAATATTATGGCCTGTCAGGCCTCACTGGATGTGACGTCTCCGTCGACGGAATCCCGTCCAAATGTCCCACGTAAATAAATGTCATTTAAAAAGGAAAGGAAACAGGAAGCACCATAATGGCGGGGAACCAATTCATTTGTTGGGAACTATTTTCAATAGCTGATGGATGCACATTTGGTTGCTATGGAGACGATCTGGTGACGCCACGATTATATACCTGTTATTATACAACTTCCTCTGAAGGCCAGTTGATGCACTGCTTCATGTCTTGTGAAGTCCATATAACAATCCTTCTTTGTTGTGTACAGGGACGCCTCGTCCTTTAGTTTTGTCCCACACTGTGTCTCGTGCTCCCCGGCTTGAGACGCTGGGTGTCGTCACGTCCAGCTGTGCAGCTCAGTCGTCCTAAACGCTCCCAGATGTGTGTACCGACCCTGTCGGCGGTGACAGAGAGGCTCCCCTGTACCTGTACACACACATAATGATTAGTGGACTTCTTCTCCGAGGTCTCAGTGCTTGTCTCTGCTTGCAGAGGCCCGACCCCCCCCCCCCCCACCCCCCACCTACCCCCCCCCCCTCCTATGAGCACACTTCCCCGTTTACAACTCCGCCTTGTTGAGGAGAAGCACGCAAAGGAGCCACTTACATTAATGGGGAGGGTTGCGTAAGAGGGGGGAGTTGGAGAGTTACTCCCCCCCCCGACCCCCCCTCACACATCGTTTACGTTACACAGCTGCAGCTTCGTTTGCTGGAGGCAAAAACACATAAACAGAAAGAAAACATTAAAAAAACACCAAAAGGGGGCACTGATTTGTTAATGTCGTTACCACGGCAACAAGCAAGCGACTGAGACCGGAAACCCATGTTTACAAAGTTTACTGAGGAAATAAATCCAGAGAGAAGTAGAGTCATTTCCTCATAGACGTCTATGGGAGCAGAGGAGTCGCCCCCTGCTGGTCACTACAGAGAAGTAGAGTCATTTCCTCATAGACGTCTATGGGAGCAGAGGAGTCGCCCCCTGCTGGTCACTACAGAGAAGTAGAGTCATTTCCTCATAGACGTCTATGGGAGCAGAGGAGTCGCCCCCTGCTGGTCACTACAGAGAAGTAGAGTCATTTCCTCATAGACGTCTATGGGAGCAGAAGAGTCGCCCCCTGCTGGTCACTACAGAGAAGTAGAGTCATTTCCTCATAGACGTCTATGGGAGCAGAGGAGTCGCCCCCTGCTGGTCACTACAGAGAAGTAGAGTCATTTCCTCATAGACGTCTATGGGAGCAGAGGAGTCGCCCCCTGCTGGTCACTACAGAGAAGTAGTCATTTCCTCATAGACGTCTATGGGAGCAGAGGATTACTCTGTATGAAATACAATAATCACGTAGAGCAGCAAATTAATACTGAAAATGAGATTGATTTTCCCCTTCAGACTTCAAGCCCCCTCCAAAACAAAACACATGAGAAGAAGAAGAGTATGAGAACTCTCTGACATGCGCAACAAGGTGAGGCGTCCCAGCATGCATCACGGGCGTATTCGAAGCGGAGGTGTCTGGATGAACGTCTTCAGAAGAGCCTGCAGGCTCCTCCTGCTTCCATCTGGAGCTGTCCTCCATAACCCTGGCAACACGCGAGCGCACAGGTGGACGCGGCGTCACCATGGGTTCAATGCCCACCATAGGTTCAATGCCCAGGGTTCACTCAGGTCATTACAGGAGGCGGAAACAAAACAAACAGCTGGCAGCCGAGAGAGAATAACACACACAAGCATGTTCTCTTACTCACACACACACACACACACACACACACACACACACAGACACACACACAGCAGCCTCCAGTAAACACCACCCACCACATTTACTGGGCTGTTTTACGGGAAGCAAACAGCGGCGAGCTGCTAAAACCCGCCGAGCCGCCGGACGGGAGGGATGCTTGGGGACGTGGCGCGATGCAGAGAAGGCTCGACCTCTCTGGAGCATCGCACGCGACCTCGTGATTGGCAGGTCTACAAATGTTCAGCTAATCCTCTTTAACCTGTAGCATTAAAGGATGGCGGAGGTAGTCTGCCAGTTCCACCGGCATCGACCCGATCAGAGCTGCCGCTCATCCGTCAATAGGACGCTGCTGTTATAAGAGGGCGTGATGTTACTCTTTACAGTGCTGTGCGTCCAGGATTGTTTGTCATTGCACAACTTTAGTTTACAAGTAACTATGTTTATGTGTTGATGCAGTTAATCCTCAAAAAGGATTTACAATGGGCCTTCCTCTTAGTCACACGCACACACACACACACACACAGAACGAAGCATAAACATTAATGCCGTCAAAAAGCAGTTCTCTCATTGACTTTCTGTGTAAATGTTTCTATCTCCTCTGTAATCGTTATTACAAACCAAACAAGAAAGAAAAGCCAGACTTGTGATATGATCACCAGTTATTTTATAATATCAGAGTTATGTTATATTGTTTTATTATATTGTTATGTTATATTCATCCGGCGGGGCGTAGGTTCAACACCCCCCTAAATGAACCAGGCTCAGTTCAGTCAAATTATTATCCAAAAAATTAATTCAAACTACTATGAAAGCAGTTTGCAGCTGGAGCTCATTAATCACTTTCATGCAGCAGCTTGATTCAGTTCTACATCAGGTTCCCACCAGCTGGATGGTACACATCTACACAACAACGCCTACACACCTACACACACACTAGCACGTCTACACACACCATCCTCAGAGGAATTTGAAGCTGGCATGCTGACCTGCCCAGACTCCCTGTGTGGACCAACTCCAGCTCTCTGACTGATGACTGTGATTATCAGTTCAGCTGCATCCCTCTGTGTGTGTGTGTGTGTGTGTGTGTGTGTCCGCACATTGTTTTGGGAACTCACTCCTAGATTGTTTTCAGTGTTTGGCTGATTTACAGCAGCTCAGTGTCCATCTGCTTGACTACACTGTCCCCGCGCAGTGTGTGCATATATATAAATATACACACAAACACACACACACGGGCCTTGAATCTCTGGGGTTTCCGTGGATAAAGAGCAGTGAGTGGACTCACAGTAGCAACATGCTGCAGGAAACAATCCTCTACTGGCTGCAGGTGCTAATGAAGAGCAGAAGCTACATGTCTTTGATTTATCCACGTCCTCGTGTCTCTTCTGCAGCTCTGCACCGAGTCCCCCATCACTTCCCCGTGGGACGGAGGATGTCCTACAGCCTGTAGAGCCATCAACATTTGACCAAATTGCTGACATTTATTTTGGCTGAGGACAAAAGACATTTTGCATCACGAGCTCAGGGGACGAGCCTATTCGACGTGTCCATTGACCTCTGACCCCCGACCTCTTCTTCAGCACTCCGCCCAGCTCAACAAAACCAAACACATGGAACGACTTCTGCAAGAAAAACAATACGGGCAAACTGCAGCACCCTGCTGCCCCCTAGTGGCAGGAACGACCTCCACACGACCTTCAACACAGTACAGGGTTTATTGTATATTCAGAAAAGAGAAGCACTAGAAGATACATTATACAAGAACATCTTTATATCTATAATCAAATGACATTACACCTAAAGAAAAGTAACAGTGGACAAAAATATCTTTAAATAACAGAACTGTACATTCTCTTTAATAAGCAACTAAAAATAGTAACAAAATAAAGAGTGAGACTGGGAAAGAAAAGGACGGGCGGTTAGAGATTCCACTTTATGATGCAGGTCTCTGCTGGAATATGAAAAGTCACAAAGTAATACAGTAAGGCAGCAGAAGGCGAACGTTTACACGGCAGGAAACAAAAGGGTAAATTAAAAGTCAAAGTGTCTTTAAGAGCTAATAAAGGGAAACAGGCGAGACTGCATATAGACTTCATTTCATAGTCGACGTGTCACTGCGTCCACACAGTGCAGCTTCAGCACCTTCGGGCCGACAACAAAAAGAAAAACAAGTGCCACCTTTTTATGCATGAAGTCGACAAAAAAAAATAACGTTGCACAAGTTCCTTTAAATTGTTTTCGGTATAAACGTGCTCTTGTTGACTCCTCTCACACCGTGGACACTGGACACATGTAATATTGCGATTTAGGGCCATTTTGACTCCTCCCACGTTCGCAAAAAAAAAAAAAAAAAACCTGTTCAACAGGTTTCACTTGATTGAAAGAGTTGCATAGCTTTAAGAAACAATATTTAGAAAAGCATCTGACTTGGTAGAAACGGACACTAGAGGGCGCTCACCGCCGCGTGCGGCTGAGTGATTACATAACAGGAGCTCTTTGCACAAACATGTCGTCATAGGATCATGAGAGCCTACAGAACATACATTTTCTAACATGTGAAAACTAAACAGCCGCTGCTGGTGTTGTTTCTAAAATGTGAGAATGAGGAGTGACGGAACGTCGCTTTTCTTACCGATGGCGTCTCTCGACTTCTTTGGGTTAGCAGGTAGAAAACAACCACATTACACGTGTTGAAGCGATCAGTGCAAAAGTGCAATGTTACATGATGTCCGATGTCCACATGTTCACAGCCGGAGGGGGGGGGAGGGGGGCCTTATTCACAACACTTTAAAAAAGTACAATAAAAGCGGCATTACAAGTTCGTACAAAATTTAAAATGCAAACGCAAAGGTCAGCAATAAATTTACACCTGAAAATAAAGTTTTTGCTTTAGAGGGATTTTGAGGCAGTCCCAGTGCCGTCAAGACTCCAACCAAATCTCAAGGGAAAATATAGCATTTATTTAAAATATCTTTTTATTTACTTAATCTCTGGATCGGAAATTCAAAAATCTATATTCTTAAGTAATATTTACTTATTAAAACCTCATTCTGTAAACAGTTTGCCCTTTTTGTTGAGTTTGAAAACGCATCCTAATTTGACTGAAATTGAGGGTTTTATATATATGTATATATATAGATCTATGTATATAATATATTGTATATATGCACATGCATGTACATAAACATCTGAGGCAAAACATCTAAAAAATAATCTGACACCATATGTAAAGAAATATATTTCAAGCTAAAGCGGTCATCCATTTAGTCTTCATTTCTACCACGATTGTTCACGAGCCTGAACGTCACTTCACATGTCACTGCTCCTGGCGCGCCAGATGTTTCACCACCGGCACGGGTCACTGCCAGATGTTTTACTATAAAACACAACTCTCGAGCAGCCAGACGTGTCGTCAGTGAAGTTGGGAGTCGGTCTGTGTGGGGGTTTTTTTCTGCTGCTCTACGGTGTGTAACCATGGCAATTAGGTTACCATGGCTTCAGGGAGCTGGTGAGAGAGAGAGAGAGAGAGAGAGAGAGAGAGAGAGAGAGAGAGAGAGAGAGAGAGAGAGAGAGAGAGAGAGAGAGAGAGAGAGAGAGAGAGAGAGAGATAGTCACGTGTTTGTCAGAGTCTTCTTGGTTGAGAGGTGGGGGGGGGGGCAAAGGGAGAAGGGGAGGGGGGTTGTTTGAATCTCAAACTGCATCGATCGGCCTCGTTTCAATAAACGTCTTGAGCATTGCGACGTCACGCGAGGACCTCAGCGTGCGCATAGTGGCGGCGTCTTTCACATTTGAATGCATCTCCGTGCCCCCCCCCCCCCCCGTGGTGGAGATGGGGGGGGGGGGGGGGGGGGCGCTCTACAGCCGGTCGCTGCGGAAGGAGTCCTCCACCGACGGGTCGGGCAGCACCATGTCGGGGTCGCTGAGCATGCTCAGGCCGTCCAGGCTGAGGGGCTCGATGCGCAGCTCGTCCTCCAGCGGGAAGCAGCCCTCCGAGTCGAAGCACTCGGGCACCGAGGAGAGGGCGCTGCCGATGTCCTTCGACAGGTTGGGGTTGGAGTCATCTGAGAGAGGGGAGAGGGGAGAGGGGGGGGACAGATGATGGTTGGTGGAGGTTTCGCTTCTGTTCGCCAACAGCCTCACCCGCCCTCGTCATTAGTTACGGCGGCTCCTCCAACAAACACGCTCTCCTCGTGCTCCCTTTCCCGAGGAACCAGCTGTCTTCGCTCGTTACTATTCTGTGATGAGCAGAATAGTAACGAGCACCGGTCTAAAGCCCTGCAGCCTCACCAGTGAGTATGATGTTGGGCAGTCCGCCGCTGCAGTTGGGGTACAGCATGTTGGACCTCATGTGCATCGGGTCCTGCAGGCTGCCGCCCTGGGAGTAGTACAGCAGAGGGGAGGAGGAAGGGTCGAAGAAGGAGCCTGCCGCCGTGGAGCTCATCGCGTTTTCCAGCAGGGCGAACTGGTCCAACTGTGACGGGAAGAGGGCGAGGGGGGGGGGGGAAAGAAATGGCAAACGAAAAAGACGAGAATCAGTTCTGTCGAGGTTCTTGGACCAAAGAAAAAAAAAAAAAAAAAAACGATCCGGCTTCTTCTGCACTGCGTTCTGACAGGAAGTTTAATACAACGAAAACATGAACTGATGCCAATTTCGGCATAAACATTCCCTCATCGGATTTCTGGTAACAGCCAAAAGTAAAAGTCTCTTCTTTAGTAGTAGCCATGTTGTTAATTCAATATTCTACATTCTCCCCGTTGTACGTTTTTACATCCACAGCTCATCCATTGGCAGCATGTGTAAGGCGTCATTCTCCTGACCAGCAGGGGGCGACTCCTCTGGTCCCATAGAGCTCTATGAGGAAATGACTTCTCTCTTTATTTGTTCCCACAGTAAACATGGGTTTATGCTCTCAGACTGTAGTTTTAGGTCTTTTTTAATACAACACAATGTTTATTTAGTAAATTATGGTCCATTTAGAGTAAAATGTTTTAGGGCGGGGCTACTGTGATTGACACGTTGCTGCTAAAGACGGTTACGGTGTCACTACGGAACATAATCCGTATTTAAAATACGGTCCCTCTTGTTAATTAGTTGCAACCCCTCCCCCCCCCCAAAATAAATACATGGTGAGGGCCGTAATCAAAGAAACTGACAGATAAATCTCAGAACATGAACCTATTCCTTGTTGCCATTAACAACCAAATAGCACTGTTGAACAGTCTCAAGGGAGATGAATTCTGACTCACGACTCAGGCTCCTCGTGTGTGTGTGTGTGTGTGTGTGTGTGTGTACCTGATAGGGGTGGGTCTTGGTCTGGCGATTGGAAAACTGTTGCTCCATGAAGGGGTCGTTGAAGAGTGCCGCCATGTTGTTGATCTGTCAGAACAAACAAAGACCATAAAAGACTCCAGAAAAACATCGACTCTTCTGTCTGAGATGTTACATAACATGTGTGATGTAAATATGTAACGAAGGCGTCATTGAGGTTGTTATGAGACGTTAGCCAATCACAGTCAATCATTAATTGTTTAGTGATGAGAATCTTTTTTTCATTTCATTTCTTGCTGAATGTCTTCAGGATTTGGACTTTTGGTCGAACCAATCTAGAGATTTTTGGAAAATATTGACACATTACAAACACACGGTTCATTCCCGGAGCCTGGGTTGGTTTTAAGCAATGGCTATCAAATGCTCTTAACAGCTTAACTTTTAATTTGAACAGAAGAAAGTAGATAACTAGTGTAATAATACAACCATCTATAAATCCCTCTCAATGTCCAGATTAAATATTTACTGAACGTAAACCTCAAGCTATGGGACACAAATCATGTGTTCCACAATGCACACGTATTAAACATTAAACAGAAGCACAAAACACAGGAATAAAAACTGAACAAAGTAACACGACCGAGTGGGTTGGTTTTCCATCCTCTGCCGCCCCCACCAACCCCCCCACCCCCCTCTGTCAGTCACCAGCCGCCGTGTGGTTTAATAAAGTTACAATGTTGGATCCAATCTCCTGCATTCATGTCTGCTCTGCAGGGAGATAAAGCCAATTACGCCCCAAAGAGTGAACAGAACACCGCAAAAACAAAATATGATTTAATGTGTGCGTGTGTGTGTGTGAGCGAGGCAGAGACCCTCTTTATGGGGCTTACTTGACTCGTGTTGAAGTCCAGAGGGGAAAGAGGCTGCTGTTGTTGCTGCTGTTGTTGTTGCTGCTGCTGCTGCTGCTGTTGTTGTTGTTGTTGTTGTTGTTGTTGTTGTTGTTGCTGCTGCTGCTGATGCTGCTGATGTTGCTGATGTTGCTGATGTTGCTGATGTTGCTGATGTTGCTGCTGTTGCTGATGTTGCTGCTGTTGCTGCTGCTGTTGCTGCTGCTGTTGCTGCTGCTGGTGCTGATGTTGCTGCTGTTGCTGATGTTGCTGCTGCTGCTGTTGTTGCTGGTGGTGCTGTTGTTGCTGGTGGTGCTGTTGTTGCTGGTGGTGCTGTTGTTGCTGGTGGTGCTGATGGTGCTGCCGTCCGTGGTCCACTGCATGCTGGGCTTGCTGGTAGAGCGGATAGGGTGGAGGCGGCTCCCTTGGCATGTTGCTGGTATCCAAAGCAACTCCCTACAGAGGACAGAAAGAGCCAGCAGGAGTCACTGAAGACCGTTTAGTCCGATTTGTGCTTCCAAAGGCGAGTTCCAGAGAAAAAATAATTCTTATTCTGCACCAACAGATTAGGATTCTCTTCAGATTAACAGTCGTACAACCGGTTTGCAAAATAAAAGACAAAAGTCAAATTGTATTCCCGTTTCGCTCCTCCAGAGAAGAGCTGTAAATCTTCGAGGCGGGCCTACCTGCGTGATGGGGGACAGCGAGGGGGACATGGTGGGGGACATCTGCTTGGACAGAGCCCTGCGCTGCTCGCTGCCAGGAGACAGGGTGAGGGGGCTGATGGGAGCCGGCCGCCGCCGGGGGGAGTTGCTGGACAGACGCAAGGACGAGTTGATGGACGGGTTGCTGAGCGACGACTGCAGCTGGCAGTTGTTGAGGGACACCTGGATGGACGGGTTGCTCAGAGACGAGGACAGACCTGCACGAGGAGGGGTTACCATGCATCAGAATAAACTACTGTGAAGCAGATATGTGAAACCAAAACACTGCATTGTGAGACCGGGGAGAGAGAGACAGAGCAGAAGGGAAGGAGAAAAAGAGGACAGGGGACGGGGGTCCGAAGGGGAAAGAAAAGAGCCGATTGTAGCGAGCAGGGACGGGGTCAAAGAGCTCCGCTGCTCGGCCGAGATGAACTTCGCTCCACGTGGGAGGGAGACACAGAGAGGGAGCGACAGAGCGCTCATTCAAAGGCCGATCCAGAATGTGAGGAGGCAACAAGTGCGTTCGATAACACGCCCAACGTCAGCGTGGACCCTGGTTACAGCTGCGTTGCTAAGCGACATTCATTCATGTCCCTCAGTACGTCACAAAAGGAAGGGAAAGACGCAGAGGAAGAAAATGCCAGTGCACAGAACTTTCATTTCCTTCAAAGCGGCAGTAGTGCATTTCAGAATAATCTATCGCACTCCACCCACCCTGCGACTGGCCGATGCCGAGGTGCATCATGGCGGCCGGCAGGTTCCCGGTGCTGCTGCCGCCGCTCAGGTGGGAGAAGCTCCCGTTGTCCTCCGGGTCCAGCGGCGTGGAGAGCGGCGAGGCGAAGTGCAGGTTGCTGAGGTCGGGCAGGGAGCCGCTGGTGTTCAGCAGGCCCTGGTAGTGGGACAGGCCCGGGCTCTGCTCCGGGGACGGGAATATACTGCAGGGAGGGGGGGGGGGGGGGGGTGGGGGGACAGCGCCTTTCAATTCATGTCATCATTCAAACTGCATAATAAAAAGAGGCTTCTTCTTCTTCACACACACACACAATTTTTTTATCTCATTTCCATTTCTGCTCATATGCTGAATAGCCAGGCGAGTGTATGAGCAGCAACAGTGACTCATTGTTGTACGTACCACACACACACACACACACACGCACACACGCACTGTGTGATGATTAATGATTCTCTAATGAAAACAGACGGCCGTTGGCTTCCAGGTCCTGACACGACAGCGGCTGATGCTTGCCGAGGGAACACAAAGCCCCCGGAATGCGGTTGTGTTCTCTGTGAGGAGGCGTGAGGCGGAACAGACGTCCCGTCCGAGGAGTCGGGAATGTGAGCCGTTTTGTTTCTGTTGACTCGCCGAGTCAGCGTTTATCGCTCGTTACAACAGGAGGACTGGTGGCGATTTTGTAACGATTAAATCAAAAAGACGGCAAAAAGGTTTATTTGTGGTGAAGCAGCAAAAAAAAAAAAAAAAATACACTTTCAGACTTACTTTATTCCAGGCACTTCACAAGATTTAGGCCTCGATGCCAGAGACTGGACCTAAAACACAAAAAATAAACCCATTTGTTAAACCTATAATAATAATAATAATATATACATACAGTTGCCTACAAGTGGTATACTGGTACTAGAATTTAAGCAGAAACGTACAATAACCCGTTTCACTGACCAGACCACGGAGGAACCGCTGATCATAGAGCAGAGTTTAACCAATACGGATGACTCCTCTAAGGCCGCCGCTGGGATCAATACCGTATGTGACCTCATCGGGCCCACAGGAGAGACCTGCATTGATAACGAGCCTCTGTGTCCCGGAGTGAGCCGTTATCCTGCCGACCGGCCGTATCTTAACATCAATGCCACCTGCCAGGTCGGCCGAGCGGTCACAACCACGGACCCGTTGGTTCAGTCGTTTTCATTGTCACTATGGCAACAGTGCAGCCGGTACGCAGATGACGCTCTGCTTCCCCGCGGCGCATCACTGGGACATTGTGCTCACCTTCTTGGCCTCCCACAGCTGCTTGGGCAGCGGCTTACTGACCCCGATCAGACCCTCCTCGTTGGTCTGGGCGGGGAAGGAGAACACTGCGGCGAGGAAGGCCAGTTAAGACACGCGTGTTCCTGTCCAACGATGAATGACATTAACCAGCTCTTGATGACCTGAGGAACCTGCTACTCACCATTCCCAGAGCCGTCGACCTCCGCCTCGTTTACGCTCGCTGCATTCCAGCCTCCACGAGGAAGAAAACAGATTCATGTGATTAATGGGAGGGAAAAAAAGCAAAAACCTAGAACCTAATTCATTCCTAACCTATAGATTTGTATTAAGGAGTCAGGCTTAAAGGTTTGTACCAGAGGTTTCAAACTAAAAGCCCCAACAGGCTGTGTGTGAGTGTTGTTCTCTCACCATTGCGCTGGAGGGGACCTCGACCCATCTGCTGGTTCATGCCAAAGGGATCCTGGGGGTTCGGGTTCATGGCGCTCGTGTGCAGAGCCGAGTCGGAGTTGGTTCTGTGTGGGTCGAAGGAGGAGGAGGAAGACGATGAGAAGTGTTCCAGCACCTTGGACAGAGGCAGAGGACTCCTCGGGGCCGTGACGTGAGTCATCCTGCTCGCCGTTCCGCCTCCACACACATACAATCTGCGCTGATCGCACTTCCTTTACTCACAATAACACCCTCATACCCGCAGTCTGGGAGGGATTGAATAACGATGCAAATGTTTGTTATACGTAAATGTACCAATACAGGGAAATCGCAGCTACAACACATGTTGTTGTTCTAATACGAGCTGTGAGGTCAAAGGTGTTTCACGCTCACACAGGAGTCCGTCCCTACTTGCACATGTAGAGTAATAACCGTAGCAAACACGCTACGTCTGATTCCTCCATAATAGGATGCTTACAATCAGTGATGGTGCTCAAATAGCGGCGTCAGAATAAGTTTAAAGGGCCAGTGTCAAGCAGTTTGTGTGATCCACAGTCAGAAAAGGGATGTGGTTCGTCTTCATTGTTGTCAGCTCAAAGTGGATTTTCTTTGAATTCCGAAAATCTTCAAAAGTTGTGAAATGCGAAGGAGCCTTGATGTTAGAGGATGACGGAGCCGCGAGTCCTAAAGCTGGATTAGTAAGAGAGGAACTATTAGTTCATGTTTCAGGAGAGAGACAAAAACAACACAGATCGACCGTGAGCAGCCTGGAGGCGAGGTGTGTGACAGCCTTCTATGTCAGTGCTTGGGGGGGGAAGAAAAGGGGGGATTACTGAGATGTCAGAGATCAGGCGCAGATTTTGAAAAGGATTGTGACCAGATTGCAAAAGAGACAAGGAGCAGAACCGTCGGCCTCTGTGTGAGCGAGGCGTCAAGCGGCAAAGCGACACAGAAGGGGAAGAAGAGAGTTGGAGGGGTCAAGGGTCACCTGTTGAGTTGTGATAATAATCTCAACCCAGGCCGTTTTTCCTCGGTCCATGGCTGCTGTTCCCTTCAGAGAGAGAGAGAGAGAGAGAGGACGGACATTTACTGGATGAGAGGAGAGCCCCGGCCTTTAAGAGTTTGTGTGAAGAAGAGAAAATACATTAAGAACGACGCGCCTCGCGTGGAAGGAAGACCCTGGAGAAATACTCGAGATCCGACAGAGGGGGGAAATGTGAAGACACCATTGTAAACCTGAAACCGGCGAGCTAATGGGGATGAATGGGGGGCGGGGATGAGAGCGACTGCTGAACGAATGGCTTCCCACAGAGAGGAACCACGTAGAACCTTCGATGTGGAGGGCCATCGTCCTCAAACCTTGACTGAGTGGATTCTTGTGAAGCACTCCAAAGCCCTAACGAGTACAACCAATCTGCTGAAAACCCACAAAAGCACCACAGTGAATCTTGAGGTCACTTCCGTAGGCCCGGCTCTCCGGAGTGAGGGTCTCGCCTGCAGTGTGACCTCATCAGAAGGATCGGTACCGATGCTCTGGTGGTTGTGACCCTGAAAGGGAATGGACCTCAGCTCCTCCTCTAGCTGAAGCAAGAGGCAGCCTCCGGGGGACTTGACAGACACGGAGAGTTATCATTTACTTCAGATTGGCTGAATACTTTTGAACCCTGGTTGTGTTCCACACGGGGTTAAGGAATCTGGTTAATGTGTTCACGGCCCTCATGTGAATTAGCTCGTCCTGTTGGGTCTCTCCCCTGCGAGTGTAAACCGATGCTGATCACAACGCACACATTGAAGCGGCCACACTGCCGGAACCAAAGAGGCGTCTCCGGGGAGCTCGCTGAGAAAAGTCCTCCCGCGAGAGGCTGGTACGGGAACAGTGGGGGAGGAGGAAGGGCGTGGGACTGGGCCGAGGCTCTGACCCTGAAGCAGATGGTCTAGATGTGCGAGCAGTCCAGAACCAACACACAAGACCAGGAAAGCTCCTCTACACAACAAGCTTTCGTTAAAGCAGGCTGATCTTTCCATCTACATCTGCTGCACACCTTTGGGCGACACAAAGGGAGCATTCGTGTTTACAACAGGTTGCTCTTTGTCTACCTGAGAAGTAACCAAGCCCAAATGCATCGTTTGATCTTAATCATCGAGTGGTTTCCATTGGATCCGTTTGATGCTGGAATGTCAGCGACGGGTCGGGAAGGTCTTCTCATGACCAATAGCTCATCGTGGGCCTCTCGGGATGGGTTTTGGAATGATGGGAAATCCTGACTTCTCCCCCTGAATCCAGAGGGACGGTTAGAGGCTGTGTGAACCGCTGCCCCCCCCCCCCCCCTCGCTGTCACGCCTGACGATCCCTGAGCTACGGCTCGGAACAGGATGACTATTTACTATCTAATTATCTACTTACGGGACCAATCAGCGCGTTCTATGTGGAAGGCCAGCCGGCGTTGACGGTGAACAGCAGCTATCTAGGTTTGCCCCGAAAGATGAGTAAGGAGAAGAGGAAGAAGCAGATTTCTATTACATCATCCTTTCATATCCAGTGTCTGCTACAAGTAATATAATAACAAGAGTTGAAATCATCTCACTTGTACTACAAAGCAACTACGTCTCCAACACATATTACAGGCAGGGAAAATTTTTGCCAGCGTGACAGTGAAACGGACGAGGATATGCAGAGGAGGCACAATGCATGCTGGTACATAAAGGGCCTGTTGGCAACGCTCCGGGGGGGCGGGTGGGGGCTCTGCCTTCTGGGTCAATAAGACCACTGAGGAATTTATTGCTGCCATTGACTACATTTGCCATTAAGGCAAAGCAGGTCACCCGCCTTTGAGTCGGCGCAGTGATCAGGAAAATAAACCTTTGCTCTTCTAAAAAAGGAGCGTAACTCAAGTTAAGCTGCACCTCCCTGGACTCCTCTGACCTCACATTTACCTCCCCAACAGCTTGTTACGTCTTCCTTTAGCCTTCAAGTCCCGCCAGCAGTCTGAGAGTAAAAACACAACATAGATAGCGCAAACTTACAACAGTTACGTTGCTGGCCGTGACAACACGATTAAAACGCTGTTAAATCTTATGGTCAGATTGGTGCGTGCAGGTCGGAGCCGGTCGGAGCAGGAGGCCGCGGCTCGGCCTGCGGGGCCTCGACGTGGCCGACGCCCACCCCGCGCACTGGATGATCCCAGCGCCGAGCTGTGTGAAGGTCACACAGGAACCTTCATTTGGCTCGAGGGAGATTTTCATTGCAGCACTAGAATCACAAACAGTCGCTGAGACCATGAGTGGGCATGAGTGGAGAATCACAGAGGGAATAGAAACAGAACCACAATCCAGGAACACGCAGAATGTAAATGATGGGCCCGCGCTGCCGCCGCCTTACCTTAACAAAAATAAAGATGGGCGTGTTCTCTTTTTCTCTGGCAGGACCTTTGAGTCAGCCAAGCCGTTTGTTATTTTATGTGTGTGTGCTGTGAACAATGACGAGAGGGCGTGGACGCACGGCTTCTCTCCTGCAGCACGAGCTGTTAAACATGGAGCCCGGCAGAGGAGGAGGACGACAACGACGACGAGGGGAAGAGCGGCGGGCCAAGCCGTGAAAAGAGAAAACAAAAAACCACACACACACACATACACCCCAAGAGCTTCTTGTTTTTCCAACCATCCCAGGGCCTTAATTCACTTTCTTGTAAACACTGAGGGGAAGCTGTCTGCCACAACCAGAGAGCTCACATCAAGCTCCTCCAGCGACTGCGCGGGCGGGAGGGAGGCGGGGACATAGAATGGCTGTTGGGGCTTTTGACCTTTAAAGCCAAAAAGGTCAATCTGTCATGACACCTTTAGGGAGACGGCGAGTAAACACAGCACCTGAAAAATTCTGCCCCTGGTGCATGATGGGGGGTCAATATGAAGAGACAACACTAGTGGAGAGGAGATGTTCCTGTGATCAAGTTTCAAAGAAGAGAAACACAATGATCGCATTCCATCAGCACATGCGCACACACACACACACACACACACACACACACACACTCACCTTCTCCAGTTGATGTCCAGAGGTGGGGACAGGTACACCGCTCCGTACGGGGAACTTTCTATGTGGGCTTCAGTTAAGGGAATTATTGGTACAAACACAGAAAGAACATCAGTGTGGTATCAAAGTTCCTCTTTGTGATCTTTCTAACCTTTTACTTTGTTTGTTAGCAGTCATGATTTGCTACATTAACTTGATGCGTAAGCTGAATAAACTGAAGACGAAGTGATTCAAACATGTAACATTTTCATTCACTACAACTATTACATGTATGCATTTCCAATGTCAGCAAACATCACTAGACGGAGAGCTGGAGGACATTTACACTGAGACTTTGATTCGAGGAGGAAACAAGGTGAAAGTGTTCTATTCATAGCTCGCAGCATCACAGCGTGCTTCACACGTTCAAAGGAAAGCGGGGGGGTGGGGGGGAGGACAACTTCAGAAAGGTGGCGCTCTGCCGCCATCGCTCAGCGCTTCAGGCAGACGCCGGGTATCACGACTTCTGTTTAGGTTCCAAAGTAATCGTTATCAGCAGAGAGCGAGGAGACTGGAGCCGCCATCAACACACGCGCACGAGGAGAGGGACGGAAACTATCCTGTCAAACCGGTTATTAGCCTGGTTCCTGCAGCCATAATAGCAGGTTACTAAACACAAAACCGACACACAGCTGTTTGTGTGTGTGTATCCGACCCCAAAAGTCACATTCTAAAGACAAGTGGAGATGTTACAGCCATTCCTTATTGTTCATTTTAGTTTAGTCCGTGTCCTCATTAACCTGC
The DNA here is from genome assembly GCA_021346845.1 of Apeltes quadracus. Lineage (NCBI taxonomy): Eukaryota > Metazoa > Chordata > Actinopteri > Perciformes > Gasterosteidae > Apeltes > Apeltes quadracus. Next base: position 21,342,586 of record CM037918.1, on the reverse strand, counting down.
TGTGCTCTGGCGTTGTCCCTGTTCTGCACTCATGCGACTCCCACGGAGCTTAAAGATAAATTACATTAAAACAAGGGCCGCCTTGGACTCCATGAGCGTCATCAGAGCGCTTCGTCTGTGGAGGTTTGGTGTTGTAAATGTCGTCTTTGGGGGGGTTTTCGTGAGGTGTTCCAGTCTTTACGTTAACCAAACACAGGATCTAAGGTAGAACTTTCCATACATGCTGGCAGCTCCACTGTTGTGTACATTTAAACACAATAAACAGGAACATTCAAGACGAACCGCAGAGCTCGCTAGGACCGCCCAAATTAACTCCAGCGACAGCGTCGCTCCATCTGGAAGCCTTTTACTGGTCCAACCTCCCAGTCGGCGTGAAGCACGCCAGAAACATGCGTGACGCCACGTGGAAACAGGCCGCCGCTGCGATCACATCTGTTCAGGCGCTTCGCTCGCTCACATACATGATGCGTTGGTGAGACATCGCAAGCTGGGAGGCGGGACGGCGCCCACGCGGCGTAGTGACAGGTCAGTGAATCATCTCCGCCTCGAGGCAGCCAACACACACTCGCTTATCACAATCCTACCGGGGGTGGTGGTGTGTGTGTGTGTGTGTGTGTCATTTCATGGAAATTAGGCAAATTTGGTGTGAAACCAGTTTAGGAAATGAACTCCATGTCCTGCCCCCCCCCCCCCGACCCCCCCTCACCCCAATAATACTATAATAGTCAATATGTGAAGACGGCCGAAGCCGAACATGGTGTGAAAAATGATGAAGGAAGCTCATCTCGGGGATCCACGCACTACTTCTTACAGTTTTACTGACAAGTCAATTTGGAAGTAGAGTTTGCTTAACACACGTCAATCAACTTTTAACCATAAACGTCTGCTAATCCTCCTGGGTAACTAAATTAAACGCTGAATTAAACGGTGCAGGCCGACCTCGTTCACGTCGATGTTCAAAAGGCCATTGTGGTTTTCTCACTAGGATACTCTGGGCAAATGGATTTAAAAAAAGGCTGGAGAACAAACACTTGCATATGTTCCTCACGCTGTGTGTCATGGCATTTACAGCAATCACAAACAACTGCTGCTGCTCCACTGTGCCCCAAACACACACACACACAAACAAACACACGCACACAACTACTGTCAATAACCATTAGCCACAAGCAAAGCGCGCCGAGTCTGCGTCACACTTCAGATTTTCATAATGACCAATTCTGTTTCGAGGCCATAAAACCGTCGTCACGCTGCAGACGGAGCCACAAAGAACAAATAAATCAAGCGTGAAGAGAAACCGCCTGGAAGCCACGGCGCCCACGCGAGGCGCCCCGCTTCGGTGTGGGAAGGATATCTGCCGTCCGTGCTTGTCGACGGGCCGGCGGTGGGGGGAGTTGATGCGGTTGCGGTCCCTGTGGACCCTCTCCACCAGCCCGTGGTGGCGGGTCCCTCTGGCCGAGTCCAACCCGGACGGAAAGCCGCCCTGGAGAGAGGAGGACAGAGCGAGACACGCGTGAGACCTGCGGTGGCCACGGGTTGCCTAGGCGACGAGGGGCATCGGTCAAATCGACCCTGTAGTAACATAACCAGCGACTATCGCAGGCGTCACGTCATGGCTGCAATGTTTACGTTGTCGGCTCTTCAAACACAAAGGGGGGGCGGGGGGTGAGGGGGATGGCAAACTACACAAAGCAAAGACGTTAAAGTTAACTAAGTGGGATTGGGTAGAATTCATCAGCAAGCGTCTGGATATAAATTAGTATTTGGTAAGTAACGTTACACCAGAGCGACGTTACGAGCTTCTAGGGTCCCGACAGGATCCGACTCAGACCTTTGGCTTCATTTTGTTTCATGCACTAAGAACAGCTAATAGGAAGTCAACATGTTTAATAGCTGGATGCTGCATTCTCTCCAATGACCACAGCAGGGGATGCTTCAGGGCACGGGTGTCCAAACTGCGGCCCGCGATCCATTTTCAATTGGCCCGCATGAAAGTCTACGGAGCCCCGGAGGTGACATGAAAAAAAAAAAAAACATGAGATGGTATGTACTTGGGACTAGGTTTGCGTTCGCTCGCAAAACTTTTGCTCCGCGGCGGCGATTCGGCGCTGGGCACGTCCCGCTCTGTTTTCGGGCACAATTTGCTAACTTTGAGGGTTGTTTGGAGCTCCAGGGATAGGCTGTGGTTCATTACGAAGCTCCAAGGTTAGCAGACAACCTCCAGACAACCCTCAAAGTTAGCAAATTGAAATCCGAAAACGGAGCGCCTGAATCAGACACAAACCTAGTCCCAAGTACATACCTTTTCTCATGTTTTTTTTTTTTTTCATGTCACCTCCCGGGCTCCGTCTAAAGTCTAAAGCCCAATTACTTAATAAATTCACTCAGTTAAAGTTGATGACAATTATTTAACAAACGTTATTTGATGCGTTAACAATCCCAATGATTTATTGTGTAATAAGCTTGAAATATCCACATCCCTGATTTCTCTTCTTGTCTCTCCCTTCATAAAGGACAATGAAGGGGGCTCAGCACCCAAAGAACCAATCAGAGGCTCACTGAGAGAAGGACCTGCCAACCTTTTTGTAAAAAATACAATGAAAATCTACCAATGGAGAGCTATGATGGAGGCTTTTTGTTCAATTATCAAACGTAATTTACCTGCAATTGATTGGTTTTTCTAACATTAGAGGATTAGAAGTGAGGCAGCGCACCTCACGTCTAGTGAGTGGCCCAGTCCATCGTATATTTTTCTGTTTGTGGCCCTCCGGAAAAAAAAGTTTGGACACCCCTGCTTTAGGGCCACTGTGATTGACAGGCATCTGCGTGAGAAATGAGTAGTGCGTATTGTCGAATGGGATTTCTATGTGCGGCTGCGTTTGTGGATCTGTGTGCCGACCCGACCACTCAGTTGCTGTAACTGATCCAAGTTCAAAAAAGGGGCCATTCTGCTGAGTAACAAGGGCCCTTTAGACTGAGCCCCTCCGTGCCCCAGCATGCACCACTCTTCAGAGAGCTGACCCAGATGCAGCTCACATTGTCTTATTCCAGTTACTTTCTCCAGTCTGCCGTTAAATGACTGAACGCCCTCAGCTGATCTGAAGCCGATCAGAAGGTCCATATTTTGTGTTTTCAGAATATCAAACGAGGAAAGGTAAAAAAAAAAACATTTTAATTAAGAAAGAAAAAAGAAAAAAAAAAGGGACAGCATTCAGGATGTTGTGCAATCTAGTGGTGTGGTTGCCGATAGCAACCACCTCAGTGCTGCAAGAATCTGCTCACCATGCAGATAAGAAGACGCTCATTCCTAAGTCAACAATCATTCATTTTCAGGTGATCTGACACTAGTGGACAAAAAAAAAAGACTTAATAAAGCAGAGAAAGTGAAAAAAAGAAACCAAGATCATTTCCTTCTTAGAGGTGGGGGAGTAGAAAGTGACCAGAAAGGAACCTGAAACGAATCAAGTACAAAACTCGAGTGAATGTATTTATCGCGTATAGTTTTAATGTTAAATAAGGAAATGCAAAGCAAAATAGAAATTGGAGATAAAAGGCGAGAACAATAAAAAGTGAGTTATTGTGCTTAAACCGTAAGCGTGTGCGTGCGTGCGAGCTTTCGGTCCGTGACGAGATCCCACCTGGAATTCGGCGGCGGTGTTGCCGATCTGGTTGACGTTGGGCAGGGAGCCGTAGTACTGCGCCCGGGACTGCGTCAGACGGCAGCTGCTGGACCTTCTGAAACTGCACCTGTCGGTCAAAAGAGGAAACATCAGTCTTTACGGATTCTGCACATCTGGAGTCTCTGTGTGTGTGTGTGTGTGTGTGTGTGTGTGTGGGAAGTCCGGTTTGATGTGGATTTTGGCTTTTCCTTCCCATCACTGTCAGAATTCATAAAAACTCTCGGACCCCCGAGAGGGCAACATGTGAATCTCAACAGAGCAATCTTCTTTGATTACATCAATAGATGCACAGCGAACCGAGCGAGTCCTCTCATGGGACACAGTGTGTGAGGGGTTCGTACGGAGAAGCGTCAACTACAGACCCTCTGTTCATTCTACGTTAAGAGGGGTTAGCAAAATACAAGATGTACCAGCGAACCAAATTGTTCTCTAGCGATAAATGTGGGATTACGCCCGTTCCAGCCGCCTAAATACAGACGGACATTAAGTGCCGAAAACACATTTCCTGGGAGCAGCAATCAATCTTCCATCTAGGACAGAAAATAATAATAAATGACAATATTTGAAAACAAATCCCCATCATAAGCTCTTAATCAAGGGTCGGCGTTACACGTTACGCAACAGACACACGCACATTGTGTAAAGTCTGATTGGAGCAGCTTCTTCTACCTCCAGCTGTTTGCTGCCCCCCCCCAGCTGTTAGCCGCACTCCAGGTCACTGCCAGTTCACACCTCCCAAAAAACTTCCCTCAGTGAAGCCACATCCTCTCTGAGCCGCTCACAGAAAGAGCACATTGTGGGAAACGATCGGCGTGAGGACAACGTGAAAAGGGCCTTTATGCCCCCCCCCCACCCCAGGGAGGACCATTGTATTACTTTATTAAAAACGCTGTGAAAGAAACTATTTAAAAAATGATAAAAATGGAGGAATGCGGACGGAAGCTACACTAGCAGATGCAAATTCACACATTGAAAACTAGTATCTGTTGAGATGCGATGCACAACTAAAAGGTTTGAATTGTTAATACCAAACACCTATTAAAAGGAAGTGACTCAAAGTTAAATCCCCCTCCTCAGCACTGTATCCGTAACCTGATTACAGTACTTTGCAATGTGTGGAAACATTTATTTTGTCAGAAAACCGCTGTAACGTGGTGTATTAACACATAGTTACAGATGTGAAAGCGCATTGATCATTGCAGAGCTCTTTCCCTGATCCTCCATCATTCAGGAGAATATCTACTGCCAAGAAGTTCTGATTAATATACTATCAGTGAAACTTCCATATCCTTCGGTTGTGATGGACACTTTGTAGCTAAAATAATTCATTGATTAATCAAATAGAAATATGAGCAGATTAATCTAAATAGTAGAAAAGACAAACACTACAATAGGAGATTTTATAAAATTATCCGCTGCCTGATATCAAAGAGTGTAAATGGATGATCTGCCCAAATAATGAATTAAAGTGTGTACTCTGAATTAGATTTGGAATAAGCATACTGTCTCTTAACTGCTTGCTTCGGATGAGCAGCTGGTGGTGCAGATGTGGAGGAGCTACTTTCCCCATTTCACTGCTGGTTGAAATTAAAACAAACAGGTCTACTTGCGGTACTCTGGTGCAGAACATGGGGTTGGTCGCTGCTGGATGAATGAATGTCGAGAAACCAGAAGTACTGGTGGAATACCAGTACAACAACAACAACACACCAACAAACATACATAAGTGCATTTACCCGTGAAACAGTGAGGTCTGTCATCAGCTGATCAAAGGCCCGCGTCTCCTCTGCCTGCTTCTGGTTGTGGAGCGCTATCTTTTCGCTGAACTTCCGGGGGTTTGAGCCACCTGTGCCCGGGGAGCCGGACATGATGCGGGCCGCAGTTTCACAACTTTGGCTACTTGTGGTGTTGAAAGGGTTAACAAAAGTGTCGTTAGGCGCTGGGAGTTTTACCGTCCAAAGTCTTGAGTGACCACAGTTCCAAAAACAAAAATCAAGTTCTACCAAGCGAGAGTAGTTTCAGAGAGCGACCCACTACCAGTTAGTAACTCCAAGCCGAGCTGCCGCCGTTAGCTAACGCGGCTAAGCTAACCCTTTATAAAAGTTGTCTTGTGCCCGGAGAGCGAAGTAAATAAAGCCGGTGCCAGTTGGGTGGTCGCGATTTACGGTCCAACCGAACGGGGTGTCGGTTAAAATGAGTTGACTGCTCAGTGCAACTTCATATTGATGTTAACCAGAGAACCACTTGTTTGAATGTAGCGCTAGCATACCATTAGCCGTCATTGCTAACAGGTGAACCGTTGCGGGAATCCAGCGTAAACTAGCGGCGGAAGCTAGCACGGTTAGCTAAGCCGCTGTCAGTGTCATCTCAACGGAAATGTTTGTCGGACGAACGTGCTTCGCCACCTCGCCGACGCCCTGACATCGGTCGACAGTTTAACGGACGTCTATCAGAAGCAACTTGTCTCCGTTTTTTTTTTTTTTAAGAGAAAGTTATTAGCCGTACAGGCTAACCCGCTGCTAACGTTAGCAAGGCTCCCGAGATGTTGTATTTCAACAAGTGTCCGTTGGTCTCTTATCCGGACTCACATTCAAACAAAAAAAAACATTTTTTTTAACCAACTCCAAACACCACGCTGGGAAACCACGACAGACACAAATGTGCGCACGGAAGTAACGTTAATCCACAAATGTGACACTTGAGCTCGATATCACAGCGGAGTCTTCTGTGTGTGTTAATCCACCGATCTCGGGCGAACTCCCACCGGTCCGGTGAAGACGAACAAACAGCGCGGAGAAGAAGACAGCTCGTCCCCGCTCGCCGCGGTTAAAGACCCAGAAGTCTCCTGCGGAGTCGCTGCCCGTGTTTCTCGGCTCCGTGGCCGTCGGTTGACGGGTCTGTTAACGGAGGCTCGGATCCGCTGGCTCGTTATCCTCACTCGACAAAAACATTCACCTCGTTAAACAGCGTCGGTGCCGGCGGTGTCCGCGGGGGGGCGCCAGAGCGACTCGGTGCCGTGGAGGGAGTGGTGGGAGACATTCCACGGTTATTGTTCCCGTGTTCACAGGACGCCTTCGATTCCATCGTTGAAAAAATCACCCCGTGATTCATTGTAGCAAGAAGCTTTCTCAAAACAACGTAGCCTATGTAATAATGTAGGACTTCACATTTGGAATGCAAATCTGAAAATAAGTACTTTATGTCTCAAAATAATCAGTTATAGTCGAAAATGAACTACTGAGGATGTCGAAATATTCAAATATTTTCTATATAAGGACAAACATTTTCAAGATTTCGAGAGTATTCTGAAATAATAAACTATCATAAGGACTTACGATCTCAAAACAGTGACATAGTATCTTTAAAAAAACAATTTTGTGTTTGAAAACACCTGACCTATTCAGCAATGGTGGTCTTAATACCGATCAGGTACAGCCCAGGAGATTTAACGCAAAGCACATCTTCATTCTAAATCAGGTAAGAGACATCATTTAACTTCCATTCTTCTACCATAACATCTTCAGGTTAAAAGGAAAAAACGTGTTACTTTACCAATTTGCTTCATATTCAAAGAACATTTTGATCCCCAAAATGCTGCTCTTAGTTTAATGTTGATATCTACTCTCTTTCTTTGACCCTCTTCACCTGTAGTGTCTCCAACCTGTCGGTCATGTGACTCAACTTCTTACATCAAACTTCACACACTCATTCTTTGGACTCTGGAGGTTTGTTCACTCAGACTCCGTTATAATCATTTATTAATAGAACATGGCAAAAATGATACCGAAATATATCATGAATCCTCCAAGTTAAAGGAATAGAAAGACAATATTCTTTTGCATATTCAAAATAAAATGTCAGGTAAAAGTGGGGGAAAAAAAGAAAATAAGTATAATATCCAGGAAAAGTCTTGTGACTGATGAGCAGTTCGGTCCAGTTACAACAAACCAGAACAACTGACCGGGATTTGTGATCTGGGCATGCAACTAATTCAAGTGTGTGTATAAATATTTTTACTTTAACAGCTCAATATGAGCCTTTTCTTTTTAGTGAGAGTCGTATTAAAATATGTTTAAAAATACCAATTACACCGGTTTTGAGCGCTGACATTGGAAGGATCCCACCCAACATAGAAAATGTATTTCTTTGAACACAATAATGGGAAATAAAGAATTTCTGGATAAATCTGACTCGGTGTGTATAGTGTGCGTTCCTTGTCACCACGATTCCTCAGCACGTGAGAGACGAGTGCCGCAGCAGATGAAATAACGGCTAAGAAAGACACAAAGCTGGATCGCTTGATATAAATCATACCTTTCTCTTTTATAAGTCGAAAGCAAAATAAAACGTACACATCTTAAATCTCTGACGACTCAGGACGTTAAGGCACATAAATGGTGATCCACATAATAATAATAATTATTAAAAAATAATGCACGTACAGCTGGAGAAGTGCGGTGTGGGAGGGGAGGGGCTTTTTTTTTATGCAACTCACAAATTGAGTTTTGTGGTTTTTGAATCAGTGTCTGTAGCCGTTTTTCAATTTCCTCCTTTTCTATTTCCCATAAAACTTCTTGTTGAGCAGGAAGATGAGCAGGTTGACATTGATGGTGGCCCGGTCGAACAGCTTCATCACCGCTACGCCTTCGTACTGCAGCTGGAGGAGGTCCTGAGAGACGGAGGGAGCAAGAACCAGTCTTAAAGCTGCATTCCTTCTACTGACCAGCAGGGGGCAACTCCTCTGGTCCCATAGAACTCTATGAGAAAATGACTACTTCTACAGCTGGATTTATTCCCTCTGTAAACATTGTAAACATGAGTTTACGGTCTCAATCTGTAGTTCCACGTCTTCTTCAACGCAGCATGATGTTCATTTAGTGAATGATGGTCCATTTAGAGTCAAACAGACCATTAATGACAGTATGCTTTAGGGCGTGGCGACACGCTGATTGACAGGTCTCTCTGTCAGGTCGATACCCGGGAAGCATACCTGGTATTCCAGCTGTAACGTCTCCAGGTGCACGCCCATGAACTTTGCCTTCACCTCGAACACGCCGACCGTCTCTGATGGAGAAATCTCAAATATGGCATTCTTGAACCTGCAGAGAGAGAAAGACCCTTCAGGAGAGGAAGTTTCATGCAAAGAACTGCAGGACTGTGCTCGGCCTGCTGGGGGGGCATTTATTTTTAAATCCTTCCCACCATTTGGAAGTCATCAGAAATCCATTGAGTCTTTTCTCTTCTCATGAAAACCCGGAATACAAATGTCTTTCATGGATAAGCATGAATCTAGTGCTTAGTATTTAATGCTGTATCACACAGCTGATCTTGTATCTATTCAGAACTCACTGGTTGGGCTGCAGGTCCTCGATGGCGATCAGCACGCCCTTCTCGTGGAGGCGAGACGCCGTGTACTTCTGGGAAACCTGCTTGCTCTTCTTGGCTTTGTGGTCGCCCGGTTTCTTTGACAATCTGGAAGAAGAGAAACCGACTCTCAGCGCTGATCATTCCGAGGCGTCGTTTCCATTTAGCATTTAGGATAACAGGGAGAAAACCATGCCTTCTGTTCTTCCAGAACTCTATGATAAGGTACACATACACATACATACTTTATTTATCCAAACCACAAAAGTAGAGAAGATCTCCTTCTCAGATTAGATTATATATCGTCTCAGAGGACAAAAAAACTATACTCACCATTGAGGATATGTACTTAAATTATATTCTAATGTTATTTAGTAATCGTTTATAATATATTACGTTTTAAAATGTTAGATTTTTTTATTGATCTATTGTATATTTATAAAATATTTTTATTGCAGGGTTATTTTAACTATATTACAGAATTCTATGTTAATGTTGTTTTACTGATCTCTCATATCGTTGAACACAAGTAGTAAATATTGCTGGTGGTACTTATTTATTCGCGCAGCTCGCCGAGGTCAAAGGTCACTCACTTGCCCTTGCTGGCCAGGTTGTCCATGCACGTCTTGATGTACTGGTTGTACGAGTCGATCTGGACGTTGAAGAAGGTGGTCTTGGAGTTCAGCGCCACGTTGGTCTGCTGAAGCCTCACCAGCTCGGCTTTCCGCCGCTGACGGTACCGCCTCTGGTTTCTGATGTCCTGTAAAGCACGCGGGCACACGGGTTTCAGCCAAGAGCGAGCGTCCGGCGCCCCGGTGGCCGCGGTGTGCGGGCGTTACCTTGGCGATGTCGTTGATGAGGTCCTGGTAGCGGTTCTCGGGGTGGACCTTCCCCAGCTCGGCCAGCCGCTGCAGGTTGCTCTTGATCTTGTCCTTCTTGCCCTGCAGCGTCAGGCTGTCGTCCACCACCGGCTTCGCCTGCTTCATCTTCTCCGGCGTCTTGGCGTCCCTGGCGGCCCGCCGCTGCATGGCCCGCTGGTACTCCGCCTCCTGCCATCCCCCCGCCACAACACAGGTTCGGGTTACTCGCTTGCGCTGGTGCTTTCGGCTAAAAGCCTGGTTGAGATCTCCTGTGGAGCAGCTTTACTTTGAAGAAAGCCTTTAGAAATGAGACCCGGTGACAACGACACGACAACATCCTTCAACACTTAAATGTTCCTCTTGCTCTCTCCCACCTGTTCGGCTCCCGGGTTTGAGTCCAGGATCTCAGTCAGAGTCTCTCCGGGCTGGAAGCGGATCACGTCCACGATGAGCCTCTTGGTGCTGAGAAGAAGAAGAGGAGGCCATTGAGACATACGCAGGAACCTCACTGCTGATGAAGCATCAGAGATCCGCCTCGTCCTACTTGAGGAGCAGCGTGCGGGCGTCCATCTCCGCGTTGGCTTCGCCCGGGACGTCGAACTTGTTGGTGAGCGTGAGAGAAACCTCCGTCTTCCCCATCAGCTCCTTATTGGGGTCGTCGGGAGGAAGGGGGTTTTCACCTGGGCGGGGCAGAGCGTCACATGGCCACGGGGTTCAGGTAAGAGATCCCCCAGGGATGCAGCTGACGTACTTTTTGATTATTCCAAAGTTTGTTTTTTGATATTCACATTTAATATAAAAATGAAAAAAAAACATTGAAATGAAATGCTCTTCTGTGGAAAACCAACTGGTGTGATTAACTTTGGTTAACGGGGAACTGGTTTGATGCTCACCGATGAGGGACTCCACGGTGGGAACCTCGCCCAGGTCCTCCAGCAGCTCGTGGATCGGGTCGTTGTGCTCCGGCGCGATGGCGTCCTGGTGGTCCAGCAGCAGCTGGCGGGACGGGAGGACTCGGGGTCAGTTAGTCTCTCACAAACATCAGGAATCCACAGTCGTTACCGTCATCAGTAGTAGTCACATGACCATGTTCTATAACCTCTGCAGCAGTTTCTAAATCATTATTTGGCTTTCATATATATAGTAGCCCTCCTCTGCCACTCTGCCTGAGGTTGGTTTCCCCTGTGCCCATGTGAGGGTCAAAGGTCAGAGGACGTAAAGCCGTGCTGTGAGGTCACCGTGTGGGTGTTGATGATCTCTCCGATGGAGATGTAGATGACCGGCTTGGTGACGTTGACCAGGTCGGAGTACTGATCCACGTTGAACTTGTCCTCCAGCGAGGGAACGTCACACGCCGACAGAAAGAAGCGCCTGCGGTGGAAGAGAAGAGCGTAAGCGGGACGGACGAGTCTCGGGCGACCACGCAGGACCGAAGGGGAGGAGCCAGACCTGAACTTCTGGTAGGAGGCGCTGAGATACTCGTTGATGGGGTTGAGGTGGGCGTTGTCCCCCAGGAACATCTTGTTGGAGGCGGCGTGCTGCAGCATCTTGGCGATGGAGCCCAGGTTCCGCCGCTGCTCCGTGGTCAGCTGGCCGCCCGCCGACACCTCGATGATGTCGAAGGCGTCGGGCGCCACGATGGCCGGGTTCATATAGCGGTAATACAGCAGGTTGCCGACGATCTGATGGGTCAGTTCAGCTCAAATTATCAGGAGGAAAAACACATTTTAGCCTGAACAAGGAGTTCAAATAGCACATCTGGATCCAATGGAATGTAAACGTCAGCAGGCCGAAGCTCCGTTAACGTCTGAAAACAAAGACTGGCTTTATTTTCATTACAGTTTTATTACATTTTTGTTCTCTGTTGTACGGTTTCATGTGTAACTCTGGACTCTCAAAGCGTCAGTGCGATGAAGAGGCAAACCTTGAGCAGCTCGTCCTCCGTAGCATCCGGGAACTTCTCGTGTAGCGTGTCCTTCAGCACTTTGGAGACGAACCGCATCCCGTATCTGACAGACGACAGACAGTGAGGCCGGATGTGGACACGCACACATGCATTATGTCTATTATACACATAGGTAGGCTGCGTGTGGAACGTACGGTATTTTATCCACAGAGACGATGATGGCGGACAGGAACTTGTCGGTGATGTTCTTCATGGTCTTGATGGAGGCCTCCAGCCTCGTCCTCACCTCCTCGTGGGCCATGGCCTGCTCCGGAGTCACGTCGTAGGGCAGCTTGCTGTGGAGGACGGAGGAAATTAACCCTTCCGTTAGAGCCCCGGGACTAACAAAGCAAACCCGTCGCATGACCCGTCCTGCCCGTCCTCACCTGGCCTCCCCGGTCTGCGTCTCCATCTGGTTGACCCAGCTCTTGTAGATGTCCACCGGGTCGGTCTTGATGTTCAGGGCTTTGTCGTCCATGATCTCCTTGACGACCGGCGCCAGGATCTGCCGCAGCGCGTTCTGCCCCCGCGCCCCCCGGTGGAAGCTCACCACCATCTTGATGACGGTGGGGTTGCCCGTGACGATCTCCTTCATCTGGTCGACCTTTGACCTGCGGACGGGTGACACACGTCACACCATCTTCTTGGAGTCTTTCCTTCAGGCCGCGTTCACGCCGCGTGAGGGTTCACATTCAGCTCAGAAGTAATTAGAAGTGTAACAAAGCCAAGAAGGTGAAGGACCTCTGAACGTTTATCATATCCAAGGTTTTATGAAGCAGCGAGTTTGTTTCTTTAGAAACAAGACATCTTCAGTATTTCAGTATTTAGCAGCCAAATCAAAATTTAGAGGACACACAAGCATTCAATCGCCTTTTGTAGAATCATCTAATTCTATTATCTCCTGAGGCCAGATGACACACAAAGCTTTCACTGTTCAACCCTTCGGGTGGCGTTAAAACGCGTCTCACTTGATCTCCTCCTGCAGGGCGGTCTTGAAGAGCTTGGTCAGCAGGTACTCCTCCCTCTGGTTGGAGGCGTAGTTGTAGAGGGTGAAGATCACAGAGTCCATGAACTTTGTGGAGCGGTTCTGCGGCATCTGGAAGATCAGCTTGGCGAGGTAGGTGGGGTTGGTCTGAGGAGAGCGAGCAGAGGAGTGAGAGGTTTGCTTCTGTCAGGGGGAGCGAGAGGCGCTTCTGCGGCGTCGTACCTGCAGAAGATAGAAGAGGTACTGGTAGGCCTCCAGCTTAAGCCTCTTCTCCTTGCTGAGGGCCTTCAGCCCCCCCCTCTGCTTGTTCATCATCATCATGTCGGAGAGCTGGCCCTTGTTCTTCTTGGTCAGCTTCTTGCTGTGGGACACCACCTCCTGCAGCGTGATCTTGTTCTTCACCAGCAGGCCGATCTTGATGTCCATCAGGTTCAGGTCGTTCTCCAGCTGCTGGTTGGACCGGATGTTGGTGACCACCTCCTCTCGGAGACGCATCAGCTCCAGCTCCTCCTGGAAGTCCTGGTCGCTGTGGTCCAGCAGGTGCACGAACTTCCTCACCACGGCCATGGGAGGGTCCTCGGCGCTGACTGAATGAACAAATACATTCCTTCGTTTTCCCCAACGTGCACGAGGGAGGCGCAAAGGAACCAAAGGAACGCGAAGCCGCCGGTTCTACTCACTCAGCGTCTTGTAGTCGTCTCGCGCCTTGTTGGCTCTGATGAAGGCCTGGATCTTCACCACCTCTTTGATCTGCAGCAGAACAACAACCGTGGTCACAGCACAGGAAACAACCTTTCTCTCTCTCACACACTCACACACACACACACACACACACACACTTCAGGGCTAAATGACTCCGCCCCCAACCTGAAGGCCCGGGGGACGTTTTTACGATCCCTCGTCTCTCCGCAGCGTCGTTGAACAATCCGTTTAACAAGGACCCTTAAAAACAACTCGTCTGCTTGGAATGTTGCCCTTTTCCGTTTTCTTTGAATACTCACGTGATCCTGGAAGTACTTCAGACGATCCTTGTACTTCTTACGAGCTTGGTGCATCCGAACCATGGACTGGATCTGAGGAGACACCAATGGATCCTCATCAGGAAGAACTTACGCCCGTGTGTTGTGTTGACCTTTACGAATCCATCTCGTAATGTAAAACTACAAAGAGGAGATGTAAACGGTGTAATAGTCAGCGCGATGGATCACATGCTCCTCTACCTTGACGGCGTCGGCGCTGTGGTCCTGCAGGTACTGCTTGCGCTCCTTGAACTTCTGCCTCTGCTTGTGGCCTTTCCAGTGAGCCTGACGACAGGAAACACACGGTCAGCGAACGCGCCCCGCAGGCCGGCCGGGCGGACGGACGTTTCCGCGGCGGCGCGGCGCGCAGGTACGGCCCTCACCTGTATGCGGGTGACAGCGGGGTCCTGGGACTTCAGGAAGCTCATCCGCTCCTTTATGCCGTTCCTCACCAGGTAGCCGCGGCAACGGGCCTGCAGCTTGGCGATGAGGGACTCGTTGGCCAGCCACAGCTGCTCTCGGTTGTAGGCCGTGGTTACCCCGGAAACCACCGACTGGAAGAAGAAGGCGCCGAGACAGCCGGTTAAAATACTTCTGTTTTTTGTTGTTGTTCTTTTTAAAGGGAAGCCGCTGGCGGGCGGCGCGACCCACCTGGATGTCCTCCTTGTTGAGCTGGGAGCTGTTCTGCAGGAAGTCCTCGGGCTCCACCCAGGTGCCCTCCTGGCTCTGCAGGTTGTAGTAGTAGTTGTGTCCCCCCTTCACCCAGTGCTTCACCCACTCACTGCCGTTGTCACCTGGACGCACAGAGGAACACACAGCCGCTGAAGAAGGTGGAGGCCCAGCGCGGGCGGAGGATTCCACTCAGACCGGAAGGTCAACCATCTTAGATATGTGAAGTTAAAACTCAAACACATTCTGAGTCTTTTAGGTCCTAAAAGAACATCTCCTGTAGTGAAAGCGAACATCGGACTCTCTGAAAGATTAAGTCAGATTATAAGACAACGGCGGCACGTTTTCCTTCTTTGAAAAGCATTTATCCCTGAATGTCTCACCCTCCGCCTTCTTGTCGCCTTTGACCTTGCAGAGGTCGTCCTGGTACGTCTGGGCGCACTCCGAGGTCACGCCGTAGAGCCCCGCCCCCGGGTTCCTCAGGGCCGCCAGGGTCTGAGCCGGCTCGCCGCTGTCCACCGCCTGGTTGACGGCCTGGATGGACTGCGAGACTGCGGAAGCAAAAAAAGGTCAGAGACGTGTTACACGTCCTGTGCCCCCCCTTCCCTCTCCTCCCCCCCCCACGTCACGTCCCCCCCCCTCGCAGCGTGTGGAAGCGTGGTACAAAGAGATGAGTTACACTGTAGGGCCTCCTGGGTGTCCTGGTTGGCCCTCAGAATGGCATCCTGGATCTCATCCAACCACAACACAGCAGAAGGGTCCTGGGTCTCCTGGAGGGACACGGGACCACATGATCAGACACACACACACACACACACGGTTGTATGTCTTTGTCTACTTCTCCAAATGCTGCAGGCCTCAAATGGAAGTTTAAAACAATATCATGTGTGTACACATGTACGTCACTGAAAACTGACAGCAAACCGCCTCTAGGTGGCGCACACCGGCCACGTCTGTGAGGCAGCGGTTAGCTCCTCCCTTCCCGCCGCTGTCTGGGGTCCCGCCCCTTCATGCTGAGCTCCAGGGGCAGAAGAGAGGGTGTGTGTGTGTGTGTGTATGGGGAAAGAGGTGGGCGGGTACGGCTGATACCACGAGGAGGAGGGGGAGGAAGGGGGGAGGAGGGGGAGGAAGGGCGGGGCCTTTCTAGTGAAGTACTTTACCTGAATGCACACTGATCTCTGTTCATCGTGTTTACACTTAGTGATGTAATTGTTTTTGTAATTTTTTGTGTGTGTTGGTTGGGGGGGGGTGCAGCTTGGTGGCGCTCATCAGACGTTATGAGCACATCGCAGCATCAGGGGAAGTGAGGACTTCTGGGTATTTTGTGATTCCACCCCCTCAGACACCATGAGCTCATTCACTTGTGTGGACCTGACTGGAAACGTACGCAGGCGGCTGCAAAGTGACGCATGTATAAATATACTGGGTGGGGCCAAAGCTTCACGCCAGCTTCTTTACCTCCTCAGAACCTCCCACTAACCTCCCCAGAACCTCCTCAGAACCTCCCCAGCTGGTATGAAACGTCGTCCTCTCAGCTGGACAATGTGGACGCTAACAGGAAGTCCTTGCTGAGCCAACTACTTCCTGCAGCTTCTGCTAATCGCCTCTAACAGCTAACCAGAGGCCGGCGTGTGTGTGTGCGTCCACGTGTGTGTACATGTGTGTGAGTGTGTGTGAGTGTGTGTACGTGTGTGTGAGTGTGTGTGAGTGTGTGTGGGTCCATTTAGTGGGCAGCTTTCTGCCCTTTTATGGAAGCGAATGGCTCAGGTCTCATTTATTTTGCCTGTGACAACGCCGGGGAAATACTTTGCCTTTTCTTTCCTTTCCTGCTTTTCTCTCATTTTTCTGTACACTTTTTACACGTGTGGCGAGTGAGCGCCCGACACATCGGACGGCTTTAATCGGCGTTTAAAAAAAACAACGCGGGCTGCGGCCAAATATTTAGGAGTCTGAGTGCGATAAGAGGCCTTCTTTATCCAGGTTTACGAGGGACAGGAAGCGCCGAGAAGACTTCTGCTCAAACACCTCCTTCTTAAGGGATCGGCGTCGGCCATTCTCACTGCGGCGCCGCGAGTGCAGCCCAACATGGTCGTCTCCCTGCGACAGCGTACGCAAATGACCCGCACAGACGCGCACATTCAGGGGAAGATACCGCAGGCAAATGAGACGGGTCCAACCTCAGAGAGAGAGAGAGAGAGCGGCGTGCGACAGGAAGTGAGCGGCGAGGGGGCGTATCGCACAGTGACATCAGCAGTCTGGTCCCGGGGGCCTGAGTCATGCGGAGCTGACTGGTATCAAGATGACTGGCTCCCCGCTGAGCTCTGTCCGCACGGCGCCTCGGAAGCTCCTCCCCCCCCCATAAGATACACTAACTAAAAAGCTTTGTGTTTTAAATAGATATTCCACACTGGGCCGAATATTAAGGGCTCATTGCGACTCGTTTCTGCTGACAGTTTGGAGCAGAAACGAGTTCTCGTCCAAACTCGAGCCTCCTTGCAGCCGCACAGCCGTCCTCAGAATACCACGCCACGTCGCCAGAACAGCCCGAACAGCCGCGTAGACCATGGCGTCCGTGCACGGGAGCTTCTCTGTGTGTGCGTGTCTCACGTGAGCTTTCTCGCGCCGGGCCTCCAGCAGCTTGTCGTGGTAGTGCTGAGCCACGGACGGGTCCACGTCGGTGAGCTTGGCCGCGGCGCTCTGCAGCATGGACAGCGTCTTGCTGGGATCGCCCTCGTCCAGCGCCTCGTTGATCAGCCCGATGGCGGCGATGCCTGCACACACGCCCACGCACACAGGTGGCTCCATCAGCTGCTCGCTAGCTAACGGCGACAGCAGGGGGCGGGACTTACCAAAGTCCCCCTTCATTGATTGGTCTGCAATATGTGTTTATTACGCATCTGCGTATTTATGTGAGAAATGTAATGAAAATGCTGAATCAGTCTATTTTTCAGCGTGTGGCTCAACGAGGCTGCAGCTCGCGTGGTCAGTGAGAAGTTGCGCGTGCCGTCCTTACGCTCGTGCTCCTCCTGCACGCTGGCGTTGACCTGGTCCACGCAGGCCTGGATGTCGTTCCAGGTGAGGAAGTCGCCTCCCTCCTCTCTGAGACGCATCAGCTCGTCCATGTACCTGGGGGGCACAAACACACATCGCAAAGCGGCTTTTTAAAGACGGGAAAACACACAACAACAACTTTGTCGCTAACAACGTAATAAATTTTTTGTCTCTTTTAAACTCTTAAGGATTGTTTTTGTTAGTCGATTAAGTCTTAGTTTGTATAAAAAAGACGGTTTCTTCTTCTATCGAATATATTAAGGGTTTGTGAGTCACAGCTTTTAGAAGAGTGGAAAGACAAACAGAGATGTGGTCGATGAACCGTTTGAATGAAGGGAGGTCAAATGTTGTCTTTAACAGAGTTGGTGATTGTTCTAAAAAGAGAAAAGTTTTAAGGAGCTTCATTTGGTCTTTGTCGAGTTTGAATGGATTCAGTGTTCAATGGAGTCTGGTGGCGCCGAAGAACTTATACAACGTTTGTTTGATGCTGAACTCACTCAAATCAGCGTTTACTTCTTTCTCTTACAAATCAAGTCAGATGTTTATTTTACGTGAGGTGGAGAGTTTCACAGCATGTTAATGTTAACAGATTATAATATGTTGTCTAAATTGTTGCTTGTAAAACAAAAGCCAGATGGTTAGTGTGTGTGTGTGTGTGTGTGTGTGTGTGTGTGCGTGTGCGTGTGCACGCTCACCTCTGTGCGTATTCGTCCTCCACGTTGCTGAGCCCGGTGACGGCGCTCGCCAGCTGCTTCCAGAGCGCGCCTCGGTCCCCGACCTCCATCGCCTGGTTCATCAGCACCACCGACGACAGCATCTCCACGGCAACCAGCAGCTCGGGGTGAGACAGCGTGCCCTGCGGGGACGAGGAGGACAAGGAGGACAAACATTTAAGCTACTGATTTAATTTAAGAACAACGTCTCTGCAGCAAACATCTCCGATACCTCAAACCACAGCAAAGCGTTTTTTATTCGCCGTCGGTCAACTGTCCCCTTAAGATATTCGTCTCACTGACTCGGACTGACCCAACGTTTCCATCTCCATCCTTCCTTCGCGTACCTGAGGGCTCTGCTGCTGCAGGCTGAGCAGCTCCCGCTGGTAGAGCTCTGCGGCTGCGGGGTAAACCTCCGGCAGCTGAGCTTCAGGGTTCATCAGCTCCTGCACCGTCTGCTCCGCCACGCCGGTCCTCACGGCGCCGTTGATGCGTTCCACCGCCCTCAGCACTACACACACACACACAGGGTTACTTAGAAGTGCCGCTGCCGACGTGGCGATGGGGAAGGAGACCTGGACGGCGTGCGTACTCTTCAGGTAGCTTTCTGCGATCCCATTGGCCACGACCACGCCGCCCTGCAGCTCGTCCCGGGTCAGAGCTTCTCCCGGAGACGCCTGGCGGGGGAGAAGAGGCGGTAACACCACGGAAACAACGCAGACCCGTCTGGTTGTTTTTGTTGCACGTTGCCGCCCCACCTGGTCTTTGGCCTCCCGGTCGGCCTGCAGCTGCTTCAGGTACCAGCCTTTGTTCTGGACCTGCAGGTTCTGGACCCCCACGGCCTTCAGGGCGTCGTACAGCTTGTCCTCGTCCCCGCTCAGCAGCGCCTGCTCCGCCGCGCTCAGGGCGTTGCTCACTGCGGGGAGAGCGCACGTTGTCACGGCTGCGCGGCGGCGACGGGAAGGCGGCGGCGCCGCGCGGACTCACCGTTGACGTTGTTGACGTTGCCCTGGATCTCGGCCTGCGTCAGGAGCTCGTCGTAGATGTCTCGCTCCGCCTCGGCGTTCTCCATCTGCTGTTGGAACAGAAAGATTCAGTCTGGAATACAAACGGAAGAAGCAGACGTGGCGCCTTGGCTGGGAGCTTCGTGCACGTACCCGTTTGCGTGAGTTGGCCACCTTCTGTCCCTTGGCCTGGTACAGCGTGTCGTGGTACTGGTGGGCGGCGCCGGGGTCCAGCTGGACCAGCATGGCGTTGGGGTTCTGCATGGCGGCCACGGTGCCCTCCGGTACGCCCTGGTCGATGGCCTCGTTGATGGCGATCACAGCGGCGTGTACTGAGGGGGGGAGGGGCAGGAGGCAGTGAGCGGATGATGCATGCAGAGTTCAATCTTTAGTTTTTTGTATTCCTTTATCTTATTGTGAAGCTGTGGTCAGGCCCCGCCCCCTTGCTCACGTGCAGCTTCGTCCACAGAGAGCTCATTGGCCAGGATGCCGCCAATCTTGCTGAAGGCGGGCATCTGGATGCCGTACTTCTCCAGCTCGCTCTTCATGTTGTTGATCTCCTCCTCTGCGGGAGAAGACGCAGCAGAAGGAAAACCTCAGTGGCCGGAGCAGATGGGAGGCGGAGGGGGGAGGGGGGGGGAGGGGGGGGGGGGGTCAGGCCATTCCTGGCTCACGAGCTGTAATCACGTTTCTCCACAGAGGAAAAGCTCCCACAGTCACTGGAGGTTTTTCACATTTCCAGAAGCATGCTGGGAAAAAAAGTACGCCCTCCTTCTCTCGGCGCCACTTTCACATTTGACAGATGACCAGTTTCTGGTTTGGGAGGGAGGGGAGAGGGGGAGAGGTGGGAGGGGGGGCAGAATGAGGGAAACAGATGCAGGCTTACCGGTGAAATCTACTTTTCCGTACAGATCCTGGATCTGAGGCGCCAGGCCGAGTTTGAACAGGTACAAGCTGGGACACACAAACAAACGCACAAACACACAACCATGAACAGAGTCACAGGCGGCATGGGCGCAACAGATGCTGCAACCAGAGGTGATAAAAGATCTATCTGAGTACAACTAGAAGGTGAATGAGACCGAGGAGGTTTCTGTGGAACCCCGTTTTGTTTCTGTTCAAACTTTGCAGTTCTGCATCTTGGCAACACAACAACGCCGTTGTTTCCAGCGGTCTGTTAATGAAAACACGGACGGAGCCTCCGTGGCCTCTGGTTCTGCTCCGTGTGTATAAATAACTATTAAAACAAAGCGCCCTGAAGCCCCCTGAGACCTCCGGGCCCCCCAGTGCAGGAGGTACCTGAGTGCATGTATGCAGTAGATGCAGCGCGGCATGTTCTTTCTGTCGTATATGTCCGTGGTTTCTGGGTAGAAGATCTGAAACACAAACGGAGGTGGGGGGGTAAAGTGGATCAGAGACGGGGGGGTGAAGTGGATCAGAGCCGGGGGGGTAAAGTGGATCAGAGCCGGGGGGGTGAAGTGGATCAGAGCCGGGGGGGTGAAGTGGATCAGAGCCGGGGGGGTGAAGTGGATCAGAGACGGGGGGGTAAAGTGGATCAGAGCCGGGGGGGTGAAGTGGATCAGAGCCGGGGGGGTAAAGTGGATCAGAGCCGGGGGGCTGAAGTGGATCAGAGCCGGGTTCACACATCCTGTGAAGTGAGAAGGACCCCTTTCTGTTTCTGCTGTGATTGTTTGAGCTGATTTTCCTTTTCCTTCTCTTTTCATGGCAACATAATAACAAGTATTTGGGATTTTCCAGAGTAACAATGGGGACTTAAGAAAGCCGTTTCACTGTAATGGGCAGCTGTTGACTTATTTCAGTTAAAAACTAAACACAGTCAACGATTTCTCTCCTTCCTCGATTCAGATACTTTTAAAATCGGCCGACACCAAAACTAAAATATTTAGTTGTGAAACCATTTCTCAAACGTGAACTCCACACAACTTACTGAATATCACCAGGTTAACGGTTTGTGGTCCTTTGAGGCCACATCACGGTAAAACTAATGCCCCCCCCCGGAGCCCCGCTCACCTTGGGCAGTCCCTTCTCTGCCATGGCGTTCAGCCACTGGATCACGTTGTCCGTGTGTCTGAAATGGAGACCTGTGGCCTAAAAGAGAGAAGCCAGACGTCAGCATCCCGGCCTCCCACCTCTGCAGGACGCTTCACGGTCTCACCACCAAATAACGGGATCATATCGTGGCGTTTCGTTTCCTGCAGCAGCGTAGAAAGGCAGCAGGGCGTTTTGTGGCCAATCACCTTGTAGCGCGTCTGCTCGCGGTCGTAGATCTTCTTCAGCGAGACGGTTCTCGGGGCGAAGAAGTGGCCCAGTTTGGCCAGATAGACGCCGTTCCTCAGCCCCTCCTCCAGCTCCGTGGTGGGGGGCAACTCCTCTTCCAGGCAGGCCTCCATCCATCTGCGAAGACACAACCGCACATGTGACAAGCGTAACGCACTTAACATCCTTTACACAGACACTGAGAGGGATCGAGGTCAGTTATAGTTACACCCTCAGAACCAGTAAACCTATGAAGACACACAACAAGATGTCTCCCAGCAAGCAAGTTCAGGCTGAGAGGGGGGGGGGGGGGGGGGGGGGGTTGGCATGTTCCTCGCTGCGTAACAAAAGGAGTCAAAAGGGAGCCACTATTAAACATTCTGTATCGCGTCATAAATCCTTCAAATTCTTTATTAAGAACAGTCCCGTTAATTATTCCGCACCAATGAAAGTCTGACAGGATGCCCTGCAGCTACAGAACCACGCGCACACACGCACACACACACACACACACACACACACACACACACACACACACACACACACACACACACACACACACACCTGGGCTGCTCTGTACGGGCAAAGACTACCCAGCATTCCTGGGGTGTGACACTCCGTTTCTCTCAGGTCACATTCCTGAGCGTGGGACCCGGGGGAGGCGCTCTGAGCCCGTCGGGTTCGTCCCCGAGGGGGGGGCGGTCCTGTCAAACCGTGTAACAGACGAGCGGACACGCAGCGGCGGTGCAGCATGCGGGGGCCCGGTGCAGCTGCAGGCTGCTTGAGGTCATCGACACAGTGAACTCATTTAAAGGAGTCGCATGTGCTCCTTTCTCATGCAGAGTTCACGCCGAAAGCAGAGCGAGCAATCATCCTAAACCCTCAACGAGCCTCCACATGAGGAACGTCTGATGAGACTTAAGCTGTGGGACGCGTCGGAGCCGTGTGATTGGCCAGTCTGTGTTTGAGGGCAGGACTTTGCAGACGGGTCAATTTCATCCAATTACGTTCACATACTTTTGGACAAATGGGTCAGAGGTCATTGGTCCTTAAACTACATTTAGAACATATCTGTGTGAAATTCTGCTCCAGCTCCTTTCTTCTCTGTGAAATGACCAAAAGCGCCTTCTGATCCACTGTGGTCCTGTTCAGCCTGAAGCAACGTGTTCGTGTTTCATGAGTCTGTGTTCACACATGTAGTATGTACATATAGTATATACATGTAGTATGTACATATAGTATATACATGTAGTATGTACATATAGTATATACATGTAGTATGTACATATAGTATATACATGTAGTATGTACATATAGTATATACATGTAGTATGTACATATAGTATATATATGTAGTATGTACATATAGTATATACATGTAGTATGTACATATAGTATATACATGTAGTATGTACATATAGTATATACATGTAGTATGTACATATAGTATATATATGTAGTATGTACATATAGTATATACATGTAGTATGTACATATAGTATATACATGTAGTATATACAAGTCTTCCCTCTGGATTAACACCTGAAGTGTCCCTCCATGAGGAAAGAGAACAGCCTCTGTCAGCTCACCTGCTGTGAAACACTCCCTCCCTTCTGTCGCTGCGCTCTTTGTCAAACAACAACAACGGCGTTAACTATACCCTGATATTCAGAGGCTCCTTTGCTCCTCCTGCTCCTCCTGCTCCTCCTCCCCTCTCCCTCCTCCATAAACCACTTCATTCTGTCTGTGTGGAAACACGCCGACGCAGCTGAAACAACCCTCCTGCCAGGAAGCCGTGACACGGGGCCTCCAGACAGGCCCCGCTATTGAGGCGGAGGTGGACGGCCCGATGGCGCGAAGGGGGGGGGGGGGAGAAACCCCCTCCTTCCCTCCTTTCACAGCAGTGAAAGGCTGCAGAAAGACTGGCGCTCTGACGGCTCTTTTATCAGGGCCACACGCCCTTTTTCCAGGCTAACGCAAACACGGACACACCCTCCCACTTCCACCCTGAAGGAGAGACGTGTCGCTGTGTGATCTTCACGCAGGCACCTCTGTGATCCACCCAAGATACGCGAGCCTGGAATCAGTCTAAACAAATAGCAGGTGACGGATAAGAAGCTGCCGGAGATTCTTCTGGGACAAGCTACGTGAAGGCTAACGCTAATGAAGGCTTTGAAAGTGTCCTCATTGACCTGGGAACGTGTTCCGTGAGCTCTCAGCGACCCTTGACCTCCGTTTCTAATCAGCGCATTCTTGAGTCCCTGGATGCGTTCCTGACATATCGCGAGCCGGAGACACAAGGACGACTCAAGGACGACTCAAGGACTAAAAAAACATCAAAACCAGATCACCTTTATCAAATAGATTAACACTAAACGTAAACCAGGTGAATAAAATCAAACTGCTTCCCAGTTTAGAATGAAACGGATTCCACTAGGAATACGATACTCATTATTATAGAATGAGTGAAGCCACTAAAAAGGAAAACGATTTATATTCAAAACCCCCAAACAAAAGAACTGGAGGACAATGTGATCTTTATCTGGGACTTACTGGCTCATCTCATCCCAGAGAGTATTAAATAACAGCTGTCACAGAGAACAGATCATCAGCTCGGTGCAGGGGTCAGAGGTCAGCCTCATGCCGCAGTGCTCAGAAACAATGTTGACGACTTAACTTCAACCAGATAAAAAAACAAAAACTAATTTAGCTCATTTGGTAAATGAGGCTACAGGGAACCATAAAAAGACATTTTAATTGGTTTGAATTCACTTTTACCACTAAAATGCTCCCAGCACATGGAGGGCCGTCGATGCAGAAGGAGAAAGATCCTCGTCATCGTCATCGGAGTTACGAGTCATCCAGTTTTAACTGAAGTGTGACGGTGAAAGGAGGTTTCCATACTCCACCTTTCTGTCAGGTAAGGAGCCTCAACAAGCCCCCAGTTAAGTCCAGGAGCCCCCCCCCCCCCCCCCCACCCCCTTGCTACACATCCTCAACAACACAAGCCAGAAACACATAAAGCGAGGCATACCAAGGCCCAGCGTTGTGTTAACGCTGCACAACAATGTCCTCCACTGTGTTGTCTTTGGCTATCAACCAGTCTGCAGGAGGGAGGGGGGGGTGCTACAGAACCCCTGGTCAGACGCACCGGACTAATAAACGCAGTGGCCGTGTCTCTGCTCTGGTTTCTTTTGGGTCTAACTCGAACAGTGGCCCCCGGGGGGGCTGTGACTGAAATCCAAGCCGGAAGAGCAACTAGCGCTCTCAGGTTTCACCGACGTCCAGGTGAGTGAGGGGCGGGGCCTGCGGGGGCGGGCCCTGTTGGAGCACCGATCCCGCCCCCTCCCCTCCCACATGCTCCCTGTTGACTCGGCAGCTCACACCTCCACGTCAACCTACGGCGGAACAGGGGCCCACTGTAGACACGCTTTACCCATGTGGCTGTGAAAGCAATGCATTCTGGGACTGGGGCTTCTTCTCACAGCTACTTCCTGCTGACAGCGGATTGCAGTTCCCTATTCCAGTGTGCTGACGCCTGCTGTTAAACTGTGCACGTGATGGTTTCTAGTGTCGGACGCTCACAAACAGAACAATCGGTGCGTTGCGTACTGGATGCAACGTTATTCACTCAGCGTCTTTGGGCCTTTATGAAAGGTTTCATCTCGCTCCTCCTCCTCCTCCTCCTCCTCCTCCTCTCCAAGGACAGATCGTATCGCTGCCGAGGCCGCATTGTTCTGCTGGTCGGTACGCCGTGTGGGAGCGTGAGATTACAGAGCATCCATTGCATCAGCGCTGTACACAAGCTTTGTGCCAACAGGAAACGAGGGGCGAACGTCCGGAGCCCGAAGAGGAACCGGGCCGCCGGCGCAGCGCCGAACCGGCCTGTTTTAGATTTATACGCCTTTCCCTGAAGCCTGTGTCTAGTTTACCCTCCGCTGTTTTTTTAATACAATTCATCAAAAGTTTATGCAAGTCACAATCAAATTTACCCCTATAATTATTGAAATTATACTTGAAACTAAAAAAACACTGAAATTTTGTTCCTTTTGTGTCAATTACTCTCAGCAATTTTGGGCGTAGAGGCGGGACGTTTCACCTCCCTTGTTAATCTGAGTAATGTTTCATAGCGGGTGATAATTCTGGAGGGTTTTTTTGACTCTCGGGAAGCTGCAGGACGGACTGCAGCTCACACGCAGATCGTGTCCGCCCGCCGAGGAGACGGATTAGAACAACGTGCCGAGGCGTGTGGGATCGTCCTCCGCCGCCACTCACTTTGCCCACAGGCCCTTTTTCCATTTTGAGACTCAGCCACTCGTCGACAACAACAAAAAAAACATCTGTATTCGTCCGTTCAGCTGACAAACGCAGATGTGGCAGAAAAAAAAAAGATCCGAACGCGAAAAAAGTTTTGAATTTGAAAATACTAAATCTGCAACCAAAAAATATAATACAGTGAATATCAACAAATATATTTAAGTGAAGATTGTATTTTTTTTTTATAAAATATATATTTTATATATATTTTTTCATAAAGCCGAGTCAAAACTATATTCAACCTAAAATATTTTCTTTTTAAATACAGTGTTGTATTTTTCAATGTTCAAAAACAAAACTTTAACTTTCAGGTTCACATTTGTTTTTTGAATGAACAAAACTTTTGACCTCTTTTGGCTCCAGAAGAGGAGGCCTGCAAACTCTGCTGTCACTAGGCAACCGTCACTATGACATCACTGGTCAGCTGACCGCGTAGTTCCTTTTACCCGAGAAAGGTTTTGCGTTTCTGTTCTTAAAAGAGGGGACGTATTAAAAAAGTATAGTCAGCACACTTGAATTTAAAATGTTAATACGTCTCTTTTATGTCACTGAATTCACTCATTTTGTAACGTGAAATAAATATTCTCAGTTCTTCAGCCCCTTGAGAGTCTCAATACCGTTTACCACCAAATACAAAATACTATACAAGCAAATACTTGCTGGCTTCCGCTGCTAATCGGCAAAGACTCGCTGATGTTTCACACACAGAATCATGAGGA
Source organism: Apeltes quadracus (assembly GCA_021346845.1). Classification (NCBI taxonomy): domain Eukaryota; kingdom Metazoa; phylum Chordata; class Actinopteri; order Perciformes; family Gasterosteidae; genus Apeltes; species Apeltes quadracus. The sequence continues at coordinate 21,315,983 of CM037918.1, read as the reverse complement.
TTAAATTACATAAAGCAAAGATTATTTTAACAGGACGCGTCGAGCGCTTCCAGTTATTCAGCAGCTCAGTTGGATGCAAATCTGGATTTAAATACGAGCATTCTGTTGAAAGACGGAGGGAAGCTCCTTGACGACGCCGCGGTGCAGCAGTCAAAGCTGCCGCTGCGTCTCATCACGCCGCTTACCGTTAAAAACTAAACACTCGCGTTTAACCGGCACGGACTCTAATCAGAGAGCCACGGTGGATTTAGAATTTTTGGTTTCAAAAAAGACGCAGGCGTTTCCCTCAAATCCTTAAACCTTGAAAAGAATTCATGGTTACAGTGAACACCGTCACAACACTAATTAGACGGCGTTTAACTCCAACGCAACTCCCTTGTTGAGCTCCGGCTGAACGGGGGAGGGAGGGGGAGAGGAGGGGGAGGGGGGGACATAAACACTTTGTGAAGGGTGGGAGTTTCACAACGACGTTCGCCAGCTGTAAAAAGAGGAAACTTTACTTCTTTAAAATCAGTTGGTTCTCACTCTGATCCAGAAGTTTCCTTCAGCAGGTTTACTCATCATTCAGTCGTAATGCAGTTATTCATAAAAACAACAGGCTTATTATCCATCACAGTTGTTCTCCTCTCACTCTCCCTCCTCCCATCACCTGACTGCTGCGCACTCCGCCGAGCAGCAACGAGCACGGATCAATAAACACAAGTATCGCTGGAGAACATGTCCGACCGCATTCACACACACACACCCACCCAATGACCAGAGGCCTCCACGAGTTAAAGGGACCGCAGGGACACAGAGGCCACATCATGGATCAAACCAATCAGTAGAGTCATCTAGATTAAATGGTTTATTCCTCTTTCTCGCAGACCGTTGAAATATGGCGTGTGATAGTAACATTACTGATTAGAGAAAGTTTGCATTGGTTTGCCTACAGTGTGTGAGTGTGTGAGTGTGAGTGTGTGTGTGTGGTCAGGTTGTCTTTGCCTCAAACACACACCTGACTCACACCCCCCCCCCCCCCACCCCCCCTCCCCACTGTGCACCTGTCACAGCCGTCATGTCTGAAACGGCATGAAGGGGAAGGACCTCAGGAGGAGGAGTTTTATGCTTCTCTTCACAGTCCAACACAGACGATGACGCCATGCTTTTATTTTGGTGAACCCTCTCCTGGGTAGTAATTTGAAAGGGAAGGAGGTGGAGGCGAGTTCAGACGGAGGAGGACGTCGGCGCGGGAGGGATCAGCGGGAAAACTCAACCTAAGCCACGTTGTGTTTGATGGGAGCAGCGTTTTGTCGCGGCAGCGCGGACTCTCGACACACCGGAACAGGTTGCCATGACAACTGTGGTTTTCTGTAGCAACAGTGGGAAACACTCAAATCAACTGAACGACTGAGTCACTTCCTGTCTCGCACCGTTCTTCCTCTTTAGAAGCCGAGAGCAAAAGCGGCACGGTTCCAAACCAGAGTCACTTACTGCAATCACACACGGCTGTTAACGCCCTCAGTGCACACACACATGCACACACACACACACACACACCCCCACCCTCTCCACAAAGACGTTAGGCTGAATCTCTTCAGTTATTCTCACGTCACCTTGAACCGTTCTATAACTATATGATCTCCTTGTCGAGGAAATCGCATCTGAAAAAATCCCCTAAACGTAACCGTCCCATTCTCCTTCCTTTTAATTTGCAAATGAGACGTTTGATGTCGTCTGAACGCGGCGCTTAAGACCCGCCCCTTCCTGTTGACCCCGCTGAGACCCAATTACGTAGATACACGATGGGGAGAGACGCAAAGTGATCTGGCACGACAGCAACAAACGATCACTTTGGTCTCAGCCTGATCTGTATGATAATTATAATAATAATAATAATGATGATGATAATAATAAATAGCACGCTGATGTTTACCTCGCTGACCTGCAGGATGAATCTGGATGTCTGAACTCCGGATTCTTACTCACAACCATGTTTGAAACCTTAGTTCCCCCCCATGTGGAACCTTCCGTCCTGTCGCAGGAGGCCAGCAGCTGCTGCACTTTAAACTCCGTCCTTCCTTCCCTCCCTCCGCGGGGGCCACGGCGCTTACCTCTTGGCCTCCTCCAGGTGACACAGGTACTCGTAGGCCATGTTCTGCTGCCGCTGCTCGTCCATCTCCTCCGCCGTGAGCCGCTCCACGCCATCCAGCACGGCTGCAGGGAGCACAGGGATGAATGCCAGCAGTGTTACCGAATTCACAGCGCAGGAGCAGGAACAGTAACGGTGGTAAAACACAGTTTTATGGACTTTTTCGGGGGGGAGGGGTAAAGTTTCCAGCGGCTCCGCGGCCTCTCGGGAGCGCCGGGTGTAAACACAGGAGGTGTTTCACAAAAAGGAAACTGGCTGATTAGTGGCTGCAGGATGAGGCCGGGCTTTGTGTGCACGCTTATTAATACGCTGGAAACACTGCATGCTGTGCAGAAAACATGGGGGGGGGGCGCCTCACTTCAGCCCCCTGTCATCAGAGGGGGGGGGGGACACGCCATCAACAGGTAAATCCTGATCTCAGATCAGACCTCACACTGGAGGAACCCGACGAACGGACCTTTTATGAGTTCAAGGTTTCACCCAAAAACCTAAAGTTATTTCCACATTTGCCGGATGAACCGGGGGGCGCAGATAAAAGATCACACCTTTTCCCCCTCAATCCTTGGGAGGTTATTGACTATTTCCATATTTACAACACAAAAACTTCTACACACAACGTTCTGCCTTGTTTTTTCCATATTTGCCGCAGAGTAACAGTAGCGAAGGAGAAGGCGCGCGGGCCGTAAAAACGGGCCTCTTTCCCGCTGCGTTAGAATAAAAAACGCGGAAGTGGTAATTAGGCTGCAGCCATGCTGTCAGACATTTAGAACTGTGACGAGACGCGCTGCACGAACTCGCACAAGTTCCTGGAGCGTTCGGCTGACGCAGGGCGCAGCGGCCCGCGGGGAGGGCCCGGCCCGGCCCGGCCCGGCACGGCACGGCCCCTCCAGGTGAGCAGGAGGAGAAAGGAGGAGAAAGCAGGAGAAAGCAGGAGAAAGAGGAGCCGGGGGGACTTACAGCCATATCTCGGCCGCAGCCCGTCCGTGTCGTCAGAAGTTGACATCCTCCTCCGCGCGCTCCGAGTTTCGCTTCAGCGACGGAAGAAAAAAAAAGTTTTACGCGCAGTTTTGGACAGTTTGTCGCCCAAACTTTCAAAGAATAAAAGAAGAAAAAAGTCCGCGAGCAGCGACAGAAACCCGAGAAGGACCCTTCAGCCCCGCAGCGCGACTGGAGACTTTCCCCCTTCTTCTTCAGACCTCACTGATGTCACTGGGTGTGTTCTTCCTAATCCTGAAGTACGCGTTTCAGGAAGCGCGGCTCGCGGCCTCCGGGGCGGACCGACCTGCGCGCGCGCGGCGCCCCCTGCTGGCTGACAGGGTGCAACCTGTGGTCCGGGGACCCGCAAGAGGAGCGCCGAGAGCCAGATGGGTTCAGTTCCCAAAAAATACCGAAAGCTTGGTCAACCAATAAAATAAAAAGTAATGAATAACCTTATGTCTTGTATTTATTTCATATGTTCGGTATAATTTCTTGAAGTGCAATAAAGAAAATAATGCTTTATTTCACTTCTACTCTCACCTCTGTTCCATTGATTTATTTTCATTAAACTTTAAAACATTTATTTATATAGGTTTATTGAATCTTCTGCATGCTCTATATATAATATATATATAAACTTTTATTTTAGTGTTTGTCAATGTGTCATCTTAAATCACTTCTGACTAGAACGAAGAACAAATAAAGTGCATCCTAATGTGACCTAAAGTTCATGAGCAGTTTTTGTTAATTAATCATTAATAAGAAGTTTAATTTTCCGACAACGCCTTAATCAACTGAATTCTTTTATCACAGTTATATTAAATAGTTCTTTATCTCATCAAATATGTTCACCGTTGGTTTGTTTTGTCAAGATTGTACGGTTCATATTTTAAAACATGCTGAAACTATTATCTAATTAACAAGAAATACACTTTTAATTTGACCTGCAAACAGCTGAGTCAAATCAGTTCACAAGCAAAACACATTTAGACGATGTACAGCAATAAAAATGGAACAGTTGATTTTAAAGAGATTTTTTTAGTTGTCAACATTTTGTGTGGCGGATGAACAAATGTTTCATGGAGGAAGGCGGTGTTTGGTGATTACCAAATACATTTTATTAGGAGTTTACACCAAAGTTTATAACTGTTACCAGCAGGATTATATCTTTACAATTCTTCTCACAAATCAACTTCAGGACCTCGAACATTAAAAACGTTGAAATATGTGAAATATTTGCTTTCCCGGCGTTAGTAAGTCCTTCACATGAATGAGCTCTTGGTGTGAACGCAGCATAACAACGGCGGAACACTTGCAGAAAAGTTTTCCCAGTTGTGTTAAACACGTTCCCTTATCGCCCCTGAAGATACCTCTGATTAACTCATTAATAACGGTCACAGCTCACTTTAGAGAGATCAATAATACACTCGTTGCAATAAACGATGGTGTTTTAATGAGTTTCTCTGTTCTTCATGGTGTTATGTAAAAGTAACACACTGGATTAAAGCCTGTACCATGTGACCGCATGTCCTCCTGATGGCACTGCCTGCTGGAGACGGGTGCTCCTATGTTCTACCTTCAAATGGATCATCACCATGTGTGGGGCTTAATGAGTGCGCAAGAGACACCAAGTTTTAAACAAAAATCAAGTTTGTAAGTAAAAATATATAAACGGACAGTAAATAATTAGTCAACGCGTCAGTGAACAAGATTCTAACTTTTCACAATAAGATGCTTCCATCGTCGCCGCAGCTTTTCCTTGACCGTCGAGTGAACTTTACTACTTTCTCTCATTCTCTCATTTGATGCAGTAGTTAGACATCTAAGAATTAGATACATGACATTTGACACGTAGATTTTTAAACATGTATGAATGAACATCACTTACGCTTTCCAAGCTGTGACACCAAGTTCCTGAAGGGAGGAAATAAGGATGAAACCAGGATGAAACCAGGGTGATGGAGGTGAAGTTGGTGGGACAGAGGGAGCAGGAGACGGGTCAGAGAAAGAGGAGCGAATGTCAGCTATCTTTTAGTTAAAATACAAAGTCACCCGGAAGAAGGGGGGACGAGGGGGGACGAGGGGGGACGAGGAGGTTGGCGAAGATAGAAAGTGGTTTCTTGGGGTTAGAAAATGAGGAATCAATTCTGGATTGGTAGGAGCTGATGGCCGCCATTACATCTCCAACGCAACATGTTTCATAACATCCCTTGATCACGTTTGCACTCGCTTTGGAGTCAGAGATTACCTGTTCTTAATCTTTTTAGTTTAAAAAAAAATTGGTTTCATCAAAATAACTCTTAACAAGTGTCTTGTCTTTTATCAGGTAGAAACAGACAATTCAAAAATGGTCATACTTTTGTTTAAATGTACTGTACTGTGAAAATGTTAGTGGGTTATGCACAAACCTTCGTTCAAAGGGTTTGACCCTTGTTATGCAAAAAAACTTGCACCCTACCAATTTAATTAATTTTTAGTTTCTTGATCAAACATTTTTTATTTTGACACTTTTTCATGGGATTTACATTAAAAGAACACATGTAAAAACGACTTAGTTATAAATGTAAATTGTCTCATGTGTAAATGGAGTGATGTAACCATGTTGTTCATCTTAAGATTTATGTGGATATTTTGAATATAAATGTTTCAATTGAATAGCCTTTTTGTTTGGAAACGTGAATCCAGTCCTGTTTCATTGTTGGTTAACCTCACAGAATGATTTACCAATGCCACTCGATCGCGCCACACGCCAAGCTAAGGCTACAGCAGAAGGTTTGTAACGGACTGAAAATGAATGGAATCCCCCTACAGCAAGAATATAGAACGATGTGGGTTGAACCCCAAAGAAGCCGAGATCAGCTGTTGAGCTGACAAAACTAGAAGCTCTTTGTGATGAAAATACCAACATGTGGGATTCACCATCGTGCCTCGTTCCTCACGCAGCAATAAGACCAGCGGGCTGCTGTCATTCCTACCTGTCTTGTTAAAATGGGACCATTAATGTCGATAATGGTTATTGATCATTGATCGTCTGTGTAGACCGACAGCGTTTCATGGAGAGACCTTGCATTACTTCGATGAACCCACAGACTGACGGAGAGTCCTTTAGTGGCTGTTAACCTTTAACCCCGGGATGAAATAGTGTCGCAGCCCTCCAGTGCGTCTGGTACCCCACACTAACAAATGATTAGAGATTTGGTAAATTAACAAAAAGGAGCTGCACACTCATTTTGTGACTGAAAACAAAGCTGTGAAAACATTACTGAAAATGAAGAACGAGTTCTTTTTTCATCAGGAATGAAAGGAGACATATGAACCAGGGTTTTCTTCAGTTGATCTGATCAGAGTGGGTTTGATTGTGATCTTTAATGAGAGAGATACATTTGTTCAATGCGCCATCTCAATGGTGAGAAATGGGCTTGTCCCTTTTAGTAGAAACCAATACTTTAAATGCTAAAACGCAGAACCTGCAGCAAGCCTTGTCTATTAATTGACATTCAGTGATCAAATGAAGTATAAAGGGTTTTTTTTTATTCACCTGGTGACTTAGCTTCCAGTATTGTGTCTCACACAACGAGGAATTTATTTCTTCAACTGACTACAGCGCACCAATCTCATATAACACGGCAAGACACTGAGAGACACAATATTGATCAATTTCACCCCAGTCAAAGTCGATCAATACCCAGGATCCTCTGTGAGGGGATGGGTGGTGGAGGGCTCATACAGACAGAAGCCAATGCATGTTTACGGTGTTATTCTCTTTTACGGCTCCGTGGTAAACAATAAATATAACGAAGCACAATTGAAAAAAACAGACGCGATTGATTTTTTTTCTTCCATGCAATTTATAAAATGAATGTGTTTTATTCCCGAGATGCCATGACGAGCCACACAAATGCAATAAGATCAATTTGATTAAAACATCTGCAGATGCCGACCTTTAATTAAAACTCAGATGTGCAAAGAGAAACAAATTGGAACTTTAAAAAATAAGAAGAAAGTCATTTTAGTTGCTCAGAAGTAACATTTTTCTGTAAAAGTCATATAAGAGGAGATGAACCGCTGCTCATAAAGGTGAGTTTAGAGATTCTTCAGCCTTCATGTTTCTGCTGCTCGACGGTGAGAAGAATACGAGGAACATGTTGAGTGATGTCAGCGGGTGAATCCAAATGGATGATGCAACAAGTGATGGACGGCAGCAGGAGAGAGTTTCTGCGACGGGAAGATAAACCGAATAATTTAGTTTAAACGAACCGTGAGTTTGATTTACATTACTTCACATTAACAGTTAATAATTAATCAGTTCATGAAAACTCCCACCATCCGTGTTCATAAATCACAGTAATGCGCCGAGCCTTTCCACTCAGCTCGTGCACACGACGCAGCTTATGAAAAGGATCCATCATGCGTGTGATTGTGTTCTGTTTGCTTCACGTGAAAATGCTCCAGCGGTGAGCGAGCATCCGTTACATTGAGATGCAATTCAGACACCTTAACAAACGCACTTTGGTGGTGTGTCTTTTATGGATGGACGCACAACAATGAGGATGCAATTATCCTGGATTCAGATCATATTTTGGGGGACAGACCTGCAGGAGAGGAAAACATGATCTGCGAGTGCCGCCAGCGGCAGATGAGATTCCTCCAGACGAGATCGCTGAGCAGACCATCTTTCAATGGGGAGAAAGTCTGTGATCCATCCAGAATGACGCCCCCCCCACCCCCATTCATTCTCCTCTTCAATCTAATGTCACTAGCTTTCAAAATGTCCTTGTGTATCTACTGCGATGCAAACAAAAGAAGTTTTATGTGCTCAACACGTGGTGAACTGAAATCTGCCTTCCTGCAAATCTCACAAAAACTGATTCCGCCCAAGATAATCCCTCCGCTTGGCCTCCTCTCAGCCCGACTGTGATGAACCTGTCTGTTTAGAAATAACGTAGCGTAGATTTATCTGAAGGAGCCATTGAACACATGCTGACTAACTAACGAACAGATGTTTACCTGCCGTTACAACGTCATTCAAAAGGCTCTTCTCCGGCTCTGAGCGTTGACACGCGGTGGTGCCGTTTCTTCACAAATACCCGCTGAGCCCCCCGACGTACCCCCCCACCCCCCGCCCCCTTGCCCCCGAACCAGGGGGAGAGTCCACGGATTAGTTCCTCCGCTAAAGACACACGTTGGCTTTGTTTCTGAAACGTGTCTTTGGAAGGAGCGAGTGTTCATTTTGTCACCTATTTTTAATTAAGTCTTAGTCTTAGTCTTGTGGCAAATGTTAGTTTTAGTCGCATTTAGTCATTCACATATCTTTTTTTCTTGGTCAAGTTTTAGTCGACTAAAAGTCTCGTCATTTTAGTCTAGTTTTTTTTTGAGAGATTGTTGGATAGTTATTCAAATGGGGCTGGTTTTATCCAAAGCGACTTACGATAAGTGCATTTCAACCATAGGGATAACTCAAAGAACAAGAAACAACAAAGTACTTTCAACCAAAAAAAAAGCCGATTTACAACTTGTTATAGATAAGAGCCATTATAAGTACAATTTAAGAGCCAATGCAATTTAAGTGCTGCAATTTGTTAGTGTTTAGTCAAGGTGCAGTCTGAAAAGGTGTGTCTTTAGTTTGCGGCGAAAGATGTAGAGGCTCTCTGCGGTCCTGATGTCACCAGAGAGTTCGTTCCACCATTTCGGAGCAAGAACAGCAAAGAGTGGTGATGTTGTGGAGTGTTTTGCTCTCAGTGAGGGAGGAACAAGCAGCTTGGCAGGTGCAGAGCGGAGTGTGCGGGTTGGGATGGAGGCTTTGACCAGGTCCTGGATGCAGACCGGACCCGATGCATTCACCGCACGGTACGTGAGCACCAATGTTTTGAACTGGATGCGGGCAGCGACCGGTAGTCAGTGAAGAGATCGGCGCAGTGGAGGAGTGAGGGAGATCTAAAGAAGGTCAAAGACCAGTCGAGCTGCTGCATTCTGGAGGAGCTGCAGAGGCCGGATGGCGGCAGCGGGGAGACCAGGGGAGTAGAGAATTAGTTGGGTGTCATCGGCATAGCGAGTGAATGACGGAGCCGAGAGAGTTAGTGTAGAGAGAGAAGAGGAGTGAACTCTCCAGATAAAGCTGCTGGGATGGATGTTGTATTTTTTGGTTTTCGAGGGAACTATGAACCGCGGCATTAAAAGGAGTGATGACTCATCAGGAAGGATTTATAAAAGCTAAAGTGAATCTTCTCTTTCAGGTCAGCGCTTATACAAGAGACAGAATTACAAAGCTGGATCCAAAAGCACAGAAATTGTCGTCACCACGTTGACATTTGATGAAAGCGTCGCTCTGTGAATCATAAAATGTCCGTTTCACTGTTAAACATGAAGACACTTTGATTCTCCAGCTCATATCTTTTGTATTTCAGTGTGTTCTGGGAGGATGAGTGTGACGTGACTGATGCTTTATCAGGGATTCGATTAGAGATGCTCCCTGTTGACCTTTGGGGCCTGGAGCCCACTTCCCTGAAGGAGACGTTACTCTCCTTCGACTGTCGAACAGGAAAGAACCTCAGTGAGTAATGTGCGCCATCACATCTCCTTAATGACCGCCGCTCTCAGCCATTCATTATCCAGGAGCCGTAAACAGCACTGGATGCTTGTTGGAAAGCAGCTTTTTCGCTTCTCGTGGGGGAGACCACATCCTTAAGGCTCCGCAGCCTCCTTCGATCCGACCAGATTAAATCCGTGTTTCCTTTCGGGATCATTGAGGGAACCTTTTCAAAGAACCATTAAGGGGAAAAGGGAAACGGGAAAGCAGATAAAGTGAACTTTTTAAAAAGGAGATGACACTTTGAAGCTGTCTTCTCAAAGAAGTCCACCTTGGGCTCGATGCTCGGGGGGGGGGGGGGGGGAAGACATTTGACATTTTTCTAACGAGTGTCCTGGTGGAATGCTGTGCTGCTCGTCCGTGTGGAGGGGAAGGAGGAACGAGGCTATTTCTCCTCACTGACTAGTGGCATAATAATTATAAAAGCGCCGCTTATTTTTTCAAACAAACAAAATTTCAAGTCTTTCTTTCGCCACACGCAAAAAAATAGATCAAACGGCAACGGATGTTTTCACAGGCGCATGCTGGATTTTTTAATTTGTGCTTCTTCAAAAAAAAAGTTCTCCCTCACAAACTTCATTACCCAAAAAATGAAATATATGAATATATATATAAATCCCTAAAAAGCAGCTTTTGAACGCCCCCCCCCCCCCCCCCCCCCCCCCCCCCCCAGCTGCCTCATTAGACGTCCGCTGATGGCCTCCCCTGAATCGGGGGCTGCGTGTTTATCTTCTCCTGGTTCATTAGGAGCAGCAGTCTGGAGACTTTCTGCACAGAAAAACCCTCAAAACCCTGAGAGGAGGAAAAGCACACAGGGTGGAGATGTTTCATTGCACCTCTCGATCTTTAAGATGATCTTAAAGGTGATGGAATTATTTATTGTTAGAGAATGGAACCTGGTGACTGTTTCCACGCTGTTGGTATCTTTGACCTCCCTTGTCTCTTCGTGTTTCTCCGTTATGGCTGTGAAAAGCTGGAAAATCGTTAAGGAATTATTGATTCTTTTCTCCTCATTTTGAGCAAGGACTTTGTATCTCCTCACAATCACAGAAACTTTAGATTGAAATGGATTTAAGTCCCGGTGGGAGAACAAACCTAAATAAGAACAAAGATTTCATGATTATGTATGTTGTGTAACATCAACATAAATATGCCTGTTGCCTAACAGCCATTCCTGCAGGTAGACACTGATCCTGAATCAGCTCCAAGTGCTGACCTGAAGCTTCCCCTGCTTCCCTGCTACTGAAGAAGACTTGAAATTGGAGATTGAGACCATAAACTCTGTTTACAATGTTTACTGCGGGAATATGAGTCGTTTTCTCATAGACTTCTATGGGACCGGAGGAGTCGCTCCCTGCTGGTCAGCACAGAGAATGCAGCTTTTCCTTGCGTAACATCGGCTTCGCTCTGCAGAACCCCGCCGGGCCAGAAGTACATCACTCCGGAGGTCTTTGGTCCTCACAAGGAGCGCCGTACAAGCACACACACACACACGCACACACACACACACACACACACACACACACACACACGTGTGGAGAGGCAGCAGAGTTGAGGGAAATTATTGCTCCAGAAACTGTCACCGTTTCTCCACACTGCAATTAAAGGCGCGGGGAGCAGTGTGCATTATTAAGGAGCACCGTAGGCAGAGAGAGGCAGAGAGGTCCAGAACCCACAACCCTTCATTACCACATAGTGACGCACAGCAGCGCCTCCGAGGGAAGCCGGGCTGACAGAGTCAACTCGTGTATGTTATTTACCGATCCAGAGAAAAGGGCGGAGCAAGGTACCCGTCCTCGTGAACCGTTCGTCATTCAGGGCGGCGTTGTTGTGTCTCTGAGTTCTTTCATATTCTGCTCGTTAGTATTCTTTTCTCTCAGTTCACGAAAGTTGAATTATAAATCCTGCTGAGGGGAGGATCAAAGCGGCTTCATCTTCCCTTTTTTAACACGCTTGAAATGTTCCGCGACATGACAGACAGTTTAAAAATGGACCTGTGCGGCCCCCGCTGGGACGTCAGCATCACGGCCTCATGGGAGCAGCTGAGCATCTACTTCCTCTTTTTGCTGCATTAATCATCTCCTCCACCCACGCAGGTTTTTCATGCACATGGTCCAGAGGCCGGATGTTTTCTCCGGGTCGGATCATATCGGGCGCCTTATCAAGGTCATTGACCCGTGTGTGTGTGTGTGTGTGTGTGCTTGTGTGTGTGTGTGTCAGTCAGCGAGTCGCTCAGATAATAATGAGCGTGGGGAACCGAGGCGCTGACTCCTTCTTTCCTCTCTTTCTTCTCTTTCTTGGTCTTCCTTTGGCTTTTTGCGCTGGTGAACCTGTCAGGTCGTGTTTAATTGCTCATTGTTTTTGCAAATCTCAACAAAATGCTATCGAGACTCAAATATGGGGGGACGGTTAAAAAGAGGCTCAGGCCCAAGTGAAGCCTTTGGTGTCAGAGTCCATGCCAATCATCAGGGCGTCTCACCTTTGCCTCTTACCCCACCGCCTACCTGCAGGGCTCCCGCATCTCGACGACTTACTGAACTCACGCAGGATGTTGTTCAGTCTGAGGAGGAGGACGATCCCACGAAAGACGGTGAGTCACTCGGCCGTGAGATCACATGTGACAGCGACAGCGCCTTCACGACACACGCCAGCAGAGCGGCGCCGCTCATCGATCCGGCTCGTGTTTCACTTCCATGATGACTGGTGGGACTCGAGGTGCAGCAATTACTGATGAGTCACCACAGGAATTAACTCCCGACCCTTTACAGGCAGCGACCAGGAAACAGCACTGGGAGGATGTGTGTGTGTGTGTGTGTGTGTGTGTGTGTGTGTGTGTGTGTGTGTGTGTGAGAGAGAAGGATTATTAACATAACGGCTCAAAAGTAATCTACCTATATGCCATCTCGTCTTCCTCCTTTGGCTAAGCGCCAGTCTCAATGCTGTGAGTGTAATTAAGGCTCTGCAGATGCAAATGGACGACACAATTACCCCCCCCCCCCCCCCCCTCTCCCCCCTGACTTATTTATTTTACTCTCTCCTCTCCCCTGGACAGTAAAACTCCCAATTTACCCGAAAACAACACCTCATGAGAACACAATCCAATGTGGACTGGGGAGTAACTGCGCTTAGATGCACTTCTGATGGAAAGAAGGACGGACGGAAGGAAAGAAGGGGGAGGAGACGGACGGACACGGGGACAGATGGATGGAGGACACATAAACAACACAACCAGACAGCAGACACAGAGCCAGATGACTTTGTATGAAATAAAACAAATTGTGCTGGAGCTTTTGATTCACTGACACATAACAAAGATGTCACATAATCAGAGCAATAACTTACTATCACTTTTACCTGAACTGCTGTAGAGGAAAGATCTCTTACACCATCTCCTCCACCTTTCTGTCACACAAGAAGCCTTTCTAGTGACGTCCAGTCGGCCTTCGACCCTGAAACACACGAGGAAATGCCTTCAAATTATTGCAAAAAAACGTCCAATTATCTGAAGGTGAATTCGTTGTGAGGCGACGTATTTCTTCCTTCCCTCCGGCTGCTGATGAACTCTTACCATCGCCGGGGGAACAGGTGGGCTCACCTGGCGAACGCCTCCTCCACCTGGCCGAAGAGAGACAGGAAGTACGGCGGGATGGTTCCACAACAACAACTCGTTTCACCAGATGCCACTTATAAGAATATCTCTGCACTTTAGAGACTACAACGTTCTGTAACTGTATATTTCTTTCTCCAGTTTATCTCCTGCTTGGTCTCCTACTCTTGCCTGCAGGTATAAATGTGTTTATCTTTATGATTATCTAGTTTCTTTTGTGAGGTAATTGTGAACGATGCAATGATGTACAGGAGAAGAGTTATTATCTTTCTGAGTATTAATGTGAACATTTTATCCACACTGGGACGTCTGGATGTGATAAATCAAAACTCTGGACTCTTTAAAGCGTTCAGTCTCCGCTGCCTTTTGGGAGAACCGCTGAAAGTAGAAGTTAAAATTGGCACAAAGCGAGCTGTCGAACTCCACCAACTTCCAGATCTACCAGATCAGAGCTGAGCTAATCAATGTTTTGCATTAAATGACCAGCAGGGGGCGACTCCTCTGCTCCCATAGACGTCTATGGGAAAATGACTCTACTTCTCTCTTGATTTATTTCCTCAGTAAACATTGTAAACATGAGTTTATGGTCTCAGTCTCTAGTTTAATGCAGCATGATGCTCATTTAGTGAATTATGGTCCATTTAGAGTCAAACTAAACAAAGACTATTAATGAAAGTATGCTTTAGGGCGGGGCTACTGTGATTGACAGGTAAGGGCCGTCTCTACGTCACTTCTCCAAAATTCTAAATAAGGTAACTTCTCTCAATTTAAAAAACACTAGAAAATGGTGACGGCTATTTTCCAAGATGGCGTCCGGGGTTCCGTGGCACGTCCCCACGGGGCCCAACAACGACGGGAGAAAGAGATTTCAAACCTTTTTTTAACCACAATTTGGGGACTCTCGGTTTCCTTTGATAACATTTCCCACGTGACCTCCCGTCCTCGCAGGAACTAATGAGGTCGAGGTTGTGAATGGAATGTCGCCCGGCGGTGGTGACTGAGACGTTAAATTGATGCCTCGGTCATTATAAGTGCGGGAGAGAGAAACATGAGTCATGCAGCCCGGAGCTCCATCAAAGCCTCCCGCTCCTTCGCCAGCGGTCCATGCAGAGAGGAGCTGCATCTGTGCGTGATGCCCTTGCGGTGACCTCCGCCTCGTTCCCCTGCAGGTTGCATGACCAGTGAAATGAAATCATTTGTGGTAGTGAGTCGAAGCCAAAGTGGATTCAGGTGTAACTCAGCAGATATGAGCAGCATATTTGTTCTCTCTGGAAAACAGCGCTACATAAACCTGAGTTATCTCATTAAATGTGCCGGTCCTTTTCCTGCCAATAATAACTTCATTATAGCTGCTAATAAACACATCGTTTATTCCAGCTGCACATCACATGAAAGCTCAAAGCCACTTTCAAAGCGACGAGCCTGACTGACGGGGGGACGCTTTGAGGACGGATAACAAGGGGGGGGGGGGAGGGGTGGTTTCTTTTCTGCTGGCTTTTTTCTTGCTCGTTTACAGCAGAAAGAGGAGCGACTGAGTCACCGACTTTAAATGCAGAGAGGGGTTGGGTGAGGGGTTGGAGGAGGAGGATGAGGAGGGAGGGGGGACTATTTGAGATGAGGTGCTTGGGAGCGGGGCCCCACACGCTGCCGCGCATCGGGACCATGCACACCAGCTCCAGGACGCTCAGCGGGGCGATGCTCTGCGCGCTGCTGCTGCTCTCCGGAGCCTCCGCAGCCTCCGCAGCCTCCGCAGCCCGCGGGATGGAGCAGGAGTCCGGGGAGGAGCTGAGCCCCAGGGCCCTGCGGGACTTCTACCCCAAAGGTCCCAACCTGACGAGTGAGAAGCAGCTGGTGAGGCGTTTTTTCCTCTTTCCTTCCTGCGACACAGGGTGGGGGAAAGGTGTTTTTTACGCATGTTTCTTTGTATTTCAGTGATGTTGTTTCGAGCATTTTTTGGCACCTAAAAAACCTTAAAAAAAAGCATGGATTTCAGATGTTCTGTTCTAATTGCGTGATGTTTCATATCGTCATTCAAAATAATTGTATTTATACATCCTGTATATATAACTAATTATTATTAGTATTGTTAGTATTATTATTAAACATTGCAAAATAAATATTGTATTTAGATCTGTGCAGAACTCTTCTTGTTGACCATGCTTGTCTTGTTTACCAGCTCGGAGCTCTCCACGAAGTTCTGGAGAAGCTGCAGGCAAAACGACTCCCTTCGTGGGAAAAGAAATTCGGCCAAGTCCCCACGGTACGGTGCTCTTCCCCCCCCCCCCCCCCTCCACACACACAGGGCGCATTGATTGATTGATTGATTTGGGGTCGAACCCTGTGCTGCTGCCTCCTCTTCCTCAGTGTGACGTCGGGGAGCAGTGCGCGGTGAGGAAAGGCGCTCGGATCGGGAAGATGTGCGACTGTCCCCGGGGAGCTTTCTGCAACTTCTTCCTGCTGAAGTGCTTATGAGCCCGGCCAGAGGTGAATGCCGCATGGAGAGGAGAAGATGGAGAAAAATGACGGTCATATTTTATATGATACACCCGAGCAGCAGGTTTGGTGACTGGTCGACCCGCACGGAGAAGAAGCGAGGAAGTTCTATGATTTAAAAATGTCATCATATCACATGAAAGAAGTTGGAGGATATTTATTAATACTACGAAGTTAAACATCCCGAACCAGTCGTTTTAGTGAGCTTATAAAAAACCACAATGAGGACCACACGCACCTGTCACCAACGTCACGGGAATATTACAGTGATTCTTCGTTTGTCTTTGTCTTTGTTTCAGGTGAATGTTTGTGTATATAATCCCAACAGTAGTGATGCTATCATAACAATAAACACAAGTATTGTTTTGTAAAGCAGTGGAGTGTCTATCATTTTCATGTGAACAAAGTGCGCCTCCGCAATGCGCATGCGTGCATGCCAGATGTGCTGCTCACTGACAGTTAAAGACTTTTGGTTTTTTATTTCATGGACCAAAATGGAATGTGCAAAGAATTCAGGTACCTGTGGAAGTTGAATAAAAAGAATAAGATACAATAAGAATAAAAAATGGACTAAAGGACGTGTGTAGCTGAACATTCCTATCAGATGCACAGACAGTGAAAACCTTTCAATTATACGTCGAACACACTGGAATTCTGAACATCGTCCAATATTTACATTTCTGTTCTAGACATTTATGGTGATTAGCATATATTTGAACACTTCTAAAAACTTGTGATACAACAAATAATATAGTTCTCATGTATGCGCTGTGGGGAAGGTTCAAATGAGTAACCCGTGCCCCTGCAGTATGTTCACAATGCAGTATTCATTAATACTCATAACTCAAACTACCTTTAAGTGAAGGATCTGAACACTTCACACAACGTTGAGCTGTTGCAAACTGGGATGTTAATCACCCTACATCCCCCTCATCAACACCTCCTGGTTTACTCTAATAATAATAATAATAATAATAATAATAATAATAATAATAATAATAACATATCTGGACTCCTCTCCAGAAATGTTTGATTTGACTCGATATTTCCGGCCTTGTGGTTTTGTTTGTTCTTCTTCGTATTCTACATCACTGCACTCATCTCCTCCTCCTCGGTGCTTCCTGTCCTCAAGCATCAATGATGCAGCCGGGACAAGTACAAAATGTTTGTGTGTGTGTGTGTGTGTGTGTGTATGAGAGAGAGTCAACAGGATTGCGGTTGATCGATCCAATCACAGGTTGTGTTGTGAGTCCTGATTACTGAAGAAGGTCCTTTCATCATCATCCTCATTTCCCCCACAGCTTTTAAAAAAGTAAAGTGTGATGAAGAAATTAGTTGTGTGTTGTTTTTATGTTTTAGGTCAAACAGTGAAAGCATGGATTAAAGATTAAAGATGGAACGAAAACCCACATATTCATAAAATGCTACATTTTGTCATTGTGTACTCTTTTGGACAGCCATCTGTGGATGCAGGCTGTCCTCTTAAACCCTGAAATAAAACCTGTTTATCTTACATCCTGTTTATCTTCCTTCCTGAGCGGCCGTGCTGCAGACGGCATTTGTCACACAGACGTCTCGGGAAAAATTCGCTCTAATTGCGCTCTAATAAAAAGACGCTTTAAAACTTGAGGCTAAAACCCGGCGGCAGACAAGAGAGAGGAAAGGAAGCAACACCATCAATCATGTTTGAGGATGACATCATTGTCAACTCCTTTATTCCTCTTTCATGTCCACGTTTACCGGAGTTTATTCTGCTCTCGTTGTGAGTCGACACAGTACAAACCTAATACTCATATTCGCTATTTTAAAAATGCAGATAGTCAAATTGAAATATACCAGTATAATATGTAATATATAAGAATGGTTCGACGATAGAATTCTACACCGCGGTCAGTAACGTGACGGACTAAAGGTCAAACTAAATCACGTTCTATGTTTGTCTTTTTCCTTCCTCACACACAAGCACCACCCGTTCCCGGGTCACACGGGCCGCTGACCGGCTCCTCCGCCGGCTCCGGGTCACATGGGACCTGGTGAAGGGAGAGACCGTCCGGGTGCAGTCGTGTGGATGAAGTGTAGTGACGAGGCTCAACCAGTGGCTCCCGTCCACCTCGGGGAGGTCGAGCGTGAACGCTGCTCCCCCCACGGAGAGTTATGTGATTTATTTATTCTTCGGAGCTGCTGTTGTTGTTGTTTGACGAGGAGCTGAGTCATCGCGCTCAACTCGCCAATTAGCCCTAATGAGAGGTGACGCGGATTCGGCTCGCGGATCCAATTCATTGGTTGAGATCATTAAAAAGCAAGAAAACGCTGCAGGTAGAAACCAAAAAAAATTCAAGCAATTAAATTATGTTCATTTAAAAAAAATATATTTAGAAACAGAACATTAGTGTAGACGTACTGTAACATACGGGAACCGTGTGGGAACTCACAGGTCTATGCAACCCTGTTGACCTTTGACCCGAAGAGGAAAAAATAAGTCACACGTCACCTGCAAACACACCGTAACCATGCCGACTGTGTCACATGGTCATCGGGGGAACGTTCTGATTCGTCGCTGTCTGCCAGGTTTACTGGGCCTTATGTTGTGAAAAAAAAAAAATAAGGTGGTTTGCACTTGTTTGTTTTCTTTTGTTTTTTTTGGGGGGGGTGCGTGTTACGTCCTCAGTGTTCTGGGTTTGTTTGTTAAATTGTTCTTGTTAGGGGATTAGGGGTTAGGGGAAGTTGATCATTCATCAACTTCCAGAATGAGAGAAGTTGTTCGGCTGTATTTGTGTCATCTTCATCCGGGCTTCCAATCCTTGAACACGGCGATTCTTTCAAGGGGGCGGCCCCTAATGCTGCTGCAGTCTCCGACGTTTCGCTAATTCATGGGCTCATCGGATCACAACCGTATTTTCAAATCATCATAACTTAATCATAAGATCCCAAGTAATTTTATCGGCTAATTTCATCTTGTGTTTCTTTTTCATGTTTGGGGGGGGTTTCCTGCGCCGACGTGAGGGTCTTGGGACAGAGGATGTCGCATGTGTACAAATCGTAAGCCTCTGAGGCAAATTAGTCATTTGCAATTTACAATAAAATGATTGAAATATGGATTAATCATGATTAATCCACTGATTAATTTGATTAAAAGATGTAATCCTTTGACAGCCCTAATATAATATAATACAGTACTATGGGTTAGTAGCTAAAGGGGTTAGTATATAAAAAGTAGAATAAAGTTATAAAATGAAATAAGATCACTGGTACACTCATGAACCATCAGAGACAAACTGGCACTGACCAAGTAGTCAACTCACACTAAATGCACAGGGGAACGAGACTCAGGTGGAAACAATAAGGGCAGGGCTTGCAATCCCCGGGCGGGTGGTGGGCGGCACGCAGGAAGGGAGGTGTCCAAAACAGAAAATAGACAATGACCAACTACCCAGAAATTCTGCGTGTTACAATTCCAGGTTGATTTATTGCAAAACAATTAAGATATCAAAAACTCATTGCATACATACAAGTTAAATATTTAATCTTCATTGCAACATGAAATATCTGTCTCTTTTATTATTATTGATTGTACATTGTTATATTATTGTGTATGTATCCTCAATGGTTGGGAGCACGTGAACCAAGCATTTCATTGCCATAACCTGTTATTGTAATGACAAATAAAAATCCCTGAACCTTATAATGATAGGCATTGTATTTAGTAACCACAAGGTGGAAGTATAGCCTTTTTTCCTACCATTTGATGTTATATGTGCTGGGTAGAAGAACAAGCAGTAGACTTTGTTAGATAACACATGCAGAGTTCTATAAAATAAAAAATAGCTCGCAGCTCACAGAAGCAAGCAGCAGAAATGTTATGCGTACTTCTTGACTAACAGAAGGCTGAACATTACACCTGTCTGTGGGTGGGTTCTCTCCGGGTATTTTGGCTTCCTCCCACAGTCCGGAAGAGATGGATGGAGTTATAAAAACTCTGGATTCACGTAACAAACTGTCACAGTCTAAACGCCCTTCACTTGCTCACACACCTGCCTCTGTTCACTACTTAAATCCCTATTGAGTCTCTTGCCTCACACACAGACTCTCTCTCAGACTCTCCAACGCTTGGTTTCCGACGGATCGCCCTGTCCAACCCGCCTCCCAGCATCCTGGTGAACCTACTTCCCCCTTGGAGCTAGGGCTGGGCAGGCCAAAAATCCATATCACAGTATTTAGAAAGATTCTGACAGTATCCCGGTATCTGACCCTGTCGTTTTTTCTAGTGAAAACAATCCATTGACCTCGAAAAGGACCGCTGGCTACACAAACAGCTGTTTGCCACTCGCTTACCAACTTGCCGGCAATGTAACAACATTTTGCAGGCTTGCAATTGTTCAGTAGAAATGACTTACAAGATGTCTGCTCACATATTGGGGTATATATATATTAGGGCCGGGACTTTAACGCGTTAATTAACAATAATTAATTACACGAAAAATAACATGTTAAACATTTTTTACGCATTTAATCACACTTATTTCAATTACTCAAGAAATTACTTATCACTGTACTCAGGTCAAATGTTTATGCAATTAAAAGGTTAAATGTAATTAATTAATCTAATTAATTACAAAGCCTCTAATTAATTAGATTCATTTTTTTAATCGAGTTCTGGCCCTAATTATATATATATAATATATATCAGGTCAAATGTCACTAATTATATATATATATAATATATATAATTATTATTAGGGCTGTCAAAAATAGTGCACTAACGGCGTTAATTAGATGTTTGTCGTTAATTACGTCAATTTTTTTACGCATTTCACGCATGCGCACTGTGACAAATTATTCAGGTAAAGAATGTATCCGAAATGCGGTTGTGGTTGGACTATTATAACAAACAAATCCTCCTCCTGGCGACTTTTGTGTCAAAAGCGACTAGACACAAATCTAGTGACACGTATACAGCATAAGTCTCGCTCTCTCCACCCAGCGCCTGCGGCGCTGTGGACGCGTGTGTGTGACACACGATGCCGGACTCCGCGCTCCAGCTGGCGGGATTCCCGTTGTTCAGAGCGGACTGCGACACGCAGCTCTCCGGCAAGTCGAAGGGTGGAGGAATCTGCTTTTACTCGAACACCAGCTGGTGCTACGATGTAACAGTGATCCTACAACACTGTTCTCCTGACCTGGAATATTTTTTCATCAACTGCAAACCCTTTTATTCCCCCGTGAGGTTGCTTCATTCATCGTGGTCGGTGTTTATTTGCCGCCGACTGGTGACGTGCAGGAGGCACAGTGTGTGCCACATTCAGCTACAATTCCAGAATGTTTAGTACCTCAAAAGCACCATCGTTAAGAACAAAAAACAAAATGCTTCTTGGGCTGTCATCAAGAAAGTGTTATTGTTTGTGTGGAATGAATTTGATGTAAATCGGATTTACGTACTGAAAGAAGTAAGCCAAAGTATAGACAATGTTACTTCCTGTTACGAGAAGGTGGCGCTATGACTTGGATTAAAAATTGAACTTTACATGACTTCAGAGCCAGAGTCAGATCAAACATGTGAAAATTGGAAAGGATCTCGGGGGTATTATACGAAACCAGGATAAGGGATTAAGTTGGAATATCCAAATTATCCTGAAGGAATTAAACACAGCCAAGTAACCATGGCGATTTATTCTTTGAAGCAAGCGAGCTCCAGACCAGGCTAACAGCCAAGCAGGCTAAGATTAATCCTAGATGTGTTAAATCAGCTGCCGCTCTGATCCCAAACTAACGTGTTTAGGAGTTGAGGGCGATATATAAAGTGTTTCTTCCTGCACCATGATGCCCGTTTCTCAACAGATCAAACCCACAGCATGAAGCCATGCTCTCAAAAAAAGAATCCCACAGATGCTCTGTGTGCCACTGCGCTTTGTTGCAAGCGGCATGTTTTTACAGCCGAAACTGTACACAAATGCACTATTTGCCGTACTGTCAGAAGTGTTTGTTTGGCACTGAAGTCATTGGCGCACATCTTTATCACCTTCTCTGCCACAGAAGGATGTGTTATGTTGGGATTTCCTAACCCCCCCCCGAGTTGGTTGATGAGAAGAATCCAATACGGCACTCAATTAAAGTTAAAAAAGATAACATTTTATTTAGAATAGATAAAGTGCTACATGAGCAATCCTCCGCAAGTATACCTGGAGACCTTAAACACGCTTCGCAAGCTGTCCGTCTGCTGTCTGACTCTGCTCTTTTTATAACCTCTCTTGTCCTTGAAAGCCAGTTCAAACCAGTTCTCCCTCACGTAGCATTCTGTCTTGCCCTGAAAATGGGTTCAAACTGGCTCTCCCTTCGGCCACAGGTGCGTTATCTCAGATAATAGTTTACCTTCATTCTTCATGTGCTTTCCCAGTTCACATTGTCTGCCTTATATGGTCTCATCCGGTCACACCATCTATTCTACAAGTCAAAAGATTATAAAAAAACACACAAACAGAAACCCACATCTCACAGTTACATCAAAGGATTTTATTGATTGCAAAAGGTTATTTTTATATATAAATATATATATAAATACACACAAATATATGAGAAGGCATCTTGTAAATCATTTCTACAGAACATTTGCAAGCCTGCAAAATGTTGTTATATTGCCGGCAAGTTGGTTGTCCAAGGCGATCTCTCAAATGATCTTTTTAACTTTGTACGAATAATACGCCTGTTGACCAGCTCACCACAGTAACAGTAATGATCCCTTAGGGCAGATGGATATGAGCTGGTACACAGTGGTCATTGCCTGGAGACAGGGAGGATCCGCAGTTGACTTAAAGAAAACCTTTTATTGACTTTGTGACATTTTGTTTTTAGGGCATCAGCTCAGAGTATTTAACTGTGGCAAAGATCCCACTGACATCCAGACCAGAGAGGAAGGAGAGAGACTTCTGTCACACCTGAGGTGAGTCTTCTCGGTCTCTGTCATTCAATTAAACTATTGACGGATCAAATGGTCTGATACGAATTGGCTGCTCCTGTGAATACCTTTTATGTATTCTGTGTTTTTGTCACTAACAGTTGTCTTGTTGTTCTTCTTATTTTAAAACTATTAATATTATTTTTCATTTTTCATACGTCACGAAAATCGCTGTCTTGGACGAAAGGATTGCACTACTCACTCTCTCATTTCTCATATCTATGTCTAGATATATATAGATATATATTTGCAGCATGCGTCCTGTGGTGATAACCAGCAGCCTTCTGGTGCTGTTGATGTCCATGATGGCCACCACAGCGTGTAAGAACCAAACGGTCATTAAATGATCTTCTATCTGCACAACAGAAACAGGAAAACTGACAAAAGTATTTGTATTTGATGCAGGGACACCTGAGGAAATGTGCCGTACAGAATATAACCAACTATGTTCAAAGAACATGGGGAAAGGCTGGTACCAGTTGGGTGGGAACCGCTGTGTGAAGGCCTTCGGCCACAAGAACTATCTGAATTATGCTGAAGCAGAGGTGATGGAAACAAACACACACACACGACTACACACAGCACATGTGACCTTGTCCTGTTCACACGGTCGCATCTCTTCCCCAAACAAAAAGATTCAGAGTTAACATTTCGAGGCTGAATAGAATTTTCGTATTCTTTAGTGGTAAATTCTAATAATGCAAGTTACTATCTGAAAAATGCAGTTACAACATGGAAGAGCAGCAATGAGTCTGCCTTTTACTCCATTTGATATCAACGTGTTTTACACCTGCATGATTTATTGTCTTATTTCTGTCTGATTACAGCATGCCTGTCGAATGTATCCGAATGGACATCTGGTATCAATCAAGAGCCTCACAGAACTGCGTATAGTGGAATGTGCCATGTTCGCAGAAACAACTGGAAAAGCTCATTACTGGATCGGCCTGAAGGCGAAAGTGTAAGCAGAGAAAGTTACAACTGCATTTTGCTGTGTAATCTTTGCTTTGCATGAAGACGATAAATGACTGTTGGATCCTTGAACGACAGTAAAAAGTCACCATGAAGTAATTCTTTGTTTCCATCAATATTTTAGTAGCCCACGGAGGTTGCAGGTTTGAGTGGATTGATGGATCTGGACGACTCGAAGGAATTCAGAAATTGGGCTAACGGGCAGCCGGACAATTGGTTGTGGAGAGAGGGCTGCGTTGAGATGAACTACTGGAGTAAGTAAACCAAAGGCTCAGGAGGCGAGGTTAGAACTTAGTGGAGATGAATTTAGACTTGAGAGAAGAAAATATACTTTTATGATTACGTATTTATTACTAAAAGAATACAGAAATCCACACAAGCCGTAAGCACAGACTGAAGTCAGATGACTCAATTCAGCTGAAAAGGGACAGATTGTTCCTTCTGCTTTAGAGGAGCAGGAAGATCTGACCAAGCTTCTTGGGGAGACTAGAAGCTCTAATGGACTTCAGATAGGTTTGTATTGTCCAATCAGAAGACCCGCCAGCACACAGGAGTTTTAGGATGAAACACAGACGCTGTGGGAGACCTACGAGACCTATTGATGCAACTAAACTGTGATACGCTACTGAATCCCACCTCTGTTCTGGTGTGTTTTCCAGGCTGGGGACTCTGGAACGATGAGCAATGTGAAGCGAAAAGGCCTTATGTGTGTGCAGTGACTATCTAGTTCAGCGTGAACACGAAGCGCTGCAGGTTGACCCGTCTGCTTCCACTGCAAGCTTTCACATCCATATTAATAAACATTCAGCATCAAAAAAGCATGTCATGCTTCCTGTTTCTTTTCTGTTTGTGCAAACGATGATCCATCTGCCTTCATGTCAGCAACAGAACACAAAGCTTCATGATGTCACTACGTCACAAACTAGTGATGTGCGGATCAATACTGAAATAGCGATGCTTCCGATACCAGACCTGTATGCTCCAAAATCGATTCTCATTTGCGGTATTGTATATCATTAACAGGAATATGGTGGAAAGTAACTAAACTATTCACAAGGCAGACGTCTCTGGCAGAGTCCTTCGGTGCTGCAGGCAGACATTACCCAGGTACAGAGAGAGAAAATCTATAAGCGCCGCTAAGCGCTGTTGCTGTTGGAGTTGTAATAAATATGGTTACAAAAATGAATACATGCTTCAACAAATAGCTGCATGAGTTCAGCTTGGAGTTATAGCCCAATATGTGTATCAGTAAGATAATATCACATAAAAGAAATTGCATCGGATCGGTATCGTCGATACCAGCCTGACTTTGACTCGGTATCGGATCGGAAAGGAAATCGGAGGTATCGAACGTCACCATCACAAACTAACTGGAGGCGGAATATGGACAAACAAGGATTTCAGGTGGCTTAAACTGAGATAATATAGGGGTGAAAAGCCACACGAGGCCCCGCTCCTTTGTTCCTTGTCCCGGCCGGAAACGGAGGATCAAATGAGTCAACGGCTCGAAGTTTGAAAATCAAAAAGCATTTAATAACTAAACAAAATATGGAGGATAACAATTATAAAGTGAAACACAAGGCGAACAGTGAATTATTTCGCGAAATAGAGAATTCAAAAGAGAGTCAAAAGCTGGCTATCAAAGTCGATCCCAGGAGAAATTATTTTCCCCTCCCGCTCTGTCTTTTAACACCACCGGTCAGAGCCGGCCCGAGCCGGCCCGAGCCGGCCCGAGGCATAAGCAAACTAAGCGGCTGATTCGCCAACAGCCAGCGAGCTGCTGGCGAACCGCGAGCCGCAAACCAGCGGAACCAGCCGGCTTACGTGCATGCATTGACAAGTGAGAATGATAGCTCAGATATAAGGTCTCCACTTAGGCAGCCAGAGATCTGGGTTCAGTTCCTGCCTGGGACCTGACTTTTTGACCACGTGTCTGGCTGACCGCTGCCCCCCCGACATGCAAGGGGAGGCTAAGGCCCGTTCAGTGCTGCAAGCAGCCGTAGTTTTGTATTATAACCTCACTGTATTTGTTTATAATTTTTGCTATAACATTATAGCGTGACATTTCTGCCAATAATCTTCTAGCACTTCTAGCACTAAAGCAGCACCTCCGGCAGTACGCAAATATGTGATATCATCACATTTTTTGAACGGATTTTTAGAACAGATGAGTGAACTTAAAAATTCAAATTTCATCTGAGTGTATTATTCTTTTATTATTCTAGCCCCCTCTTTCGAATGCAAGTTTCAAATTGCTTGACAAAAAATTATAACGTGAGCAAGGCCCCGCCCACCAGCCAATCATCATCGCATTTGCAACGGCATCATCATCCCCACCGCAGCTCTCTCCAGGCAGCTGTTGTGTAGAAAAAGACACCTCGGGCTTCATTCAACCAAATAGTAACGCGACACTTTCAATCTCAGTAAAGTGTGAGATGTGGGTTTCTGTTTGTGTGTTTTTTTATAATCTTTTGACTTGTAGAAAAGATGGTGTGACCGGATGAGACCATATAAGGCAGACAATGTGAATTGTGGAAGGGAGAGCACAGGAAAAATGAAGATCAAATATTATCTAAGATAGCGCACGTGAGGCCGAAGGGAGAGCCAGTTTGAACCCATTTTCAGGGCAAGGCCGAAGGCTGCGTGAAGGAGTACCAGGCACTCATTGTTCGGGGAAGGCAGAATGTTACAGAAGGATGAACTGCGTTGAACCAACGTTCAAGGACAAGAGAGGTTATAAAAAAGAGCAGAGTCAGACAGCGGACGGACTCTGAGAGGGACAGCTTGCGAAGCGTGTTTCAGGTCTCCAGGTATACCTGCGGAGGATTGCTCATGTAGCACTTTATCTCTTCTAAATAAAATGTTAACTTTTTTAACTTTAATTGAGTGCCGTATTGGATTCTTCTCATCAACCAACTCGGGGGGATAGGAAATCCCAACAAGATATAACGGCGTTGTAGCGATGGCAACAGTAATTAGATTACTCTGTTACTGAAAAAGTAACTCCGTTTGAAACGCCGTTACTCCCAACACTGCCTGTAACGGACGAGGGCAGAGGGCTTTGAGAAGAGTCTTAGACTCCCGGTGCACAGTTTCAGGTCCAAACCTTGAGAGGAAAAAGAGTTCTTGAGAGCCGACTCGAAGGACAAATTGTGTTAGAAAAAGAGAAGACACGTCTGCCACTCAATTTCTGACGTGACTATTTTTTTCTTATACTACTGAGGTCCTTTTCTGGACGATCCTGTTTTACTTCGCAGGGTGTTAAACACACGTTGGGAGAGAATAATGAGGCCCCAATTAGAGATGTCAGTTCTAGATAAGTGCTTGTTTGAACGGTGGCGTTTTTCTTCACTGTGCATCAAATACGTCCGTAAGCTCACCGTCCTCATAGAACTAACGTGCCCCATCGTGGGATATTAGTAAACTGCTGCATGCAGAGCCGTGAGGAAAGTGTCAAACGACTTTTAAACGTCTTTGTTCCTGGACACAAATAGGTGAGACCATTAAAGAGGATGCAGCTGAATAAAATACATTATAAGTTGAACACCTTTGTAACAGTTTTCACCAACAATGTTCTTGTGATTAAATATGACCATGGGTGTGTTTTAACAGTGTTGAATATGTAATTTTCCCACTGGGAACTAGCTGAACGTATGGATTATGATTATGGTTGGGACTTACGCGTTCACTCGAGCAGCAGTTTTCTCGTCTTCTGCTGCAGTAGCTTGGTTGCTTTGTTTCTAATTACAGGTTCATACTAGCCATAAGCTCACATTAATATTTTAAGCTATTTTCATGATGACCGATTGTGGCGGTTGCCATGGTAAATCGTCATATCATGGCTCATTCATGCTGACTTTACACTGTGGTGGTGCACACGCTCAACTCTGAGTCAAACCTACTCAGAGTTGATTAAAGCAACTCTAAACAGCTGTTCTGAAACCCAAAACTAAGTTT
The DNA here is from genome assembly GCA_021346845.1 of Apeltes quadracus. Classification (NCBI taxonomy): domain Eukaryota; kingdom Metazoa; phylum Chordata; class Actinopteri; order Perciformes; family Gasterosteidae; genus Apeltes; species Apeltes quadracus. The sequence continues at coordinate 21,288,310 of CM037918.1, read as the reverse complement.
CCCATCTCAGGGTAAATCAAGTCAGAGTTTAGGGTTTCTGTTTGTGTGTTTTTTATAATCTTTTGACTTGTAGAATAGATGGTGTGACCGGATGAGACCATATAAGGCAGACAATGTGAACTGGGAAAGCACATGAAGAATGAAGGTAAACTATTATCTGAGATAACGCACCTGTGGCCGAAGGGAGAGCCAGTTTGAACCCATTTTCAGGGCAAGACAGAATGCTCCGTGAGGGAGAACTGGTTTGAACTGGCTTTCAAGGACAAGAGAGGTTATAAAAAGAGCAGAGTCAGACAGCAGACGGACAGCTTGAGAAGCGTGTTTCAGGTCTCCAGGTATACTTGCGGAGGATTGCTCATGTAGCACTTTATCTATTCTAAATAAAATGTTATCTTTTTTAACTTTAATTGAGTGCCGTATTGGATTATTCTCATCAACCAAGGAAATCCCAACAGGTGCTTTCGTCAGAATGTGCGCTTTAATTTTACACGACGGACACTGGCTCGTATGGCGGAGTGGGTATTGGCGTTTCCGCAGCGTTCCCACACCGGGGTCTAAAGTACCGGGCAGATTATGTAAGTTAGTCTGTTGAACTGCGTGCGACTGCTCCTCCCAGTCCGCGACGGACACGAAGCGCCCACCGATCCGATATTATAGACTTTAATAGAAATAGGAAAAGCTCCGACATCTATCTTCTTCTCCTTCTAAAAAAAGGTTGCGCTGCCATCAGCAGCTGTTGTTTTAGAGGGGCGAAGAAGAATTGTTCACCTGGCGCCTCCAGAACCCGTCTATGGTCTTGTGGAGTGTAGTAAGCGAGGAGACAAGAGATGGAGATGCGCCAAGTCAGCTTACGCTCCACTTTATTACATTCTTCCAAACTCAACTAACTGTCGAGTAAACTGCCAAACTGACCGAACTGAACAAACTGTTGAGTCAACTGCCAAACTGACCTAACTGGTGAATGTCTGTCATTTGTGGGTCACCACAGTCTTACTATTCTCTGGCGCCTCCTTAAAAAGGAGCTAGCCTAGCTAGGTAACCGACATGGTACGCCAACGTTAACGATGCGCTAACGTTACGTTAGTGATGATGCTAACGTAACGTTAGCGCATCATGTCGGCGTGAGCTCCACCAATCAGCATGTGCAGCGCACAAGTCACACCCCCGAAATTTCCTGAACTCTGAGAAAGTACTACCTCGCCAGCAGGGACTTTTCGAGGGGGAAATGTTTACCCGAAACTTCATTTAGACCCTGGTTCCTTTACATGACTTCAGAGCCAGAGTCAGATCAAACATGTGAAAATTGGAAAGGATCTCAGGGGTGTTACACGAAACCAGGATAAGGGATTAAGTTGGAATATGCAGGTTATCCTGAAGGAATTTAGCTTTGACTTGGGTGCACGAAAGCAGGTTGAATTAAACGCAGCCAAGTAACCATGGCGATTTATTCTTTGAAGCAAGCGAGCTCCAGACCAGGCTAACAGCCAAGCAGGCTAAGATTAATCCTAGATGTGTTATATCAGCTGCCGCTCTGATCCCAAACTAACGTGTTTAGGAGTTGAGGGCGATATATAAAGTGTTTCTTCCTGCACCATGATGCCCGTTTCTCAACAGATCAAACCCACAGCATGAAGCCATGCTCTCAAAAAAAGAATCCCACAGATGCTCTGTGTGCCACTGCGCTTTGTTGCAAGCAGCATGTTTTTACAGCCGACGTCTTCGTATTCTTTAGTGGTAAATTCTAATAATGCAAGTTACTATCTGAAAAATGCAGTTACAACATGGAAGAGCAGCAATGAGTCTGCCTTTTACTCCATTTGATATCAACGTGTTTTACAGATGCAAAGCAAATGTGAACCACCTGCATGATTTATTGTCTTATTTCTGTCTGATTACAGAATGCCTGTCGAATGTATCCGAATGGACATCTGGTATCAATCAAGAGCCTCACAGAACTGCATATAGTGGAATGTGCCATGTTCGCAGAAACAACTGGAAAAGCTCATTACTGGATCGGCCTGAAGGCGAAAGTGTAAGCAGAGAAAGTTACAACTGCATTTCGCTGTGTAATCTTTGCTTTGCATGAAGACGATAAATGACTGTTGGATCCTTGAATGACAGTAAAAAGTCACCATGAAGTAATTCTTTGTTTCCATCAATATTTTAGTAGCCTACGGAGGTTGCGGTTTGAGTGGATTGATGGATCTGGACGACTCGAAGGATTCAGAAATTGGGCTAACGGGCAGCCGGACAATTGGTTGGGGAGAGAGGGCTGCGTTGAGATGAACTACTGGAGTAAGTAAACCAAAGGCTCAGGAGGAGAGGTTAGAACTTAGTGGAGATGAATTTAGACTTGAGAAAAGAAAATATACTTTTATGATTACGTATTTATTACTAAAAGAATACAGAAATCCACACAAGCCGTAAGCACAGACTGAAGTCAGATGACTCAATTCAGCTGAAAAGGGACAGATTGTTCCTTCTGCTTTAGAGGAGCAGGAAGATCTGACCAAGCTTCTTGGGGAGACTAGAAGCTCTAATGGACTTCAGATAGGTTTGTATTGTCCAATCAGAAGACCCTCCAGCACACAGGAGTTTTAGGATGAAACCCAGACGCTGTGGGAGACCTACGAGACCTATTGATGCAACTAAACTGTGATACGCTACTGAATCCCACCTCTGTTCTGGTGTGTTTTCCAGGCTGGGGACTCTGGAACGATGAGCAATGTGAAGCGAAAAGGCCTTATGTGTGTGCAGTGACTATCTAGTTCAGCGTGAAGACGAAGCGCTGCAGGTTGACCCGTCTGCTTCCACTGCAAGCTTTCACATCCATATTAATAAACATTCAGCATCAAAAAAGCATGTCATGCTTCCTGTTTCTTTTCTGTTTGTGCAAACGATGATCCATCTGCCTTCATGTCAGCAACAGAACACAAAGCTTCATGATGTCACTACGTCACAAACTAGTGATGTGCGGATCAATACTGAAATAGCGATGCTTCCGATACCAGACCTGTATGCTCCAAAATCGATTCTCATTTGCGGTATTGTATATCATTAACAGGAATATGGTGGAAAGTAACTAAACTATTCACAAGGCAGACGTCTCTGGCAGAGTCCTTCGGTGCTGCAGGCAGACATTACCCAGGTACAGAGAGAGAAAATCTATAAGCGCCGCTAAGCGCTGTTGCTGTTGGAGTTGTAATAAATATGGTTACAAAAATGAATACATGCTTCAAAAAATAGCTGCATGAGTTCAGCTTGGAGTTATAGCCCAATATGTGTATCAGTAAGATAATATCACATAAAAGAAATTGCATCGGATCGGTATCGTCGATACCAGCCTGACTTTTACTCGGTATCGGATCGGAAAGGAAATCGGAGGTATCGAACGTCACCATCACAAACTAACTGGAGGCGGAATATGGACAAACAAGGATTTCAGGTGGCTTAAACTGAGATAATATAGGGGTGAAAAGCCACACGAGGCCCCGCTCCTTTGTTCCTTGTCCCGGCCGGAAACGGAGGATCAAATGAGTCAACGGCTCGAAGTTTGAAAATCAAAAAGCATTTAATAACTAAACAAAATATGGAGGATAACAATTATAAAGTGAAACACAAGGCGAACAGTGAATTATTTCGCGAAATAGAGAATTCAAAAGAGAGTCAAAAGCTGGCTATCAAAGTCGATCCCAGGAGAAATTATTTTCCCCTCCCGCTCTGTCTTTTAACACCACCGGTCAGAGCCGGCCCGAGCCGGCCCGAGCCGGCCCGAGCCGGCCCGAGGCATAAGCAAACTAAGCGGCTGATTCGCCAACAGCCAGCGAGCTGCTGGCGAACCGCGAGCCGCAAACCAGCGGAACCAGCCGGCTTACGTGCATGCATTGACAAGTGAGAATGATAGCTCAGATATAAGGTCTCCACTTAGGCAGCCAGAGATCTGGGTTCAGTTCCTGCCTGGGACCTGACTTTTTGACCACGTGTCTGGCTGACCGCTGCCCCCCCGACATGCAAGGGGAGGCTAAGGCCCGTTCAGTGCTGCAAGCAGCCGTAGTTTTGTATTATAACCTCACTGTATTTGTTTATAATTTTTGCTATAACATTATAGCGTGACATTTCTGCCAATAATCTTCTAGCACTTCTAGCACTAAAGCAGCACCTCCGGCAGTACGCAAATATGTGACATCATCACATTTTTTGAACGGATTTTTAGAACAGATGAGTGAACTTAAAAATTCAAATTTCATCTGAGTGTATTATTCTTTTATTATTCTAGCCCCCTCTTTCGAATGCAAGTTTCAAATTGCTTGACAAAAAATTATAACGTGAGCAAGGCCCCGCCCACCAGCCAATCATCATCGCATTTGCAACGGCATCATCATCCCCACCGCAGCTCTCTCCAGGCAGCTGTTGTGTAGAAAAAGACACCTCGGGCTTCATTCAACCAAATAGTAACGCGACACTTTCAATCTCAGTAAAGTGTGAGATGTGGGTTTCTGTTTGTGTGTTTTTTTATAATCTTTTGACTTGTAGAAAAGATGGTGTGACCGGATGAGACCATATAAGGCAGACAATGTGAATTGTGGAAGGGAGAGCACAGGAAAAATGAAGATCAAATATTATCTAAGATAGCGCACGTGAGGCCGAAGGGAGAGCCAGTTTGAACCCATTTTCAGGGCAAGGCCGAAGGCTGCGTGAAGGAGTACCAGGCACTCATTGTTCGGGGAAGGCAGAATGTTACAGAAGGATGAACTGCGTTGAACCAACGTTCAAGGACAAGAGAGGTTATAAAAAAGAGCAGAGTCAGACAGCGGACGGACTCTGAGAGGGACAGCTTGCGAAGCGTGTTTCAGGTCTCCAGGTATACCTGCGGAGGATTGCTCATGTAGCACTTTATCTCTTCTAAATAAAATGTTAACTTTTTTAACTTTAATTGAGTGCCGTATTGGATTCTTCTCATCAACCAACTCGGGGGGATAGGAAATCCCAACAAGATATAACGGCGTTGTAGCGATGGCAACAGTAATTAGATTACTCTGTTACTGAAAAAGTAACTCCGTTTGAAACGCCGTTACTCCCAACACTGCCTGTAACGGACGAGGGCAGAGGGCTTTGAGAAGAGTCTTAGACTCCCGGTGCACAGTTTCAGGTCCAAACCTTGAGAGGAAAAAGAGTTCTTGAGAGCCGACTCGAAGGACAAATTGTGTTAGAAAAAGAGAAGACACGTCTGCCACTCAATTTCTGACGTGACTATTTTTTTCTTATACTACTGAGGTCCTTTTCTGGACGATCCTGTTTTACTTCGCAGGGTGTTAAACACACGTTGGGAGAGAATAATGAGGCCCCAATTAGAGATGTCAGTTCTAGATAAGTGCTTGTTTGAACGGTGGCGTTTTTCTTCACTGTGCATCAAATACGTCCGTAAGCTCACCGTCCTCATAGAACTAACGTGCCCCATCGTGGGATATTAGTAAACTGCTGCATGCAGAGCCGTGAGGAAAGTGTCAAACGACTTTTAAACGTCTTTGTTCCTGGACACAAATAGGTGAGACCATTAAAGAGGATGCAGCTGAATAAAATACATTATAAGTTGAACACCTTTGTAACAGTTTTCACCAACAATGTTCTTGTGATTAAATATGACCATGGGTGTGTTTTAACAGTGTTGAATATGTAATTTTCCCACTGGGAACTAGCTGAACGTATGGATTATGATTATGGTTGGGACTTACGCGTTCACTCGAGCAGCAGTTTTCTCGTCTTCTGCTGCAGTAGCTTGGTTGCTTTGTTTCTAATTACAGGTTCATACTAGCCATAAGCTCACATTAATATTTTAAGCTATTTTCATGATGACCGATTGTGGCGGTTGCCATGGTAAATCGTCATATCATGGCTCATTCATGCTGACTTTACACTGTGGTGGTGCACACGCTCAACTCTGAGTCAAACCTACTCAGAGTTGATTAAAGCAACTCTAAACAGCTGTTCTGAAACCCAAAACTAAGTTTCCCATCTCAGGGTAAATCAAGTCAGAGTTTAGGGTTTCTGTTTGTGTGTTTTTTATAATCTTTTGACTTGTAGAATAGATGGTGTGACCGGATGAGACCATATAAGGCAGACAATGTGAACTGGGAAAGCACATGAAGAATGAAGGTAAACTATTATCTGAGATAACGCACCTGTGGCCGAAGGGAGAGCCAGTTTGAACCCATTTTCAGGGCAAGACAGAATGCTCCGTGAGGGAGAACTGGTTTGAACTGGCTTTCAAGGACAAGAGAGGTTATAAAAAGAGCAGAGTCAGACAGCAGACGGACAGCTTGAGAAGCGTGTTTCAGGTCTCCAGGTATACTTGCGGAGGATTGCTCATGTAGCACTTTATCTATTCTAAATAAAATGTTATCTTTTTTAACTTTAATTGAGTGCCGTATTGGATTATTCTCATCAACCAAGGAAATCCCAACAGGTGCTTTCGTCAGAATGTGCGCTTTAATTTTACACGACGGACACTGGCTCGTATGGCGGAGTGGGTATTGGCGTTTCCGCAGCGTTCCCACACCGGGGTCTAAAGTACCGGGCAGATTATGTAAGTTAGTCTGTTGAACTGCGTGCGACTGCTCCTCCCAGTCCGCGACGGACACGAAGCGCCCACCGATCCGATATTATAGACTTTAATAGAAATAGGAAAAGCTCCGACATCTATCTTCTTCTCCTTCTAAAAAAAGGTTGCGCTGCCATCAGCAGCTGTTGTTTTAGAGGGGCGAAGAAGAATTGTTCACCTGGCGCCTCCAGAACCCGTCTATGGTCTTGTGGAGTGTAGTAAGCGAGGAGACAAGAGATGGAGATGCGCCAAGTCAGCTTACGCTCCACTTTATTACATTCTTCCAAACTCAACTAACTGTCGAGTAAACTGCCAAACTGACCGAACTGAACAAACTGTTGAGTCAACTGCCAAACTGACCTAACTGGTGAATGTCTGTCATTTGTGGGTCACCACAGTCTTACTATTCTCTGGCGCCTCCTTAAAATGGAGCTAGCCTAGCTAGGTAACCGACATGGTACGCCAACGTTAACGATGCGCTAACGTTACGTTAGTGATGATGCTAACGTAACGTTAGCGCATCATGTCGGCGTGAGCTCCACCAATCAGCATGTGCAGCGCACAAGTCACACCCCCGAAATTTCCTGAACTCTGAGAAAGTACTACCTCGCCAGCAGGGACTTTTCGAGGGGGAAATGTTTACCCGAAACTTCATTTAGACCCTGGTTCCTTTACATGACTTCAGAGCCAGAGTCAGATCAAACATGTGAAAATTGGAAAGGATCTCGGGGGTGTTACACGAAACCAGGATAAGGGATTAAGTTGGAATATGCAGGTTATCCTGAAGGAATTTAGCTTTGACTTGGGTGCACGAAAGCAGGTTGAATTAAACGCAGCCAAGTAACCATGGCGATTTATTCTTTGAAGCAAGCGAGCTCCAGACCAGGCTAACAGCCAAGCAGGCTAAGATTAATCCTAGATGTGTTATATCAGCTGCCGCTCTGATCCCAAACTAACGTGTTTAGGAGTTGAGGGCGATATATAAAGTGTTTCTTCCTGCACCATGATGCCCGTTTCTCAACAGATCAAACCCACAGCATGAAGCCATGCTCTCAAAAAAAGAATCCCACAGATGCTCTGTGTGCCACTGCGCTTTGTTGCAAGCGGCATGTTTTTACAGCCGAAACTGTACACAAATGCACTATTTGCCGTACTGTCAGAAGTGTTTGTTTGGCACTGAAGTCATTGGCGCACATCTTTATCACCTTCTCTGCCACAGAAGGATGTGTTATGTTGGGATTTCCTAACCCCCCCCCGAGTTGGTTGATGAGAAGAATCCAATACGGCACTCAATTAAAGTTAAAAAAGATAACATTTTATTTAGAATAGATAAAGTGCTACATGAGCAATCCTCCGCAAGTATACCTGGAGACCTTAAACACGCTTCGCAAGCTGTCCGTCTGCTGTCTGACTCTGCTCTTTTTATAACCTCTCTTGTCCTTGAAAGCCAGTTCAAACCAGTTCTCCCTCACGTAGCATTCTGTCTTGCCCTGAAAATGGGTTCAAACTGGCTCTCCCTTCGGCCACAGGTGCGTTATCTCAGATAATAGTTTACCTTCATTCTTCATGTGCTTTCCCAGTTCACATTGTCTGCCTTATATGGTCTCATCCGGTCACACCATCTATTCTACAAGTCAAAAGATTATAAAAAAACACACAAACAGAAACCCACATCTCACAGTTACATCAAAGGATTTTATTGATTGCAAAAGGTTATTTTTATATATAAATATATATATAAATACACACAAATATATGAGAAGGCATCTTGTAAATCATTTCTACAGAACATTTGCAAGCCTGCAAAATGTTGTTATATTGCCGGCAAGTTGGTTGTCCAAGGCGATCTCTCAAATGATCTTTTTAACTTTGTACGAATAATACGCCTGTTGACCAGCTCACCACAGTAACAGTAATGATCCCTTAGGGCAGATGGATATGAGCTGGTACACAGTGGTCATTGCCTGGAGACAGGGAGGATCCGCAGTTGACTTAAAGAAAACCTTTTATTGACTTTGTGACATTTTGTTTTTAGGGCATCAGCTCAGAGTATTTAACTGTGGCAAAGATCCCACTGACATCCAGACCAGAGAGGAAGGAGAGAGACTTCTGTCACACCTGAGGTGAGTCTTCTCGGTCTCTGTCATTCAATTAAACTATTGACGGATCAAATGGTCTGATACGAATTGGCTGCTCCTGTGAATACCTTTTATGTATTCTGTGTTTTTGTCACTAACAGTTGTCTTGTTGTTCTTCTTATTTTAAAACTATTAATATTATTTTTCATTTTTCATACGTCACGAAAATCGCTGTCTTGGACGAAAGGATTGCACTACTCACTCTCTCATTTCTCATATCTATGTCTAGATATATATAGATATATATTTGCAGCATGCGTCCTGTGGTGATAACCAGCAGCCTTCTGGTGCTGTTGATGTCCATGATGGCCACCACAGCGTGTAAGAACCAAACGGTCATTAAATGATCTTCTATCTGCACAACAGAAACAGGAAAACTGACAAAAGTATTTGTATTTGATGCAGGGACACCTGAGGAAATGTGCCGTACAGAATATAACCAACTATGTTCAAAGAACATGGGGAAAGGCTGGTACCAGTTGGGTGGGAACCGCTGTGTGAAGGCCTTCGGCCACAAGAACTATCTGAATTATGCTGAAGCAGAGGTGATGGAAACAAACACACACACACGACTACACACAGCACATGTGACCTTGTCCTGTTCACACGGTCGCATCTCTTCCCCAAACAAAAAGATTCAGAGTTAACATTTCGAGGCTGAATAGAATTTTCGTATTCTTTAGTGGTAAATTCTAATAATGCAAGTTACTATCTGAAAAATGCAGTTACAACATGGAAGAGCAGCAATGAGTCTGCCTTTTACTCCATTTGATATCAACGTGTTTTACACCTGCATGATTTATTGTCTTATTTCTGTCTGATTACAGCATGCCTGTCGAATGTATCCGAATGGACATCTGGTATCAATCAAGAGCCTCACAGAACTGCGTATAGTGGAATGTGCCATGTTCGCAGAAACAACTGGAAAAGCTCATTACTGGATCGGCCTGAAGGCGAAAGTGTAAGCAGAGAAAGTTACAACTGCATTTTGCTGTGTAATCTTTGCTTTGCATGAAGACGATAAATGACTGTTGGATCCTTGAACGACAGTAAAAAGTCACCATGAAGTAATTCTTTGTTTCCATCAATATTTTAGTAGCCCACGGAGGTTGCAGTTTGAGTGGATTGATGGATCTGGACGACTCGAAGAATTCAGAAATTGGGCTAACGGGCAGCCGGACAATTGGTTGTGGAGAGAGGGCTGCGTTGAGATGAACTACTGGAGTAAGTAAACCAAAGGCTCAGGAGGCGAGGTTAGAACTTAGTGGAGATGAATTTAGACTTGAGAGAAGAAAATATACTTTTATGATTACGTATTTATTACTAAAAGAATACAGAAATCCACACAAGCCGTAAGCACAGACTGAAGTCAGATGACTCAATTCAGCTGAAAAGGGACAGATTGTTCCTTCTGCTTTAGAGGAGCAGGAAGATCTGACCAAGCTTCTTGGGGAGACTAGAAGCTCTAATGGACTTCAGATAGGTTTGTATTGTCCAATCAGAAGACCCGCCAGCACACAGGAGTTTTAGGATGAAACACAGACGCTGTGGGAGACCTACGAGACCTATTGATGCAACTAAACTGTGATACGCTACTGAATCCCACCTCTGTTCTGGTGTGTTTTCCAGGCTGGGGACTCTGGAACGATGAGCAATGTGAAGCGAAAAGGCCTTATGTGTGTGCAGTGACTATCTAGTTCAGCGTGAACACGAAGCGCTGCAGGTTGACCCGTCTGCTTCCACTGCAAGCTTTCACATCCATATTAATAAACATTCAGCATCAAAAAAGCATGTCATGCTTCCTGTTTCTTTTCTGTTTGTGCAAACGATGATCCATCTGCCTTCATGTCAGCAACAGAACACAAAGCTTCATGATGTCACTACGTCACAAACTAGTGATGTGCGGATCAATACTGAAATAGCGATGCTTCCGATACCAGACCTGTATGCTCCAAAATCGATTCTCATTTGCGGTATTGTATATCATTAACAGGAATATGGTGGAAAGTAACTAAACTATTCACAAGGCAGACGTCTCTGGCAGAGTCCTTCGGTGCTGCAGGCAGACATTACCCAGGTACAGAGAGAGAAAATCTATAAGCGCCGCTAAGCGCTGTTGCTGTTGGAGTTGTAATAAATATGGTTACAAAAATGAATACATGCTTCAACAAATAGCTGCATGAGTTCAGCTTGGAGTTATAGCCCAATATGTGTATCAGTAAGATAATATCACATAAAAGAAATTGCATCGGATCGGTATCGTCGATACCAGCCTGACTTTGACTCGGTATCGGATCGGAAAGGAAATCGGAGGTATCGAACGTCACCATCACAAACTAACTGGAGGCGGAATATGGACAAACAAGGATTTCAGGTGGCTTAAACTGAGATAATATAGGGGTGAAAAGCCACACGAGGCCCCGCTCCTTTGTTCCTTGTCCCGGCCGGAAACGGAGGATCAAATGAGTCAACGGCTCGAAGTTTGAAAATCAAAAAGCATTTAATAACTAAACAAAATATGGAGGATAACAATTATAAAGTGAAACACAAGGCGAACAGTGAATTATTTCGCGAAATAGAGAATTCAAAAGAGAGTCAAAAGCTGGCTATCAAAGTCGATCCCAGGAGAAATTATTTTCCCCTCCCGCTCTGTCTTTTAACACCACCGGTCAGAGCCGGCCCGAGCCGGCCCGAGCCGGCCCGAGGCATAAGCAAACTAAGCGGCTGATTCGCCAACAGCCAGCGAGCTGCTGGCGAACCGCGAGCCGCAAACCAGCGGAACCAGCCGGCTTACGTGCATGCATTGACAAGTGAGAATGATAGCTCAGATATAAGGTCTCCACTTAGGCAGCCAGAGATCTGGGTTCAGTTCCTGCCTGGGACCTGACTTTTTGACCACGTGTCTGGCTGACCGCTGCCCCCCCGACATGCAAGGGGAGGCTAAGGCCCGTTCAGTGCTGCAAGCAGCCGTAGTTTTGTATTATAACCTCACTGTATTTGTTTATAATTTTTGCTATAACATTATAGCAAGTGGACTTAATCCATGACCCAGAGTTCAGACCAGGAAGCAGAGTCGCAGTCTTACACACTTCTCTGCGCTTCCATCTGAGCGGTCACTCACCCAAACCATAATTAACCCTATAATTAACCTTATAGAGACCGTATCTGCCCCACGGACACCTTTTGTTAAATTAAAGGTAAACAACCGAGGAGTTATATTAAATAACTTAATTAAAGTTAAAACCATTAATGCAACAGTGCAACAAAATAGGAGAGTTAAAGGGGGACTTTTGAATATTAGATCTCTGTCATCTAAAGCTGTTTTAGTAAATGAACTAATATCTGATCTCCATGTTGATGTATTTTGTCTTACTGAAACATGGATGTCAGATGGGGAATATTTTACCTTAAATGAAGCGACTCCTCCGAGTCATGTTAATACTCATATCCCTCGAGGCACAGGCCGAGGGGGTGGAGTAGCAGCTATTTATGACTCCTGCCTTTTAATAAACTTTCAACCTAAACTAGATTATAACTCATTTGAAAGCCTGGTTCTCAGTCTTTCGCAACCAACCTGGAAAATGTTCCAGCCGGTTCTCTTTGTAATAGTGTACAGGGCGCCAGGTCCTTATTCAGAATTTTTATCTGAATTTTCACAGTTCTTAACGAGTTTGGTCCTTAAAACGGACAAGGTAATTATAGTGGGTGATTTCAACATTCACGTGGATGTCGATAACGACAGCCTTGGTACTTCATTTCTTTCATTATTAGATTCAGTTGGTTTTTGTCAGAGGGTAAATAAACCAACTCATTGCTTTAACCACACACTCGACTTGGTTCTTGTGTATGGTATTGAGATAGAACATTTAACAATCTTTCCACAGAATCCTCTTTTGTCGGACCATTGTCTGATAACCTTCGAATTTCTACTACCGGAACCTCCTCCTGCCAAAGGTTTCTACAGTCGATGCCTATCGGATACTGCTGTAGCTTCATTTAAAGAAGCGATTCCTTCTGCTCTAAGTTCAGTGGCCTGTTTCAAGATACCGGACGACTCCTATGAAAACTTCAGTCCGTCCCAAATCGATAATCTTCTCGATACTGCTACGGACTCTCTGAGAGCGACGCTGGACGCTATTGCTCCTCTGAAAAAAAGAATGGCAACAAGTAGGAAGTTTGCACCTTGGTATAACCCTCAAACCCGCAACTTAAAGCAAACTGTACGGAAGCTTGAACGACTATGGCGTTCCACCAAATCAGAAGGATCTAGGCTAGTCTGGAAAGACAGCCTTAAAACATATAAGAAGGCTCTCCGGAGTGCAAGAGGATCTTACTACTCATCACTAATAGAGAAAAACAAAAACAACTCCAGGTTTCTCTTCAGCACTGTGGCTAGGCTGACAGAGAGTCACAGCTCTGTTGAGCCATGTATTCCTCTGGACCTCAGCAGTAACGACTTCATGAACTTCTTCAATGATAAGATTCTGACTATCAAAGAGAAAATTGATGGTCTCCTGCCCTCAACTAGTGCCGACCCGTCCTCGGATGTAGGAACCCTGGGTGCAGCAGTGGGCCCTGATGCCTACTTGGATGGCTTCTCTTCCATCACCCTGGATCATCTGACTTCTACAATTTCGAAGTCTAAATCTTCTACTTGTCTCTTGGATCCTATTCCAACGAAGCTGCTTAAGGAAGTTTTTCCTTTAATTAGCACGCCTTTACTGGATATTATGAATCTGTCCTTGTTGACAGGACATGTACCACAGTCCTTCAAGATAGCTGTAATTAAGCCTCTTCTTAAGAAACCTACTCTTGCTCCGGAGGTGTTGGCTAACTACAGACCGATCTCTAATCTTCCCTTCCTCTCGAAGATCCTTGAGAAATCCGTCGCAAGTCAACTATGTGACTTTCTTCAGAGCAATGCTTTGTTCGAGGACTTTCAGTCCGGATTTCGAGTGCATCATAGCACAGAAACAGCCCTGGTGAAAATTACGAATGATCTCCTACTTGCATCGGACCAAGGACTTGTCTCTTTTCTTGTCTTGCTGGACCTCAGTGCCGCCTTTGACACCATCGATCATCGTATCTTGCTGCAGAGACTAGAACATTTGATTGGTATTAAAGGAACTGCACTTAGCTGGTTTAAATCCTATTTATCGGATCGATCCCAGTTTGTGCTTGTAAACGGAGAATCCTCGAAGACCACCAATGTTGGTCACGGAGTCCCACAAGGTTCTGTGCTTGGACCCATTTTATTTACCCTTTATATGCTTCCTTTGGGCGACGTTATCAGAAAACACCGCATCAACTTCCATTGTTACGCAGACGATACTCAATTGTATCTGTCGATCAAGCCAGAGGAGACCGAACAGCTCGTTAGACTTCAAGAATGTCTTGGAGACATCAAAACTTGGATGACCTGCAACTTCCTGATGCTAAACTCAGAAAAAACAGAAGTTATCTTGATAGGCCCAGAGCGCCTTCGAAGTCAGCTGTCACGTGATACAGTTTCTATGGATGGAATTTCTCTGGTATCCAGCAGCACCGTCAAGAATCTTGGAGTTCTCTTTGACCAGGATATGTCCTTCAACTCTCACATAAAGAATACTTCAAGGACCGCCTTTTTTCATCTACGTAATATATCGAAAATCAGGAATTTCCTGTCTCAAGGTGATGCAGAAAAATTAGTTCATGCATTTGTTTCCTCCAGACTGGACTACTGTAATTCTTTGTTTGCAGGGTGTTCTTGTAAATCTCTTAAGCCTCTTCAGTTGATTCAGAATGCTGCAGCACGTGTATTAACAAGAACTAATAAAAGAGACCATATCACGCCTGTATTGTCTGCTTTGCACTGGCTCCCTGTTAAATCAAGAATAGAATTTAAGGTTCTTCTCCTCACCTACAAGGCGCTTGCTGGTGAGGCACCTTCTTATCTTAAAGAGCTTGTAACACCGTACTGCCCTGCAAGGCAGCTGCGTTCTATAGATGCTGGGTTACTTGTTGTTCCTAGAGTTATTAAAAGTAGGATGGGAGGCAGAGCCTTTAGTTATCAAGCTCCTCTTTTGTGGAACCAGCTTCCACTTTCAGTCCGGGGGGCAGATTCAGTCAGCTCCTTTAAGATAAAGCTTAAAACTTTCCTCTTTGATACCGCTTATATTTAGGGCTGGCTTAGGTTTGCCTGGACCAGCTCTTAGTTACGCTGCTATAGGCTTAAACTGCCGGGGGACTTTTTAGGACACACCGAACTCCTCTCTCTCTCTCTCTCTCTCTCTCTCTCTCTCTCTCTCTCCCCTTTTACTAAAATCCACGTTGCATTAATGCACATGACTAATTCAGCTCCTTCCCGGGAGTTCTTTGTGCTTTCTCGCCGAGCAGGTCTCTGCAGATCGTAGTTCGGTCAGGACCCTGGTCCTGACTCTGGCCGTGGCCCTGCTGGCCTGCTGCTGCTATCATCACCATCATCATTGTCATCATCATCATCATCATCATTTTAAATATGATTCATATCACTATTGCCCTTTCCTAAAATCTTTGCTTTCCCTCCCCACAGTCTTCTGTGGATGGTGGTTCGATCTGACGGTGGTGGTCCCTGCAGTGGTCCTGTCATACATCTGGCCGGCTACTTGGAATTCTTTGATTAATTTCTGTTATAGAAATTGAATGTATTCTACATCTGTATGAGTCATTCTGTACACATGACATCCATTGCAGTCTGTCCATCCCGGGAGAGGGATCCCTCCTCTGACGTTCTCCCTAAGGTTTCTTCCCTTTTTTCCCTGGAAGGGTTTTTTTCATTTTTTGGGGAGTTTTTCCTGTGCCGATGTGAGGGTCTTGGGACGGAGGATGTTGCATGTGTACAGACTGTAAAGCCCTCCGAGGCAAATTTGTAATTTGCGATTTTGGGCTATACAAAATAAAATGAATTGAATTGAATTGAATTATAGCGTGACATTTCTGCCAATAATCTTCTAGCACTTCTAGCACTAAAGCAGCACCTCCGGCAGTACGCAAATATGTGACATCATCACATTTTTTGAACTGATTTTTAGAACAGATGAGTGAACCCTAACCCTAGAAAAAGACACCTCGGGCTTCATTCAACCAAATAGTAACGCGACACTTTCAATCTCAGTAAAGTGTGAGATGTGGGTTTCTGTTTGTGTGTTTTTTTATAATCTTTTGACTTGTAGAAAAGATGGTGTGACCGGATGAGACCATATAAGGCAGACAATGTGAATTGTGGAAGGGAGAGCACAGGAAAAATGAAGATCAAATATTATCTGAGATAGCGCACGTGAGGCCGAAGGGAGAGCCAGTTTGAACCCATTTTCAGGGCAAGGCCGAAGGCTGCGTGAAGGAGTACCAGGCACTCATTGTTCGGGGAAGGCAGAATGTTACAGAAGGATGAACTGGGTTGAACCAACGTTCAAGGACAAGAGAGGTTATAAAAAAGAGCAGAGTCAGACAGCGGACGGACTCTGAGAGGGACAGCTTGCGAAGCGTGTTTCAGGTCTCCAGGTATACCTGCGGAGGATTGCTCATGTAGCACTTTATCTCTTCTAAATAAAATGTTAACTTTTTTAACTTTAATTGAGTGCCGTATTGGATTCTTCTCATCAACCAACTCGGGGGGATAGGAAATCCCAACAAGATATAACGGCGTTGTAGCGATGGCAACAGTAATTAGATTACTCTGTTACTGAAAAAGTAACTCCGTTTGAAACGCCGTTACTCCCAACACTGCCTGTAACGGACGAGGGCAGAGGGCTTTGAGAAGAGTCTTAGACTCCCTGTGCACAGTTTCAGGTCCAAACCTTGAGAGGAAAAAGAGTTCTTGAGAGCCGACTCGAAGGACAAATTGTGTTAGAAAAAGAGAAGACACGTCTGCCACTCAATTTCTGACGTGACTATTTTTTTCTTATACTACTGAGGTCCTTTTCTGGACGATCCTGTTTTACTTCGCAGGGTGTTAAACACACGTTGGGAGAGAATAATGAGGCCCCAATTAGAGATGTCAGTTCTAGATAAGTGCTTGTTTGAACGGTGGCGTTTTTCTTCACTGTGCATCAAATACGTCCGTAAGCTCAACGTCCTCATAGAACTAACGCGCCCCATCGTGGGATATTAGTAAGCTGCTGCATGCAGAGCCGTGAGGAAAGTGTCAAACGACTTTTAAACGTCTTTGTTCCTGGACACAAATAGGTGAGACCATTAAAGAGGATGCAGCTGAATAAAATACATTATAAGTTGAACACCTTTGTAACAGTTTTCACCAACAATGTTCTTGTGATTAAATATGACCATGGGTGTGTTTTAACAGTGTTGAATATGTAATTTTCCCACTGGGAACTAGCTGAACGTATGGATTATGATTATGGTTGGGACTTACGCGTTCACCCGAGCAGCAGTTTTCTCGTCTTCTGCTGCAGTAACTTGGTTGCTTTGTTTCTAATTACAGGTTCATACTAGCCATAAGCTCACAATAATATTTTAAGCTATTTTCATGATGACCGATTGTGGCGGTTGCCATGGTAAATCGTCATATCATGGCTCATTCATGCTGACTTTACACTGTGGTGGTGCACACGCTCAACTCTGAGTCAAACCTACTCAGAGTTGATTAAAGGAACTCTAAACAGCTGTTCTGAAACCCAAAACTAAGTTTCCCATCTCAGGGTAAATCAAGTCAGAGTTTAGGGTTTCTGTTTGTGTGTTTTTTATATTCTTTTGACTTGTAGAATAGATGGTGTGACCGGATGAGACCATATAAGGCAGACAATGTGAACTGGGAAAGCACATGAAGAATGAAGGTAAACTATTATCTGAGATAACGCACCTGTGGCCGAAGGGAGAGCCAGTTTGAACCCATTTTCAGGGCAAGACAGAATGCTACGTGAGGGAGAACTGGTTTGAACTGGCTTTCAAGGACAAGAGAGGTTATAAAAAGAGCAGAGTCAGACAGCAGACGGACAGCTTGCGAAGCGTGTTTCAGGTCTCCAGGTATACTTGCGGAGGATTGCTCATGTAGCACTTTATCTATTCTAAATAAAATGTTATCTTTTTTAACTTTAATTGAGTGCCGTATTGGATTATTCTCATCAACCAAGGAAATCCCAACAGGTGCTTTCGTCAGAATGTGGGCTTTAATTTTACACGACGGACACTGGCTCGTATGGCGGAGTGGGTATTGGCGTTTCCGCAGCGTTCCCACACCGGGGTCTAAAGTACCGGAAAGATTATGTAAGTTAGTCTGTTGAACTGCGTGCGACTGCTCCTCCCAGTCCGCGACGGACACGAAGCGCCCACCGATCCGATACCATAAACTTTAATAGAAATAGGAAAAGCTCCGACATCGATCTTCTTCTCCTTCTAAAAAAAGGTTGCGCTGCCATCAGCAGCTGTTGTTTTAGAGGGGCGAAGAAGAATTGTCCACCTGGCGCCTCCAGAGCCCGTCTATGGTCTTGTGGAGTGTAGTAAGCGAGGAGACAAGAGATGGAGATGCGCCAAGTCAGCTTACGCTCCACTTTATTACATTCTTCCAAACTCAACTAACTGTCGAGTAAACTGCCAAACTGACCGAACTGAACAAACTGTTGAGTCAACTGCCAAACTGACCTAACTGGTGAATGTCTGTCATTTGTGGGTCACCACAGTCTTACTATTCTCTGGCGCCTCCTTAAAATGGAGCTAGCCTAGCTAGGTAACCGACATGGTACGCCAACGTTAACGATGCGCTAACGTTACGTTAGTGATGATGCTAACGTAACGTTAGCGCATCATGTCGGCGTGAGCTCCACCAATCAGCATGTGCAGCGCACAAGTCACACCCCCGAAATTTCCTGAACTCTGAGAAAGTACTACCTCGCCAGCAGGGACTTTTCGAGGGGGAAATGTTTACCCGAAACTTCATTTAGACCCTGGTTCCTTTACATGACTTCAGAGCCAGAGTCAGATCAAACATGTGAAAATTGGAAAGGATCTCGGGGGTGTTACACGAAACCAGGATAAGGGATTAAGTTGGAATATGCAGGTTATCCTGAAGGAATTTAGCTTTGACTTGGGTGCACGAAAGCAGGTTGAATTAAACGCAGCCAAGTAACCATGGCGATTTATTCTTTGAAGCAAGCGAGCTCCAGACCAGGCTAACAGCCAAGCAGGCTAAGATTAATCCTAGATGTGTTATATCAGCTGCCGCTCTGATCCCAAACTAACGTGTTTAGGAGTTGAGGGCGATATATAAAGTGTTTCTTCCTGCACCATGATGCCCGTTTCTTAACAGATCAAACCCACAGCATGAAGCCATGCTCTCAAAAAAAGAGTCCCACAGATGCTCTGTGTGCCACTGCGCTTTGTTGCAAGCGGCATGTTTTTACAGCCGAAACTGTACACAAATGCACTATTTGCCGTACTGTCAGAAGTGTTTGTTTGGCACTGAAGTCATTGGCGCACATCTTTATCACCTTCCCTGCCACAGAAGGATGTGTTACATCAAAGGATTTTATAGATTACAAAACGTATATATATCTATATATATATATTATATCTCAGGTGGGACAGAACCCTTCCTCCGTCTGGATGTCAGCAGGATCTTTCCCAACAGTAATACGAATAATACGCCTGTTGACCAGCTCACCACAGTAACAGTAATGATCCCTTAGGGCAGATGGATATGAGCTGGTACACAGTGGTCATTGCCTGGAGACAGGGAGGATCCGCAGTTGACTTAAAGAAAACCTTTTATTGACTTTGTGACATTTTGTTTTTAGGGCATCAGCTCAGAGTATTTAACTGTGGCAAAGATCCAACTGACATCCAGACCAGAGAGGAAGGAGAGAGACTTCTGTCACACCTGAGGTGAGTCTTCTCGGTCTCTGTCATTCAATTAAACTATTGACGAATCAAATGGTCTGATACGAATTGGCTGCTCCTGTGAATACCTTTTATGTATTCTGTGTTTTTGTCACTAACAGTTGTCTTGTTGTTCTTATTTTAAACCTATTAATATTATTTTTCATTTTTCATACGTCACGAAAATCGCTGTCTTGGGCGAAAGGATTGCACTACTCACTCTCTCATTTCTCATATCTATGTCTAGATATATATAGATATATATTTGCAGCATGCGTCCTGTGGTGATAACCAGCAGCCTTCTGGTGCTGTTGATGTCCATGATGGCCACCACAGCGTGTAAGAACCAAACGGTCATTAAATGATCTTCTATCTGCACAACAGAAACAGGAAAACTGACAAAAGTATTTGTATTTGATGCAGGGACACCTGAGGAAATGTGCCGTACAGAATATAACCAGCTATGTTCAAAGAACATGGGGAACGGCTGGTACCAGTTGGGTGGGAACCGCTGTGTGAAGGCCTTCGGCCACAAGAACTATCTGAATTATGCTGAAGCAGAGGTGATGGAAACAAACACACACACACGACTACACACAGCACATGTGACCTTGTCCTGTTCACACGGTCGCATCTCTTCCCCAAACCAAAAGATTCAGAGTTAACATTTCGAGGCTGAATAAAATTTTCGTATTCTTTAGTGGTAAATTCTAATAATGCAAGTTACTATCTGAAAAATGCAGTTACAACATGGAAGAGCAGCAATGAGTCTGCCTTTTACTCCATTTGATATCAACGTGTTTTACAGATGCAAAGCAAATGTGAACCACCTGCATGATTTATTGTCTTATTTCTGTCTGATTACAGAATGCCTGTCGAATGTATCCGAATGGACATCTGGTATCAATCAAGAGCCTCACAGAACTGCGTATAGTGGAATGTGCCATGTTCGCAGAAACAACTGGAAAAGCTCATTACTGGATCGGCCTGAAGGCGAAAGTGTAAGCAGAGAAAGTTACAACTGCATTTCGCTGTGTAATCTTTGCTTTGCATGAAGACGATAAATGACTGTTGGATCCTTGAACGACAGTAAAAAGTCACCATGAAGTAATTCTTTGTTTCCATCAATATTTTAGTAGCCTACGGAGGTTGCGGTTTGAGTGGATTGATGGATCTGGACGACTCGAAGGATTCAGAAATTGGGCTAACGGGCAGCCGGACAATTGGTTGGGGAGAGAGGGCTGCGTTGAGATGAACTACTGGAGTAAGTAAACCAAAGGCTCAGGAGGAGAGGTTAGAACTTAGTGGAGATAAATTTAGACTTGAGAAAAGAAAATATACTTTTATGATTACGTATTTATTACTAAAAGAATACAGAAATCCACACAAGCCGTAAGCACAGACTGAAGTCAGATGACTCAATTCAGCTGAAAAGGGACAGATTGTTCCTTCTGCTTTAGAGGAGCAGGAAGATCTGACCAAGCTTCTTGGGGAGACTAGAAGCTCTAATGGACTTCAGATAGGTTTGTATTGTCCAATCAGAAGACCCTCCAGCACACAGGAGTTTTAGGATGAAACACAGACGCTGTGGGAGACCTACGAGACCTATTGATGCAACTAAACTGTGATACGCTACTGAATCCCACCTCTGTTCTGGTGTGTTTTCCAGGCTGGGGACTCTGGAACGATGAGCAATGTGAAGCGAAAAGGCCTTATGTGTGTGCAGTGACTATCTAGTTCAGCGTGAACACGAAGCGCTGCAGGTTGACCCGTCTGCTTCCACTGCAAGCTTTCACATCCATATTAATAAACATTCAGCATCAAAAAAGCATGTCATGCTTCCTGTTTCTTTTCTGTTTGTGCAAACGATGATCCATCTGCCTTCATGTCAGCAACAGAACACAAAGCTTCATGATGTCACTACGTCACAAACTAGTGATGTGCGGATCAATACTGAAATAGCGATGCTTCCGATACCAGACCTGTATGCTCCAAAATCGATTCTCATTTGCGGTATTGTATATCATTAACAGGAATATGGTGGAAAGTAACTAAACTATTCACAAGGCAGACGTCTCTGGCAGAGTCCTTCGGTGCTGCAGGCAGACATTACCCAGGTACAGAGAGAGAAAATCTATAAGCGCCGCTAAGCGCTGTTGCTGTTGGAGTTGTAATAAATATGGTTACAAAAATGAATACATGCTTCAACAAATAGCTGCATGAGTTCAGCTTGGAGTTATAGCCCAATATGTGTATCAGTAAGATAATATCACATAAAAGAAATTGCATCGGATCGGTATCGTCGATACCAGCCTGACTTTGACTCGGTATCGGATCGGAAAGGAAATCGGAGGTATCGAACGTCACCATCACAAACTAACTGGAGGCGGAATATGGACAAACAAGGATTTCAGGTGGCTTAAACTGAGATAATATAGGGGTGAAAAGCCACACGAGGCCCCGCTCCTTTGTTCCTTGTCCCGGCCGGAAACGGAGGATCAAATGAGTCAACGGCTCGAAGTTTGAAAATCAAAAAGCATTTAATAACTAAGCAAAATATGGAGGATAACAATTATAAAGTGAAACACAAAGCGAACAGTGAATTATTTCGCGAAATAGAGAATTCAAAAGAGAGTCAAAAGCTGGCTATCAAAGTCGATCCCAGGAGAAATTATTTTCCCCTCCCGCTCTGTCTTTTAACACCACCGGCCCGAGGCATAAGCAAACTAAGCGGCTGATTCGCCAACAGCCAGCGAGCTGCTGGCGAACCGCGAGCCGCAAACCAGCGTAACCAGCCGGCTTACGTGCATGCATTGACAAGTGAGAATGATAGCTCAGATATAAGGTCTCCACTTAGGCAGCCAGAGATCTGGGTTCAGTTCCTGCCTGGGACCTGACTTTTTGACCACGTGTCTGGCTGACCGCTGCCCCCCCGACATGCAAGGGGAGGCTAAGGCCCGTTCAGTGCTGCAAGCAGCCGTAGTTTTGTATTATAACCTCACTGTATTTGTTTATAATTTTTGCTATAACATTATAGCGTGACATTTCTGCCAATAATCTTCTAGCACTTCTAGCACTAAAGCAGCACCTCCGGCAGTACGCAAATATGTGACATCATCACATTTTTTGAACGGATTTTTAGAACAGATGAGTGAACTTAAAAATTCAAATTTCATCTGAGTGTATTATTCTTTTATTATTCTAGCCCCCTCTTTCGAATGCAAGTTTAAATTGCTTGACAAAAAATTATAACGTGAGCAAGGCCCCACCCACCAGCCAATCATCATCGCATTTGCAACGGCATCATCATCCCCACCGCAGCTCTCTCCAGGCAGCTGTTGTGTAGAAAAAGACACCTCGGGCTTCATTCAACCAAATAGTAACGCGACACTTTCAATCTCAGTAAAGTGTGAGATGTGGGTTTCTGTTTGTGTGTTTTTTTATAATCTTTTGACTTGTAGAAAAGATGGTGTGACCGGATGAGACCATATAAGGCAGACAATGTGAATTGTGGAAGGGAGAGCACAGGAAAAATGAAGATCAAATATTATCTGAGATAGCGCACGTGAGGCCGAAGGGAGAGCCAGTTTGAACCCATTTTCAGGGCAAGGCCGAAGGCTGCGTGAAGGAGTACCAGGCACTCATTGTTCGGGGAAGGCAGAATGTTACAGAAGGATGAACTGGGTTGAACCAACGTTCAAGGACAAGAGAGGTTATAAAAAAGAGCAGAGTCAGACAGCGGACGGACTCTGAGAGGGACAGCTTGCGAAGCGTGTTTCAGGTCTCCAGGTATACCTGCGGAGGATTGCTCATGTAGCACTTTATCTCTTCTAAATAAAATGTTAACTTGTTTAACTTTAATTGAGTGCCGTATTGGATTCTTCTCATCAACCAACTCGGGGGGATAGGAAATCCCAACAAGATATAACGGCGTTGTAGCGATGGCAACAGTAATTAGATTACTCTGTTACTGAAAAAGTAACTCCGTTTGAAACGCCGTTACTCCCAACACTGCCTGTAACGGACGAGGGCAGAGGGCTTTGAGAAGAGTCTTAGACTCCCGGTGCACAGTTTCAGGTCCAAACCTTGAGAGGAAAAAGAGTTCTTGAGAGCCGACTCGAAGGACAAATTGTGTTAGAAAAAGAGAAGACACGTCTGCCACTCAATTTCTGACGTGACTATTTTTTTCTTATACTACTGAGGTCCTTTTCTGGACGATCCTGTTTTACTTCGCAGGGTGTTAAACACACGTTGGGAGAGAATAATGAGGCCCCAATTAGAGATGTCAGTTCTAGATAAGTGCTTGTTTGAACGGTGGCGTTTTTCTTCACTGTGCATCAAATACGTCCGTAAGCTCACCGTCCTTATAGAACTAACGTGCCCCATCGTGGGATATTAGTAAGCTGCTGCATGCAGAGCCGTGAGGAAAGTGTCAAACGACTTTTAAACGTCTTTGTTCCTGGACACAAATAGGTGAGACCATTAAAGAGGATGCAGCTGAATAAAATACATTATAAGTTGAACACCTTTGTAACAGTTTTCACCAACAATGTTCTTGTGATTAAATATGACCATGGGTGTGTTTTAACAGTGTTGAATATGTAATTTTCCCACTGGGAACTAGCTGAACGTATGGATTATGATTATGGTTGGGACTTACGCGTTCACCCGAGCAGCAGTTTTCTCGTCTTTCTGCTGCAGTAACTTGGTTGCTTTGTTTCTAATTACAGGTTCATACTAGCCATAAGCTCACAATAATATTTTAAGCTATTTTCATGATGACCGATTGTGGCGGTTGCCATGGTAAATCGTCATATCATGGCTCATTCATGCTGACTTTACACTGTGGTGGTGCACACGCTCAACTCTGAGTCAAACCTACTCAGAGTTGATTAAAGGAACTCTAAACAGCTGTTCTGAAACCCAAAACTAAGTTTCCCATCTCAGGGTAAATCAAGTCAGAGTTTAGGGTTTCTGTTTGTGTGTTTTTTATATTCTTTTGACTTGTAGAATAGATGGTGTGACCGGATGAGACCATATAAGGCAGACAATGTGAACTGGGAAAGCACATGAAGAATGAAGGTAAACTATTATCTGAGATAACGCACCTGTGGCCGAAGGGAGAGCCAGTTTGAACCCATTTTCAGGGCAAGACAGAATGCTACGTGAGGGAGAACTGGTTTGAACTGGCTTTCAAGGACAAGAGAGGTTATAAAAAGAGCAGAGTCAGACAGCAGACGGACAGCTTGCGAAGCGTGTTTCAGGTCTCCAGGTATACTTGCGGAGGATTGCTCATGTAGCACTTTATCTATTCTAAATAAAATGTTATCTTTTTTAACTTTAATTGAGTGCCGTATTGGATTATTCTCATCAACCAAGGAAATCCCAACAGGTGCTTTCGTCAGAATGTGGGCTTTAATTTTACACGACGGACACTGACTCGTATGGCGGAGTGGGTATTGGCGTTTCCGCAGCGTTCCCACACCGGGGTCTAAAGTACCGGAAAGATTATGTAAGTTAGTCTGTTGAACTGCGTGCGACTGCTCCTCCCAGTCCGCGACGGACACGAAGCGCCCACCGATCCGATACCATAGACTTTAATAGAAATAGGAAAAGCTCCGACATCGATCTTCTTCTCCTTCTAAAAAAAGGTTGCGCTGCCATCAGCAGCTGTTGTTTTAGAGGGGCGAAGAAGAATTGTTCACCTGGCGCCTCCAGAGCCCGTCTATGGTCTTGTGGAGTGTAGTAAGCGAGGAGACAAGAGATGGAGATGCGCCAAGTCAGCTTACGCTCCACTTTATTACATTCTTCCAAACTCAACTAACTGTCGAGTAAACTGCCAAACTGACCTAACTGGTGAATGTCTGTCATTTGTGGGTCACCACAGTCTTACTATTCTCTGGCGCCTCCTTAAAATGGAGCTAGCCTAGCTAGGTAACCGACATGGTACGCCAACGTTAACGATGCGCTAACGTTACGTTAGTGATGATGCTAACGTAACGTTAGCGCATCATGTCGGCGTGAGCTCCACCAATCAGCATGTGCAGCGCACAAGTCACACCCCCGAAATTTCCTGAACTCTGAGAAAGTACTACCTCGCCAGCAGGGACTTTTCGAGGGGGAAATGTTTACCCGAAACTTCATTTAGACCCTGGTTCCTTTACATGACTTCAGAGCCAGAGTCAGATCAAACATGTGAAAATTGGAAAGGATCTCGGGGGTGTTACACGAAACCAGGATAAGGGATTAAGTTGGAATATGCAGGTTATCCTGAAGGAATTTAGCTTTGACTTGGGTGCACGAAAGCAGGTTGAATTAAACGCAGCCAAGTAACCATGGCGATTTATTCTTTGAAGCAAGCGAGCTCCAGACCAGGCTAACAGCCAAGCAGGCTAAGATTAATCCTAGATGTGTTATATCAGCTGCCGCTCTGATCCCAAACTAACGTGTTTAGGAGTTGAGGGCGATATATAAAGTGTTTCTTCCTGCACCATGATGCCCGTTTCTCAACAGATCAAACCCACAGCATGAAGCCATGCTCTCAAAAAAAGAGTCCCACAGATGCTCTGTGTGCCACTGCGCTTTGTTGCAAGCGGCATGTTTTTACAGCCGAAACTGTACACAAATGCACTATTTGCCGTACTGTCAGAAGTGTTTGTTTGGCACTGAAGTCATTGGCGCACATCTTTATCACCTTCCCTGCCACAGAAGGATGTGTTACATCAAAGGATTTTATAGATTACAAAACGTATATATATCTATATATATATATTATATCTCAGGTGGGACAGAACCCTTCCTCCGTCTGGATGTCAGCAGGATCTTTCCCAACAGTAATACGAATAATACGCCTGTTGACCAGCTCACCACAGTAACAGTAATGATCCCTTAGGGCAGATGGATATGAGCTGGTACACAGTGGTCATTGCCTGGAGACAGGGAGGATCCGCAGTTGACTTAAAGAAAACCTTTTATTGACTTTGTGACATTTTGTTTTTAGGGCATCAGCTCAGAGTATTTAACTGTGGCAAAGATCCAACTGACATCCAGACCAGAGAGGAAGGAGGGAGACTTCTGTCACACCTGAGGTGAGTCTTCTCGGTCTCTGTCATTCAATTAAACTATTGACGAATCAAATGGTCTGATACGAATTGGCTGCTCCTGTGAATACCTTTTATGTATTCTGTGTTTTTGTCACTAACAGTTGTCTTGTTGTTCTTATTTTAAACCTATTAATATTATTTTTCATTTTTCATACGTCACGAAAATCGCTGTCTTGGGCGAAAGGATTGCACTACTCACTCTCTCATTTCTCATATCTATGTCTAGATATATATAGATATATATTTGCAGCATGCGTCCTGTGGTGATAACCAGCAGCCTTCTGGTGCTGTTGATGTCCATGATGGCCACCACAGCGTGTAAGAACCAAACGGTCATTAAATGATCTTCTATCTGCACAACAGAAACAGGAAAACTGACAAAAGTATTTGTATTTGATGCAGGGACACCTGAGGAAATGTGCCGTACAGAATATAACCAGCTATGTTCAAAGAACATGGGGAACGGCTGGTACCAGTTGGGTGGGAACCGCTGTGTGAAGGCCTTCGGCCACAAGAACTATCTGAATTATGCTGAAGCAGAGGTGATGGAAACAAACACACACACACGACTACACACAGCACATGTGACCTTGTCCTGTTCACACGGTCGCATCTCTTCCCCAAACAAAAAGATTCAGAGTTAACATTTTGAGGCTGAATAGAATTTTCGTATTCTTTAGTGGTAAATTCTAATAATGCAAGTTACTATCTGAAAAATGCAGTTACAACATGGAAGAGCAGCAATGAGTCTGCCTTTTACTCCATTTGATATCAACGTGTTTTACAGATGCAAAGCAAATGTGAACCGCCTGCATGATTTATTGTCTTATTTCTGTCTGATTACAGAATGCCTGTCGAATGCATCCGAATGGACATCTGGTATCAATCAAGAGCCTCACAGAACTGCGTATAGTGGAATGTGCCATGTTCGCAGAAACAACTAGAAAAGCTCATTACTGGATCGGCCTGAAGGCGAAAGTGTAAGCAGAGAAAGTTACAACTGCATTTTGCTGTGTAATCTTTGCTTTGCATGAAGACGATAAATGACTGTTGGATCCTTGAACGACAGTAAAAGGTCACCATGAAGTAATTCTTTGTTTCCATCAATATTTTAGTAGCCTACGGAGGTTGCGGTTTGAGTGGATTGATGGATCTGGACGACTCGAAGGATTCAGAAATTGGGCTAACGGGCAGCCGGACAATTGGTTGGGGAGAGAGGGCTGCGTTGAGATGAACTACTGGAGTAAGTAAACCAAAGGCTCAGGAGGAGAGGTTAGAACTTAGTGGAGATGAATTTAGACTTGAGAGAAGAAAATATACTTTTATGATTACGTATTTATTACTAAAAGAATACAGAAATCCACACAAGCCGTAAGCACAGACTGAAGTCAGATGACTCAATTCAGCTGAAAAGGGACAGATTGTTCCTTCTGCTTTAGAGGAGCAGGAAGATCTGACCAAGCTTCTTGGGGAGACTAGAAGCTCTAATGGACTTCAGATAGGTTTGTATTGTCCAATCAGAAGACCCTCCAGCACACAGGAGTTTTAGGATGAAACACAGACGCTGTGGGAGACCTACGAGACCTATTGATGCAACTAAACTGTGATACGCTACTGAATCCCACCTCTGTTCTGGTGTGTTTTCCAGGCTGGGGACTCTGGAACGATGAGCAATGTGAAGCGAAAAGGCCTTATGTGTGTGCAGTGACTATCTAGTTCAGCGTGAACACGAAGCGCTGCAGGTTGACCCGTCTGCTTCCACTGCAAGCTTTCACATCCATATTAATAAACATTCAGCATCAAAAAAGCATGTCATGCTTCCTGTTTCTTTTCTGTTTGTGCAAACGATGATCCATCTGCCTTCATGTCAGCATGAAACACAAAGCTTCATGATGTCACTACGTCACAAACTAGTGATGTGCGGATCAATACTGAAATAGCGATGCTTCCGATACCAGACCTGTATGCTCCAAAATCAATTCTCATTTGCGGTATTGTATATCATTAACAGGAATATGGTGGAAAGTAACTAAACTATTCACAAGGCAGACGTCTCTGGCAGAGTCCTTCGGTGCTGCAGGCAGACATTACCCAGGTACAGAGAGAGAAAATCTATAAGCGCCGCTAAGCGCTGTTGCTGTTGGAGTTGTAATAAATATGGTTACAAAAATGAATACATGCTTCAACAAATAGCTGCATGAGTTCAGCTTGGAGTTATAGCCCAATATGTGTATCAGTAAGATAATATCACATAAAAGAAATTGCATCGGATCGGTATCGTCGATACCAGCCTGACTTTGACTCGGTATCGGATCGGAAAGGAAATCGGAGGTATCGAACGTCACCATCACAAACTAACTGGAGGCGGAATATGGACAAACAAGGATTTCAGGTGGCTTAAACTGAGATAATATAGGGGTGAAAAGCCACACGAGGCCCCGCTCCTTTGTTCCTTGTCCCGGCCGGAAACGGAGGATCAAATGAGTCAACGGCTCGAAGTTTGAAAATCAAAAAGCATTTAATAACTAAGCAAAATATGGAGGATAACAATTATAAAGTGAAACACAAAGCGAACAGTGAATTATTTCGCGAAATAGAGAATTCAAAAGAGAGTCAAAAGCTGGCTATCAAAGTCGATCCCAGGAGAAATTATTTTCCCCTCCCGCTCTGTCTTTTAACACCACCGGTCAGAGCCGGCCCGAGCCGGCCCGAGGCATAAGCAAACTAAGCGGCTGATTCGCCAACAGCCAGCGAGCTGCTGGCGAACCGCGAGCCGCAAACCAGCGTAACCAGCCGGCTTACGTGCATGCATTGACAAGTGAGAATGATAGCTCAGATATAAGGTCTCCACTTAGGCAGACAGAGATCTGGGTTCAGTTCCTGCCTGGGACCTGACTTTTTGACCACGTGTCTGGCTGACCGCTGCCCCCCCGACATGCAAGGGGAGGCTAAGGCCCGTTCAGTGCTGCAAGCAGCCGTAGTTTTGTATTATAACCTCACTGTATTTGTTTATAATTTTTGCTATAACATTATAGCGTGACATTTGTGCCAATAATCTTCTAGCACAGGTGACTCTGCGTGGTGGGAGGGGGGACCCCAAATCAAATTCTGCTTAGAGCCCACAAAAGGTTCGGGCCGGCACTGCCGCCGGTGGATGTGTATTCCAGGATATAATGGCACGCCATTGGCTGCTCTCCTCCAATGACTCTTCTCCCCTCTGCAGCTGAAACCTGAAACCTTTACTGTCCCTCACATCCCATTACATTCAAAGGCAAATGAACCTTGGCTTTATGCCTCACAAAGTGAATATAACATCGTATACAGTTCATCTTCATCATATAACTAATACACTTCAAATACAACGCAACTTAAAGGATCACAGATCACAACAACGACGCTGCCTGCCACCTCCGTGCCACCTATCCTCTGTGTACGGAACCCCTGCCTGCCGAATTACTCTTTATTAAAGACATTTTGATATTCTCTACGCCTGCGTTTGGGTCTCTGATGTCGTCTGTTGTCATGCACCAACCGCCAAGTCAAACTCCTTGTATGTCTGACGTATTATGGCAATACATTTTTTCTGATTCTGGTTTGGAGCTAGATGCACCTGCTAAGGCTAGCTCGTTGAGGTTGTGTTTGTCTAAAACTGTTACTGTCTGAAATTTTTCAACAAGCATTACTATTCATTTTTATAATTCAGAGCTATTGAAGACAAAGCACAAGTTCAAATCTTTCCTCAGGAAAAGAATAATAAGACCTGTTAAACAGTATATAAAAATCACAGTAATTATCATGAAGGACAGATAAATATGATCAAACGTACCTGGTCATTGCCAGAGGACAGTGATGAACCGGAGTGGACTTGAGGAAAACGACTTTGAAGCTACATTTTCACCTTGACTGCCTTTGATCATTATGTATTAAGGGCATTAGCTCTCCAAATTGAATTTACACACTAAAACTGACGTATCTGTGCCACTATGAGGGTTATTTGGTAAACGTTTGGTTTCATACTAACAGGGAACACCTGGGAGTGTGCTTACAAAGATCAGTGTATATACCTATATATATGCAGAGATAGACAGGGTTTCTATTAGTCTCAGTAAGGGCGATCCGGGAGGAGAGAGGAGAAAGCACACAGCTGGACGCCGCGAGCCCACTAAGGCCTACCAACAGAAAATCCCCAATAAACTACTGCAAACGAACCTGCCGTGTGATCTTTATAGAGATGAGATTCAACTTTATTGTCATTACAGTACAAGTATAGAGACATGAGGTTTGGCATCTCACTAGAAGTGCAATAAGCGTCTGTGCTATATACAAAACTAATTACAGAATTTACAGATTTACAAAATATGAATTATTGCGTATGTATGTATGGATGGATTAATGGGATGCTATAAATGTAAATAAATAGTATAAATATAAGTGTATTCTACTTATTATAATATACAGATTAAGGCGCTGGGAACATGCTACGCTAGGTAACTTTAGGTTACTTAACGTAACCCCGGTTCTTTGATAACAGAGTGAGGTGTTTCACTATGGGGAATCGCCTCGGCGTGACCAACTAAGGAAGCTCCAATGACACCACGTCTGTCCCTGACAGACAGGTCGAACTGTGCTAGGGCCACGCCCCCTCATATACTCACAGTCGACCGGCTCCTTGCCAACTATTCCAGACAGGTTTCTTTCCGTGTCTATGCAAGGAGGGACGTGTTGGTGAAACACCTCACTCTGTTATCAAAGAACCGGGGTTACGTTAAGTAACCTAAAGTTCTTTTTCTAACTTCGTTCGGTGTTTCACTATGGGAGATATAGACCACTCCCGGATTGCCTGAAATCTCCCGAAGCCAAATGACATTGACCCGAGAATCACGCTAACCCCGGCGCCGTAACCTCCAGCACAGCCTGTGCCAAGGACGGTCCGGAAACATCGAGCCTGTAAAACCTCACAAACGTGTGAGGCGTAGCCCAGCTCGCCGCCGCACAAATTTCCTTCATGGACACACCTTTGAAAAGGGCCCATGAAGTGGCCATGCCCCTTGTGGAATGAGCTCTCAGACCCTGCGGGGCCTGTAAACCTTTACACTCATAGGCCAAGGAAATGGCCTCCACAATCCAGTGAGACAGCCTCTGGCGAGACAATGGTTTACCCCTGTGTGGCGTGGCACAGGACACAAACAGCTGATCCACTTTTCTGAACCCAGCTGTGCGGCTCACATACATGTGCAGGGCCCGAACCGGGCATAGCCTGTGAAGCCTTCGCTCCTCTCCTGAGAGGAAAGGAGGCGGGTGGAAGGCCCAGAGCTCCACTGAGGGGCACCTGTAGGCTGACTCCACCACCTTCGGCACAAACGCTGGGTTGGGCCGCAAACAGACTTTCGAGAGCCCTGGGGCAAACTGCAGACAGGTAGGCTGAACAGACCAAGCCTGTAAGTCACTTACTCGTTTTGCCGTGGTCAAAGCCAAGAGCAAAACTGTTTTAAGAGACAGAAACTTCATCCCCACTGCCTCCATGGGCTCGAACGGGTGATGAGAGAGGGCGTCCAACACGACCGACAAATCCCACAGAGGAACCAGGGGCCTGGAAACTGGGAGCTTGCGACGTGCCCCCTTCATGAAGCGACAAACCAAGGGATGTTGCCCTGCCGGCTTATCCCCAAAACCCACATGGCAAGCTGAGACAGCAGCCAAGTACACCTTAATTGTGGAGAAGGCTTTCCCCTTATCCATCAGGTACTGCAGGAAACATAGCAGGTCCACCACAGAACACTGGTAAGGGATGGTATTCCTAGGTTCGCACCACTCCTCAAAAACCCGCCACTTTCCGCTGTAAAGAGAGCGGGTGGACGCGGCCCTTGCACTTTGAATGGTATCAATGACCCGTTCCGGGAGGCCTGATGCATTCAGGTTCCACCTCTCACGGGCCAAGCCCAGAGCGCCGTCCGGTCTGGGTGAGGGTGGTAGATCTCCCCGCCCGCTTGGGAGAGAAGGTCTCTGCGAATGGGGAGAGGCCATGGCTCTCCCGCCAGGAGCTGCATTATCTCCGCCACCCAATGCTTGGATGACCACCGCGGCGCTATCAGGATTAGCGACAGGCCCTGAACCCTCACCCTCGCCAGGGTGGGGGAGATCAGACTGAGGGGCGGAAATGCATAGAGCCGCACGTCTGGCCACGGGTGGGCTAGAGCGTCCACCCCCAGCGGCGCACTTGCGTCCGCTAGAGAGAAGAACATAGGACACTGCGTGTTTTCCTGCGAGGCGAAGAGATCTACGTCGGCCCGACCGTATCTCTGCCAGATCTGTCCCACTACCTGTGGGTGGAGAGTCCACTCCCCGTACAGAGGGTTTCCCCGTGACAGCAGGTCTGCACCCCTGTTTAGAACGCCTGGCACGTGCGTTGCTCGAAGAGACAGCAGTCTCTCGCTGCTCCACAAAAGCACACTGCGAGCCAACTCGTGCAGCTGCAGAGAGCGAGTGCCGCCCTGCCGGTTGACGTACGCAACCACCGTGGAGTTGTCTGTCTTCACTAACACATGACGACCTCGGAGAAAGTGCAGAAAATGTTTTAGAGCCAGAAACACCGCCATCAGCTCCAAGACATTTATGTGAGCTCGGGCTAAACTCCGGCTCCATGTGCCATTCACTGTTCTCCCCAGCAGCGTCGCTCCCCATCCTGACAGGGACGCGTCCGTTGTCATGGTTACTCTGGATGACACCGCCCCTAGCGGGACGCCCGCTGCGAGAACCGCCGTGTCTCTCCATGAGCGGAGGGCTGCTACGCTTAGAGCATCCCTTGGCTGGGAGTCTGCTCTTAAATGGGCTGGACCAATACCGGCTCATCTCCTTCATGCAGGCAGGCACCGCTGGCAGAAGCTGCTTTGCAGCAGTCTGGGCAGGTGGGAGCCTCTTGCCGTCGTAAAGGTCTCTCTCTGCCCCGGCCCTTGCACTTTGAATGGTATCAATGCCCCGGCCCTTGCACTTTGAATGGTATCAATGACCCGTTCCGGGAGGCCTGATGCATTCAGGTTCCACCTCTCACGGGCCAAGCCCAGAGCGCCGTCCGGTCTGGGTGAGGGTGGTAGATCTCCCCGCCCGCTTGGGAGAGAAGGTCTCTGCGAATGGGGAGAGGCCATGGCTCTCCCGCCAGGAGCTGCATTATCTCCGCCACCCAATGCTTGGATGACCACCGCGGCGCTATCAGGATTAGCGACAGGCCCTGAACCCTCACCCTCGCCAGGGTGGGGGAGATCAGACTGAGGGGCGGAAATGCATAGAGCCGCACGTCTGGCCACGGGTGGGCTAGAGCGTCCACCCCCAGCGGCGCACTTGCGTCCGCTAGAGAGAAGAACATAGGACACTGCGTGTTTTCCTGCGAGGCGAAGAGATCTACGTCGGCCCGACCGTATCTCTGCCAGATCTGTCCCACTACCTGTGGGTGGAGAGTCCACTCCCCGTACAGAGGGTTTCCCCGTGACAGCAGGTCTGCACCCCTGTTTAGAACGCCTGGCACGTGCGTTGCTCGAAGAGACAGCAGTCTCTCGCTGCTCCACAAAAGCACACTGCGAGCCAACTCGTGCAGCTGCAGAGAGCGAGTGCCGCCCTGCCGGTTGACGTACGCAACCACCGTGGAGTTGTCTGTCTTCACTAACACATGACGACCTCGGAGAAAGTGCAGAAAATGTTTTAGAGCCAGAAACACCGCCATCAGCTCCAAGACATTTATGTGAGCTCGGGCTAAACTCCGGCTCCATGTGCCATTCACTGTTCTCCCCAGCAGCGTCGCTCCCCATCCTGACAGGGACGCGTCCGTTGTCATGGTTACTCTGGATGACACCGCCCCTAGCGGGACGCCCGCTGCGAGAACCGCCGTGTCTCTCCATGAGCGGAGGGCTGCTACGCTTAGAGCATCCCTTGGCTGGGAGTCTGCTCTTAAATGGGCTGGACCAATACCGGCTCATCTCCTTCATGCAGGCAGGCACCGCTGGCAGAAGCTGCTTTGCAGCAGTCTGGGCAGGTGGGAGCCTCTTGCCGTCGTAAAGGTCTCTCTCTGCCCCGTCGGGGTCCTGGGCTGCCGGCCATTGTATTCCCAATTTAGCCGCTGCCCGCTGACAGACCTCGTACAAGCCGCTGTCCACCGGGGGAGCAGCGTCGGTTGCACTGAGAGGCCTTGACGGTGGAATGGGGAATGTGGAGTCTTCCTCCTCGTCCTCCATCCCATCCATGTCGAGGATATCAGAGGTGGCGTCGCCCTCCGCGTCCTCGCCGCCCAGCCCCACTTCGAGGAGGTCCTCGAAAAGTGGAGGCATGACAGGGGACTCCTCGTCCATCATGTCCGCCCAGCTAGGTGTAGCTCGCGGCTGATGGGTGCTTGTGGCTTTTGGGGTGGCTCCCAACAGACATGGGTCATGACTGTTGGCCACGGCCACTCTAAGCCGCCTTTCCAGCAGTTTCTCTGGCATCGACGCGCAGTGGGCGCACGACTGGGGGTCTGCCAGCGCTGCTTGGGCGTGTTTAGAGCCCATGCAGGCTATGCACATCGGGTGAGGGTCCCTGCCCGAGATGGATGCCCCGCATGACGCGGGGCACGGGCGGGATACAGCCTCACTAGCCCTCGGCTCCGGCCCTTTGGCGGGGGCCGCTGCTGAGGACATAGTGCTGGAAAAGAGGGAAAAAGCGGTTTACTACACAACCAGTGGGCTCGTCGTAACACGTTAGCCTGCAGGCAAGATTAGCACACGGGGTTTAGCCCGAGCTAATGTTATGTGTATACCGAGAGAGTTAGCTCGTCGTAACACGTTAGCTCGCTCCAGTTACCCGGTTCGGTTAGCAAACTAATGCTAACCAAAACCCGGGGAGGCTCGCCGTAACGCGTTAGCCACAGGGTACCAAAGTTACACGACCAAGCAGCCGATGAACAAACACCGGTCAACCTAGCAGACAGTTCGCCTCGACGCGGACACTGTCTCAATCGTGTACTTACAAGGTAAAAGCTTCTTGCGAAGTACTTACTCAGCGAGAATCCAGACTAGGTCGGGAAACTGCGTTCGGCGACGTAGTCCTTAACGGTCCGTCTATGAACTGTTAGCAGTGACCGGCCAAGCTAGCCCAGAAGCGCTGAGGGAGCTTAGTTTTCTTCACGGGAAGAAAGCGAGAATGGTTGGCAAGGAGCCGGTCGACTGTGAGTATATGAGGGGGCGTGGCCCTAGCACAGTTCGACCTGTCTGTCAGGGACAGACGTGGTGTCATTGGAGCTTCCTTAGTTGGTCACGCCGAGGCGATTCCCCATAGTGAAACACCGAACGAAGTTAGAAAAAGAACTACAGATGTGACTTAGCTAGTTATAATCTTCTGCCTCAAATAGTGATGTATAAATATATATATTTTTTATCATCAAAAAAGGAATAAAATATTAAGACTTCTCCTTCCTTTATGCACGCCAATCACTGTGGCTTATTGTTGGTATTGTCAAGTTGCCATCTTCACCGTAGTATTGAGGCGCACAAAACCCATTTAAAAGAGAAATTGCAAATGAAAGCAGCACAGGCGGATATTTTACTAGCATTAAGATGACTCGATTGGCGTCAATTGTTTTGGACTCTATACAAATATGTTTTCCAGGAGGACGGTAGAGAAGCATCGGTCAATTGGCCACTGGTCAGCTGTTTCCATTCATTTAACAGCAGGTGGTTCGTCATGAAAATATAAATATAAATCAGAAAAAGGCAACTTGCATTTATGCAAACTGTCAATGTATTCGTCTCAGAAGGAAAGCAAAGCGGAATCCGCAAATTAAAAAAGGCGCCGGGGTCGCGGTGTGCTTTCTACCTGCTGCACACTGAACAGGGCCATCGGCGTCCCTGCGACGGACTGCTGGACGGGCACCGGGGACACGGGTTTGATGAACACCAGGCCCCTCTGCTGGAGGGCCAGCGGGCCCGGGGGGGCGTTGGCGCAGTCCGGAGTCTGGGGGGCGGGGAAGGCGGATACCGGGCTGGAGGCCGAGATCAGGCCCAGGTTCTGCAGGGTGAAGTTGAGGATGGCGGGACTGGGGCTGTGGAGGCGGTGGGGCTGCTGGACGGCGTGCGGCGAGGAGGAGGAGGAGGGCTTGTGGACACGAAGGCTGATGGGCGTGATCTCCTGGGCCAAGGCCGGTCTGGAGCCTGGTGAGGACATAATAAAAAAACATTTAAAAAAAGAACACACACGTGTTTAGACTCACATAATCCATTTTTTCAGAAATGATTTCAATTTCTTTTTTTTCATTTGCCGTCACACAAATGTATTCAATTGTTGATCGTGTCAGACCACAGCACACCTCCCTCTCTCTCACAAAACGGACCACATCTTGGCAGAGATCCGAGTGATCAACCGATTAACGGATGATGAAAATAAAAAACGCCGCCTCAGAGACCTCAAGCGGCCGTTTTATGACGTCTCTACCTGCGGTCGGTGTTTGGTAGATGTTGTGAGTGGGCGTTGAGGCCTTGCTGCTTTCTCTTCCCGAGTCTTGAATGGCCGAGTTGTAGCTGATGAGGGACTGCTGGGAGATTGGGATCAGGTATCCGGCCGGTACTAAAGTCTGCACAGGAGGCAAAGGGAGCGTTTGCAGTTAAAGGCCAGGGCCTGTGTGTGTGTGTGTGTGTGTGCGTGCGTGTGCGTGCGAGGGGGCGGGGTTTCACCTCGCTATGGAGGTGCCCGGGCGTGAGCGGCACGACCCTGACGGGCGTCAGTCCCGCCTCGTTGTCAGACTTGTCCTCTCTGTCCAGGAAGTTCTCCAGGCTCTGCTCCAGCGTCTGATTGGCCACGGCGCTGCCGGGGGTGTTGACGAACTCCGGGTCCAGGTGGAGGGCTCGAGACGGGGGCCGGCTGGAGGGCTGCCCGCCGCGATGAGCCTTTAGTCGGGCCTGGAGGATGTCACACAGCTTTGGAGAGGTTTCCTGCAGGAGGGAGAAATAACGGCTTTTTTTAATTTTTTTTAAACACCCAGCCACTTGCAACATTCCTTCAATCCACCAGAATGCCACGCAGGTGTAGATTCGTCGTTTACCTTACAGCCCGGGTCTTTCCTCTTGGCTTTTGGGGGGCTGCTCTCCAAGCCCGAATCTAAAAGCAGCCGCTTGAGCACCAAGGGGCTGACGTCCGACGCCTTGAAGGCCGCGCACCGGCCCGTGGGGCTCTGCCCTCCCGCCTTGTCCTCGAAGGTCATGGAGCGCACGGCGAGGCTGGTCGGCTGCGGCCTGACCAGGGGGTTCGGCCTCGGGGACGGCGATTGCAGATACACGGCGTAGGGCACGCCCCCCGGCTGCTGCTGCAGCAGCACGGGGATCAGAGGGGAACACTGGGCGGGGAGGTAGGCGACGGGGCCCGCGGGCATGGCCGGCGCCGGCTGGGGGGCCAGGTGGACGGCGGCGGACCTCGCCTCGGGGGTCGGAGAGAGTAACGGGGCCCGAGGGGGTTTCGCCGGCACAGAGGGGGTCGGCGTTGGTGTCGTAGCGGCGGAGTCGGCCTCAGCAGCAGCAGGCGGCTCTGGAGCCTCAGCAGCGGCCCTGCAAGGAAAGCAGGAGTCTCGTTTAACCACACGGAGATCTACAAAGGCCTTGATATTAAAAAAAACATGAACCAGGGTGGAAAAAAAGTCACCCTATCAACAAGTTTAATCAGTGCCCGTCTGCATGGGTTATTATTTTTGCGCTAGCCACAGCAAAACCAACAGAGCCTTGAAAACTTGTTTTTGCTGTCTCACACAGATTATTTAAAAGAAAAGTTTAGGATGAATCACAGCCTGAACGGATGCAAACTCACGGGGTCTTCTGGTCGAGCTCGATCTGACAAATAGCAGCGAGTTGGGCCATTTTGTTCAGGCAGGAAGTGTTCGAGGGATCGCCTGAGGACAAAAAAAGGGGGGAGATGGCCACGTCAACACACGGCTCATAAGAGACACAAGGTGCATCTAAGACGCGGGCAGCGCCCCGGCGGCCGCTCACCGAGCACGCTCCTGACGGGGCTGGTGGGGGCCGAGTTGATCTTGCGGCGGTCGTCCTGGATGCTCTCGGCCAGCTTGATGAGGGAGCGGTGCCGGGTGAAGCCGCGTTTGGCCCCCGGCGCCGAGAATAGCTTCTTTGCACAGTTGTCTACGGACGCGCGGGAATCCAGGAGGGTTTTCTTGGCGGCGGAGAATTGGGATGCGGAGCTCGCCGAGCCTGACGCGGGTGGAAAATGCGATTTAACAGATCAATAATGTCAAGCTCACGCAGCCGTCTGCACAAGAGAAAGAAAAATGAATCTACGAGGTCTACGATACCTTCAACTTGAGGGAATTCTTCGTGGCCGACCCATTTAAAGGCCGGTTTCCTTCCCCTCGTTTCTGTCACGTGGACTTTCTCGATGAGCTTCAGGCTGCGCAGCACATTGGCAATATCGTACAGCCGGCGCACTTTGGCTGCAGAAACACACAAAACAAAGGCACGGAGATCATCGGCCTGCAGGTACGCAGAACAATCCGGTTCCGTCTGAAGCAAGAAGAAACCTCTGTGTCCATCCGGCTGAGTACTCACTCTTGAACTTGTTCTTGTCTCTACCTGCGCCCTGCTCCTCTCCGATCAGGATCTTGGCGGCCACGTCCAGACTGACCACGCGAGGATCTGACACCAGGAAGAGCATGACAAACTTCTGGCGTGACGCCTACTACGATTAGAGCAACATTATTGTGTCGACGATGATCGCGAGCCAGATCTACCAGTTATTTGTACCTTTTTGGACTTTTTGTAGAACATGTGGAAGAGCACATGTGTGCCAATTTTCAAGTCGATGGGACATTGGGGGCGGAAACTAAAAAGACTGCCAAATGGCACACAGCTCGCGAAAAGAGATTGTTTGTTGTTCAATGTCGATTCGCTCTAGCTGCAACAACATTCTCTCTCCTTCGCTCGCCATTGTCAGAAATAAAAACACGGAAACGGCGCACGGAACCAAAACAAAGTAACAGAGCGATTCGCGAACCCCAGAGCCCCCCTTGCGTTCTGAAATCTAACGCGACCCGACCCAGAAGCATAAATCGGCTCCTACGCCGTAGGAGCGACGGCGTAGCTACGCCGTAGGGTTGACTCAGAAGTATACTGAGGCCTTAATAATAATTAAACCCAAAAGCGCGACTCTCCGACGAAGTCGTAGCGAGGACCCTT
Source organism: Apeltes quadracus (assembly GCA_021346845.1). Classification (NCBI taxonomy): domain Eukaryota; kingdom Metazoa; phylum Chordata; class Actinopteri; order Perciformes; family Gasterosteidae; genus Apeltes; species Apeltes quadracus. The sequence goes on along the minus strand of CM037918.1, from coordinate 21,248,433 downwards.
ATAATAACAGTTTAAAAACATTAAGCCAATAATCTTTACATGAAGATTTCAGGAGATTTCAGGAGAATCTGGATAGGTGCATTTGCATAGCATGGTTGACTTTTTTGGAAAGCATTTCCGAGAGCATCGGTGTGAAAAATGTCAGGTCAATCGACGATCGGGGGGGGAAAAAGTATAAAACATGTAAAGGGGGCGCTAGAGAGCGATTTTATGAAAACTGTTTCACCATGGCGACGGAATGCATAGCAACGGAATGCCTGTATGCATGGCAACGGAATGCCTGTGACGTCACAACGGAATGCATGTACATCACAGCTTTGATCTTTCTTCCAAAACAAATGAGATGAATCAGCTCATTGCCTTTCTGATACCAGAACCGTGCAGTTGGATATTTTCTCGAGAGAAATTATCTGCGATTTGTCCTTTTGAAAGATTTATCACCATTTTTCAAAGACTACATCGAGTCGTTTACCGACCAACACCAGCCTTTTTCAAGGCTTCCAGCCTTTTTTTGTCGTTTATCGACTATTAACAGTCTTTTTAAAGACTACACAAGTGATATTTACCATGTACCGCGGAAACAACCAGAGACCCGCAGCTGGCGCTTCACAGCCCGGGTATCCTCCGACTGGATACAATGTGAATATCGCACTTTCTCGTGCCAACAATGAAGTGCACACCCTGAAAAGGCATGTGACCGATCTTACTGCCAATTTAATCCAAAAGCAGCTGGCCTATGAGAAGATGGTATGTGAGCAAAAAACAAAGCTTTCAGACCTCATCATGGAGAACGAGGGTTTGTCTCTGAAGCTCACTGAGACTACCAAACAACTTGTTGTCAAAAATGCTGATCTGGATAACCAACGACAGTACTTGGGGTCTAAAGTAAAAGGGTTACTCTCCACCAACGGTTCTCTTCAAGAGGAGCTGCACAAGCAGCTGGCCAAAAACCACCAGTTTGAAGCAGAACACAAGCTGCTCAAGATCGAGACAGAGGCTATGGCGAAGACTATCAGGGAAAACGAGGGTTTATCTCTGAAGCTCACTGAGACCACAGAACAACTTTCTGTCAAAAGTGCTGAACTCACGGTCAACAACCAGACCTGGCAGCAGAAGTACGACGAACTGGAGGAAAAGACATTCAAAGAACTGGATAACCAACGACAGTCCTTTGAGTCTAAAGTAACAGGGTTACTCTCCACCAACGGTACTCTAAAAAGAAAGCTGCACAAGCAGCTGGCCGAAAACCACCAGTTGGTAGCAGAACACAAGCTGCTCAAGATCGAGACAGAGGCCATGGCGAAGACTATCAGGGAAAACGAGGGTTTATCTCTGAAGCTCACTGAGACCACAGAACAACTTTCTGTCAAAAGCGCTGAACTCACGGTCAACAACCAGACCTGGCAGCAGAAGTACGACAAACTGGAGGAAAAGACATTCAAAGAACTGGATAACCAACGACAGTCCTTTGAGTCTAAAGTAACAGAGTTACTCTCCACCAACGGTTCTCTTCAAGAGGAGCTGCACAATCAGCTGGCCGAAAACCACCAGTTGGAAGCAGAACACAAGCTGCTCAAGATCGAGACAGAGGCTCTGGCGAAGACTATCAGGGAAAACGAGGGTTTATCTCTGAAGCTCACTGAGACCACAGAACAACTTTCTGTCAAAAGTGCTGAACTCACGGTCAACAACCAGACGTGGCAGCAAAAGTACGACAAACTGGAGGAAAAGACATTCAAAGAACTGGATAACCAACGACAGTCCTTGGAGTCTAAAGTAACAGAGTTACTCTCCACCAACGGTTGTATCCAAGAGGAGCTGCACAATGTGCTGGCCGAAAACCACCAGTTGGGAGCAGAAAACAAACTGCTCAAGATGGAGACAGAGGCTTTACAAAAGAGCCAAGACGAGACAAGATCTCTCAGTGATTTCAGTGAGCTCTGCCTGATCTCAAGGATCCGCCAGCTGGAGGATACCATCGACAATGGAAATCAGATCCTCATCAGCAAGATCCAAGATTTACAGGACGACAAAACCGTCCTTGAGAACATCTGCCTCTACTTAAAAAAAAAGAGTAGAGGCATTTTTGGGAGACGGATGCAAGACCGGCAGACGGAGATTGACAAAATGAGGCGAAAGATGCAAGACAGGGAGACAAATAATTAAAGAGACACCTTCCTTCATCTCCCACTCCACCCTACCTCATCCATCTGCCGCCGCTCTCCCAAATACTCCCCCCAATATTTTCCCCAACATTCCCCCGCCAAGTCCAGGCATGGACTCGCCCCCTCATTCATTGGTTAATATCATGCTATTGGGTAGTTGTTTTTTTCCAACTCTACGGCTGGAAAGTAGCACGGCACAGCGCCTGAGGAACGAGAAAAGAGAAGACAAAGGAGACCATCCAGGACGTCAACATCAACGTGCCTGAGACTTGACACCAGTGAGAACACCTTCCTTCATCTCCCACTCCTCCCTGCCTCATCCATCTGCCCCCGCTCCCCTCCTCCCCGCTCCCTCTCCCTCCCCCCAGCACTCCCCCCGACACTCCCCCCAACATTCCTCCGCCAAGTCCAGCCATGGACTCGCCTCTTCCTTCATTGGTAAGTATCATGCTAATGGGTATCCTTTATTCCCTGTGTTCCAGTAGGTGTTTCTTTCCAACTTCATTGGCTGGAAAGTAGCACGGCGCAGCGTCTGAGGAATGCATCTTTTTCATCTCCTCCATTTTCTTCTTTGGTTAATGCGAGGCCGCAGATGAAGAAGAGGGGATTCCTGTATTAGCGCGCATCCACTGAACCCGGTCATTTGGCCGATGTTTGGATGAACTACGACGGCTGGTTCGACGAATCAATGGTGAAAACATGTTAACGTAGTTCGATAGTTTCATTTAGCCGTCATTAGAAAATGGGTTCTCGGTTGAATTTTTCAAGTTATACAGCTTGCAATGTGGACACATATGTCCCCATCTTTAGTTTCAGTAATGCCATGCCAATAACACAGTGATGCCATGCCAATATTACAAACATTATCTTACCTAATATTTATTATTAGTTTATTATTTATTTAATATCATAGAAGTAATATAGGACTAATGTCATAGAGGTAATATAGGACTAATATCATAGAATATAATATAGGACTAATATCATAGAAGTTATATAGGACTAATATCATAGAAGTAATATAGGACTAATATCATAGAATATAATATAGGACTAATATCATAGAATATAATATAGGACTAATATCATAGAAGTAATATAGGACTAATATCATAGGATGTAATATAGGACTAATATAACAAACATGGCATCACACTTAGTATTTCTAATATTATATTACAAAATATCATATACAGTGTTTTCCCTACCATGATATCCTCCGGTGCGCCCCAACGCCCATGACCCCCTCCGGTACGTCCGCCCCCAATGTTGGGAACCTAGGGAAAACACTGATATGACATAATATAGCAGAACTAATATAGCAGAACTAATATAGCAGGCATGGCATTATAGTTTTATTTCTAATATTATATTACAAAATATCATACAGTGTTTTCCCTACCATGATATCCTCCGGTGCGCCCCAACGCCCATGACCCCCTCCGGTACGTCCGCCCCCAATGTTGGGAACCTAGGGGGAACACTGATATGACATAATATAGCAGAACTAATATAGCAGACAAGGCTTTATACTTTATATGTCTAATATTACACTAATAGCATAAATATAGCATCATAGTTCTATTATAATTTAAGACATTATTATAGACTAATATAACAAATGTAGCATCAGACTTCATATTTCTAATATATAACATAATATCATAATATAATAGATGCTATATTTCTAGCCATGCCTTTAATACTTAGACAAACTATAGAAGGCGACATGTGTGTCTACCTTGCACGCTGTATAACATAAATAATATAGCGGACATGGCATTATACTTTTATTTCTAATATTATATTACAAAATATCATACAGTGTTTTCCCTACCATGATATCCTCCGGTGCGCCCCAACGCCCATGACCCCCTCCGGTACGTCCGCCCCCAATGTTGGGAACCTAGGGGGAACACTGATATGACATAATATAGCAGAACTAATATAGCAGACAAGGCTTTATACTTTATATGTCTAATATCATACTAATAGCATAAATATAGCATCATAGTTCTATTATAATTTAAGACATTATTATAGACTAATATCACAAATGTAGCATAAGACTTCATATTTCTAATTTATAACATAATATCACAATTTAACAGATGCTATATTTCTAGCGATGCCTTTAATACTTAGACAAACTATAGATGGGGACATGTGTGTCTACCTTGCACGCTGTATAACTTGAAAAATTCAACCGAGAACCCATTTTCTAGTGACGGTTAATGAAACTGTTGGACTACGTTAACATGTTTTCACCATTGATTCGTCGAACCAGCCGTCGTAGTTCATCCAAACATCGGCCAAATGACCGGGTTCAGTGGATGTGCGCTAATACAGGAATCCCCTCTTCTTCATCTGCGGCCTCGCATTTCGCCAGAGAAGAAAATGGAGGAGATGAAAAAGATGCATTCCTCAGACGCTGCGTCGTGCTACTTTCCAGCCAATGGAGTTGGAAAGAAACACCTACTGGAACACGGGGCGTAAAGGATACCTATTAGCATGGTACTTACTGATGGAGGAGGAGGCGATTCCATGGCTGGACTTGGCGGGGGAATGTTGGGGGGAGTGTCGGGGGGAGTGTTGGGGGGAGGGAGGGGGAGCGGGGAGGAGGGGAGCGGGGGCAGATGGATGAGGTAGGGAGGAGTGGGAGATGAGGGAAGGTGTTCTCACTGGGGTCCCGTCTCAGACTCGTTGATGTTCACGTCCTGGATGTCCTCCTTTGTCTTCTCTTCTCTCGTTCATCAGACGCTGTGCAGTGCTACTTTCCAGCCGTAGAGTTGGAAAAAAACACCTACTGGATAGCATGACATTAACCAATGAATGAGGAGGCAAGTCCTTATATATGGCCTGGCTAAATTTAATTTTAGTTTTAGTTTATTTTATTTTTTTGTTTTTTTTTTGTTTTTTTTAGTTTAAAATCTAAATTGCCCCCCCCCCCCCCCCCCTGTGGGTTTTCCTCCCTTCTTGGGTTTCCCACATAAAAAAAAAAAAATCTCCTCCGTGAATCGCCACCTTAACGTGGTGGAGGAGTTTGCGTGGCTCAGTGACCCTGTGACCTTTGTTGTCTGAGGCAGAAGCCCCCTGCAGGGCGGCCGGAGGACAGCAGGTCTCAGGGGAGAGTCCAGACTAAGAGCGATTCAAAAACCCCGATGTTTTAGTTTAGCGGCCCCACGTTGTGGAACGTGAAAACAAACTAAACAATAATAAAATGGCTCTCACGGCTTATTATCTATATTTCAAAAGTGTTTAAAAAAAAACAGAGACAGCCAACTCACAGAAAAAATGGTTCCTAAATGGTTCTTTAGAAGGCAGTGTGGTTCTACAAAGAACCGTCACCATCTAAAGAACCATTTATTTATTAGATGGTTCTAAATGGTTTTAATATGGTTCTTTGGGATATTAAATGTTTCTTTGAGGCATTATAATATTCATTTTCACACCTAAGTCATCCGGCGGGCCGCACTGGACCGGATCTGCCAAAATGTGTTTTTCACAACGGTGTGCAGAATGTCAGGTCAATCAGTGATAATAAGCTAAAATAAAACATGTAAAGGGGGCAGAAGAGAGCCATCCGTTTATACCCAAATGCGCGACCCAATAAAATATTAAAGTTTTTCGCAGGGCCGGCCCGAGGCATAAGCGAACTAAGCGGCTGCCTAGGGAATTTGATTTGGGGGCCCCCCTCCCACCACACAGTCACCTGTGCTAGAGGATTATTGGCACAAATGTCAGGCTATAATGTTATAGCGAAAATTAGAAACGAATACAGTGAGGTTATAATACAAAACTAGGGCTGCTAGTAAAAAAAAGCTTGGTCCCAGGCAGGAATCAGACCCAGATCTCTGGGTCCCTAAGCAGACACTTTATATCTGAGCTATCATTCACACTTGTCAATGCACACATGTGAGCCGTCTGATCACGCCGTCTGGTCGCGCAGGCTTGCAGCTCACGGCTCGCTGGCTGCTTGGGCTGGCTCGCGGCTCGCTGGCTGCTTGGGGCCCCCTGGTGGCCAGGGGAGGCTGAGGCCCGTTCAGTGCTGCAAGCAGCCGTAGTTTTACCTCACTGTATTTGTTTATAATTTTCACTATAACATTATAGCGTGACATTTGTGCCAATAATCTTCTAGCACAGGTGACTCTGCGTGGTGGGGAGGGGGGCCCCCAAGAGGCTCGGGCCGGCACTGGTTTTTCGCCAGTGCATATATATATATATATATATATATATATATATATATATATATAACCCAGATCTATATATATATATCTATATATATATATATATATTAGTGTGTGTACACACTATTTTTTAATGTTTAATGTATATGTGTGCCAATGTGTGTGTCGATCGGACATTCGGGGCAGAAACTGGCCTAGTAGGGTACTTTTCACTTTTCTAGGGGGCGCTATAGAGACATTTCTTTACACCCAAAAGGGGAGTAACGACGAAGTCGTAGCGAGGACCCTAAATATGGGAACTTTGTTGAAGATGTTTGTCACAAAGTGGAGAGTCAAGGCTTTAAGAGAAATATTTTATCATCCAAGCAGCTGCAGAGAGACAATAACAACGACGTGATACAACACGGACTCTCGCAGCCTTTTATCGGTGCCGTCTGAACATCGTGAGCATCAGCTGTCATTTCTTCGCCTCACTCGCAGGTTCCTCGTTGATTGTTTTTTTTTTCTCCTTCTGGTTAAGGAGACGTTTCACATGTTCGCATTAATCTACAGGCAGTGGTGCGACTCCATGAATAACTAGTGAAGATGGAGTTAAACACCGACATGTTCTACAGGTGTGTAATCAATGTTTCTGTTCCTAAATCCAGACACAATAGGTTTAAAACAGTGAAAAGCTGAAATAATATTTAATAGCTTTTTATCCTGACGACTTGTTTATGGAACAGACAGCTGCAGGACGGAGCGTGATGAGACCGTCACGCCGTTCAGATCCAACTTTTATCAGTATTGGACCTTAAACGTGCTGCGTTTGGAGGAAAGAAAAGCAGTCAACACATTTGTGAAAGACCAAAACAATGTTTTTGAGATTAGTGACAAACAATCCTCATTACGCCATCAAAACCTACAATAACATTTTTTTTGTGTGCTGCTTGGAGTTGATAACAAAATGTTGATTTTATCACCTTTTAAATGAATCTGGGGAACTAGTTACCAAAAAATAAGTTTTTAATATTAGGTTTGTTGTTGTGGGCTAAAAACTATTACTCCATCAGTTGATCAACTGTTGGTTACTTTAAACAAGCAGCGTGAAGAGCATTTTCATACACTAAACGATAGATCATTCTGTTATGTACTTTTATTATCAATTATAAAGGCGGCAGCCCTCTGTGTCTGTACGAATAATCGAACAGCCGCAGCGAAGTGAACAGAAACGCCACACCGTGTTCATAGAAAAAATCTATTAAAATTCAATTAGCATTTTACATTTAGCAGGACGTCAAAAACAAAAAGGTGATTTCCTTATAAATTAAACACAATTGATTAATGCATGAAGCACACACATTCACATATTCATTTGTAACAGAGCGGACAGTTAATGTGTACATTTGTGCAAAAGTCAAAGTGATCGATCAACGACGTGCCCAATCAAACAGCCGCCATGTCACTAAGTGTTCTGCCCTTTATAGCACTGATTCTTTACAACGCGTGGTCATTCATTCATTAAAAAAAGCAAAAAGAAAATTGGTGATCACATCACCCACCATGAAACAATGAACTAAAAAGAAAAATGATCACAAGAAAAGTTATTCTTCTTCTACATCAGGTCCTGCAAAATGTAATCGTGGTAGAACGGCTTCCGCCGGCGCCACGAAGCGCCATGAAGCGCGGCCGCTGAGCGCGTGGGACCGGGCCACGAGTCTGCACGGCAGCTACGATTAAAAGCCGGCTGAAATGTTCGGAATGAGTGCACACTGTGAAATGCTCGAGATCACGTTAAAAAGACGGCACCCCCCCCCCCCTCCCCTCACGAGTCCTCGGTGGCGACCTCCAGCTTCCTCTGAGGGACGTAAACCGCTTTGGCGGCCGGGTGTCCGCCGGCGGTTCCCATGGCGGCCAGGGGGGAGACGGGGACCGGCGTGTAGAAGAAGCTGGGCTGGGGGAGCGCCGCTCCTTTGGGGGTGGTCATCAGGGGCTGAGGCGACAGACAACATTCAGTTACTTTCAAAAACGCAAAAGCTCAAGCAGATTGAAAAAGGTTCCAGGTTTCCCGACGCCTCAAAACGGAAACTTTCTGCACTGAAATGTGAGAAACTTTTGAAATTATCCAAATACATCCAGCAGCTCTATCGGCTTAGGAAGCGATCGTTAAAAGCTGCTCAGCACGGTGCTCATTCAGCAAAATGAATACGGGCTCCCTGGTTACTTTAAAAAGGTCAAACATGCATGGTGATGTGCTATCGTGTAGCTTTGCAGTGTGTGGTACATTTGTGTATTATGTCCTTCGCCCTGCCCTGTTTGCTATTGTGTTATCCTTGTTTTGACTTGTCGAGGAACTTTAGGTTACTTAACGTAACCCCGGTTCTTTGATAACAGAGTGAGGTGTTTCACTATGGGGAATCGCCTCGGCGTGACCAACTAAGGAAGCTCCAATGACACCACGTCTGTCCCTGACAGACAGGTCGAACTGTGCTAGGGCCACGCCCCCTCATATACTCACAGTCGACCGGCTCCTTGCCAACTATTCCAGACAGGTTTCTTTCCGTGTCTATGCAAGGAGGGACGTGTTGGTGAAACACCTCACTCTGTTATCAAAGAACCGGGGTTACGTTAAGTAACCTAAAGTTCTTTTTCTAACTTCGTTCGGTGTTTCACTATGGGAGATATAGACCACTCCCGGATTGCCTGAAATCTCCCGAAGCCAAATGACATTGACCCGAGAATCACGCTAACCCCGGCGCCGTAACCTCCAGCACAGCCTGTGCCAAGGACGGTCCGGAAACATCGAGCCTGTAAAACCTCACAAACGTGTGAGGCGTAGCCCAGCTCGCCGCCGCACAAATTTCCTTCATGGACACACCTTTGAAAAGGGCCCATGAAGTGGCCATGCCCCTTGTGGAATGAGCTCTCAGACCCTGCGGGGCCTGTAAACCTTTACACTCATAGGCCAAGGAAATGGCCTCCACAATCCAGTGAGACAGCCTCTGGCGAGACAATGGTTTACCCCTGTGTGGCGTGGCACAGGACACAAACAGCTGATCCACTTTTCTGAACCCAGCTGTGCGGCTCACATACATGTGCAGGGCCCGAACCGGGCATAGCCTGTGAAGCCTTCGCTCCTCTCCTGAGAGGAAAGGAGGCGGGTGGAAGGCCCAGAGCTCCACTGAGGGGCACCTGTAGGCTGACTCCACCACCTTCGGCACAAACGCTGGGTTGGGCCGCAAACAGACTTTCGAGAGCCCTGGGGCAAACTGCAGACAGGTAGGCTGAACAGACCAAGCCTGTAAGTCACTTACTCGTTTTGCCGTGGTCAAAGCCAAGAGCAAAACTGTTTTAAGAGACAGAAACTTCATCCCCACTGCCTCCATGGGCTCGAACGGGTGATGAGAGAGGGCGTCCAACACGACCGACAAATCCCACAGAGGAACCAGGGGCCTGGAAACTGGGAGCTTGCGACGTGCCCCCTTCATGAAGCGACAAACCAAGGGATGTTGCCCTGCCGGCTTATCCCCAAAACCCACATGGCAAGCTGAGACAGCAGCCAAGTACACCTTAATTGTGGAGAAGGCTTTCCCCTTATCCATCAGGTACTGCAGGAAACATAGCAGGTCCACCACAGAACACTGGTAAGGGATGGTATTCCTAGGTTCGCACCACTCCTCAAAAACCCGCCACTTTCCGCTGTAAAGAGAGCGGGTGGACGCGGCCCTTGCACTTTGAATGGTATCAATGACCCGTTCCGGGAGGCCTGATGCATTCAGGTTCCACCTCTCACGGGCCAAGCCCAGAGCGCCGTCCGGTCTGGGTGAGGGTGGTAGATCTCCCCGCCCGCTTGGGAGAGAAGGTCTCTGCGAATGGGGAGAGGCCATGGCTCTCCCGCCAGGAGCTGCATTATCTCCGCCACCCAATGCTTGGATGACCACCGCGGCGCTATCAGGATTAGCGACAGGCCCTGAACCCTCACCCTCGCCAGGGTGGGGGAGATCAGACTGAGGGGCGGAAATGCATAGAGCCGCACGTCTGGCCACGGGTGGGCTAGAGCGTCCACCCCCAGCGGCGCACTTGCGTCCGCTAGAGAGAAGAACATAGGACACTGCGTGTTTTCCTGCGAGGCGAAGAGATCTACGTCGGCCCGACCGTATCTCTGCCAGATCTGTCCCACTACCTGTGGGTGGAGAGTCCACTCCCCGTACAGAGGGTTTCCCCGTGACAGCAGGTCTGCACCCCTGTTTAGAACGCCTGGCACGTGCGTTGCTCGAAGAGACAGCAGTCTCTCGCTGCTCCACAAAAGCACACTGCGAGCCAACTCGTGCAGCTGCAGAGAGCGAGTGCCGCCCTGCCGGTTGACGTACGCAACCACCGTGGAGTTGTCTGTCTTCACTAACACATGACGACCTCGGAGAAAGTGCAGAAAATGTTTTAGAGCCAGAAACACCGCCATCAGCTCCAAGACATTTATGTGAGCTCGGGCTAAACTCCGGCTCCATGTGCCATTCACTGTTCTCCCCAGCAGCGTCGCTCCCCATCCTGACAGGGACGCGTCCGTTGTCATGGTTACTCTGGATGACACCGCCCCTAGCGGGACGCCCGCTGCGAGAACCGCCGTGTCTCTCCATGAGCGGAGGGCTGCTACGCTTAGAGCATCCCTTGGCTGGGAGTCTGCTCTTAAATGGGCTGGACCAATATCGGCTCATCTCCTTCATGCAGGCAGGCACCGCTGGCAGAAGCTGCTTTGCAGCAGTCTGGGCAGGTGGGAGCCTCTTGCCGTCGTAAAGGTCTCTCTCTGCCCCGTCGGGGTCCTGGGCTGCCGGCCATTGTATTCCCAATTTAGCCGCTGCCCGCTGACAGACCTCGTACAAGCCGCTGTCCACCGGGGGAGCAGCGTCGGTTGCACTGAGAGGCCTTGACGGTGGAATGGGGAATGTGGAGTCTTCCTCCTCGTCCTCCATCCCATCCATGTCGAGGATATCAGAGGTGGCGTCGCCCTCCGCGTCCTCGCCGCCCAGCCCCACTTCGAGGAGGTCCTCGAAAAGTGGAGGCATGACAGGGGACTCCTCGTCCATCATGTCCGCCCAGCTAGGTGTAGCTCGCGGCTGATGGGTGCTTGTGGCTTTTGGGGTGGCTCCCAACAGACATGGGTCATGACTGTTGGCCACGGCCACTCTAAGCCGCCTTTCCAGCAGTTTCTCTGGCATCGACGCGCAGTGGGCGCACGACTGGGGGTCTGCCAGCGCTGCTTGGGCGTGTTTAGAGCCCATGCAGGCTATGCACATCGGGTGAGGGTCCCTGCCCGAGATGGATGCCCCGCATGACGCGGGGCACGGGCGGGATACAGCCTCACTAGCCCTCGGCTCCGGCCCTTTGGCGGGGGCCGCTGCTGAGGACATAGTGCTGGAAAAGAGGGAAAAAGCGGTTTACTACACAACCAGTGGGCTCGTCGTAACACGTTAGCCTGCAGGCAAGATTAGCACACGGGGTTTAGCCCGAGCTAATGTTATGTGTATACCGAGAGAGTTAGCTCGTCGTAACACGTTAGCTCGCTCCAGTTACCCGGTTCGGTTAGCAAACTAATGCTAACCAAAACCCGGGGAGGCTCGCCGTAACGCGTTAGCCACAGGGTACCAAAGTTACACGACCAAGCAGCCGATGAACAAACACCGGTCAACCTAGCAGACAGTTCGCCTCGACGCGGACACTGTCTCAATCGTGTACTTACAAGGTAAAAGCTTCTTGCGAAGTACTTACTCAGCGAGAATCCAGACTAGGTCGGGAAACTGCGTTCGGCGACGTAGTCCTTAACGGTCCGTCTATGAACTGTTAGCAGTGACCGGCCAAGCTAGCCCAGAAGCGCTGAGGGAGCTTAGTTTTCTTCACGGGAAGAAAGCGAGAATGGTTGGCAAGGAGCCGGTCGACTGTGAGTATATGAGGGAGCGTGGCCCTAGCACAGTTCGACCTGTCTGTCAGGGACAGACGTGGTGTCATTGGAGCTTCCTTAGTTGGTCACGCCGAGGCGATTCCCCATAGTGAAACACCGAACGAAGTTAGAAAACGAACAGATAATATACAGAATATACGGAATATGGAGAAATGTACAGGTCGATAACTTATGAGGTGTTATGAACATAATATACAGATTTAGTTGCAGTGGACAATAATACAGGTGCTTGAGAGATGTGCGTGTGTGTGAGCAGGAGGAGTGGTGGGGGGATGATGGGTGTGAGGGACAGGGGGGACAGCGGGGGGCAGTTCGAAAGGGAGACAGTTCTGGGGAAAAAGAACCTTGGGAACCTTCAGTCTGCTGGTTGTGGTCTGAAGGCTTCTGTATTGAGTGTGATGGTGGTGGAGCAGGTGTGTCCTGACCTAACATACTGGGGTCTGTTGGTCAGAAAGTCCATTAGCCAGTGAGAGTTTAGTGTTCAACTTGGAGGGGATGACAGTGTTGAATGCTGAGCTAAAATCAACAAACACCATTTGTGCGCATGTGTTGTTATTGTCCAGATGTGTGAGCACAGAATGCAGCACAGTGGAGACTGCATCCTCTGTACTCCTATTCCAGCCCCCCAAGGAACCACATCGGTTACAATTATAAAGTGCAATAAATTGCCACACAATAACAATATGTGATTACCTCAGATTGGACAGAATGTCAGATAAAACTCCAGTAGATTTCTTTTAGGTTTGAATTTTGTTAACAGATGTGAGCTGTTCAGCGTTCCTTGTGTAAATAACCAGTTCTAGAAACCATTTGTTGTTGGTTTTGTGTGCAACTATTGCACACAGTGTTGCCAACTTAGCGACTTTGTCGCTATATTTTGATATATATATGTTTTTTTTTCAGACACCTCCATCTACAAATATTTTAAAAAGCGACGTTATTGGCGACTTTTGGAGACTTTCGGTGACGTGAAAAGAATGTATCGTTCCAACGCTTCTTCCCAACGAGCAGCGGGTACCGTCGTGAACCTCGCCCCCTTCTCAAAGCACTGCCGAGCGGCCGAGTACTCGCACAGCAGTCCCTTCCACCTGCAGTCAGTGCAGGAGATGTTTACCGCTCCACGTCGAGACTGCAAATCAATCGCGCATGCGCGAATGGAAATGGAAATGTTCTTTGTCTAAAAAGAATCACTAACCAAAAAATAAAAACGACATTAGTATACCGCCTTTACTCATTTGAGTATTTGAGCTAAACTCAGCTGTTATGATGATGATGATGATGTGATGATGACGATGGTGATGATGTCATTGGCTCAGGCGAACTCCCTGGAGCAGGCCATGATGGACGCTCTGGTGCTGGACAGGGTGGACTTTTTGAAGCTGCTGATCGAGAACGGAGTGAACATCCATCACTTCCTGACGATTCCTCGCCTGGAGGAGCTGTACAACACGGTGAGGCTCCACAGGTGTAAATGGGGGTGTGGTCACATGGTTTATTAATGTGATATCACTGTGGAGACTTGAAATAGGGACCACAGGAGTATAATTGAAGTCCTCTTCGTCCTATCACAACGCAGTTGGCCTGGCTTTGTAAAAACCAGAGCTATTTTAATCTACTGGAGTCTAAATGTCAGTATTTGTTCAGTAGCTGTTGAGCTGACGTTACAAATTGATTTGTCTTTGTTTCTTTGATGAACTTTAAAGTACTTTTTAACAGAACAACAACTCCCGATTTTGGAGACCAAACAAAACTAATTTCATTCAGATTTAGTTGAATATCTTTCTGCACATTTACAGCTGAGCCTGCTGACCTGCTTCACAGGAAACCTGAATTATTTCACTTGATAATGACCGTAGACCGTATGAATAAATATATATATATATATATATATATATATATATATATATATATATATATCTTATAAATATGTTATGATATAATAACTGAAAACAGAGAAAGGTGCACTCATGTTGAGCTTATTCTTATGATCAGTATTTCTCTGATGATGAGTTATGAAACAAAAGCTTTCTACTTTAACCTTTTCTGTTTATCTGCAGCTTAATGTCCATCAGCAAGGCTCTTCATCTTCTGTTATGTCACTGTCCTCTTCACTTAGAACGACATTATTAACAACATGACAGTCACGTTAGTTAATAATGAGAAATGAGATGTTTGTATATTTATTTAAATGGAGTCACGTCTTGGCTCTCCGCTGACCTCTGGGGGGCTTATTGCATGTGTGTGTATATATATATATATATATATAAAAACTGGTTCTCTCCTGAAGAAGTTGGGACCGACCAACACGTTGCATTTGTGGTGAGGGACGTAAAATTGAATAATAATTTTATTTGATTATATTTTTTTTAAATATATATCTTTAAAAAGTTTTTAAGTTTTTAAATAAAAAGCTAATTTACTTTTACTAACTAGCAAACAGAACCAAAAGGTGGTAAAAATGGATTTATTGATTTCATGAGTTTGTCTCCAAAGGATCCAGAGTCAAAAATCAAAGAACGTAAATGATGTAATTTTTAGCTCCTGAAGAGTTCTGTGATGTGATGGAGAACAGATTTTACAATCACTGCGACATTGGGTCTGTCTGTCTTTCTTTAAACAGTGAAATAAAATAATGAACTAAAACAAAAACATTTAGCACGTTGTGATGAGTACTGCAGTTCTTCAACATGCTGTGGTACAATAAACTGGTCAGTCCATTTTTGAAGCAATACTCTGACTAAAGAAACTGTAGTTAAACGTGGGTGCCTCTGAATAACCAATTTTTAACTATTTATATTTGGATCAATAGAAATGAGATAACAGCTCAAACAACCAGCAGCTCAAAAGGGTTAATTGGAACATTTATGTGAAAAAACTAAAATAATTGTATCAATTGAAAACTCAAAGTTCAACATAAACAAAATAATCTGGTGATGCGACAGGTAATCAAAGGTGGTAAGAGTTCCTGGTTCTTCCACCAGTTTGCTTCCCCTTTAGCCGAGCAGCCGATAAAAAGCAACAGCAACAACGTCACGGCAGGAATCAACAACGGGAAAATTAGTCACGCTACGCGAACGTGACGAGTTTGTTCTAACCTCAAACGGTTTTGCTTTTCCTTCCAGTTTATGGCTGTCTGACCTTTGAAGTTGTAAATTTAGCCGTCGTATTAACGAGGTCCCAGACATTCCGCTGACAATGTGCCAGCGGCATTATGAAACCGCAGTATTGTGGGAATTGGCGGTGCCCGTCACGGTCTCGAGTTCCTTCAGTAGCGTGTCTTAGCTCAGGCGAGCATCGCGGCAGCATACGCCACGAGCCTACGAGGAGCCGTCTTCCCGCCGCTCGGCCTCGAAGGGGAAGCTGAGAGCCGGAGGGAAGCCCTGACTGCGGGGCTGCTCGTCCAGCAGCATCAGATCCTCCACGTCCTTCCCCTTGTACCTCCGTCTGCAGATCTTTACTGACACCTTTCGGCCCTGGAAGACCTTTAGGGCCTCTTTGGAAGCCATGGCCCGGGCGGCGGCTTCGTCCCGCCCGTACCCCGTCCCCATGTACACAGTCCGACAGCGGATCTCGCACACGTGGCCCTCCTTCTGCGTGCGAGCGGCGGGGAGGCCAGCGATGTCCTTCAGCGGCACGAACACGCTGGTCAGGGTCTCTTTACACGACTCCACGCAGCTGCGAAGTATTTCAAAATGGTCCAGGTTGGGGCCGAAGCCCCCCGCCGACACCAGCTTCCAGGCCACGGCCTTGTAGAGGCGGTTGAAGAAGGGCTGGTGCTCCGCCGGCGCCTGTGGCCGAGGTCCGGATTTCTGACTAGCTCCGCATCGGGATCTTTTCACAGCGCCGTCACCGTCTGCAGAGAACAACACAAAGGTGCACAGAGAGTCTCAGTTGTGGGTATTGAAATTAAATTGAAAATGTTACCTTGAGATAGCCTTCCATTAGATTCATTTTATTTCTAGATTAATGTGATAAAGCGAATTAAAACAAGTGATGTGGTTCGTTAACAACATGCAGCAAACATTAATATCCAAACGTTATTAACACGCATGTACCGTATGTGGTACTTTAACTTGTCAAGGATGGGTTGTGTGTAAAAAAAACGTTTTAAACTAAACACACTGCGTGGATGAATATTTCTGCATCATAGATGTCATAGATGTGCAAGCTTCTCTTTTTATGAAAAAAAATATTTTAGTAAATACCAGTCACACAATCATTCAATATCTTATCAATATTAACGAGTCACTCTGGTGGCTGGTTAACTTCTTCAACACTGTAACCCCACTCAGAGCAGATTGCACAATGAGGCCGTAACTTTTGGCGGGGGCCCGATGGCATTGAGTCGAAAGGTGCTTCTAACGTTTTATCCATCCACTTAATGCATACATTAATATTATAAGACATACAAGAAGATGCACTCCAAGACAACATGCCTCTCATCCACAACGCCTACTGTAGTGTCATTTGTCTCCTTATTATACTCTGAAAAGCTGACACGATCAAATAACGGTGCTTTGTTTTTGATAAACATGTGTAGCGCCTTACCAGCCGCGGCGCCCCGCTTTCCTCTGGAGAGGATTCCATCTTTTGGTGTTTTGTGCATCGGGGCGTCCTTCACGACTATCCCCTCACCCATCTCTGTGATCTTGTCCATCACAGCCTGTGGATAGCTGCAGGGGGGGAGACAGCAGAGACAAGCTGACCCTCAAGTCTGCTTGCTTTTAATCTTGGCCCCCTGGACTCTTACCGGTGGGTCTTACCTGCAGCCGAGGAAAACGTGATTGGCCCAGACCATGGACAGGGAGAGCAGCTTGTCCAGGCTGCTGCTGGGGACTCCGGGCTCCACTGTGGGGAAAGCCTCCATGTTCCGGAGGAGGAACTCCCTCCGAGCAGCCCACTGCTTGTTGCTCTCACAGTAGGTCCTGAACGTGTCGACCCATTGGGCCAGCTCGGGGTGCTGGTCCAGGTACTCCGAAACAACGTCCTCTTCGCTCGCCATGCCTGCGACGTAACAGCACAGAAAAGGAACAAGAGACGAACATCACGTGTTTGTGCGGCACGTACAGAGGAACGGCTAGCTCGAAGCAGGCTAAGTCCCCTGCGTCGAATTAAACTCAACAAGTCTATATAGAGACTCGACATAGCTGTGCGCCCACCACCCATCGTTTAAACACCGCATACAGTCGTCCTTTGTTGCTAACGTCATTGTCAGTAAAGTTAGCTAATAGTGCCACTGTCAAACTGACTTTAGCAACTAACGTTGAGTTACGTTAAGCGGCTGCCGAGTAATCAACGTTACCATAGCTTTACTACAAGTCACTGTTATGATTACCACATACTCGAACCAACTCATAGTCAGAGCAATGTGCTATAACAGCACAAATTAGGCAATTGTAATAATTTTACTAGTAACTACGACATACCGAGTTCTCTCCGTTGCGAGGTGTTGCTAGCTAGCTACATGACCGAATGATGACGCAAGACTAGCGGCGCTACCTGTTTTCTCCGAGATGAACTACATTTCCCAACAGCGTTTTGATCACTTTCATTAGCGTAAAATAAAGCAGTTGTATCCTCTTAAATACAAAAGCGGAATAATATTACACACGTTTGTATTATTCACATACGATTAACTTAGAAAAGTAAGGGGAAAACGACGGAACGGCGGCATGGTTACTGTTGGTTAGCAACAAGTTCGCGCCCCACGATGCTTTGCGTCGTGACGTAGTCATCCCGCGACAGCGCGGGCGGTGGTTTTGTTTTGGTGGCTGAACGAGATGCTCAAAACTCATTGCTGCGTTTCCAACGTAAATAATTACAGGTGAATTAAAATGATTCACGAGCTGCTGCTCGCGCTGAGTGGATACCCCGGGACGATTTTCACGTGGAACAAACGAACGGGTTTGCAGGTAAAAGTGAAAATCCTAAACGTAGTTTACATCTCTCAAACCACGGAACGCTATCTTTAGCTGGCTGACACATTTTAGCAAAGACTTTTAAAGACATTCATGTTATCCAACAAGTCACGTATGGGTAATTATGCTATTCTTATCTCCCAGAGATTTAGGCCAATTTAGGAATGTAATAACGTTCACAAATGAGGCTGGCCTAAATTTAAATGTAACGTCAGATGCATTCAGAGATGTGCCTTCTACAGATCACGTGACACTGTTGGCCCGCTTATCGGGAAAGGAAAACCTCGCTTTGAACACGAACCACCTTGTTCCGCCCTCAGGTGTCCCAGGACCTGCCCTTCCTTCACCCCAGTGAGACCAGTGTCCTCAACCGCCTCTCTAAATTGGGCTCTGATTACATTCGATTCACAGAGTTCATTGAGCAACACACGGGCCATGTGCATCAACAGGTGAGTACAGTCCCTCTATGAGCGTGCAGTCACGTTAAATGTACAATGGAGGGATTGTGGGTCTGTGGCGAGCAGAGTCGTCCTTCAATAGGAAGATTGGCGGTTTGATCCCCGGTTGTGCTGCTCCGCACGCCAATGTGTCCTGTGTAAAGTTGCTTAGCACCGTGACAAAGACAAGGCGTTCTCTGTTATTAAGATTGTCTTTTTCTCCCCAGGAGCATCACACAAACCAACCCAACCAGACGGGGCTCCATGGGATTTACCTGCGTGCGTTCTGCACGGGGCTGGACTCCATCCTGCAGCCGTACAGACAGGCCCTGCTTGACCTTGAACAAGAGGTAGAATGATGACGAGCACAAGGAGAACAAAGGGACTGAGAAAGTGATGTGATGCTCGTTCATCTTGTGTGTGTTTCAGTTCCTTGGAGATCCACATCTGACAATCTCTCATGTGAATTACAAGCTTGATCAGGTAAAGCATAAATTAAACTCTTATAATATCTCTCACTCTCATTTCTTTTTGATGATGTACAAAAAAAACACTCAGTGGAAAGTCAAAAACACATGCTTGTCTTACACTCTACTTTCTTCTTTAAGTTCCAGTTGCTGTTTCCGTCTGTGATGGTGGTGGTGGAGTCAATCAAATCGCAAAAGGTAAAGTTTGTTTGTAGTAGTGTTTCCCTGGTAAATTTAAGATCAGGCCTTCCATGTTGCACAAGAGGACAAATTGATAATTGGAGGGTAACGGAGCTCGCTGTGTCGCTGCTTTAGATCCATGGCTGTCAGATCCTGGAGACGGTGTACAAGCACAGCTGTGGGGGGCTTCCTCCTGTCCGCATGGCCTTAGAGAAGTAAGTCCTTCACCGGGGACTAGATCCCGTACGCCAGGATTTTAACATGTTCAAGAATAACATAGAGACTACAACAAGTAATCCTCGTTCAGTAGAAGGAAGGAAATGGACAGAATTTCCAGTGATAATAACAATAATAAGGGGTTTACACAGGTCCTAGGTCTGTCCTTCCTTTGCTGTAGATGCTTTTAAAATCCTGAAATTGAGAGCTATTGGATACTTTGCTATGATTCATTCATTCCCTCTACCTTTGGCCTTGTCCCTTTTTCGGATTGTAGGGTCCGTTATGAGGAAAAGCTGTGCGAGTCGTTTTCGTAATTTTGGGTTCGTCACATCTCCCTTTGATACGAAAGGTTTTTTTTCCCGTTGCCTCTCTTGTGCTGCAGGATTCTGGCCGTGTGTCACGGTGTGATGTACAAGCAGCTGGCGGCCTGGATGCTGCACGGCCTGCTGCTGGACCAAAGCGAGGAGTTCTTCGTGAAGCAGGGCCCCAGCGCCGGAGGAGTCGCCGCCAACCAGGAGGAGGAGGAGGAGGACCTGGGTCTGGGAGGCCTGAGTGGGAAGCAGCTCAGGGAACTGCAGGACCTGGTGAGAGCCGCCAACCAGGAGGAGGAGAAGGAGGAGAAGGAGGAGGAGGAGGAGGAGGAGGACCTGGGCACGGCGTCATTTCTGAGGCCAGATAGGTGACGTCATCGCAGACGAGATCAAAATAGTCGGAACAGTCCACTGAAAAAAAAAACCGAATCTACATTTGAGTGAATACGTTGCTGCCCAATGAAGTAGTTTACATGCTATTCAGCCTTTATTTCTTTATAATGCTTTTCAATACTTTGGCTCAAGTAGTCCATGAGAAAGAGATTAGAGTTTACAGATAACTGTAGTCCCTCCTGGTCACTGGGCAGTTTGGTTTGAGGCGTTCTGCTGGTCTACAGGCGACTCTACGTGGTCCCAGTGTTATGAGTGATGAGTGATGTGATGTGACCCGTCTGCTCTCCGTCACAGAGGCTGATCGAGGAGGAGAACATGCTGGCTCCGTCCCTGCAGCAGTTCTCCCTGCGAGCCGAGATGCTTCCCTCTTACGTCCCCATCAGGGTGGCAGAGAAGATCCTCTTTGTCGGAGAGTCCGTCCAGATGTTTGAAAACCACAACCACAGCCCGTCCAGAGCCGGTAGCGTGTGTGTGTGTGTGTGTGTGTGTGTGTGTGTGTGTGTGTGTGTGTGTGTGTGTGTGTGTGTGTGTGTGTGTGTGTGTGTGTGTGTGTGTGTGTGTGTGGGGGGTGAACCATTCTGCGATGTCACGTCCTGTCGTTGTGCTTCTCTTAGGCTCCATTCTGAAGCACCAGGAGGACATGTTCGCCACCGAGCTGCACCGCCTCAAACAGCAGCCTCTCTTCAGCCTGGTGGACTTTGAGAACTTGATCGATCGGATCAGGAGCACAGTGGCAGAGGTGAGCTCGTGCACTGCTGCATTATGGGAGTTTATATCGATACAGATTCTCTATTTGTGAAAACGAAGCATCAATACTGAAGACAAGAATCAAGATTATTATTAATGTTAAGATTATTCATGAATGTAAACAACCTTTTGATACAAAAACATTTGTAGCTAAATAATGAGCTGCTTGATTAGCTTTCATTGAGTAGCCTGTTGTCTCCTTTATCGTGAGGGTTTTCATTACATTTACATTACATATTACATCCATTGGAGTCAAATGGAGCGTCCCTTCAGATCTGACGTGATTCTCTGGCCTATTCTGCTTGTGAATCGCCTGAATGACCAAATTAAAATGTCTCTGCTTGACTTCCAGCACCTCTGGACGCTGATGGTGGAGGAGTCAGATCTGCTGGAACAGCTCAAGGTTTGTATTCGTTATTATTATTATTATTATTATTATATTATTATCAGCCGTGTTAACGTCTGCGTTTACGCCCAGATCATTAAGGACTTCTACCTGCTGGGTCGAGGCGAGCTCTACCAGGTCTTCATCGACCTGGCGCAGCAGATGTTGAAGGCGCCTCCGACGGCCGTCACTGAGCACGGTAAAGGTTTGAATATGTAACGAGGCCTGAGATCGCTCCTCTGTGCTCCCGGGGTTATCGACATGTATGTGTGTGTGTGTGTGTGCGCGCGCTCCACAGATGTGAACGTGGCCTTCCAGCAGGCGGCTCACAAGGTGCTGCTGGACGACGACAGCCTGCTGCCGCTGCTGCACCTCACGGTGGACTACCAGGGCAAAGACAGCAAAGGTAACCGCTGGTCTTCATCATGCCTCCTTTAGTTGGTGTTTGGTGCCATCCGGTGGTTTCATGATCAAATTGTTATTTAAGCCTTCAAATGAGCCCACTGGGCTTTTCTCTCTCTTCCTGCACGGATATTATTCATTTCAGTTTATGTTTGTTCATTTATAATTTAAAAAAATGTATTCTCTGACAAATCGATAGTGTAAATAATCGTTATTTAAAACACAAACACACTACGCTGCAGCTAATGTGAGTTTACAGAGAAACTCCACATTCAACCCTTTATTTCTGTTTCTTTAATGGCTTTCTTTCAGAGGCGACAGGAGCCAGAGACGGAGCCACTCCTCCCCAGGACACCTCCCCTCGCGAGGCCCCGCCCACCGGCTGGGCGGCCCTCGGCCTCACCTACAAGGTGCAGTGGCCGCTGCACATCCTCTTCACTCCGGCCATCTTGGAGAAGTGAGTCCTCTTTTAGCCTCATCAATATATACATTTGTAACAGTTCATGGCTGCTGGTGAGTATCATCTTCCTCCTCCTCCTCCTCAGGTACAATGTGGTGTTCAGGTACCTGCTGAGCGTGCGGCGGGTGCAGTCTCAGCTGCAGCACTGCTGGGCTCTGCAGATGCAGAGAAAGCATCTCAAGTCGAGCCAGACGGAAGCCGTGAAGTGGAGGCTACGCAACCACATGGCGTTCCTCATCGACAACCTGCAGTACTACTTACAGGTGAGAGCGGGGGGGAGGAGCCAGGTGGGTCAGTAATGTGTGTGTGTGTAAATAGGATATTACAACGTAAAATAGATTTTTTTTAATTTAAAGACGTCATATTTGTGTTCTTTCATCATCTTATGTGCCAGGTGGATGTTCTGGAGTCTCAGTTCTCTCAGCTGCTTCAGCAGATCAACTCCACCAGAGACTTTGAGAGCATCCGATTGGCCCACGACCACTTCCTCAGTAACCTGCTGGCTCAGTCCTTCATCCTGCTGAAGCCGGTAGGGATGCCCGACACACGTAATATAGAAACTAATGGATTATCTCATAGAATATTATGCAAAACTAAACGTCGAACTAACATCACGTGGCGCTATAAGAAGTAGATCCCTCCTCCCGTCCGCAGGTGTTCCACTGCCTCAATGAGATCCTGGAGCTGTGCCAGACCTTCTGCTCGCTGGTCAGTCAGAGCGTGGCGTCGCTGGACGAGAGGGGGGCCGCCCAGCTGGATCTCCTGGTCAAGGTGCTCCTCGTTGCTCACACGTTTAGATACATACATGTAGATATAAAACATGTGACACTGGTCTTTGGGACTCTCAGGGCTTCAGGCGCCAGTCGTCCCTGCTGTTTAAAATCCTCTCGAGCGTCAGGAACCATCAGATAAACTCCGATCTGGCTCAGCTGCTTCTGCGACTGGACTACAACAAGTACTACACCCAGGCCGGAGGCACGCTCGGCGGGTAGGACACAGAGCAGCAGCATGCACCTGAAATACACCACATTGTTTAACCCCAATAATGTCTTTTGTTTTCAGAGTCTAAGAAGAGAAGCAGTCAAATGTTTCCTTAAGGATCAGTGTTGGTTATTTTAGATTACGGCCTCTGACATTTCACTGAGGTGGTTGGGATTATTTTTCGTCGCACTGACAAATTATTAATCTGCATCTTCAGACAAATTAGTTTCCCTCCTTTTGTTAAAGTCTGTTCTAAGGAACAGTTATACATTATATATTTGCTCCGCTGCGCTGACTAAGATCAATATCTACGCCTCTTCTCCGCTGTCCAAACTGTCCAAACTGTAAATAAATGTTGAACTGCTGTTGCGTGTGGAGAAAATAAACATGAAACGGTTAAAATGAAACTAGTCACAGTTTATTATCCCATTAAAAACGGCGGATAAAGTTATGTACAGCAGCAGCATGCAACTGAACTAATGCTGAACATCGAACGCTTCAAGCACACTGTTATGACGAGGAGGCGTAGTCATGGCGATACTGAGGCTTGCTGTGGAAAGCCAGGCGCTCCCCACGAATGACGCTCTGGATGAGCCACTCGGGGGACACCAGCGGGACGTCCTGCGACGTCAGCTCCGTCTCCACCCACGGCGGGCAGGAGCCGTCCGTCACCACCACCTCGTACCTGCCGGCGGGGATGTCTGCGGGCGGAGGACCGGACTGTCAGTAACAACGAGGAGGATGTTTAGACGTCACCGGGGGGGTGGTGGGGCTTCTACCTGAGGAGTCTTTGTCTGCCGGGAACTGCCGGACGGAGGACCCTCCACCCATGGAGATCAGCTGCGCCCAAAACTCCACCGGCTTCTCAAACACCAGCAGGACCCGCAGGGCCTTGAAGGGGCTGCAGCGCGGATGCCTGGTCGGAGAGGAAATATCCAGATAGCGTTTATCCGACGGCTGAACACGCGATACCGCCACGGCACTTTGTTAAAAGGTTCTCAGGGCAGCGTGACAAGTTACAGCCCCAATGAGTGAAGGGTTCTGAGGGTCTCACCACTCCACCAGCGCCTCGTCGGGCCCCACGCCAGCCGGCAGCAGGTAGTTCCGGTAGTTGAGCAGCTTGTTCTCCCTGCAGCAGTCCCTCACCCACAGGTGGGACACGCTGGGCACGCCGCTGGCCAGGCACAGCAGGTACTTCCTGGTGCGGCAGTGCTGGTCAGCAATGAGCAGGCTCTGGTAGGCCGCCTTGCACTGGAGGGAGGGGGGTGGAGGGGGGTTAGTCGTAGAAATAAAAAGATCCTAATCAGCATTCTTAAAATAGCTTTTATGTCACTGAGGTGCATACGCCGCAGTCATGTGACCTGACGTCGCCAGAGGAACGACAAGCCGTTTGAGCTTGTTGTTTCAGTCTCCGCCTCTGGGAGGCTAGGGGGCGTGGCCTACAGACTTGCTGTTGGAGGATGCTGTTCCTCTCTTGCTTGTATGGAGCATTTTCTTCTGCAAGCTTTCAGGGTCGATGAAGCAGCACGGAAGCATTAATGCTTCAGTCAACCACCATCAACGATGGCGCATCTTATTACTCCATAAAATATAAAACCCAACTTTAATAACGAGAAAAGTGAAATAGGATACTTGTACACCGATAAAGTGTAGCTAATATTGATGAGTACAAGTTAAGTATTTGCAAAGTGACTAATCCACGTTCAGTTTTACAGATATACAATAGTATAGAAATACTGGCATTTTCCTGTTAAACTCTTCCATGGGAGAAGGAAACACGCTGTGCGCGTCATAGGAATGTCATGCGCAGCATAATAATAAAGAGTTTGTCAGCTTCGGGATGCCTCACTTGTTCCTCGTTGAAAGTCCTGCAGGACGAATCCTCCGCCCGCCTGCAGCTGGGACTCCGTGTACGCTTTGTTGTACGGACCCGTCTGCACGTAATCTGAGAAACAGATCAGGAACATGAATGAGTGCTCCTGGTGGTCAGCGGGAGGCCGCAGGCGATGCGTCAGGCCCCGCCCCTCACCGTCCTCGTCGTCCTCGTCGCTGGCGGGCCTGTTGGTCAGCCGGTCGATCTCGGAGGAGGCCGTCAGCATGAAGGCGAAGCCCATGAACAGGGTGGTGTTCTGGGGCAGCGGGCCGTGGGTCTCCGCCGCCTCACCGGACTGCGCGGGGAGGTCCGTGCCGCTGCCCGAGGTGTTGCACACGCCGACGCGCTGAGCTGCAGGGCGGAGACAACCAGGGTTACACACGGAGACGGACATACATTTATTTAATTTTTTTTAAATATATTATATATATATTCATATATCGCTTGAGTCTCAGAACAGACTGTATTGAAAAAGTTCTCAAAGCACAAAACACCCGTGACTCTGCAAAAAAACCACCTCTGATCATCCCTCCACCCGTGGACTGTCACCATGGCAACACTGGTGATGGTTATTAATTACCGAGTCGGCGGCAGTAGCAGCCAGCAGCAGGAGACGGAGTGTCCTAAATGTCTCCGTTATGCTCAGTACAAAAATGAATAAATCACATTAGTCACATGGTCAGAGCACCATGGAGTACAGTGCAAAGCTGCTTTAATTCATTCTTCTAAAAAACGTTTAAAAGCACGCGGGCGACCAATTAAAAATGTAGATGAGAACAATTCATAAAAAAGGTTGAAATTTAAAACTAGCTCACTGACTTAAAAACATAAAAAGGCATTTTTCTCCTCTCCACTAGGGTAAAGGTCAGATGTAGACCCTGGCATAAGGATGAACTACACCCCCCCTCCCCCTCCCGCCAGTCAGATGTGCTCATTCAAGGTTCCGGCGTCTCCGTACCGCCTCTGGCGCCCGAGCCGCGGCGCCCCCTCTTGGCCGGCGACCTGCTCTCCTCAGGAGCTCAGCAGCTTCCTCTTGCCGGAGGGCCCGGGGGTCCGGGGGCTGCTGGAGGAGCCGCGGTTGGGGGTGTTCTGCCCCTCGGGGGCTCCTCTGCGCCTCCTCTTGCCCTCCACCAGGTTGTCTAGGGAGAATATGAACATTGAGCATGGAGGTGGGGACGGATGCCGACAGGCGTCCTGCGTGCTGCCGCCCTCACCGAGGCTGATGTCGGAGGCCTTGGCCAGCGGGGTGGAGGGCTCGTAGGGCCCGAGGCTGTGCTGCTCCCTCAGCTTGTTGCCCTGCTCCAGGGACAGGATGATGGCCAGTCCTGTTGTACCACTGCCTCTGGCCGTCTTTCTCCACGCTGTAGAACAAGTCCTGCCCCTCCGTC
Source organism: Apeltes quadracus (assembly GCA_021346845.1). Taxonomy (NCBI): domain Eukaryota; kingdom Metazoa; phylum Chordata; class Actinopteri; order Perciformes; family Gasterosteidae; genus Apeltes; species Apeltes quadracus. The sequence goes on along the minus strand of CM037918.1, from coordinate 21,221,988 downwards.
TTGTGGCCCCTCACCACACCTGCAGACAGAGGCAACTGGATTCACAAAACGAGCATTCTGATTCACAGATTAAAAGGTTCCATTAACAACGCTGAAGAGTAGGATGCTAAGCTAACTAGCTAGTGAATGGACACCGAGAGGACAACAGCATCTGTGTTCAGATGTCAGCCTGTCTTTTGCAAATTAAAACAACCCCCCCGTCTGTTTGCTTTGTCACGTTGAGTCGTCATCCCCCCCGCCCCCCTCACCGATGCTGAAGTACTCGTCCTCCAGCAGGGCGGTGACCTCCGTCTCCAGGGGGATGGGGTCGCACAGCAGGATGTCCCTCCCCGCCACCTCGCACTCGTAGCCGTCGTCGAACCGCAGGCGGAAACGCCCCTCGCCGGTGTCCCGGACGATGCGGCCCGAGTAGAAGTAGCCGTTGGACGACCACTTGGCGACGACGCGCAGCCCCACCAGGCTGCTGCCCGGGGGGCCGGCCTCCTCTGGGGACGAGTGCAGGGAGTATGAGCGTGGCGCGTGGGGCTCCGCCTCCGCGGGGCTCAGGGGGAGGCGCGGGGGGAGCATGCTGGCCGAATTGCTCGTCCTCCGAGGAGGAGTGTGGCTGCCTCGGCAGCGAGCCGACGGCGCCCCCCCTTGGAGAGCGAAACGGAGTGCGATCAGACGGCGGCACGGAAAAAAATTATCCATTCGTGTGCAGCCAAGATAATAACATCAACATCATCGTTTAAAATAAATATAAAAGTCCCGCATCTCTATGGAAACAAAGCAGACAGAAGTATTTGGGCATAAAATAAAACAATCATGTATTTTACAAAAGGGTACATGGAGGTTTCTTCATATGTTCTAACTCTTTACATGCAACGTCTTTGGGCTTTTGAGCTAAACTCATCCGACAACATGATCCACGAGTGAGTCGGAGGATTAGTAGAAAAGAGGAAAAGTGAAGCGTTATTCCAGATGTTTGGCCTCAGAGGCAAGGACTCACCTGGACATGGAGGAGCGGGACGGGGGCCGGCCCCTTCTAGCCCTTCCTCTGGGGGTCAGCGGGGCGCCGTGGCCTCTGTTCACCGTGACCACTGACCCTGCCCTCTGACCCCTCTGACCCCTGTGACCCCTCTGTTGCTGCCCGCCTCCCCTCCTGGGACTGCAGACACACAGAGGGGGACGAAAGGAAGCCGGTCAGGTTGCACGGGGCACGGATCTCGAAGCACCAGGCCCCCCCCCCCCCCTCCCTCCCAGATTTATGCCCGCGAGAAACCTGCACCCGAAGCAGGGAGGGATCAGTGAACCACCGAGAGATCAGGGTGTTAAGAGAGGCAAGGAGGGTGAACGGGTGACATGCATGAACCAGAGAGCGGAGGGGGCGGGGGAGGGGCACGAGAGGAGGCGGGCGGAGGGGAGGGGTGTACCTGAAGGCCCCTCGGCTGGGCGGCATGATGAGGTCCGGCCGCGTGAAGCCGCCGCTGCTGGTGGTTCCGGAGCTGTGCTGCATGCTGGAGGCCTTGGACGACAGAGAGCTGATGTCGCCGAGGTCGCCGGAGGTCATGGAGCTGCCCGTGCGGCACGGCGAGACGTCGCTGTCCAACACCTGGCAGTCCACCACGGGCTCCTCGCTCTCCTGGTGACGCGGAACATAAGAAACGGGTCAGAAGTGACATGTGGTGAATATATTTATATACACATCGATGCTTCCTGTGTGAAAGCTGCATTCTCTCTAGTGACCACCAGGGGCGGGGGGGGGGGGATCATGGCCTCAATCTGAATTATGCTCCATCCAGCAGGGGACACTTTGAGGCGTTTGATTGACAGGTCGTCGCCACTACATATTGTCCATATTTTTACGGTCACCTCTGTAACTTTGCGCTCCACCTCTTTGCCGTCGTCATAGTAAACGTCTGTGATGACGCGCGTGACGGTGGTGCGCACTTCCTGGATGGTTCGCACGTGTCTGCGGTGGGCGGGACCTGCGGCTCCTCTAAAAGACGGAGACTCTGGTTCTCCCTTTGAAAAACAAAACCAAAAATAACCCACTGAAGTCAAAAGGGTGACAGACAGACAGACAGACAGACACTCGTCTTCCTACCCTGCCGGCTGGGGAGCGTTGCCCCGGTGCATCGAAGCTGGTCTGCTGGGAGACAGTTCGCTGACGGAGCTGAGAGACACAGGACGGAGCGATCAACACCTCCACCTGTTCAGACCGCACCTCCATGCTACCCCTGACCATGCTAGCACTAGCGCTCCCTATGCTTTTTTTCTGCTTTGGAAAATAAAATACAGACGGTCATATTTAAAGCTTTGAATCAAAACAAACATATTGAACACTTTTTATTGAAGCTAAATAAAAACACAGCTATTGAAAGAACACGTTTTAGATAAACTATCTCCGGGAGCAAAACCTTAACTTTTCGATTGTCTTTGCCAACTAATAGTATTGTTAACAGGCTTAACATAAAATATAGTAAAATGATGCGCCGAGCTACATGAACTAGAGCACATTGAGAAAGTGGGCGTGGCCCAGGGAGCGGACAGGAAGTGGCTGACCTTGGACGGGCTGGACATGGCGGCGTTCTGCTGAGCGGCCCTCAGCCGGGCGTCGGCCTTGTTGAGGGCGGGCGGCTCAGGAGGCGGGGCTTGTGTGTGCTCAGAGGGCTCGGTGGTGGGAGGAGCCTTACGGGTCTCCCGTGGCGCCGCCTCCTGTTGCGGAGCCTCCGATTGGCTGTTGGGGAGGCTGTTGCATCCCAGCGAGGACGCCGGGGAGCTCCGCAGTGGGGGGGCGAACAGCTGCCCTCTGTTGGACAAACGACAAAGAAAAAAAGAAGAAAAAAAAAGAAAAGGGGCACCGGTGTGACGCAGTGGGAACAAGTAAACAATACCTCCAGACACACACACACAGTATACATGGATATAGACATATATTTTAAACAGTCTCACACAACCAGCATGGGTGTAAATTAGTAAATTACTTTGACAGTCAAAGTCAACGCGTTAATCTATTAGGCTGCGATAAAATAGTTTTGTGTGGCTGAATGTGGGAGATTGTTGGCACTTCAAAGTGATTGAGAGTTGAGAGCAAAGTGCACGAGGACGAAAGGAAGAGACGCTAGTTCAACATGTTCCACCCGGTGGAAGACAATGCCCCGGGGACCCGCTTACCTCACAGGTGTGGTGTGGCCCCCGGCCTGGAGGTCCTGCATGGCCTCCTGCTGCCGGTGCACCTGCCTCACTCGAGTGAAGACCGACGGGCTGCTGGGAGAACAGGAAGAGGAAGTCCACCAGATCATAAGGGGGCGTAAAAGAGCAGCTCTAAGCATCAAGCTACGAGCTCACAAACCGAGGCTCAGCACACGAGCACCGGGTTACCTGGCTACAGCGTTAGCAACGGTGGTAACCATGGTGACGGGTTCATCCTCATCCGACAGCGTTGGTTCTGGGGGGATGGAACGTGCATTAATGAGGAGGCGTGAAGGACTGTGTGTGTGTGTGTGTGTGTGTGTGTGTGTGGGGGGGGCTTACTCTGCAGGCTGAAGCGCTCCGAGCTGCCCTCCTCCACGGGGGTCACCAGCTTCATCCTCAGACTCAGCTTCCCGTCTCCCTTCTCCGCCACCTCGTCCCCGCTCTCCCCTGACGCGATGTTGCTCGCTGCCATCGACCCGTTGCCCCCCAACCCGGACTTTTCAGAGAAGGAAGTCATCTCTGCAAAAAAATATAAATAATAAAAACTGTGATTGGAGCTCGTTAGTAGTTTATTTTTTAATGTGCAGAACGCACCGATGGGAGTGCTGTGTCTCAGGGACTGCTTCAGCTGGCTGATTAGCGGAGGCGTGGCCCCGACCACGGGACCAATCAGCTCCCCTTCTTTAGGAAGGGTGAAGTGGAAAGAAATGTCTGTGGTAAGAGAAGAAATGAGTATCAGTGGACCACCTTTCACCTCAAACACGAACTAACTGAACATTTATCGATTGTCAGTGTTACACAGAAGCTGTGGTTGGCTCCCTGTAACTCGCAGCTTTCAGCGGAGGAATCCAACTCAATGAGCTCAGTGAGCTGCAGACGTCCAAAAACACACCAGCCCGCCATTATTCACCAAACCACATTCCCATAACTGGAAGGTCAGCTTTATCAGGGAAACGCTCACCTCCCGAGCTGTCACTCAGGCTCTTCTCTCTGAGCCCGTCTGGCTCTGGCCCCGCCCTCGGCGTGGGCAGCCTATCAGGGGCCGCGTGGGCCTCCCCCCCATGATGGCCGTTGGTAGCGACCGGCGCGGGGCCGCTGGTCTCGGACGGCGGCGTGTCGTCTTTCTGAAGAGCCTGAGAGTCCCTCTCGCCGCCTGTAACCATGACGACACTGTCCTCTGCTCGGTCTCCACACTCCGCCTCCTCCATGGGCTCAGGGGACAACAGCTGGCTCTGGGAGAGGACGAAGGCCACCCCCGGACCCTCCTCCATCTCCTCCTCCTCCTCCTCCTCCTCCTGCGCTTTGCCCCGCCTCCGCTCATCCGTCGCCTCTGACACCGTTTGACCACTCTCCAGTGGGGACGCTCTAACGGACGGACTCATCGCTCCTCCGTCCCTCCCCGAGCCCACGGAGCCCTTCTCCCCGTCCCCGGTGGAGGTCTGGGAAGCGCAGGGGGAGGCGACGCTGCGGGGGTTGGCGTCTGCAGGCGGAGTCTCCTGCACGGAGCTGACAATTAGATCGCAGGAATCCGGCCTCGGTTGCGAGCAGGACACCAGGTGGGCGGGGCTCGCCCCTTTGCCCTCCTCCACATTCACCGTTTCTACATTCAAAGGTGTCTTTTGGTGCTCGTCGCCCTCGGGGACGGAGGCGGCTCGAGTCTCTGGCGCGCCGCCATTGTTGTCGTCGCTCCCGCGGTGAGGATCCGCGGAGTCGCAGGCGGGAGGCTCGTCCGGCTCCTCGATCTGAGTGGCCTGACTGTCGTCCTCGGGCGGGGGGGGGCTGTCAGCGGAGAGCTGCAGAGGCGCAGCGGGAGGAGCCGACTCCGGGCGCTGCGACAGCGTGGGCCTGTCGGGCGGCGGCGGCGCCTCCTGGCTCTGAGTCGGGACAAACACGTCCTGAGGGAAGCACGGAACACCATCGAGTCACCAGCTTTCACGGTACATCATTAATTATCTACTCGCCAAATTCCCAGCGTGACGTCTTGAGATGGTTTGTGTGTTGTAGAAAAATCACAAATAAATTGAAAGTTGAATTCATCAATATTATATAATCATCAAAATATGGAACAAAAACGTCCCCAAATATCAATGTAAGGAAGGGAAAAAAGTGTTAATTTAATTAACAATCAATTGGTTGACAGATTCTTCACAAATAAGTGATTCCAGCTTTGCTAATTTCACTGAACTTTTAACTGAATATATTTGTGGAGAGGTCTACTTCAATTCTTTAAACATTTATTTAAATGTGCCGTGTGCTGCAGCCTCAAAACCGAAACACAGGAAATATAAATAAAATAAATAGTTAACTACGTACATGAGAGAACTGTGGCTGGGAGGGCAGAGAGAGAGTTCGGTCCAACACAAAACCAGGAGGATTGTGGGAGACGGGAGTAGAGGCGGATGGGCGTGGCTTAGAGGCAGCCTCCGTGTCCATCGGCTCCTCCTCCTCCTCCTCCACCACCTTCTCTCCGTCTCCTGGGGGCAGCGAAGTATCCATCGCTTCATCAGCACCTGACGGGAAAAAAAAACAAAAAGGTTCAGCTCTTCACCCGCCGACTTAAATCCCACGGAAAGCACTGCTGATGGTTTTACCGCGTTGACTCTCGGGTGCCGTCGGCGAGCTGGGGACGATCAAAGGGGTCTGGGTGAAGTTGTCTGGGGTGGGGCCAACGTAGTCAACGGAGCTCCTGCCAAAGCAAAGACAAGAACATTACAAACAACGGGGAAAGAAAGCAGAGGTTGGTTGTTTCCTTCTGGTACGCCGCGTTAGCGTGCTGACGGCGCCCACTGGACTCACTGGGACAGACTCTCCTGCACCAGCGCCGCCTGTCCGGACAGGTGCAGCAGGCCCAGGCTGTGGGCCGGCGTCGGGGTGGGGGCGCCCTGCTGCTCCGGCTCGGACACCGTGCTGTCCACCGCGGCCCCTGAGACGCGAGACACGGCAGTCACAATCTCCTTCAACCACGAAAAACCATTCATTTCTTACCAATAGATGTATTACACCAGATGACATTTGAACACAGCGTGACAACCTTTAAATGAGATTCCCGTAATACTCCTTTTTACTGAGCGGAGCGTGAACGTTTCCCAGTGGAAGCGGATGGAACCTCTGCAGCATTCAGTTACATTGTGATGCGTTCAAGCCCTGTTCAGTGAACTATGTGTACGGGTTGTGACTCCTTCTGGTACCGGCGCCTCGCGTCCCTTCCACCCTCACGCTTTGGCCCACTTGGCACTAACCGCGGCGCCGACGCGTACCTGTCTTGTCGGCGTCGAACATGTCCTCCTGCGAGGACAGGATGTCCCGGCCCTGCTCGTCGGAGGCCTCGAGGCCCTCGGAGTGCAGCAGAGCCTGGATGCCCATCTTCCTCCCCGACCGAGCCGAAGACTCCAGCGAGCTGCTGGAGCTCACCTCGGACCTGGTGGGGGGGGGGGGGGGGGGGGGGGGGGAAGAGACCATGAACTGCTGCTCCACCTGCACCCGGCTACCAACGTAAGGGTTTAAAGCACGAACCTCGCGGCTTTGTGGTCGCGACCCTCCGGAGTCCTGCAGCCGACGCTCGGGTCTGCTGGCGACCAGAAGACGGTGGGAGTTAGACTCTGTGCTCTGATCGGGTTCTAGAGGATGAGCGCTCACAACAAAACGCGTCAGGGCCCAGAGGGCGAGTACCTGGTTCAGTGTGTCTCTCGCTGTCTGGCCGAGGAACATCTTCCTCCTCCTCCTCCTCCTCCTCACCACGCACATCCTGACTCTGGGAGAGCGCCAGAAAACCAAATTGAGAGGCTCCCCCTGAAACACCAGACGTATGGAAGCCATGAACACAAGGCAGCCGCAATGAACTCCGCGCGGCGTTCCTCCTGCATGCGCGGGCGGCGCTCCTACCCTCGGACGGAACGCAGTGTGTGGTGGAGTCCGCTCCAGAACCCCCATCGGGCTCCTGTGGCGCACACCTGAACAGAAAGGGACCACAGAGGGTGAAAGCACTTCATCGCCGTCCTAACGCCGAGCAGCACCGAGTAGACGCGTCGCTCTGAACCTACTTTTTCTTGTTCGGAGGGTTCATGTCCACCACTTGACTTTCCTCCTGGAATGCAGAGCTGGGGTTGGCCGCCATCAGGATGCCTAAATAGAGACAATAGCATTGTTGTGTTTGTTTGCGTACAGGCGAGACACAAGCACCTGTCATGTTGTTAGAAAGGAACGGACCAGGTTCAGCTTGGTTGTTGCTCTGGGAGCGCTCGGATTGGCTGTCGCTCTGAGAGTATCTGCTTCCCAGCGGCGAGGAGATCAGCTCCTGAGGAAACACAAACATCCATCATTCTAACTTTAATGGGACCGACGACCCGATAGCAAAAGTACGCACATGTGCCCTTGTTCCAGGGCGGCGATTCATCGATCTGGATTGTCGCAGTTTGCCGAAGAAACGTCTTCCGTCTTTAATAATGGCACAATAATATATTATTTTACAATGAAGAAGAGCCAAAATAAAACAGGAATAAAACTGTGTACTTTACTCAAGTAATTCAGAATATAGAACTAATTTACTCCACACAATTATTTCAATATCTACTATTTCAAACAAAATCAAAAGCATTGTCTTTAGACATTTAGCTAATGCGATGACTGACAGTAGTAACTATCTAATAGTATTAGTAATTAGCAATAGTAACTAATATATAATAGTTACTACTGTCAGTCATCACATTAGCTAAATGTCTAAAGACAATGCTTTTGATTTTGTCTAAATCTACGTAAATGCTGCTCGTACAACAAACCAACAATTCAACCAATAATACTGTTGAACTGTTGAACTGACTGCGAGGTCAGCAGTAAACTGCGCGACCTGAAGCCTCCGGGTGCTCACCAGAACCGGGCTGCGGGAGGTGGGCTGCAGGCTGGACAGGCGGCGGGCCAGCAGAGCTCGGTAGCTGCTCTCCGGGTCGTCCTCCAGGGCGACGCTGTCCGGCTGGGAGTCCTCCACGATCAGGCACGGGTTCTCGGGCTGAGGCAGGCTGGAGTCCAGTTCACTTCCGCCGGGATCCATGAGGTCGGGCCGAGGGACAGGCGACGGGCTGCTGTGAGCCTGCCGAAGCAGCAGTAAGAGAAGACAACCAGGGCGGGCGTGTGAGTGTGCGCACGGTCATTGTTACCTGGAGGTAGCCGGTGCTAGCACGTTAGCACGTGAGGCTAGTATGCTAACGCTCCGAACCACAACAAAGCGCCCGTTCGCTGCCCACCGAAGAGTCGCTTATGGAGGGAACGTGGAGACGCAAACGCGGAGGCTTAACCGTGGAGTCAACACGTCATCGGTGTCAACATCTGGATTTAAGATGATAACCGCTGTTCTCTGCAGAAAACATACCTACTCACCGAGGTGGGCTCGTCGTCGTCGCCGCGTACCGCGGCAAAACTTCGCTGAAACGATTTTATTGGTCGGCACGCAGGCATGCACGGTGACGTCACGTGAGAACATCAGCTTGGTTTAATGTTTGCGTGTCTTTTTTTAAAAATCTGTACCGTTTTCCAACTTAGCCAATTATGTATTATCGATAAGGTTAGAAAACGTCACCCACACATCAACACATCAATGTGTCTATATTTTCCCAAATAAAATATTTGCATTAATAAACCACAACGTTTTGGACTCAAATGAAGGATGCTATGTCGCATACCGTAATACAACTATTTAGTCTATATGCTATGATACATTTTGAACATTATAACATGATTTAAATCACGATTCAAAACGTAATTCCAAAACAACAAGGGGTTCCGCCCAATTCCACCGGATGCTTTAAGTGCAACATTAAATACATTAAAATTCTATTCATTTCTAAATATGTCTTTTGAAATGTATTTTTCCCCAGACAATTTGGTTTGCAGGATTTTTAACAGATGTTGTTTTTCATAGCGTCACTCAGTCCGTCATCCTTTTTGGGGGGTTTGTATCTACAGTATTAACACTCTCTACTGGTATTTTCATCATAAAGATGCTGCTACGTGACAAATTACTGTGTAGTGTTTCCCTCTGGAACAATACGCCCTGAAATGAAGATAAATCTGGGCCACTGCATCCCACAGTGGGATCTCAGAGACCTTCAGAGGTCCTTGAAGGCTTTCAGGGACTCCGAGTGAGAAATAGGTTGACTTTCACAGTAATTCCCTTCAGGTTTACTGCACGCTTCTTCAGAGATTAATTTCACCTTGCAGGTTTACTGCCACTACTGCACAAGCTGCATGATTCCATAGTTTAATCATCAGTAAGGGACATTCTGCAGAAGGAATCTTTAAGGGCTGCTCGGGGTTTCAGGAATAATGAGTGACTAGTTCAGAGTTTACCTTCGTCCTTCAAAGTTTAGCTTTGTCTCCTTTAGAGTTTGTGATATCTGTGTTGAACATGAATACAAATATATGAATATCCCCATAAAGCTTCCTCGGTTAATTAGTATTGCAAGTTTTGAGCAAATTGCACTTTCAATGGAAACAAGGTGTTATCTTATCAAAAGCTTGTTAGCAAATGACTTTACTCGAGAATGTTTGGGAAATCTCTTCCTGTGCAGAAGCTCCAGGATCGAGGGAGGAGTGAAGCTGTGGAGTTTGGTGATGTAAGAGCTCCTGAAGGAGACTTCCGGATCAGAAATGAATCACATGACCGACAGGATGGAGACACTACGGGTGGAGAGGGTCAAAGAATGAAGGAGTAGATATCAATAGGAAACATGCTATCAACAGTATTATTTTCACTATCATAAGGGATTCTGATTTTTAGATATGCTAATTAGGCATTATCTAATGGTCCATTTTGTATTCTGGATAAATCGCAGGATGCAAATAGACACATTAGTCAAATAAAACCTTTTTTTGCATGTATGTTGTTTTTCTAAAGAAGTGGTGCTAAGTAGACTGCAGGCGTTTTGTAAAGAGATTTTACTGGTGTGACGCTCGCGCTTTGTGAGGATTAGCAGGTGGCCTTTCAAGTATGAACATCACTTGATCATCATCGTTTGACAGCCTCAGTTTCCATGGAGACAAAGATTTGCTTCATAGCAAGTGTTCAAAAAATGAGGCTGAATCTGCTCGAAATAAGTCCCACTGACGCGTTAAGAGTCAAGGCCCCAAATAAGAGTCGTCACAATGCTCAGACTCCACCATCGGGGAAGGTCTTTAGAAGGGCGACTCCGTGAATCAATTGATATCCTGTGAGGAATATATTAGGAAGACAAGGCAGCTTTATTTATAGATACCATTCCATCAAAGAGCGTGTGATCAAAAGAAAACAGCACAACAGAGCCAATAACTAGAAAATAACACAATATATAATAACACTATGGATCACACATCTGGAGCTTTTTGTTTGAAAAGCTACACTCTGGGGCTTTTATTTTGAAAAAGAAGCAGCCTCGCCTTGAGTCGCCTGCTCATATCCAATTGCCTATTGCCTATTGTTCTACTTCATTCTTATCCAAAGCTCCCTCGTCCAATAGTAAGATGACGCTTTTATTTTGAAAAGCAAACAGCCTCGGCAGGTCAGAAGTACACCGAGGACCTTCAGGCCAGTTGGAGGAGCCCCGAAGAGAACTCTGCGCTGTGTGGGAAGCTCATGGAGGGCTTTTAGTGGACGGGAAGCTTGAGGTTGCCTCGTCACACTGTGGCCATTAAACATGATGACGTCACCTCACTTCCCTACACAGACGGACTTCTCCAGCCGCAGGGCCGAGATGCTGCGTGTGTCTTTGTAGCTGCAGGCAGCAGCAGCGAGGTGCGACGTGCAACCACCAATTCACACGCACACGCACAGAGGAAAAGATGAGGAAATATGTCATATACAGCCCCCGGTAGGGGCCCCAGCCTCGTGCAGCCAACCGCGGCCGCTACAGGCCCCCCCGCGGAGCCGCGCGTACGTCGCCCCCTCTGCGGACGCGTTCAGAGGAAAATGCGCAGCTACTACACCCCCCCCCCCCCCCAAAAAAAATGTCTAATCCGAAAACGCAGCTGTGCCGGAGCAGGGAGGTGCCGCCTCCCCCGGACTCGCTCCCCCGGCCCCGTTATTGACACCCCGCATTAAGACGCGTTTTACCTGCTGGTCGGACGTGTCGCTCTCCGGTGGCTCCGCTCAGAACGCGTCCGGCACCGCGCGGTCCCGCCTCTGTTTGTCGGGGAGTCACCGTGTGGAATACAACACGCATGGCACGTCGGGATGCAAAGGCTTTTCCTTTTTTCTTCCTTTTCCCTTTTTTTTAATGTTAGATGCCATTTCTTCCTCCGGACGCACGTGCACGCAAACGCAGCTGCTCCGCGTGCGCGGTGGTCAGCGGTCACATTGATTTACAAACGTGAAATTACGGTTGTTTTTCTTTGAATACCTACTAAAAGGAGTTGTATATTTTAAAATAAAAATAACAGAAAAAAGGCAATGCACGACAAAAAGAATACGTTTGTAATAGTTCATTATAACATATTTATTATGTAAATTGTAAATATATTTTGTTTTCGGGTGTACTTTGAAAATAAACGTCCAGTTAAATTCAAGACTTAATAAAAGGAAATACAGTTCAGTAGATATTTTGTTTTGTAAACACACAATCTCACAAATAGAATTTCAAGCAGTAACTGATAAGAACAGTTTGAAGTGAATTGTAATATTTATCAGTCGTTTTCATCGATGGGAAGAGTAAACGGTGCTGTGTTAGCTCCCTCTCCTCCCGCCAGAGGGCGGTAGAGCCTCTGCTTGGCTGGGATGGAGTGCTGACTCACTCCTGGTGCTTCTCATCCTCCTGAGGAGAGATCGCATGAATCCTCCTTCCAGGGGCTGCAGAGAAACCAGCTTCATTGCAACCGAGGAGGGACAAATGAATTGATGATTTATCAATTATGTTGTAACAGATTGAAATTACATAACATCTGATTGACAGTCGAATGAGATTCGAACCGTTACATCTGAAAGTAATCCCGTAAAAAAAAAGTTGACAGCAATATTTTATCACTCTGATGGAAAATCAAGGAAAAACTACCTCAGTCCAAGAATTCAATTGAATTAGAATTAATTCAATATGGTGAAGGAACCTCGGGTTCTGATAGCTTTAATTTTCTGTAGTGACCACCAGGGGGCGACTCCTCTGGTCCCATTGGAGTCTATGAGAAAATGACTCTACTTCTCTCTTGATTTATTCCCTCAGTAAACATTGTAAACATGAGTTTATGGTCTCAGTCTCTAGTTTCAAGTCTTCTTCAATAAAGTATGATGTTTATTTAGTAAATTATGGTGAATTACTCTTCACCTGAAGTGTCTTCAACATGTCGGTCATGTGACTAAACTTGTGATCCAGAAGTCTCCTTCAGGAGGCCTTACATCACCAAACTTTACAGCCTCATTGCTCTCCGGACTCTGGACATGTTTAGCTGTGAAAACCTTTGCCTGTATAACAAAAAAAGAAACAATCACTTTACACCCGGCTTTATCCAACGTTTCCATGTCTGAAAATGTACGCAAATATATTCATATTTAGTCACTTGTAAATCTTTCACAGAATTAAAAATAAGATGGAGAACATCACTAAACATTTCCATTAAATATCGTAATAATCGTATCATTTTTAGACATGTTGGATCTGTTGTCAACCGGCCTGCAGAATGAGCTCATTGCAAATGTCTTATGGAGCCTGAAATAATGTGTTTTTTCTGCTTTGCTCTCCGCACACTCGAAGCCTTGTTTCTGCTCCCGATGGGAACATAAGAGGTGTCAGTTTTAGCAACCAAAGCACATTTGCCTGGTACTTGCAGTGACACTGATATAAATAGAACCTTTGTGGGCCACAAACCATCTTATTTCCAGCCACCTTTTATCTGGCGTTTGGTAAAAGTAATGAGAACAAGATGGCATCGCTTACACTCAATGACCCCGGAGGGTTACGATGTGCACGGTGTGGTTTGCCGCGAACCCTCACTGCGGTTTAATAAACTTTTTCACACATTGGAGCAGCGACCTTTGGCCGTTTGTTTCACAGGCGTCTGGTCCACAAGATGTGTCCGACCTCGCCGACCTCCTGACCTCGCCGTCCTCATCTTCAGTGACAGCGTCATGCCGAAAAATATGATCAACAAAAACGCTCTCTTCCTTTCGACCAATGGTGATGCTGTGACATCAAATAGCCACATAACTCGCGCACCAATGGAGGAACCCGCCGCCCAAGTGGCCCCGCCCCCAAGCCGCCCTCCCTGCTCATCCTGCAGTGTCACGGTGCTCGCTGCGGATGCAGTTGTCATGGAGATGGAAAAGCGCTCCGCCAGTGGACCTGTTACCATGGAAATCTCCGTCGCAGCAGCAGCATCAGCCTCGGCAGAGGAGAGCGTTCAGCACCGCGGACAGCTCCCCTCGGCCAAGCATCGCATGCTCGTAGTGGTCGGAGAGACGTCCAGCAGCCAGCACCTGGACGCCGTCAGGGAGCAGATCACACGAGGTGAGGAGAGAGGGGGAGGCGTCGAAGCTCGACAGGCTCCCGCTGTCAGCAGAGGGCTTTGGTTCCAGTCGATCCAGTGTTCTCGTACAAATAAAAAAAACGAAAAAGCGGCTTTGAGGCCTTGAAAAGCGCTATATAAAAATAATTTATTATATTATATTATTCTTATTAATGACTAAAAAGTCATGATTTACAAATGTTCCAGTTCTGAACATTACAGAAGAAAATTACGGAACTTGACTCGGGCAGAAATGAGAATGTCAGATTTGTTTCAAACTGCAGTCATGTGCTTTTATATACTTTCATTGTTTTGCTCATTCAAACTCAACCGTCCGGGTTGAGCCTTATTTATTGTTTTGTTGTATTTAAAGATAGTTTGGATATTAGACTGCTCTGGATCACCGCATCACAATGGCCATCAGGACGCTATGCGAAGGACGATTATTAAATTAGTAAAGTTGCTCGTGCTGCGACATTTCAACATCTGGTGTCATTTGATTTTGGGCCAATCAGATTGTCCCATGCAGGCTCATTAGAATAAAGCTGTTAAGACTTTGTCAAAGCGACAGGGGCTAAACTTGAGGGCTTCAGAAAGAGCTCCAGATTTATTCAGATTTATAACAGAAGGAGAACAACAAAGCATTCTTTGTGCATGTAATCACGTCAACATGTTCTATTAGAAAGCCAAACCACTAGCGGGAACCTGAAAGTCCCCTTTAATTCTTGTACAATCTGTGATCGATGGAGGAGCTTCTTCGTAACGCTGCTCTCCTGCAGGTTTGCGTTCCTGGAGCGTCGACCTGACGCGCTGTGACCTGAACAAGGAGCTGCAGCTCTTCGGCACCAGACACACCGCGCAGTTTTCATCACAGGTCAAAGGTCAGTGCCCCCCCCCACCTTCCCTTGAGGATGCTTGAGACAATGCGGTCTGCATATCGATCGGGCTCCCTCGCATGCAGACTGCTTGTCGGGTCGGGGGGGGGTATCAATGAGGGGAGCGTAAGATCAGGCCCCCGGGTGCTGAATGGAGCCAGTGTTAATGTGGATCCTGACCGGGACGTCACGGCTCTGAATGCGACGCCCCCCCTCTCTGCCCCGCCCATCTCTGGGTCGCTGCTTACATGTAGATTTCACAAAGGAAGCGATTGTGTCCTGGTATTATTCATATTATTATTATTATTATTATTCATACTATACTTCTACTATGGAGCCACTACTGTGGCTTTGTGGGGTCAAAGTTCATGCTAAATAGAGTAGAGACAATGTACAAGAACCACAAATAACCAACAGTGTGCAGTCCAACACTCGAGTGTCCCACTGAGTCGATGTTTTGCACAGCACATCTTGAGAACCCTTTTAAAAAAGCGAGACGAAAACTGGAATTGTAGCTGGAATCCTTTTGGCATTTAGTGTTTTTCGTGTGTGTTGTTGATTGAAGGCTTTTTGTGGCGGGCGTTCACATTACGTCATCGCCCCGCCGTCCTCTGGACCTCACGTTCCTGTCAGCGGGCCTGAGAAACCAGCTGGAACGCTCAACACGTTGTGTCAGCCACCAGCAGCAGGCTGATTAATCCAACAGTAATGAGCCCCTTTCTGGAAATTACAATTATCGCCAACGTCGTCGAACTTTTCCTCGGTCTCACCTCGGTCACCCCCCCCTCAAACCCCCCCCACTCTCTGTTCCAAACAGACGTGTTAAAAAGATTTCTCACTACGTGCCACCTTCCCAATGTCGAGGTTTCTAATATGAAAGGTGTCTGATGGGCTTTTACACGCATGTATTTACATCACGAGCGACAGGGATGTAACGTGTGCCTGGAGGAAACTCCAGTGAAAGTAGGACAGACACGGAGAATGACGTGAACAGGTGCATTTTCAGTCACCATTGATATCTTTATCGGCTAACTTACGTAGCTTAGCAACGGCCTCTTCTCCTCAACCGAGTGGTTTTCCTCCCTATGCGCCCTTTAAAGGTGAATTATTTTGAGAATGCTCCGTGTTTGTGCCACTCTGAATGGAGCCTCAGAGTCGGGAGTGAGATGTCAGACATAAGACTTAGAGGTGACGGCCTGCTGAACGCTAACGTGAGATTTTCATGAATCGATCCGCTTCTCTTCGTCTGGAATCTTACCCGACACACGAGCAGCCGGTGGACACGAGGAGAGGTGTGCAGCACGACGACGCAAACACGGCGACTCCCTCAGGATCAGTGACAGGCTGCTGCATCTATGGCCCGGCTCCACACGCACACACACGCACACACACACGCACGCACGCACGCACGCACGCACGCACGCACGCACACACGCACACACACGCACACACACGCACACACGCACACACACACACACACACACACTCTGTGGGATTGTGTTTCAGTCACTAACAGGGGTCGTCTAGACAGTCAGAGACAAGCAGAGAGAATATCACCCTGTCAGCATTTTCCCGTTCGTGTAATTGAATACGATGTGAGAGACGATCCACACGATGCGGGAAGCTGCATCCCGGAATCCAATCAGCACGCTTTCCTTTCCCCAATAATGATACAAGTGTCATACTCGTGGCCTTGAGCTAAAAGCTTAATGTTGAACAGCGGCAGGGCAGAGCAGCGTTGCAACTGTGTTTTCCTGAGTACATCGAAGAGGCTCTCATTGACTTTGGTTTCAGACATCGGAGGGGGCTGCGAGTGGGACGGGTCACTGTTAACACCCTTCACCGGGCTCCGTACTGGCTTCCACACTGGCTTTCCATGTTGCACATCGGCCTGACTGGATCACATCGGGAAGGCAGGAAAAACCGAAGGTCAGCCGAAGGTCGGCCCTTTCGATCCGTCCTCCTTCGGCTCCCTTCACACCAGCTGCGCCTCCGCTTCTTATTTACTCTCCCGGCAGCTGGCGGTGGGCCGGCTCCTCCTGGCCTGTGCCTGGAATGCTAATGCGCCGCTGCTGGGGGAAGACAAAGTCATCATGGCGGACGGGCTCAAACACAGAGAACGCACTCCTCATGGTGAGCGGCTTGGTGTTGATTAGTTTAGGTAATAGAAAACCATCCAGGTTGTAAAAAACACAAATAAAATACTCCTCATAATAAATTCAACGTGATAAAATAAATATCTTTATTTGCAGGCGGTGAAGGTTTTACTGCTCGTGGAGCGAAGGACAAAGGACAAGTCCTCCCATGTCCTTAGTGTTAATCAAACTAACCTGTAGGGAGAGACCCCCCCCCCCCCCTCTAAAGGGGAGCGGAGATATTTTTCCAATGGCAGAAAGTGTCATGGAAGTGCTGCCACGTCGCTCATCCATCGCTGATGTCACTGATCAGCAGTTTGTTCCTTCATGATGACCTGGTGAAACGCACAGCTGCAGGTATTAAAGGCAATGTGCTGCAGCGAGTAAGTGAACACGGTAACGTCCACGTTGTTTCCAGCACAGCATGACGTTCATTCCCTAAATGATGGTTCCATTTAGAGCCAAACGGCCCCTCCTGTACAGACCACGAAGCCTCCCCTGCTTCACGGCCTCGCCCCCCCTAAGCCCCGCCCCCCAGCGAAGGAGTGACGTCCTCTCAGTAGCCTGTGAATATGGCGCGTGTCTTTCCCCACTCGCTCAGATGTAATGCATCAAATGCAGCGCGTCGTCCTCACATGAACGGGGTAAAAAGGGCCAGGCAGACACCGTCACAGAGTGATGGAGGCGACGGTGCTGCATTGTGATGGTGCAGAGTCAGCAGGTGGAGCTCCCGCGTCTGAATACTGTAACACACCGTTAAACACACTACACCACTATCTTATAACGTCTTACACACCGTGAACACACACGAGGAGCTGCGTGGCGGAGCTGCAGGTGACCGAAGGAGCTGCTGGGTGTGGCTCCTCCGCAGCACGCAGGCCGATTAATAATTGAGCAGCTGCTATTGATCCGCGATCCGCTGTACATCACTCATCTGGACCTCACAACACACAGTACACACCCGCACACACACACACACGGGCAGAGATGTGACATAAATGAAGTGTGAGCAGTAACTGTGTCCTTCGGTTGGAGGACAAATATACATATATATATATATATAACAAGTTATACTTCATTCGTGAGGTACTTATACACAGTCCACTGCAACACAGTACAACGCTGCAGTAAATCAGTTAATATTGTTACATTTATGTCTGTTATTTTGGGATGGAACATGTGCGAAAGTCCACTGGGAGGGACAGTGATCATTACCAAATATTAGCAGCGTGTCAGTGGCGAAGTTTTGCAGGTATTTGTTCATAAACTAAAGAAATAAACTAAAAAGTTATTACAATTGATCGTGAAGACGGCAAGAGAACTGCCAGTCACAGTAAGCCCCGCCTCCTAAAACATCCCCTGCTTTATGGTCTGCCTGACTGTAATTGGACCATAATTCACTAAATCAGCATCATGCTGTGATGAAAGAGACTTGAATCTAGAGACTGTTTTGGTCCCACAGTCTCCTATTGGACCCGAGGAGTCGCCCCCTGCTGGTCAGTAGAGAGAATGCAGCTTTAATTCATGAAGCTTTGGCTTCACTTAACATTTCTGGAGGTTGCTGCTGCACACACGTGACCTTGGCACGTGTGTGCGTGTGCGTGCGTGTGTCCACATGTCAATGAACTGCGGTGTGAAACAGGACATTGAGATAAATGGGACATTGATTGAAACGGGGCGCGGCCCGTCTGCATCATCTCAGCCGCGAGATGAAGCACTTGAGCTTGGTTACTACGGATTGGTTGCTATGGCAACCGCTGGCAACCCTCTTTTCAAATACCTTTCAATGATTGGACCGGACGGGTGGAGCGGTGCTTTAATCTGAGTGTGAGCTATTCTTGTAAGAGAATCCTTTTCTGTGGGATCCAAAGAAAGAAAGAAGTTATTTAAGGCACAGAGAGACAAATGTCTAGCGTGTGACAGAGAATCCAGGACATCAGATCATTTCCAAGAGTTTACATTTAAAGGGGTCATGTGATGAGCAACCAGGGCTCCTCTTACTGATGTCACACACAGGCTTATTGGAAAATACATAATATACCACGATCCCATAAGAATAAGAACAAAGAAAATGCGAATGTCGCCATGTAGAGCCAGCGCTTGGTTTGTGTGAGGATACATTGAATTGAATAACACTTAACTTTACTCCTGGTAGTGTGGCGTGTATTTTAAAAAATACAACTAAAGACTCTTTTTGAGTTGCTCCTCTGGTTCCACATCATGAAGCAATCCTCCCTCAGACAGCGACTCTCAGCCCGATAGAAGGAGCTGCGCTTCTCTGATTCACCTGAATGCCGCTGGATCTCCCGACACGGGAGAGTCCGAGCGGCCCCTGAATGCAGCACGCTGAGTGTAGGTGTCGGGCTGCATAGACCGGGGCCGATCCCGCCTTCATCCTCATCCTCATCCTCAGCAGCAGCAGCAGCATCAGCACCGCCTCTCCCTGCGCTCCATCCACCGACCCCGAAGGCCGGTAAGGCACCGATTATTCTCCATTTACACACCGTCGCGTCCCGCTCACAGGGCGGCGGGGGGCGGCTTTTTCGGCCCCGGATGGGCGACGTTCGAGCCGTGGCGGTGAGGAGGAGGAGGAGGAGGAGGAGGAGAGCGGGGTCGAACGGTGGACCGGGCGGTGTGGTTGCGTAACCCCGCATCGTTAATCTGGCGGACCGGTCGAAGCTACCGGAGGAATCTGACGGCGTGAAACAGCGGATTCATTTGTCCATATTTGTGTTGCGTGGGGGTTTCGTGCTGCTCGGTGGGATTAATGTGAGTAACAGTCCGGATTGGGATTATCGGTGTCACCGCACATCTGCTTGTTTACATCGCTGTCATTTGGTTTGATGTCTTCGTGTGTTCCATCACGTCCGCTGCTGGTCTGCAGACCGGATGTGTCGATCAATGAAATTCCAGCTTCATTCTGGAGGTACAACTTTTTTTGGGCCTAAAAATCAGTAAAACATGAATTGCATATTTAATCAGCTTCACACGCGCCACAAACACGTCACCACATATGTATTTATTTCTGTACAATACTGTAGGTTTTCTTATCATTCATTTAATTCTGGAGCAGTTGATTTTAAATCCTTCCTTCACTTTAGGGCGAATTGAATACTGAGTATTTCCTCACTTTCATTCAGAACTTAAAAGCAGAACGAGTCAGTATGCGCTCGTTATTTTACAGATCAGCAGTTAAAGCGTATCATGTAGAACAAACCTCCAGCTGTGTCTCTCTGAGCTCCTTAAAGGACGACTCTCGCTTTGACCCACAGGTCACATCATCTAAGATAAACCAACAAAGGGCGACGCTTCACCGTGAGCGGGAGGGGGGGGTCAGAGCCACGAGGCCTTCGACCCGCCAGTCAACTCATCACTTAGTCTTTAATCTGTCAAACCGATCAATGACAAACGGGCTGATTGAGTTATCGAATCAAAGCCAAATGATTCACGGCTTTCAGTTCTTTAGATGTGAGTTCTCTGTTTTATTCTAATCAGATTTCATACAGTCGATTGTTCGGTGATAAAATCACCGCAGGGCCACAGTGTTATGGACTCAATACCTTTATCAGTATTGTAGGGTTGACGATTAATTATTGGAATTAGTGATGAGTACAATGTTGAACTTTGTGAAGGGAAATAACAACAGATACAACTGGCTGTTGAGTTGGACAATTTGCATAAATTTACCATAATGGAACTGTTAATACCTAAAATAAATATATATAATTATTATTTTTCTATTCTTATCGAGCTCAATCACACAACATCGATGTCATATGGCAGCGTTTCCTCACACAAAGGTTGCTTTGCCTTTCAAAAGTCCAGTAATGCGTCCATATCTGCTACAGGAAGACATGCTTTTCACAATAAAACACCTACAAAGGGAAAGAACTCGGTAAAAGGTTTGAATAACTGAGGCCGCGTCAAACTGCACACGAAGCTGAGAAGTTTAATAATCAATAAATACTTTACATTTGTTCAAGGTGGCGTCTCACCTCCACGGCAGCAAGAGCTGACAGGCTGTAATCCCCTCCGTGCACGCGCACACACACACACACACACACACACACACACACGCCCCGCAGTTTGCTCTGTGAACTCCCAGAATGCCTCAGGGTGGTTGAGGCCGCGGGTCAGGGTGGAGCGTTCAGAGGCTCCGACGTTACACAACGATGTCTTTTGCCGGAACTGTGTCTATAAATGTATGTGAGCCTCGTTTACTGCTGCTCTCATTGTGCAGCGGATGCTACAATGTTAGCATAGCGTTAGCTATGTTAGCCTGGCGCCAATGCACCCGAGCTGCACTGAGAAAGCATATTCAAACTTGTTTGCACCAAAAGAAAGATGAATTCAGACTTTTAACAAAACACAAACGCTTTACCACCGTTTCCCCTCAGCGACACCAGCTACTCACTAAAGCAGGTAGGGATTAATCCGCCGCAGGAAATAGTCCCCAATTTAACGCAGCATATCCTCTTATGGATTTTTGGTAAAGACAAAGTGACGAGCTGCCGACGACCGACTGCACGTTAATTAACTGTACGTCTGCGGGAGGAGGAAGGGGGTGTTTGCGTCTCCCTGTGAAGCAGCAGAAGCAAACACCTGCAGCCTCATCTGGATTCAGTGACGCTGTGATGATCACAATCGCTTTCTGCTGCAGACGAGATCCGTCTCTTGGCTGCCGAGGAAGCGTTTCCTCGCGACGAAGGAGGCGCTGGAGGAAGTGAGGAATGATCTTCTCACCGTTATTCTGATATTTTAAGACCAACAAGCCTGTTTTTCCTGATGCTGACCTTGTTTTGTTCGGCCTGAAGGCTTTTTCTACCCAAAAAACTCAAACTAAGCAACATCCAGTGTCTAGATGGCACATCTAGTCCACAGCACATGTGTAGCACATGTGTATAGCACATGTGACCAAAATGTATTTACAAAAAAAAGATACAATATTGGTACACAAAAAATAAATTGGCAGATGTTTTTTTCCCCCGTTATGACGGCCTCCCTGCATTTAACCTGAAACAACCTGCAGTCATCGATGCGTTTGAACATGAGGACATCAGATGTATGAGGACACAAGTCAGCGGGGTCTCCATCCCATAATGAGACTGGTGTTGTAAAGTGAGGGACCTTCAACGCTGCTGCATTGATCCATGCTCGTTGTTCCCTTTAAGGCTCCTCTGAAAGTCTCCTGCACGTGACGCCCCTCACGGCTCTCGGTTCCGTTGGTCTGGTGTCCTGCAGCCCCTGCTTTTGCTTCTGTTTGACTCTAAATGTAACAAACAGCGATTAATACTGGTTTAGATTGATACCCGACTGACTATATCCACATTGTCTCCTCCCTGCTGCCACTGAGGAGAGGAAGGTCGCTACGTCGTGGAGATAAAGGTTTCACTCAAAATGAATTAGCTTATAGATTAAAAAGGAAAACCGACAGTCAGAGCTCTGGCAACAAGTGTGCAGAGACCACTTCCCATCATGCACCAGGGGATGTGTGGGCTCCGGCTGTTCATTTAATGCTATGAAACGCCCACCCGCTCTTCAGACATCTCTCTTAGATCCTCCAGAGGAGAGGGGAGCTTTTCTGCTCCACCATCTCACGTCGTAAAACAAGACAAAACCTGAGAAGCTGATTAAACCAGACATCAAACCCGAGACATTAAACCGGAGACAAAAAGAAACCGGGTTGTTGTCGCAAACATTTGGATCAAAAATGGATCCCTGTCTTGTCAAAATGGTTTTAACGGTATTAACGTTCTTTTGGTGAGTGAAGTTTATTTATAAAGGCTCTCGTATCGTGAGTGATCGTGGCAGCTGACAGGACAGTTGGGTCATTAAAAATGAATTTAAACATTCTTATCTATACATTTCTTATTTTTTTTTACACTTATATTACTTTACCCATTGTTGTTAAAACAGGATCATCGGTGCTTTAATTACATTCTTTCTTAATACCATGTCTGTCTTCATCTTCTCTCCATATTTTGGATATTTTCATCATCAATCATTCTTAAAATGCTTTGAATTCACTTGATTTGTTTGAAAGTGGGTCTATAAATACAACCTATTAATAAAACTCTTTATTAAAAAGTTTGATTCTAGGTAATATTTTTAGGTCTGAAATCATATTGTTATAGAAGATCTTGTTTCTTTCTTGACCTACAACCATTCAATCAATAATTCAATCAACCTACAACTTACTCTGAACTCAACCTGGAAGTCCAACAGTCACCGACCTCATTAACGATTGTCGCTCCGCTGGCAGCCAATCAGCAGGCAGGAGCCCGATGACGGCTCCGTTTCACCAATGAACGTTAACGAATAACGTTGTTATTGATAAGGGAAAAGAAGGAAGCCAGCGGAACGTCGTTCGTGCTAAATATTGATCCTGCGTGCGAGACTGCCGCCGCTCTGGCACGCGCACTCACCTCGTGCGCGCGCCGATGCAGCACGAGCGGCGCCTCCCGCAAAAATGCTGCAATGCGTCTCCCTCAGCCAGAGAGGCGTCCCCATGGCAACAGCCAGAGAGGCTCATGGTCTGTTGGTGGTTTCCAGGATGAAGCTGGTCCGGGGAAAAGGGGGGGGGGGTGCTGGTTTGAGTGCGCTCGTGCACGGCCACGTGCGCAGCCTGATTGCCGCCGTCTGGCCAGCGAATGACACGTGGTTTCTCTCGCTTGGCGTCCTGTCTTTAGAAGTAGGGCAGCATGTGACGGGCTTCCACGTGGAAATCACCCTTCATTTGGTTTGGGTTCAATCTGCTCCGCCCCAATGCCCACGTGGAGACGTTATTCCTGCCAAAGGCACACACATAAAAGTGGTTTCCTTTATCTGCCGCTGGCTGAGATGAGGTGGGCCTGATCGCTCTCTCTGCTGCCTGTGCTCCCTGCAGGCCAGCGGACCCTCCAGTACCACAGCGATGTCCTGCAGACGGTGGTGTTGGTGAACCCGTCAGAGGAGACCGCCGCCGCCGAGGTGAGCCCCCCCGCACTTGACCTGGTGGATTTCAGAATAACAAATATTCTGAATGAGTTAACCTTGCGTTTGTATCATCGATATATTTTGTTTGTAATTCATCTTTTCTTTGCTTGTGTTTGTTTGGAAACATGATGCATAATGTGTATTCCTTGTATTTTACTTATTAGGTGACCAAGATATACCACTAACATTTAGATATTAGAAGAAACTGGATTTAATACTCAAACATAAAACTGGTTCCAGAGGGACCCAAGTTTTCCATTTTGATACATTGCATTAGAAAATATTTGAATTACAGTAGCTTCGATTGAGTTTCATTTTCCATTTGGATGACTTTGGCAAGATGTTGAAACTGTCTGCAGTCGCCGCAGTCGGTTATCGTGTTCTTCTGTTTCAAAGGTTCGCTCTCTAATCACCGACTTTGCCGGGAATAAGTTGCTCATCCTGAGCGGCCAGAGCTCAGAGCAGGGAGGCGACGTCCTTCTGGAAGCCGGAGCCTTCACCTGGCAGCACTTCTCAGACGTCGTCTCGAACCCTCAAGTAAGCAGGCCGAGCAGCTTCCTCCACACGGACCCCCTCTTTAGAAAGCTGTTCTGTTTTTTGACGGTTTACCGTGTTCACAGGTGATCGAACTCCTGTCCACGGCCGCTTCCGAACAACCAGCCAGGCTCACGGTTTCCTGTCAGGGAGACGGAGGCTGGAGCTCCCTCGGCCAAAGCCAGCAGTCGTTTAAAAACCTTCTGGAATACCGCCTGAACCCCGAGCCGACCCTCCCCGTCATGGACGGAGTGACGGAGTTCACCGAGTATGTCTCGGAGACGGTCGACGTGCCCTCGTCCTTTGACCTCCTGGAGCCGCCGACCTCCGGGGGCTTTCTGAAGCTCTCCAAACCCTGCTGCTACATCTTCCCCGGAGGGCGGGGGGACTCCGCTCTGTTCGCCGTCAACGGATTCAACATCCTGGTGGACGGAGGGTCCGATCGGAAGTCTTGCTTCTGGAAGCTGGTCCGCCACCTGGACCGGATCGACTCCGTCCTGCTGACCCACATCGGCGCGGACAACCTCCCGGGCATCAACGGGTTGTTCCAGAGGAAGATCGCCGAGCGGGAAGAGGAGCGTAACCAGGGAAGCGGTTCCGGCAGCAGCGGCGAATGGACGAAGAACTTGATCTCTCCAGAGCTGGGCATCGTGTTTTTTAACGTGCCGGAGAAGCTTCGAACGCCAGAGTCTACGCTGAAAGTGAAGCGCAGCATTGAGGAAGCATCGCTTACTTTGCAGTACCTCAACAAGCTGGGGATCACACCGGAGCCTCTTCACAGGGGGGTGAGCAACACGATTGAACCCATCACACTGTTCCACAAACTCGGTGTGGGAAAGTTAGACATGTACGTCTTAAACCCCGTGAAGGAGAGCAAAGAGATGCAGTTTTTGATGCAGAAATGGTCTGGAAACAGCAAAGCCAAGACGGGGATTACTATGGCGAACGGAAAGGAAGGAGAAATATCTGTCCCGTATTTAACATCAGTCACCGCTCTCATTGTTTGGATTCCTCACCGTCCAACAGAGAAGATAGTCAGGGTGCTCTTCCCCGGAAACGCACCGCAGGGTAAAATCTTCGAAGGCCTCGAGAAACTGAAACACCTGGACTTCCTGCGATACCCCGTGGCTACTCAAAAAGACATATCATCTGGTGCAGCTCCCCCCGTTATCAAACAGACAAAAATGAGATCGAGAACCGACAGCCGAGAGAGCCTCAAGTCTTCCCCGAAACCCCACGCTAAGACCACGAAGAAGGAAAGCAGCGGGCAGGAGGACGAGTCCAAGAGCGACATCACGAAAGAGAATAAAGTGGAAAAGAAGGAAGAGAAGAAACTCAAAAGTCTAAAAGCCACCAAGCAGCAGAAAAACAGCGAGGTGGCCCCGGTGGGGGGGCAGACCGAGAAAAAGAAAATATCCAAGGAGAAAACCGGCAAGAACGAGAAGGTCTCCAAGATGGACGAAAAGAAAGACAAAGAGAAAAAAGAAATCAAGAAGGAGAAACGTAACGTAAAGAAAGATGAAAATATAAGAAAAGAAGAGAAAAGGGAGAGTAAATCCAAGGAGGATAAAAAGAGGGACCCAAGTAAACCGGAGCTGAGGAAAATCACTAAACCTGACCTGAAGCCGCTCACCCCCGAAGTGAGGAAGACTCTGCACAAGGCCAAGACTCAGGCCAAGCCCAAGGCGGACAAAAACAAAGCAGTGAAAGAGGAGGCTCAGGAGAAAAAGCCGGTCCCGAAGAACATCCCCGTGGAGATCGCCGCGGCGGCTTTGGCCGACAGGTCCGTCATGTCCTCCCCGGAGGACCTCACTGAGGACTTCGAGGCTCTGAAACAAGAAGAACAGTCCAAATCAAAGAGTGAGCCGATCCAGAACGACGTGATGTTTGGTCGTTCCCTGCACGCAGACACCAAAGTCCCGTCTTTGGTTCTTCGAGAGGAGAAAGTCACATCGCCGGCGACTGATGCAGAATCTGCTTCGCCCAAATCCCCTCTGAGGCAGACTGAAGACAAAGAAGACAAAGGCTCTTCGGTACACGTCGCAGCCGCTGAAAAGAGGCAAGCAAGTGATGGCTTTGACAAGGAGAACGAGGAGGAGAAAATGGGGAAACATGACAATTACCCATCGAAGGACGACATAAGAGACGGATCGAAGAAGAGCGACAGCTCAGAGGAGGAGGGCGACGTCATCGAAAAAGCTGACCTCGAAGGAACGGAAGACGACGAGGTCCTGAAATATAAAACGGACGAGACGAAAAGGGAAAAAAATGGAAAAGAAGTGGACACCAAGCCAGCTGAGCCAAAACCTTCATCAACCACAGCCATCTCTGGGCTGCTGGCCACGTCCGCCTCGGAGCAGTTCTCCTTCATCCAAGACGAAACCATCCCGGCCTACTCCGAGACCGAGCAGACCTTCTCCGACGAGGAGATCCACGAGGAGCCGGAGGATCGAATCCCACCGCTGCGCTACGACGTGGGCTCCTACGACGTCTCGGTCCCTGACGTGCCTGGTACTTTTGACTCCATGCACGGCATGAAAGAGATGAAGTCCTCCGGCGCTCCCGACGTCAAAGCCAGAGCCTTCGCGGGGGGTCACGAGCCCGAACTCGCACGTTACCCCGCCGTCATCGCCGCTCCCCTCGCAGAGGAGGAACACATCTCCTCCGCGACGTCCATCACGGAATACGACAAGTTGTCGTCCTTCGCCACGTCCGTGGCCGAGGACCAGTCGGTCGCCTCTGTGACGGCGCCTCGGACCGAGGAGGTGGGGAAGCACCACCTCGTGCTGGACACCGTCAACAGCGTCCCCGCGCGCCCCGAGGCCGCCCAGGGGAAGGACTGCCTCCACTCGGCGGGAACCATTTCCCCCACCTCCTCTCTGGAGGACGACAAGTGCTTCAAGTCCCCCTCCCCCGACGAGGACCGGTCCAACATTCCCGAGATGGAAGCCGACGCAAAGATCCGATCGGCCCACGAAGAAGAAGAAGACCAGGAGGAAGACGAGGACGAGGATCAGACTCCTAACGTGGACATCCCTCTCGGTAAACTCCAGGAGGGCTACGAACAGGCAGCCTTCGTCATGCTCCAGGACAAGCAGAAATCTCCCTCTGCCACATCTCCTCCTCCTCCTGCTCCTCCTCTCTTTCCTACCGCGCGGTACTCTCCCACACAGGCTGTCAAAGAAAACCAGTCTCTCTTCAGCTCGGAGGGATTTAAGACCGATACGAAGCCCGTTTCACCTCCTGCGTCTTTCTCCTCTGGGTTACACCCAGAGTCCCACAGGCAGGAGAGCGAGGAGAGATGTCCGAGTCCAGATGACAGCACCATGAAACTGGCGTCGCCCACACACTCTGTGCCCACGAGCAGCGGCTACTCTCCGACAGAAGAGAGACCGTTCACGGCGGAGGCCAAAGACGAGGCGGCGGTAGACGTTAAATCGTCCAATGTCCCACTCAGCACTGCTTTTACCGGAGATAAGTCAGCGTCTGAAGAGTCTGAAGAATCCAGTGAGGACAATGAGGAGGAGGAGGAGGAAGAGGAAGATGACTCTTACACCGAAAAGGATCTGCAGCCCACTGTGAAGGCCAAGCTCATGGAGGCCAAGGAGGGCTGCTTCCTGGACGACGACTTCGCCACTGAGGCCAAATCTGCAGAGACAGACGCAGAAGTCAAAGGCACCGAGAAGACAAAAGTGTCTTTCAGCACAGAGGAACCAAAACCTCAAATGATGTGCTCAGATGAAGATGAAAAAGACGATGACATCCAAAGTGCCGAAGGGTTGCAGAAGCCCTCACCAACAGTTCAACATAAAGTAGATGCGGCAGAAGAAAGCGAGGAGGAAACGGATGACGCTTCGCACGAGAAGAGTGTTCATTTCAGCCTCTACAATTTCCCAGAGAAGGGGAGCAAGGAGAAGGCGGTGTACATACGACAGGACACGCCTTACGTGCACGGCAAAACATTCTCCTACAGCGACATCTACGGCTCGGTGGACTCTGATTCATATGGTCAGGAGTCTGTAGATAAAGACGGCGGAAACGATGAAGCGGATTCGCAGAAACCAGAGGCCCCGACCGCGGCGGCGGCGGCGGCGGGCGCGGCGGCGGCGGGCACGGAACCGGCGTCCGAGAAGGAGGGACTCGAGGCCCGCGCCTCCCCGTGGCTGGACTCAAAGAGCGATCCCGCCACTCCTTCATTTGAAGAGGTCAAAGAGACACTTGTCCACAACACGGTGAGCCGATTCCCTTCAGTGGCCGATAGACCGGAGGCCCGGTCCACGTCTTTGTCTCCGGGTGAAGACGACTCTTTTAAAAGCCAGACTGACGGCACCGAGCCGCCGCCGCCGACGTACGCATCGCCCCGCGGCGCCCCCGCAGGCTTTGAGGAGAGAGGAGGTTGCTTGGAGGTGGACATGCGAAAACTGACAGCGAGGGACGAGGAGGACTACGATGACGACGTTGTGGATGATGAAGACGACTCAGACGAGGAGGACGAAGACGAGGAGGACAGCGACGACGGCGCGGTGGTCGATTCTGATACGGAGAAAGGTGCCAAAGAGACGTCCGAGAAGGATGTCAAAAGTCCGATCAGCGAAATGTTTGGATCAAAGGGGCCTGAATTTATGGTTTCTATGGCCGGATACGGCTACAACAGCCAAGCGGCGCCGAGTCAGAAGACGGAACAACAAGTGAAGGTTGACTCTTCATCCTTTAGTACAAAGCAAGCAGATTCGGGAGCTTTGAGTTTCTCTGGCCAGTCGTCATATGGGAGTAGTGAGAAAGACTCCTTTTTATCAAGTAAGACCACAGAAAAAGATGAAGATGATTTCCCTCTGAAATCAACAGAGGACATTTATTACCAGAATCAAAAAGATGACGTGGATTTTGAGAAACAGAAAACACCAGATCCTCTGAGCAAGACGTCGCTGGACACGAGCTTTCAGTACACGGCCCCTGCCGCCCTGGGGTACTCCTCCTCCTCGGCCTACAGCTACTCCTCCTCCACCTCGGGCTCCCTCTCCACCAGCCGACAGTTCGGAGAGGAGCTGGAGACGCCTGCCGAGCCCCTCTTCGAGTACTCCTCTTTTAAAGATGAACAGGTCGTGGACTCTTCCTTCTCAGGCGCCAAAGACGACTATCTGGAAGTGTCAGAGAAACAGACGGAATCCACCTCCAGCTTAGCTCGTTTTTCACCCCGGAGCCCATTTGACGAGGTGAAAACATTTCCCTCACTCTCGTCCGCCGCCTTTGCTGAAGATAAAAATGAGCACAAGGCAAAGTCAGGTGGAGTTTTGGACAAAGGCCCTCA
The DNA here is from genome assembly GCA_021346845.1 of Apeltes quadracus. NCBI lineage: Eukaryota > Metazoa > Chordata > Actinopteri > Perciformes > Gasterosteidae > Apeltes > Apeltes quadracus. Next base: position 21,192,529 of record CM037918.1, on the reverse strand, counting down.
AATGGATTGCTTCTATAAGCCTGAGTGGTCCAAAGGGCCCAAGCTGGACACGGCGACCGGGTTCGGGGCCTCATCAGGACCGTTTGCTCAGCATTCAGAGATCTCCAAGAACAAAGAGGCGGCCAGTGCCGCCCTGTTTGGTGTCACTTCCTCACCCCGACCCGAGCTAGAAGGCAAGCATTACTTTGAGGAGACGGACAGCAGCGAGGAAGAGGACGAGGAGGCGTACATACGGGAGATGACTCGGCGGTCGCCCTCGGGCGGCCTGCCCAGCCCTTCCTTCTCTGACAGACCTGTGCCTCAAGCTGCCAGCGAGGAGACGGCCGGCGCTCGCCCCGATGTTCTCGGCTCCTACGTGCCCCCGCCTTTCCAGGCCAACAAGCCGGACGCGGTCAACGCCCCCCTGGAGGCGGCCTCAATGGCAGCTGGTGCAGCCTCGGGCACAGCGAAGGTGGAGCCTAGAGAGGGAGCCGTGGCCTACAGGAGCTCTTTGGAGTGGGAGACGTCAAAGTCTCAGATGGGGATGGTGCCCGGAGACTCCCCCCCCCATTACCGCCACGACGATGAGTTCGAAGAAGAGCGCGAGACGGAGCCAGAACACCCGGCCCGCCCGCTGTCTCTCTCTTCTACCGACCAGCCGTTCCGCTCTCCGTTCTACACCGAGGAGTGCAGCCGGGGAGGGCGGGACGAGGACGACGACGAGGACGACGAAGACAGCGATCAGGATCTCGCCAGCGACATGCCCCTGGGAGCCACCTTCTCCTACGCCAGTCGCAGCTCCCCTGGGTATTCCTCCTCCGAGTGCAGGCAGCCCAAACAGGACCTCTCGCCGTCTTTCATCAACCCGTGCACGCGCCATTCGTCCAGCGACGAGGACGAGCGCGAGCGCCGAAGCGATCAGTCGCAGGAAGCCGAGGGCCACGATCTGTCGGTGAAGAGGAGGGCTCACAAGCAGCCCCATCAGCACGGCGGCTCTCTGCAGCCGGCGGGCGGTGCGCCGGCGGGCCTGGGCCTGGCAACAGAGGACACGCCGCCCACCTCCGCCAGCGAGTCTTTAGCCTCTCAGTCAGACTCCGAGGTCCCGCGGGGCACCGAGGAGTTCCCCTCGGACTCCGATGAAGATGCCGACTACATGCCCATTGATAAAATATCCACCCCGGGTGGAGGCAGCCATCATTCCTCGAGGAGGAGCAACGACCCTCCTCCTGCTCCCCTGATGGACCCCCACCCGAACCCCCCACGCCCGGACGTTTGCATGGTGGACCCCGATTCTTTGGGTAACGGCCTGGTTAAGAAGGAGCTGAAAGCGAAGGGCTTGAAGAAGACTTCTGGGAAAACAAAATCTGCGTCCCCGGCCAGGCGCAAGAGGTCTCCCATGCCCGTGAAACAGATGCCGTCTCCTCGCAGCGCCTCGCTGAAGAAGAAGGAGGCAGACAAGAGCTCCCGGACGTCTCGTCTGTCGGACGGTCAGGGCTCCAAGGACGACGACCTCTCCAGGTCGAGCTACAACCCGGGAAAGGCGCTGCTTCAATGGGGTGAAGAGCAGTTCAGGTGAGGAAAATGAGGTGTTAGAAACCCCTTGGATGATGTTTCTTTGTCAGGAGCACAAAACATGAAAACAGCGTGACACGATTCGCTCTCGCACTCAGGTTCCCAGAAGTCCGGCTCGGCGGGGGCTCCCGGCCTTCCCGTCTACGTGGACCTCGCCTACATCCCCAACCACTGCAGCGCCAAGAACGTGGACCAAGAGTTCTTCAAGCGCGTCCGCTCGGCGTACTACGTGGTCAGCGGGAACGACGTGGCGAGCGGCGAGCCCGGCCGAGGGGTCCTCGACGCTCTGCTGGACGGCAAAGCTCAGTGGGGGTCCAACCTGCAGGTAGGCCGATCGGGGGGGCAGAGGCTGAACGCGCCCGTGTCCCGCCCCCTTACCCCCCCACCGTCTCCCCTCACGTCGCCCGTCTTTTGTTTGGCCCAGGTGACGCTGATCCCGACCCACGACACGGAGGTGACCCGCGACTGGTACCAGCAGACCCACGAGAGGCAGCAGGAGCTGAACGTCATGGTTCTGGCCTCCAGCAGCACCGTCGTCATGCAGGACGAGTCCTTCCCCGCCTGCAAGATCGAGTTCTAAAGACCCCCCCTATCCCCCCCTCACTTACCCCCCTCCGTGTAGGTCCAGTTTTTAAATGGCTCCTCTCTGTAGCCCGATATGCTAACTTGTCTCGGCTCAGCAGAAACAGAAAGGACACCCGTCTCTTCTTTTCTAGATTTGTATTCCTTTATAAGCTCGTCTTATATTACAACGGTAGTTTTTGACAACTATGTCCTCCGCTGCATTCTTCTTATTTCTGTTTTCTTTTTGTTGTTGTTGTTTGCTAACTTGAGACAACAGCACCTTTGTTTATAGACAAAATGCCTGTTAGTAACAAGAAAAATAAGGACCTGAAAAAATGACTCAAATTGGCCAAAATAAGAGCACAAGCTTGTTGTTTTTCTTCCACTGAATCCCGAACAGATAAAGAAGTACTTGCTGATGAATCCTCACTTCAGGCGCAGACTTTGTGCCCCTCTCTGCTGAAATAGTCAGATAGAAAACATGTGCTTACAGTATATTTGCCGTAGAATAGGGAAGATCATATTCTGAAAGCTGTGGTGTTACATTTCTACGGTTACTTATGGAAAATCTGTATTTGCAGTAAGAACTTCTCTGTGGCTGTTATTTCGACATATAACTTTCTCTCCGTAATGGTTTCAGTAGTTCAGTGTATTCTTTTCCCGTCGACACATCTGGAGGAGTTCAAGTAACAAAAATAAATAAATCATTCCCATTTTCCCCAATCTTACGTTTATACGGTTTACACACCAAGCGGTGCTCAGAGGTCTTTGTACAAAAAACCGCGTAGACGGAGGATGTAGTCCAGTGAAACAGCTGGAGGCGAGGATGTAGTCCAGTGAAACAGCTGGAGGCGAGGATGTAGTCCAGTGAAACAGCTGGAGGTGAGGATGTAGTCCAGTGAAACAGCTGGAGGAGAGGATGTAGTCCAGTGAAACAGCTGGAGGCGAGGATGTAGTCCAGTGAAACAGCTGGAGGAGAGGATGTAGTCCAGTGAAACAGCTGGAGGCGAGGATGTAGTCCAGTGAAACAGCTGGAGGAGAGGATGTAGTCCAGTGAAACAGCTGGAGGCGAGGATGTAGTCCAGTGAAACAGCTGGAGGCGAGGATGTAGTCCAGTGAAACAGCTGGAGGCGAGGATGTAGTCCAGTGAAACAGCTGGAGGAGAGGATGTAGTCCAGTGAAACAGCTGGAGGTGAGGATGTAGTCCAGTGAAACAGCTGGAGGAGAGGATGTAGTCCAGTGAAACAGCTGGAAGAGAGGATGTAGTCCAGTGAAACAGCTGGAGGAGAGGATGTAGTCCAGTGAAACAGCTGGAGGAGAGGATGTAGTCCAGTGAAACAGCTGGAGGAGAGGATGTAGTCCAGTGAAACAGCTGGAGGCGAGGATGTTGTCCAGTGAAACAGCTGGAGGCGAAGATGTTGTCCAGTGAAACAGCTGGAGGAGAGGATGTAGTCCAGTGAAACAGCTGGAGGAGAGGATGTAGTCCAGTGAAACAGCTGGAGGCGTGAGGCCGTGAGGAGAGCCCCGCCCTGCTGGGAGGGAAGTGCTTCTTCTTCTTCGTGGTTCTGGAAGGTTCGCGGCCTGCTGGTTTCCTCTGGTCAGTGCACAAAAAAGACAAAGAAGAAACCGGTGTATGTATTTACCGCGAAGGCGTTTAAAGTATTCCAGCGCTGAGGGTTTCAGATTCCTGGAGAAGCACAAACAGCGACCGGTGTGTGAAAACAAACCCAAAACCTTCTGGTTTCTTTTAAGTATTATTTGCAGACACGTTATTTGCCTCATGTTTTTAGCCTTTCCTTTAGTGTCAGTGGGTATTAATCATTAACATTTCTTTCATTTTGATATAAACACACATAGTTTGTTGTGCTTTTAGGACTACAGGACCAACCCGCTTCACCGCGGTCGCTACTTCATGATCCGCAGTTTAAAAAGGAACAATGGAAGATCTTCCTCAGTGTGATGTTTTACTCCCTCGACTGCGCTGCATTGCACCAGGGACTGCATGTGCATACGACACAGGACGACTCCGCTCGGTTTCAATGCGAAGATGCAGATTTACCTTTACGTTCTTCCCGTGGAGGACTTTTCCCGTCTCCCGGTTGCCTTGGTTACCGTTCGGTGACGTCGCCCCAGCCCTCCCGTTTAATAACTTAGAAGCCAGACTGCCAGACGCTCTCGTCAAACACGTTTCTACTTGGAGGACTTTCCGATTATTCAAACTCGCACATAACCGCCGCATTTTAGAGTGCAAAACAAAAGACCAATAGAAAACAATATATTAAAAAAATCGAGAAACAAAAAAAAAGAGCTTTGGAACGACCATCACTTGGTTTCAGTGAGCTTGTACGTGCATGTGTAGCTTCTTTGAGTTCTCTGTGCTGTGATAGATGAAAACATGACTTAACTGCTATTTTAAAATATGTATATTTAAGGCGCTCCGCTGTGCCTCGGGAGCCTCCTTTCTGCTTCATGGTCCTACTAGCATCTCCGTTTTTCAAGTGCAATATTCTCTTAATTGCTCTTTAAATGCTTAAAAAAGGTCAAATAGAAAAGATGTATCGTTGAAAAGGGAACAAGTGTGCCGAGGCTCAATAAAAACATTTACTGAGAACAAACCATTGCGTCTCTTTGCTTCATCACATCGAGCAGAAACTGTTAGAAATAAGTTACGATCAAACATTTCCTTCTTTGTTCATATACTGGATTATATTTTATTTGTTTAAAGAGGACAAAACAAACCACTAAAGACCCACAGACAGAATGTACATTCCCATAGTTGTATTTTGTAACATCAGTTCTGTTATTGCAGAATATTGAATGAATTTTCTTATCGTAATTTATTAAACTGGCTCGCTGTGTACTCGCTCAGAAGAAAACACAGAATGTCTTCATCTCTCAAAATTTCTTTAATAATTTGAGAAAATTGACCTTTTAAGCAACAAAAACCAACCAGCGTGATGATGAGAACGGAGACGCAGGTCGCAGTGTAACATGGAACCCAACGGATGGAACATCTACCTGAATAGCTTCCCCCCCCCACAAACACCTGCTACATAATCGCCCACCACAATAAAAGCACATTTAGTGTGAGGTGTTTTCCCACATTCTGAGGGGATTTTACAAAAAATACACAATAGATTATCTGATGTGGGTATAAAAAATACCAAATTTCTAGACTATGTTTTTAAAGATGTAATTTCAAAATAAATACCTTTCTCTCTCCATCGACCGACTGATTACAATAAATCAGGCAGAAGGACAGGAAGCAGCGGACACACGACACGACTCGGGGATTGAACACTCGTTACGTTTCACTGGCAGCAATGAAGACTTTTGTTTTGAAATCACAAACGCAGGAACCAAACCAGGGGGGTAAGAAACACAGATACATATTCATATTTCATATATGTCACCGTATCCTGTAACAGCTTTCCAAAGTAAGAGTCTGAAGAAAATAAAGATGCAATGTAGATTCCACAGATTAAGAGGTCCACTGATCAGTATCTTTTGATCCATTAAACAAATGTAACAACCGCTCTGTTTGTCCTATTGGCTCGTAGTTCTTGAGGGGGGGGGGGGTTTCTTCCCCCTCTGGGCCCTGAAAGAATAAGTCGATGTGTGCGGAGAACCTGAACAGATGGACTGAACCAGTGGAACCAGAACCACTGGTACCCCTTTCTTTCTTCTAACACGGAGCTCAGCGGGAGGATCAGCTGACCCGCTGGGTCCTCAGGCTCCTCCTGCCAGCTCGGGGTTAAATCGAGGACGTTGTAACCGGGGCGACCACAGACCGCGACCTCGCTACGGCTGCAGGGCCGCTCGGCGCCTCCAGCGGCGTCACCGGGCGAGGGAGGCCCTCGGCGCCGTCCATCCACAGCTCCATCGACTCCTGCGTGTCAAAGAACTCGTCGGGCCCGTCGGGGGACTGCGGCGTCTGCGAGCTGGAGCCCGCCTCGCTGCTGCTCTCCCTGAGCTCCAGCAGCACGGGCAGCGAGCCGGGCAGCGAGTAGCCGTCCATGCGAGCCAGGGAGAGCTCGGCCAGCGTGGCGCACGGCGGCCTGGAGCCGGCGTCTGGGGAGTCGCCGGCCGAGGGCTCCGCCTCCGGAGACAGCCGGCTCGCCCGCCGGCGCGGCGTCGCCCTCCGACAGCGGGGGCAGCTCGGCGGGGTGGTCTGTAGCCGCCGGGCGGCGGCGGGGGCGGCTGGGCCGAGGCGTTCTGAGAGGAGTGCGTCTCCTCGCTGCTCTGCGGGGTGAGGGAGGTCTTGTCGCTGAAGCTGAAGCGCGGCGAGCTGTCGGCCGTGGGGGAGGACGGCCCGGCGCTGGACACGGTGCTGGACGGCCCGCTGCTGTCTGCAGGACAGCAACACACGTCATCGGCATTAACACCGCTCTACTCATCTCGCCATCATCATCATTTAGGAAAAAACGATGTGCACACTGATGTGTTCAGGCTCTGCTCCGTAAAAACGGTTTAACGCTAAATAGGTATTAGAGAGGAGCAAAGAAATCGTCACCCAAACTACTAAACAAGATTATTCTTATCAAATACTATAGAATAAATAACATTTACAAATCTTGGTAGTTTACACTGATGTCCGACTGGTTGTGGGACTCACACCAAGGAGGCCTGTCGGAGCGCGATCGCAGAGTGATGGAGGACGACAGGACCCTCTGGGGCGTGTACGAGTCCACCGACGGCTGGCTGTGTGTGTCAAACATGGCCGACAGCGCTGCGGGGAGGAAGTAGAAAGGGCCGGCGGGGTCAGAGTGCGCGCTGCTGGGATTCGCGCGCTGAGCGGCGCCCTCGGGTCCCTCGGGTGCCTCACCTCTGCTGGTCCTGGTGTTCGGGTCCCCGGCGCTCTCGCACACGCCGGTCAGGAACTCGTTGACCTGCTTCAGCGACAGTGAGTTGTGCAGCGTCTCCAGCGGATAGATGGAGGGCACCATGGAGCAGCCTTCGAAGCCTGCGGGAGGGTTTGGGAGGGGGTGGGAGAGGGGGGGGGGGGCGACACGACGCCCGCGGGCAACATCAGGCCTCGGTTAGACCAGGTCAATCAGAACGGCTGCGGTGACACCCAGACACACGACACCTCAACGCTGTGCTCTAAAGTCCTGCTCCCTCTACGGAGAGGGGGGGCGGCGCCGCCGACCCCCGAGAGACTCCTGCCAGCCGCACGGTTCATTTCCACGCAGGCAAGTTGCAAAAAAATAAATAAAAACAATTACAAAAAAAAACAAAACATGCTGGACGCCAAGACACCAAATCACACGGCAACAAGTCTACGACTCGCCAAGAGGCCTCGCTGCGTCTGCACAAAGCAAGCAGGTCCACGCCGCCGCGCCTGTGCACGCGTGTGCCGCCCGACACGCAGCAGCTCTACCGGCGGCGCGCGGCGGTTAGAGTCTGCGGCTCATCTGCTGTTAGTTCACAACCGGGTCTCCAACACAAGGAGTCAAACACCAGGCGGCTCGACTCCACCGGACAAAACACCACCACAGCGCCAACCTCAGAGGGGGGGGGGGGCTCACGTGCCGGTTAATGTCGGGAGGGGCGGCTGGGTGCAATGTGCGGATGATAATTAATATACAACTCAATCCTTAATCTTGAACAGAGGCTGCTTTGTCATCTAAACGTTCAAGAACCAACTTCAGATATGAAGCAGAAACTCATTTCTATTTATTGAAGAATCCCTAAATGTTCATTATTTTTAAAGCCTTTAACCTTTATTCCGGTGAAAGGGTTGATTGTCATTTTCTGCTCACGTGAGAAAACAGTTGTCGCCCCACATTTTGGTGAGAAAATAACGTGTGATTTGTGTGGGTTTAGGAGAATAGGTGGTGGGTAAAGACACGGCCCCCTCAGAGGGAATAACCCCTCGGCTCGAAATGTGCATGAGCACAGAAACAGGCAGCATGCAGGAACATCAGGAGGCAAAGCACGCAGCCGCTGCTTCCAGGGGGCGTGAAGCCGGGGGGAGCGGGGAGGGGGGGGGGGCTAACCGTGGAGGTACTCTAGGGGGTCTTGGCCGGAGATGAGCCAGTTTCGGAAGAGGCGGAGGTGGTAGGAGCACTGGTGGAGGTGGTGGGCCAGCGCCCCGTCCAGAGGGAAGTGGCGGCCCAGGCTGAGGTCCGTGGAGAAAGGCCTCAACAACTGGGCCACACGGCGCTCATCCCGAGGCTCTGAGGAGGAGAGGAGGAGCAGGAGGAGGAGGACAAAGGCATGAAACCATAGGGGACAAGCGAGGGACAGAGGGAAGGACCCAAGTACATTACAAAGGACAGAGTGAGGGGGGGGGCAGCCAACAGCTCAACGTGGCCTCAGGTCACATGAAGAAGGACATTTTTAACGCCACAGCAAAGGAGGAGGAGGAGGAGGAGGAGGAAATCATCCAGCGGGTCAGGCGGCACCTCCACCTCGTCGTTTACAAACAACCCCACCAACGAGGAGCGAGACCCCGACAGCCAGCCGAGCGGCGACCGACGCCCAGACGCCATCTTCTACTCAAAGCTGCAGCCGGACATTTGGAGCGAACACAAAACGGGGGCGGGGGCGGAGGGGGGGGCCTCGTACCTTGTGCAGGGCACCAGACAGGTGGAGCCGCTGCTGGGGTGGAGGCGTCGTCTTGTGTTCCTGTGGTGAACGATACGTGTGAGAGGAGAACGGGCTGTTTCACTGGGGGGCTTTGACAGCGCGTTGCCCCGACAGGGAGGGGCCGTTTGGGGGGGCGGGGGGAGGGGGGGGGGTTTGAACCCTTCACTCAAACAGACAAACCCGTTAAACGGAGGTCAGAGAGCCGCCCAACAAAAGCATGTAAAGCAGCTGCTTTCTCTCCGGCCGAGGGTCACGTGGAATTCACGTCTTCTATTCGCTCTATACTGCTTTGCAAATACGAACACGAGTGCAGGTTTGTACCGATGTGCTTCATCTTTACTACAGAAACAGATAGAATTTAAAAATGTAATATTTAGGAATCCAATAAAGAGAAGAAGAACTTTTATTTTCAGTAATGATGTTACTTTAGAAAATTCGGTACAGCCTGTAAATGAGAGGAACATCTTATAAATCTATTTTTGCCCCCTTTTTTCAAATGGGACATACTGGACAGGCAGAGACGAGCGGTGGGGACACTGAACAGCAGACGGATGAACAAGGCCGGGACCCGTCCTCCGTGCGTCCTCAGTGAGTGGCAGAGGACGGGTTTCCTGGAGGACATGCACACACATCTGGAGGGTGGAGATGGATCGACGGATGTTGAACAGGGTTCCCACCCTCTGGCTCGGGGCTCATCGCCATGGTTACGGCTCTGTGCTTTGTAAAGCTGCGACAACCGAGATAACAGACTTTTTGTAAATACATTTTTCTAGTTAAAAAAAACAAACATGTGACAGTGGCTGGCGTTAGCATGTCGTTAGCACGTCGTTAGCTTGTTGTTCACCTCATATTTAAAATAGGAGGATTTGATTTTTGAAGTTGCAAAAATATGAATTTGTTGTTCTTGGCAGAGCCGGAGAAACGTTGACTTAGGACCTAAAAGTCTGCTTCCCTTCTCAACCTCCTTTGTCTCGCACACGTCCACAAACCTCACAGAGTCGTGACGTATGTTCAAGAAGAATAAACAAAATGCACTTTGACCTTCAGAACGGCCTCTTCAACCACTTCACTCAAAATAGACTTGAAACAAATAAAAACAACGGAGCTGCTGAAGTTGTGTGTGGTAGAAGATGCTCTGCTGGATACCTGCTTCTCTAGTCACATGGTACTGCTCTGCCACTGGGCGGGAGGACGACGGGTACGTGTCCCACATCCCTATTGTGAATGAGGAATTTGGACAAGTGCCCGCTGGTCACCATGGAAACAACGGAGCACTCTGAATGACATCAGACCCGGACAGACCTCGTTTCAGATTTAAACCGAAGGTTTCACGGTGAATGTGAAATGTGAAAAGGCACCAGATGTTACGTCACTGCTACGCTCCCACGAGGCCTTTGCAACCATCTGCTGACATTCCCGTCTCCTAGCCTCTGAGTATTTCACTGATTGAATGACTAGTGGGAACCCTGGTAAGAAAGAGAATGTCAGAAACAGTCCAAAAGCATTATGGGTAAAAAGAAAACAATAAATGAAATCATTAGAAAAATAAATTACGGAAACCTGAAATGCTGGAGGGCCATGTGGAAAAAATTAAAAATGAAAAATAACCCACGGTTAAGAGACAAGTTTGAAGACATGCAAGACAAAGGGAGGTGAAGAGGAAAAATACTTGAAAGAAGCAGACGTACCATTAGTCGGATACTTTGCAAACGACACAGAAAATCGTTTTACTGCCGGCATAGACAACAACTCTGAGGAAATAAAAAATAAAAAAATCACTAGTGTTGCTGGGAGCCACAGCTACTGGAATAAATCATGTTTTTAAAATCATTTCCCTGTTCTTCTCTAATGTGGGAAAAAAAGAGCAGGCGGCCTTCAGACGGGTGGGAAGGTTAAAGAAGAAGAGAGGATGCTTCAAGATGCTGGAGGGAACATCTTTCCGGTGACACAGTGAGATGAGATGTTTAAACTGAGGTGGTGATGGGAGGCCACGCCGAGAAACGCCAGAAACAAGCCCCGCCTCCCCGCCCCCCACCTCCCACCCCCTATTCTAAAGCCGCTGCAGGACGACTTGAGACATCGACGGGACACCGAGATGCCGTTCAGCAGTAAAATATAACGCGGACTGCTCGTTTGCGTTTGATAGCTGAGCCGCGGCGGCCCACGATGCATCAGTCAACATTCGCACGCGGGTCGCGGAGCCGACGGGATGTGAATGAGAATGAAAAACGTTGCTCCAGAGTCAGAAATGTACAAATACACAGTTTGGTTCAAACACGACGGCGTCGCCACATTTGCGACGTGTTGATATCAAAACGCTTCATGATGCTTAAAAGGCGCGTTCACCTTTCTTAAACTCTGCTTACTGCTTTGTGTTCAGCACACAGAGCTGCTGGCAAACAGGAAGGAGGTCGAGTGCAAAACCACAACATTTATGTGAAATCAGAATAAGCCCTGAATCTAAACATGCATACGAGATAAAGTGAGCCGTATTTCACCTGAAACATGTGACTACATCATGTAGTGCGTTTCATTACAGTACATTGCATCTACCGCCACAGAGCTGGAACAGGAAGTCAGTGCAGCCATGGGACATGCAAGGAAACAACACATCGCAGGGTGTTTTCTGAGGATGGGGGGGAGGGGGGGGCGACTGCTAAACACACGCGGCGGCTTTTAAAAGAAGGACAAAGCAAGAAACACAACTTTGGACTCGTCACTTCTGACCTGCAGCTGGCAAAGACACCAAAGACCACCTGACTCCGCTACACTCCGCCTCTGACAGCGCGCCGCCACGACACGGACGCCGCGTGCAATCGGCAGGTCGCGAGGACACACGCTGCCGCAAAACAAACATCAATCCGTCTCAACGTGGTGTGGAGAGTAACAAATGGAAACAGAAGATGGGAGGGGGGGGGGGGATGAATATGGAGCCTAAGAAGAGTCAACTCAAACTATGGAACACATGTATGTGCATACATGACGCTTTTTGTCAGAGAGCAAACACTTCCAGTCCGGGTTGGTTCTGCTGCTGCTTCTCTGCACACTAGCTACTACAATCACTACTGGTTCAGTCAAATATATATATACACAGGTATTATATATATATATTTCTCGGTACGGCCTCGGGCGGTGCAGCTACGCTACGTGGCGGCTGGGGGGGGGGGGGGGGCTCTGATCTGCCGTGGCCCCGTGCAGCTCTTCAGTATCGAACACGTACCGTCTTTGTAGGACAAACTGCCGCTGGAGAATTTTTTGCGATGTGCGCGTGCGTAGTCCTGCAGGTTAGGGGCGCTAGAGGACCCCCCCAGGACAGTGGTGCTGAAGAGCCCGGCGCACTGAGAGCCTGCGGGGGGGGGGGGGGGGGGGGGTTAGTCGTTACTACATATCATGCCGTTACTCAAAAACTATCCAGAGAGAGAAAGAGAGAGAGACAGAGAGGCAGACACAGGAAAACACATCTGTTTGTCTGGTGTCACGTTCAAACAAATATGATAAATAAAATGATCGTCTTTATGTGAGCGCCATATTTCCAAAAGACATGAACGCCAAATCTGCCATTTTGTTACAAGAGCAACGGTGTTTTATTTAATTTGTATTTGAGTTTTTTCACATTTTAAATCACAGATAATTATGTACTTCATTATTATTATTATTATTGTCTTATGTCAGAAACATCATAATATATTGAAATGAAAAGAACAGCGGTCACTTCTGGGACAATAAGGGGCTTCGGACAGTAGAAAGGCCAAACAGAGAGCGCAGAACAGTAGAAGGGAAAAAGAGGAAATGGAAGAAAAAGCGACAGGACGGGATCCGAGGATCGCCATGGCGCCGCCGAAAAGGGGCGGGTCTATAATTCTGGGGGGCCGACAGGTGAGGTGCATCTCTAATGTTTTAAAGACAGCTCAAACTGCAGCACTGGAACAACCCCCTCCCCCCCCCCCCCCAAACAGCCTGCGCAGTGACCGATGATCTGAGGTCAGTGCACGTTTTTGGTGACTTACGCCGCATTTAGTCGGCATGAATGGACCGAAAAAAAATATTTCATTGTTCGAAAACGAACAAACGTGTGGGAACAAAATTGTGGGAACCAAGTAACAGTTGCAAAACTTGAATACCAATCCTAAAACAAAGGTAGGATTGGTTTCCACCAGAGGTCAGGACCTTCTATTTGGAGACCAGTTTTCTTCCAAAAGAGGAAAAAGTACGAATACTCGTTACAGCAGCTCAGGATTTTAGCTCCATCTGTCACATGCTTCCTCCTCTTAACAGCTGACAGCAAGTAACGTCATTGGACCACAGCAGAGGCAATGCTAACGTAGCATGCGGGATGACACGTACCCAATCCACTTTGCTTCATCTCAGGCGATTGACGCGAGCACAGCGAGAAGAGGCGGTAGCTGCCGACTTTAGAGGACGACGTCTCCGACAGAACCTGGTGGGACAACAGCACACACACGCACACGCACACACACACACTGCTCAGACAGCTGTAACAAGCCTCTGCTAGCTACCTGCTAGCTTGCAGAAGCGCGTTCGTCTGCATCACCTCCATGGACCCGGTCTTGTGGTTGCGGATGAGCGGGGAGCGCCGCTGGATGGCGATCGGCTCGGACAGCGGCACGGCGCGGTCCGTCTCGTCTTGAGAGAGGTCCTCCAAGCTGCCGGGGTCGGTCTGTTTCTGTCCGTTCTGTCGGGTCAGATGGGGGGGGGGGGATACGTATGCTGCGGGACGAAGGCGCGCTGAAATCACTGGGATGGGAGTGTTGACCCGGCGCTCTAACCTCGGCAGAAGCCGGCCTGAAGCCGAAGCCGGTCGGCGCGTTCTCCTCCTCCTCCACGCCTTTGACACCGGGGCTGAAGTGGAGCTCCACGTGGAAGCGCTCCTCGGAGGAGATGTCCTTTAAAGGGGGGGGTGTGGGGGGGGTTCAGAGGTTTACGTTTCCATCCACTTCTGCACAGAGCGACGTCATGATGCTAAATGACTAATGCTAATGGTCTCACATGGTGCGTTCATACTGTAATCGGTAGGAAGTAAGAAACATTGATGACACACACACACACACACACACACACACACACACACACACACACACACACACACACACACACACCTTGTTGTTGTCCTCGTACAGCATGATGACGATCTGAGTCATGTAGTTGAGCTCGGACACCGCGCTGAGGTAATCCATGGCACGCTTCCACTGCTGGTCCTTCTCGTCCTGTCCCAAACACACACCCACACACACAGACACAGACAGTTCCAGCTGAGACCCCCACCCGAGGAAACCTCCACGCTTCTGTCGGGCGGATGCTCGGCCGCTTACGTCCAGCAGGCCTCCGTAGCGGAAGATGCTGAGCAGGGAGTGGACGTGGCTCTCGCTGGTGAAATACAAACGAGTCCTGACGTGGCGCCCGGGAGACATCACTCCCCGAGAGTACCTGAAGAAGAAGAAGACGACGCCGCTGTACTGGCTGCTCCAACAGACACCCCCCCCCCCAACCCCACCCGGGGAGCCTCTGCAGCGACTCACAGCGGGTGCAGCTTGTTGACGGACTCGTCCTCGTGGGTCCTCTGCAGGTCCAGCTGGATCTTTCGGACCAGTGGGAGGCAGTGGGCGTACGCTATGTCCAGTTTCTCCACTCTGTTTATGCCGTATTCCTTCAGACGACAACAAAGTATGCTTCAAATGCTGCACAACGGCCACGGTGGTAAATAAAAACAAACGTAATCGTTTAGAAATGATGTAGAGCACATGCGACGGCCGTCTCCTCCTCCTCCTCCTCCTCCTCCTCCTCCTCTTCCCCCTCCTCCTCACCTGTGGGATGACGATGTCGGCCAGAGCTCGGGACAGTCTGAAGAGCTCCAGCGTGTCCTCGAGGCCCAGCGTGGCGTTGTGGATGACGTCGTACTTCACGCAGTCGTAGATGTCCGGTATTTTGCTGATGTCGTAGCGGCCGTTCTTCATGCGGAAGTCTCTCTCCAGCTTGGACCAGCGCTGCAGCATCAGCTCCAGGGTCTCGCTGTGGTACAGCTGCAGGTCTGGGGGGGGGGGGGGGGGGGGGGGGGGGGGGGCGGGGGAGAGAACACGTTGTGGGTCATCAGACCTCAACGTTGCAATCAAAATGCTGGAGGCCAAACGATGGAGAAAAGCCTGAAGCTTTGAGAGCGCTCAAAGGCCAGCAGAAGGCTCCTCCCTCACCGGCCGACGTTGGGTCCTCCATCCTTCTGCGGATCTGGGAGGTGAGGCTCTGAATGAGGGCGTAGACCTCGTCGCACATGGCCACCGGGTTCTCCACGATCTTCATCGAATTCACCAGAGAGGCACTGCCGGTTGGAGCCAGCTGTCACACGGCGACACAAAAAGAGGTCGCATTGAAAAGCCAATTCCACGTTCTGCTGTGGACGCATTTCAGACATAAAGAAGGGATCTACGCCATTTGAAGTGAACGCTGCATTTGGAATATTTTCTCTGCAGGCTGACGGGGAATTGAAGCTGTTAAAAGCTCTCTGCTCCCTTCAAAGCCACACAAATCATTTTAGCAAAGTCTGCTGCTGCCTCCATCACTTCGTTTGTGTTAATGTGCAACTTCAGTCGATCCGAACTAACCTTTAAAGTCAATCAAACACACAATCCGAACAACAGGACTAATTACTACTACCACCACCACTGTGCCTTTAAGTGCAGAGGTGCGGATACATGATGTTTTGGTTTACTACACATCCTTCGTGTATGTTTAGGTGGCTGCGGTGCATCCGTCACGAGTCACCCTGTCGAAGTCGTCCTCGGTGAAGTCGCGGTCCTTCTGCAGGATGTCGTGGAGGCGGGCCTTCACGCGGTGCTGGCAGCTGCTCAGCGAGTCGCTGTCATTGTCCAGCAGCCCGTTCATGTTGGCGCTCTTCACCATCTGCACCAGGATGGGCGTGAGCTCGCCCTCCAGGGCCAGTAGACCCTGCACACGCACACACACACACACACACACACCATTAGTCCGTGCCACCATATAATTCATCAGCTCCTATTATTTATTGTCCGCGTGTCAATGCTTTGCTGGAGTCACGTGAGGAGCTGCAGGTGTTGTTGTCACTATTAAGACGATGACTCGCTCTCTTTCACCTTGGCGAAAGCAGCGGCCGTCATCTGCACCCGGCCCTCGTCCGACGCGTATATCTTCAGGTCGTGTCTGTAGGTGCTGTGTAACCGTAGCAACCCACAGCCCGGGAATCCAGCGTAGTCCCCTGGAGACGGACAGACGGGCAGAAACACAGACGGGTGAAAACCGACGAGGAGGCTGCCGGTTTTAACACCTGTGCCAGTGTTTTTATCCGCGATACAAAAGTGCTGCACCTCAATGAAAACATTGCGTCTCTCCTGCAGAGTAACACCGTTATCGTGTCAGTAATCACGAAAAAGTTGACTTTCCTCTCGAGTGTGTTTTTTTCATTGTGTTTATCTTTTTTCGGGGTAACATTTTACTAGTACAATCAAACTGGGACCGTTTTCACGCTCCCACTCAAAGCGGGTGGTGAGATGTGCAGCTGCATCTTGTTCGCGCCTGCCTCACCCTGCCCGCCGGGGTACATGCAGCGGAAGGCCCTGCCCAGCTCCTCCGCCTGCACTCTGCCGGCAGGAGTCAGCTCCCCCCCCCACTTCAGCACCAGCAGCAGGGACGGACCCTCCTTGCGCGTGTCTGAAAAGCAGACAACACAAACATCAGCTTCAGCTGGTTCAACGTACTATTTTTTGAGTGAGAGATTTCAAAATAAGAGCGTTTGCTATCTTCCTACCTTCCTCCTCGCTGGAGGTCTTGGGCTGCCCATGGGGCAGGTAAGTTAGTTGCACCTTTCTGTTGATCCCGGAGAAATGGCCGTACCTATAGTCAACAAAAAAGCTAGATGAATTAATGGATTCTATTTCGAAGAGTAGAAGGCGTATGATGACAATAGAGTAGAAAGTAATCCCTCATTAAAATACAATGACTGTCCCACTCAGAGTAAATAAAACAATACTGCAAGTTCTCTCAGTCTCACACAAGAACTGGACTTACAAGGATTATTATTTTAAGACCACAACTGTGAGGAAAATAATGAATCTGCCTTTTCTTCTCTCAGATGAAGAGGATTCTTCACTTGCTTCCTCTGTGTTTTACAGGATCCTTTTTGCAGTGCATCGTGGCCTATAAATGGCGTTATTGGAGAGGAAGTAGGGCGACCAGCCGGCTGATAAAGTGACCCGGTTCACTCCACTCACATCTCCAGAACCGTCTTCAGCTGCTCCAGTTTGGACTTCTTCTCTTCTATCTCACAGTCCGTGTGCTGTCCCAGTTCTGCTAACAACTGTCGCGTGATGTCCAGCACCTCCTGTTGAGAGTTCAGAGTATCAAGCTGTCAAAGATGTAACACACAGACACACACACGCACACACACACACACACACACACACACAGTCAGGCATCACAAGCTCAAAGCCACTTAAACAAGTCTTTGTCGGACTCATTGTTACCTGCAGTTGTTTGGGCTTCTTCAGCTTTAACTTCCCAGTTTTGTATCCTCCGTATTTTTCAAATAGATCAAAGAACCTGGATTCATTAAAGACAAACTTCAGGTCATCTTCTAACCAGAACAAAAGCTCAGTAATATCAGGAATAACCTACATGGGGTTTCGAACTTCCATCTTCATCTTTTGTTTAGGCGTTCGGTCTCCGTGTCGGATGACAGCGATGACACATCGCAGCTCCATCCTGCAGCAAGAGAAGGACCATTCATCTGGTTTATATAGCAGCAAAAGATCTATTGGTATCTAGAACTATACATACACACATATATTTATTTATATATTTCAACAGTGGAAGTAAACAGAGGACCAAAGTCTACGAGAAATGACCACACTTCCGTCTTATTCTCTAGTTTCAAGTCTTCTTCCACACAGCATGATGTTCATTTAGTAAATCATGGCCATTTAGAGTCAAACAGACCTTAAAGCAGGGGAGGCTTTGAGGCGGGGCTTACTGTGATTGACAGGTCTCAAGCAGAGACGTGCATGGCACACACTTAATTTATCCGAAGGTGTTAACTTCTGCTCTGAGCGGCTGTGACTCACATGGTGCCTGACGTAGTGGGAACAATGGGGATGTCCTCGGCCTCCGTCGGGATGGACCAGGGAATCTGAAACTGAGGCGCGAGCTCGCGCATCACGATGTTCCTGAGGAGCCAATGAAGAGACACAGATTGAAGGAAACGGTCCGGCGCGCGAGGAATGACCCCCCAAACAAAAGAAATCCAGGTGGTACCCGAGGATCTTGGCACAGTCGTCGTAGTACTTCATCGAGTTCTTCACGAAGCTGAACCCGTTGACGTCGCACACGTACGAGTGTCCGTTGGCCCGGAGGAGGTCGAAGCCGCACACAGTTTGCTGCAGCGGAGACACGAGAGTCAACATCACGGCGAAGAGGGAGGAGACGAGCGGCGCGCGAGGCCTCCTGCTCACCTTGAAGGCCATGCAGACCTTACGGGCCACCAGCTTCTCCATGGCCGAGAGCATGACCGGGTAGCGCACCTCCTTCCCCTCGCTGTCCCGCTCCACCTTCCCGTCCAGAGCGGGGGACTTCCGAGCCTCGGCGTGGGCGTAGTCGGGTCCCACGGTGTAGACCTGAGGGGCGAAGCAGCATTTACATAGAAGCCTTTTAGCCTTTTTACGCCTAGTTTAAGTGCTAAGCAACAGCTTTGTCTTAAACACTACACTTAATGATGTGGAATTATTTAACTTTGTTTCATCTGTACCTTCACGTCCGTGCCGTCCGTGGGCATGAACTCCTCGTAGATGTACGAGCCCGTCTTCCTCACGCTGCTCTCGGGGGAGTACACGCTGCTGCGGCTGCCGATCTGCAGATCAAACAGCCAACATTCCCGTTATTCTCTCCAGCAGCCGCTTCATGAGGAACAGCGTTTAAGGTTGAAGGTCACTCGGCAGGATCACCAGAAATACATTGATGTTTTTTGTATAAAAATGACATCATCAATGTCATATTATCATCTATCCGACGGTCCTTGAACACATCGTGGTTGAGGAAAGAGAAGGAGGAGGGCCGGCGCCTCGAACACTATTTGAGCCTGAAGGCATCGAGTCCACTGGGTCTCTGCCGGGCGTCTGCAGCTGCAGCGTTTACGAGTCAAGTGTCGAAACAGTGGTTTGTTGAAAGAGGTCGACGGGGACTTTTGGGATGCTGCTACTCGAGGAGTGACGGAGCGGGGACCTTTCTGAAGAGCCGCTGGCTGCCGCCACCCGCCGAGGTGGGGTAGTAGATGTAGACGTTGTGGTCCTCGGCGCAGACCGGCTTCTCAACGAAAGGTTTCTGGAAAATCTCTCCGTTCACCTCCACGTGGTCCTCTCCCTCCACCAGGTTACACGCTGAGACACAGAGACAGCTGATCAGTCCACCGCGTTTAGAAGTGTTTCACTATTGTGGACCAGCACTGGAAAAAACGATGTTCATATATATTTGGAATAATCTCCCCTCTTTACTTTTCTGAAGGGAACAGAAACCATAATCTATGCTTCTGTGGTGAGCCTGAAGCTAACGGGAAGCCGCCACAAAGCTAACGTGGGAGCAGTGCCGCAGTGAGGACGTTTGCCTCGTACAAAGGAATCCAAACGTTCCCTTTAAGCCTCGAGACAGAGAGCTTGTGAGCGTCACTCGTGTTACTTACCGTCCGGTTTGTCCGGGTCGCGGTTCAGCACGGCGTAGCGCGGCAGGTCGATGCCTTCCTCCTGCAGGATGCGGTACACCTCTCTCCTGTTCAACGGGCCGAACGAAAAAACAACGCGTCAACGCACACGACGGCGTCAACGCACAACCGGCGCGGCAGCCGCTCGGCGGGGATTACCTGTCCTGGATGTAGTACTGCATGTTCAGGTCGTTGAGGAGCAGCGGGCTCCTCAGTTTGGCGTAGCTCACGGCCTTGTCCAGAGGGAACCCTGGCGCACATGCAGAGGAGACGGATCAATACACAGAAGGACAACAGGCGCTCCTCGTGTGTAAAATGGCCGGGCGGTCGATGAGACCATGTGATCACAGGGTAATATGAGGCCTTCACCATGCAGCGAGGTGACCTACGTGTAGTCTGATGCACGAATGGGGAAGTGATGGGTTCAGTTTTCAGGGTTAGCATTATGGATTATGGACTTTTGATCAGTTCAACCAATCGATTTGCTCGAGTCATTCCCGGAAACGTCACCAGGACAGGGAAACGCACGAGAGGTCTCAGAGACCTTCCACCGCCAAAATGTGTGTGTGTGTGTGTGTGTGTGTGTGTGTGTGTGTGTGTGTGCGTGCGTGCGCGTACCCTTGGAGTGGAAGGAGATGAGGCAGTCACACAGAGGCCATTTGTCCACGGGCTCGTTGAGGATGGCGTCCTCGGGGAAGATGACCACGGTGATGAACTCAAACTTGCACAGCCTCTCCAGGATCTGGGTCATGGGCTTGGACTTGGACTTCTTCATCATGCAGCAGATCCCCACCACGATCTGTCGCTCCGGGGGCTGAACGAAGAGACGGCGTGCGAGACAAACATTTCAACCATCGGCCTCAGGAAGCAAGACAGACAACGGCAGCTTTGTCCTATAAAACCTCCCACTGAACTAGACGTCGGTGTCTCCTCTTCTAAGACAGAGCAAGTCATTGAAAACCTAGAAGTCAATAAGTAGACTGTTAACAGGTCTGCTAAAAAGTATTAAAGCTCTACAGCGCGATCAGGAAGCCTTGTGACAAACCGTCATGTGACAATAAATCAGTAAAACTCGAACAGAGGCTGAAAAAGTGAACAGCATCACATTTAAAGCACGTAAAGTGACCTATTAGTTGTTACTATTTCTACCTCTCAGCTCACTAAAGATCAGATGCTTTGTGACTAAGACTAAGCAGAGGGACATTTATTAGGCAAACAGCTGGCATGGTGTGACGTCCCACCGAGTCGGTGTCTTCGTCGTCCTCGTACAGCTCCATGTCCGTCCTCATGCTTCCGTCCGGGGCCTCGCTCTCATCGTCCTCGCAGCCCACGAAGAATCTGGGAGCGCCGCGCCGGCTCTCGCCCGGGCTGTCGGGCTCTGACATCACAGTCCCCCGCGGCGGCCCTCAGCGTCCCACCGCGCCATCGTACTCCAACACGCCGCCGGAGGGGGGAGGCCGCGAGGGGGGGGGGGGGGGGGGGGGCGCGTCCACTCCGCCCTGAGGGCAAAGCCGGGCGAGGTGAAGGCGTGCGCGGGGCAGAGGGGGCAGGATGGGGCGGTACCAGGTCGTGTTAGAAATGACGGCGAAGGTCAGTCCTCTGCGATGACGCCGCTGTTGGTGTCACTCGTCCCCCATTCGGGTAATTCACATCTTATCTGATGACAGGCCTGTCCTCCATCGGGACGCGAGACGGACGCTCCTTCGGGGGGGGAACAGAACATTCAACGTTAGCGGCGGGGTTTTGACCTCCCGCTGTGCGTGAAGGCGGCTCGGTCACATCTCGCCACACGTTGCCCTTTTTCATTTAAAGAGGTGACGCATATAAAACGCTTTTAGCTTTGGCTCAAAGCTCACGAGGCCCTCCGGCTGCTCTCAGGTGTCCTTCGTCACATCCATTTAAGGCAAAGGGAGTAAGAAAACAGAAATGTTTCACCTCTGCACGGCGCCCACATTCAGACACTTGTTCTCAGACTGTCTATAAATAAACGTTTTCCGTGCCTAAGTGGATGAGTGTGTCAGAGCTGGAGCGTAACAGTTAATCTCTTTTATTGCACTTGCATGGTCGGGGCTGAGCACCGAGGACGCTGAAGTCATGTCCTCTTTATATTGATGGGACGGGTAGATGACCCCTGCCCCCTCTGCTTACAGTCAGCTGGTGTGGCGGGAAACCCCCGGCTCACAATTACGTCAAATTCGATAAGGAGTTCAGAAAGTCAAATCTGGTTTCAAACTGGATTATTGATTGAACTGTTATTGAACAATTATTTTTATTGCACCATCGATAAAATAGCCAGAAATGACTGGCAATGCTTAACCAAAGTAATGTCTTGAAATATGTAGTGTTGCGGTCAAAAAAACTAAAAATATCACATTCACCAAACAAGACAATAGTGGGCAATTGCTTAAATTTGAGGAGTTGGAAACAGAAAATAACTTGAACAAATGATGGATTGCAGCCTGTTGCTTGAGACGCATCAGAGACATTCGTAAAAGCTGAGAGGACAATAGAGTAAACCTCCGGTTCACATGTGGAAAGGTGCTGATGTTCATAGGGGATACGAGGATGATGATGATAATAGTGATCGTCACTGCCTGACGTCCTGCAGCTCCATTGTATTCAGAAACGTGCCCTTTTCCTAAATAACCGCCCCACGCAGAAGAGCAAAGGTGCTTCATGAATGGAAACTACCGCCTTCACACATCAAATGACTCAAAAATACCTTTGTTTGGTTGCAACTGACATTTTGTACAAATTACTTTTGGATTGTGTGACCTTCTCAATCTGCGGTTTTGCTGGACCCACAATCCCAAAAGTGAAAACATTTACAGCTTTAATAACTTTTTTTTTTTAAACAGAAGGAACTTTGACACAATGTTTGACACATTTGGCGAGGATTCATTTAAAAATAGGTAGATGCACATTCCGTCATCAACCTAACCTTACTCAGATCGTATTAATTTAGTGCTCATCCAAAACCTCCTGCAGAGGGGAGAAGAGACACTTTGGACCTGCGGGATTAAAACTACTTGCATTGATTTACACTACTTTAATTTTTACCTCCAGACCCAACGAACCGGAGAAAACAGCACCGATTAGCTGCACCTGAGGGCGCTGACAGCTACGACGTGAAACCGAGCTAAGGAGTCGGGTCGACGGTTGTTACCGTTTCATCCTTCTTGAGACTTTGAAATATAAAAAAGGACGTTTTTTTTACACGTCAACCGCCCTATTTTAACAATAAATAATGACGGCATTGTTCTTAACCTACAAAACGAATCTGGACTTTCTCCAGCGTGGCTAGCAAAACGTTAGCGGCCGTTCATTCCATCGGGGGTGTAAAACACATTTAGCACACACTAGCTAATATTAGCATGCAGCTAGCTCACGGCCACCGCGGCAACGTAAACAAGTCTCCCACTGCCATTTTGTCCCGCGTTTTGAAGCGAAATGCCAAAATTGTCTGTGCGCGTATTGCATGTCACCGACTGATGAGCATGGCGGTGATATTTTCGTGAGCTGCGGGAAACGTTAAAATCACTCACAGCGTAGCATGAAAACTCGTAACGCTTCCATTGGCTCGCTTCCCTTTGCTCTTGACAGTTTGCATGTGAAACCAATCTTCTTCTGTTTCCCCCCCCCCAGTTTGACGCACTAGCGATGGACATCTGGACTAACCAATAGGAGAGGAGGAACACGTTGCGAAGAGACCCACGTGGGCCAATCAACAACACGCAAAGTAATGTGGGCGTGTCTAATATACATTGAAACCCATTAGTGTTGGAACTCAGACAACGACTAGTTTTAGTAAAAAATGAATCAACAACTTCCATTGATTTTGCAAATTTGGTTTTTATTGCCCAAACGTAAAACTATAATTTGCTGTCATGAATGCAACAACCCAAAATGGCTTATAATTGTTACAAAATAGTTAATATTCATTGTCTTAATAATTTGAAAAGATCCATTATGCCATATGGTGTAATAATGATTCAATGATTTTGAATAGAGGCCCATATCTTTAATGGCTTACGTTTTATATGAATACAAATTGAATGGGTTCCTGTTGGTCAGGCAGGCAGAAGGGCATATAGTATAAATGATTTCTCCCCGAAGGTCAGAAGCCGGCGTCTCGACGAGACCGGATTGCCGATCCATCCTTTGTATCCTTATGGTTAAAATGCACTTGTTGTACGTCAGCTGAATGACATGTAACGTGAAAGTGTTTTCAAAATGTCTGGATGACTTGTGGTTTTATTGTGCGGTCTTGGTTGTGTCTGAGAGTGTTGTTCGTTTGTTCATTTACACATTTGACATTTATATCTGGTGTGTGTGTGTTGGGGGGGGGGGGACAAGCAGGGCAGCAATGTACTAAACAGATGTTTTGTGCACTATTCTGTTCTGTAACTATGTAATGCTACATGTGAACATAAATTAGGCTATTTTCATTTTTGCACATGTACTGCTTAATATATTATTCCCCTTGTGTTTGTGTTAAATCCTTTTGTTTAACCAGATCTTAATTCATGCTACACACAGTTAAGGGACACCGTGTGAGCAATCTGTTCAAGTCTGTCTGATCTCTACTGCACAGATTAGAACTTTTGACTCTTGGTTTTTCTTCTAATAAGCAGATTTTAAATGATGACCTATTCATTGGTGACTGTCTAGAAAGCAAAGCAAAATATAATGTCTTCACCCAGGCTCCTGTTTAGTGCTTCATGCCCGACTGCCTGGACTGACGGCTGCATAGGATCCATCCCAAAGTGTCCCCCTGGACTCCACCTCCATTACCACGGCCAGCTCAACGACGTGAGCGTTTGCACAGGCGGCCCCGCTGTCACAGCCAAGAATAAAAGAAGAAATGCGACTTGGCATCACATCAGATGCTAACGAGCTGACCAATGAGCTGCGGCTGATTGAACACAGGCGAGTCCCACAGCCAACCGGACAACTGGGTGATTGTTGGGACGTCCCTGCAATTTAATTTGAGTGATGGGCAGAGCTCAAACCAAACATCTTTATTACATGTTTATGCCTATTGAGCAGAAATGCCCGGGTCATTTTCTAAATGCACACGAACAGGATTCCTATCGGAGTAAAAATATTAAAAACAAGATGTGAAGGTTTGAAGTTATGATCCCCCAAAACACGACGGAAATAAAAGGAGTAAAATCCTAATTTCTTTTCGACACAATATTTACACAATTGACAGGAAATACACAACAAAGGATTAAACACTTACAGTATTGCACTCGTTTCCTTCAATCTTCATCCTCAGAACGTTTTCCCCTGCTTCAACACTGGAATAGTTTCACCAGAGACACAAGTACGTAATAAAAACTGTGCGCGGACTCGTCGGTTGTTTCGATACGGTCTGTGCACGTCAGCAGTAAATTGACCTTTTGCAACCCCTCCCCCCTTCCTGAATACATGTTATATAACTTTTTTATCATTCAATAGTAAAAAGATAAATCATAGAAACTCAGGTGGCAGAAGACCATGAAAATAAGGCTGGCTGGCGCTCAGTTGTGATTGGCCAGTCTGGGCACGAGGACCAGGATTTAGCAAAGCTTCAACACAACATACCTGCAAATCAAACAAGTTACTCAACATTCCGCTGAACCGCTGATCAACGGCGTGACTTCATCGTTCAATGAATCCCTGCATGGGTCTGCAGCTGCTTGTGTTAAAAAACACATCTTGTTATGAATGAGGACCTTGTTGGTGTGGCCACAAAGTCCGGTGCATTTCACACTTGGCGTCCCCAAGTAGTCGTTTTTAAACAAACGTTTCTTCCATCCGGTGTTCCCCCCCCACGCAGCTCTACCAGTGCCTCGAGTCCAGCAGCTCCGGTCGCAGACTCAGCTTCTTCAGCGACTCGTAGCCGACCACCATGACGATGGCCGTGGGCCCCGAGGAGATGATGCGCGCCGACAGTCCTTTGGTCAAACCCCAGCAGCCCTCCTCCTTGATCAGCTGCCTGAAGGTGTCGATGACCGAAGACCTGCCCTCGACCTACACACACACACACACACAAAATCACATACACAGTAGCAGTTTAGAGTTCAGTGCTACAAGTTCAATAAGTTCAGTACAACAACATTTGAATTATTCCTTTTAGCCGAGTCATCAACTTAAACTAATCTTGAATTCAACACGGAAAAGAATGACCTACATTAAAAACTCTTATTTTGTATTGGATTGCAGACAACTGAAGGTAAATTATGTTCATGTTGAACCTTCAGGGTTTAGCCTCATTCATTCATTGTGAGAAAAAAGCCACAGCTCAGCCTAGCTTTCAATTGGTGGACAGCAGACACGTGAATATTGATACAGTAACTTATTATACACTCAGAAGAATGCTGACTAATTATTAACATTGGTAGCGTCGGTTATCAAGAAACATTTTGCATCAGAAACCACATTTCACCGACGTCCGAGGCCAAACTTGGCCGGACGGATGCACAGCGAGTACCTGCACTCTGGCCCGCACCACGTCCATCGGGTTGGTGATGGTTGAGGCCGTAGCGGCTGCCAGAGGTCCAGCCACAGCTTGTAGAAGCAGATGAGGGCAGTCACTGGGGGCCAGCTTAGAGAGTTGCTCTGGAGAACATTATACACACTTTATTTACCCAAGGACGAGGCGGATTCGTTCTCACTGCAGAAAAACAATTTTAAAGAGGAGAAAACATGAGTTTCAGCCATTTACCTGCATAAAAATGATAGAAAGGCCACCAGACCGCACTGTTTGGGATGTAAGTGAGCAGAGAAGCTACGTATCCCCTGTAGAATCCCCGGAAACCATCCGCAGCAAAAATCTGACCCACAATGTTCCTAGTTTGGCCGAACACTTTTTTGGGCTTCCCCGCCTCCGTGTTGCAATTAAGTCGAAAGCGCGTGAGGTGCTCCCCTTGGCCCTGCATCATCAGCTGCTGGGAGACAACGTCGATCGGAACGGTGATGCTCTGGGCGACCAGGGAGGCCGAGCCGCCCGCCACCAGCGACTTCACCGTGTTGTCCTCGGAATACTGGGAGACGTACTTCCTCACCAGCTCGTAGGTGGTGATGTAAGCCTGGCCCGAGATGAGCGTGAAGGTATTGACCATGAAGCCGCGATAGAGCCCTCGGACGCCCTCCGCGCGCAGGATCTTGAAGAAGGCGTCGAAGGTGCCGCCGTAGAGGGATTTGCCGCGCTGCACCTGCAGCCGGGTGCGGATGAGCGTGGCCGGGTAGACGGTGGCCCGAATGGTCATGGTCATGAACACCCCGAAAGAGTAGAACTTCCTCTTGTCGAGGTCCTCCCACTCGATGATCTGGATGTTCCTCTTCGGCTGCATCCTGACAGCTGTAGGTGCCCCCTCATCAGACTGATTCCTGCACAAACAGCAGCACGCTCAGTAAACACGTTATAAACCAATAAACGCCCTTTCTCTTTCACCGATGAATGTCGGAATCCGGGCTGGTTGAACAACTTTTCTGCTCGCATGATGGCAGGTGGATTCGTTACATTTAATGCGATTGCAAACCTCATACAACAAATCCAGCGTTGTTTTCGCTCGCGCATCTGTTTACAAGGGCAATAACGTCACTCCTGTCGACAGGTGTTGACAAAGGTAAGTCCTCTCACTGACATTGGCTTCTCCCGTCATCGTTGTGTAAGAGCTCAAAAGGTCACGCTGCAAGAAAACAACAAACCACGCTAACGCAAGTGACGGTGGTCGTAGTGGAGTTTGCGTCAGTGTTGCTTGCGCATGTCGCTTCTCTGGTCCGCCTGCGGATAGACGCTAAACAACCGGGCGACACCGGCTTGTGCTTGGACCCCACCCCCCCTCAGTGGAAGCGCCGGGGACAGAGGACATCGTGTTCCTGAGCCGACGTGTAGCTCAAGACACTCCATATGAACGCCCAACCAGTTGGTCAAAACAATGACAACACCGCGTTTCCTAATAAAAGTGCGCCTAGTGGCTGCTGGACATGCTCGTGCGAGTGAAGCCTGTGATAGCTAACGCTGAGCTAGCCCCGAGGTTACTTACATCGTTAGCATCGAGGAGATTAGCAATCACTTACCTGTTTGTAAAGGTGTTTGTTACACGGCCGTGTTGGAAATGTGTGTCAATCAGCCGATTGAGAAATATACAGTTCTGAGTATGGTCATTCAGTAAATGATACTGTAAGGACGTACTCGTTGGCTCACTACCTTCTTGCTAGTGAGTGTACTTCCGTGTCCATTCAAATGACACGCTGCTGAAACAGCCAATGACAGCAGAGCTTTTTCTTCCTCTTCCGGCATGCTGAACGCGTAGCAGCACTGCGCTGCCACTCACAGGTCAGGGGTGCGAGCTCTTCAGCTCGACCCCTACCAATCCTACCAATGAAATCAACGAGTATTAGCCAATCAGAGGCAGCGGAAGGCGGGTCATACCGGAGTGCGCGTGAGTCACATCAAACTGAAAGTAGTAAACCTTTCGGTTTGGTGGAGAAATTCGTCTAATAACAACGGATTTACGTAAGGTAATTGTATCAGTATTTTATGGTCCTCCTATTTATCGCTGTATTAGTTCGCAGGTACATTGTGATTGTTTCCAGCCAGGGGACTATATTTACTAGGAGTTAGTTAGCTATATAGCATGCTAACGGACTAGCACGCTCCGATATTGCAGATTCATTCTGTTCAGCAGTAGTTAGCTATCAGCTAGCCTAGCTGTCACGGACACAGGCGAAAGGGGATTGTAAATCGATGTGTTTGTTGAATCTCGTGTAAATACATTAACAAAGACTTTATTTGCAGTTTTATATTCTTCAAATTGTAGGGAAGGAGACATTATTTTCCGAACATGATTGGCAGGAACATTATTCATTTCATTGTTTGCTTTTGAGCTGGTTGTTCCATCGTTTGTACCACTTTTATTTCGCAGGAGTGTTCGAGTGACGGGAGAAGATGGCAAGTATCTCTGCGACATCACACCACGTTCGTTACAAGCTGCGGCTTGTTTCTAATATCTATTCTGTCTCTGTTATTTAGTCTCGTAGATATGATTCCCGAACAACCATATTTTCTCCTGAAGGTAAGCCTTGCCTTGTTTTCCTAAAACTTTATACTGCACCGATTCATTGAATTGGGCATCATGCATGTTCCTACATGAACGTGGCATTGTTTGGAAAGTTGATGAAGCTTTCACATACGAGGCCTGTGACCTGCATCTGAAGAGTGAATGGTCCTTGTATGACAGCTATGCCGTCTAGCTGCATGGCTCCTTCCGTTGCCTAGTGCGTTTTTAGAAATGACAGCATTTCCAACCCTGTCGATGCCACATTTGTGACTGTATTTCTGCAGGACGCCTGTACCAGGTGGAGTATGCGATGGAGGCCATAGGTCACGCTGGAACATGTCTGGGGATTCTAGCAAACGACGGAGTGCTGTTAGCGGCGGAGAGGCGCAACATCCACAAACTGCTCGACGAGGTTTTCTTCTCCGAGAAGATCTATAAGCTCAACGAGTGAGTGAATCTTCCACACCCGCAGCTCGCCGCGCTCTGACCACAGAGAACCTTCCGCCATCCTTTGCTTCAGGTTGACGTCGATCTTGTGTGTGTGTGTTTTTTTTCTTTTTCTCCAGTGATTTAGCTTGCAGCGTCGCTGGCATCACATCAGATGCTAACGTGCTGACGAATGAGCTGCGGCTGATTGCACAGAGGTGAGTCCCACAGCCAAACCTGCCAACTGTCCCCGCAAGCTAGTTTGAGTGATGAGTCCAAACCAAATGGGAAACGTCTTTATTATAGGTTTAGTCTTATTAAGCGGTAATGCTCGGAACGTTTGCTAAATGCATGTGCTTCTTCACCTGTTTGTTCTTCTTCAGGTACTTGTTGCAGTACCAGGAGCCAATACCCTGCGAGCAGTTGGTGACGGCTTTATGTGACATCAAACAAGCGTACACGCAGTTCGGAGGCGAGTTGCACTGAAGCGTATAGTTTATGGCTTGTTTTCCTCCCGGTGAATTCTACGTCTCCTTTTGGGGTTTAGTCGTCCACAACATAACTGTTTAGAGATGTTTCCCCTGAAAACACTGTCACAAGCTCCAATAATTCTTCCTTTTTGCTTTGTCTCAACAGGCAAGAGGCCGTTTGGTGTCTCTCTGCTCTACATGGGCTGGGACAAACACTATGGCTTCCAGCTGTACCAGAGTGACCCAAGTGGCAACTACGGGGGCTGGAAGGCCACCTGCATCGGCAACAACAGCGCTGTGAGTTTGAAATCGTTTTGCTGCATTTGTATTAAACCTTTTATTCAACAGATATTCTCATGTAAATTAATTGAAGTAATTAATTATACTAATATAATAATAATAATAGCTTCTGGTAGTTTTATGAAATGGTCGGCATAAATTGTGTTAAATGGCGTCATAAAG
Organism: Apeltes quadracus; assembly: GCA_021346845.1. NCBI lineage: Eukaryota > Metazoa > Chordata > Actinopteri > Perciformes > Gasterosteidae > Apeltes > Apeltes quadracus. The sequence continues at coordinate 21,162,683 of CM037918.1, read as the reverse complement.
CCAAATGCCGCAGTATTCAATGAGGTACATTATTTTATATGTATCATCATTTCTCTGTGTCGTTTGACGTGTTGTCCTTTGTCCCTCAGGCGGCCGTGTCCATGCTGAAGCAGGACTTCAAAGAGGGCGAGATGAGTCTGTCCTCGGCGCTGGCTTTGGCCGTCAAAGTCCTCAACAAGACGATGGACGTCAGCAAGCTGTCGGCGGAGAAAGGTGGGATCCAAAGCTCCTAAATGTCAGCCGCTGACAAGGAAACTAAATACATGTTTATATATTATCCACATCATTTTATTCACTGAACTTGTGAGTTAGAAATGACCATAATGCGGATTTTGTTCCTGCCTGCGGTAAAATGTCATTGTGTCATCAATACTGCAGCTTGTATGAATAACACAGGTGAACAGTTGAGTTAGAAGGGGCTCTCATCCAGATGTACTAAAATAATGTAGTATATTATACATGCATGTCGCTAAAGGTCACTCTGAATGAGTCTTTGAAATAACCGAGCGCTCTTTCGACTCGTTTCAGTGGAAATCGCCACTCTGACACGAGAAGACGGGAAAACCAAAATCAAAGTGCTGAAGCAGAAGGAGGTCGAAGAACTCATCAAGAGGCACGAGGCCGAGGAGGCCAAATCCGAGAAGGAGAAGAAGGAGAAGGAGCAGAGGGAGAAGGACAAATGAGCAGAGCAAGACTCGTCTCTGTCCCCCCACTGTCGTTTTGTCTTTTACATTAAAAGTTTTGAATCAGATGCTTGTGTTGTCTTAGTCCCAAAATGTGTGTTTATGTTAAAAACCTAAAAAAAATAGATTTTACTCTGTTAAGAATTAATTTCAAATAATTCTTGTTTTCTATAGCGAAATGTTTCAGCCTTCGCTGGTCTGAAACATCCCATTGAAAAACTACATATTATATTACGTGTCATTGAGCTGACGCTTCTATCCGAAGTGACTTGCATTACATTTTTATCCCATGCTTATGCTTATATATTTTGCCCGGGGAGCAATCAGGGGTTAGATATCTTGCTCAAGGACACCTCGACATGGCACACCCTCTACTCCCATGCGCCACCATCAGCCATATATTAACACATTGGATATTTCTTTAGTCTTTTTGTTAAATTGGAAAAATAAAAAAAATCTGTAATATAAGCCATGTTTCTAGACAAAAAAAAATCTCAATAGTGAGATTATTGATTATTTGAATAATCTCTTGAGTCTGCTTCTCTTCAAGGTGTCATATCTCATGTTCACCACTTGATGGCGACTAACCTTAACCTTTAGTTACAAAGCATCCAATGCACACTTTATGTACGGACACATCAAATGTACTGCGTTTAGTACACACATATGTACTGTAGTTGTACATAGATCCCTGCTTAGAGCTGAATGTGCTGCCTGTATGGGTTGATACCAGCTGCTGTTAAGGTCAAAGGTCGTCCTCTCCGCGTTATCAAATGTTGTATCGTTTCAATTATCGCGGATACTCTGGATCTTAATGTCAAACCAGTTATCAGATCTGATCTTACAGGAACAGATTTAAAGAGTAAACTATTCTACGACCTCTTGACCACGGAGCACAACCCCCTCGATTTGACTCTGAGCCGTGACATCGCCAGCGCTCATTGGTCCGTAGAGCCGGACGCGTGAGGTCCCGGCGTTCACACCAGCTCCCCACGGGCTCCAGTTGGAGTCTCTCCGGCTCTTCACCCCAACCCCCTCCTCTTGAGGGGAGGCCTGAGGAAGAGGGTCATCTCCACGTTCCCATATTCACACGACACGGCTGTCGAGTGGGTGAAAGCGTGTGGATGAAGGCGTGTGGATGAAGGCGTGTGGATGAAGGCGTGTGGATAAAGGCGAGTGGGGGAAGGCGTGTGGATAAAGGCGAGTGGGGGAAGGCGTGTGGGTGGAGGCGTGTGGATGAAGGCGTGTGGATGAAGGTGTGTGGATGGAGGCGTGTGGATGAAGGCGTGTGGATGAAGGCGAGTGGTGGAAGGCGTGTGGGTGGAGGCGTGTGGGTGAAGGCGTGTGGGTGAAGGCGAGTGGGGGAAGGCGTGTGGATGGAGGCGTGTGGATGAAGGCTTGTGGATGAAGGCGTGTGGATGAAGGCGTGTGAATGAAGGCGTGTGGATGAAGGCGAGTGGGGGAAGGCGTGTGGATGAAGGCGTGTTGGTGGAGGCGTGTGGGTGGAGGCGTGTGGGTGAAGGCGAGTGGGGGAAGGCGAGTGGGTGGAGGCGTGTGGGTGAAGGCGTGTGGGTGAAGGCGTGTGGATGAAGGCGAGTGGGGGAAGGCGAGTGGATGGAGGCGTGTGGATGAAGGCTTGTGGGTGGAGGCGTGTGGGTGAAGGCGTGTGTGTGAAGGCGTGTGGATGGAGGTGTGTGGATGAAGGCTTGTGGGTGGAGGCGTGTGGGTGAAGGCGTCTGTGTGAAGGCGTGTCGGTGGAGGCGGTGTGGGTGGAGGCGTGTGGGTGGAGGCGTGTGGATGAAGGCATGTGTGAAGCCGTGTGGGTGAAGGCATGTCGGTGGAGGCGTGTGGGTGAAGGCGAGTTGGTGAAGCCGTGTGGATGGTGGCGTGTGGGTGAAGCCGTGTGGGTGGAGGCGTGTCGGGTGAGACGTGTGGGTGGAGGCGTGTCGGTGGAGGCGAGTGGGGGAAGGCGTGTGGATGAAGGCGTGTGTGTGAAGCCGTGTGGGTGGAGGCGTGTGGGTGGAGGCGTGTGGAGGCCCACTACCGTCCAGCGTGATGAAGCAGAGAGAACGAGAGGGAGAGAGAGGCAATCTGTTGCAGTGTAAACACAGACCAGCAGAAAAAAAGAGAAGCGCGTTGGAATGTCTCTGCGGTGGGAGCTGGAGGCCGAGGTCAGGCGGAGGCCAAGGCAGGTGGTGCACATCAGATCCCAGGCTGACGTCTCAGCATTAACTTATCCAAACAAGAAGCGAGGCGCTGTTTTAGAGGAGGAGCAGGAGGAGGAAGCAATAGAGGGAAAGTGTGTGTGTGTGTGTGTGTGTGTGTGTGTGTGACGGGGCCCTTTTTTCCGGTGTGATCCCATCTTAGTCCCCAGTGGGGGGGCAGTTAGCATAGGATGCTAAACATGACATGAAGCCCTGGATCCCGGTCGTGACTGACTGCTTGTGATGGTTTAGGAGACGTTTTGCAGCCAGTGCTCTCATAGTGGATCGTAGTGTTTATTTATGAGTGTTGTAGTGAAACTGACTGAGAAGATCTGACAGTCGTGAGATTCCTTTCTCTATTTCGGGCTTCATCCGTCTCTGCGTTGTAACTTACATTAGTAAATCAGAATGTTTTCTTTTCGGTTCTCTGTGTGTTTAATGTTTAACTACAAATTTGTTTAAAGAAAAAAAACCCACTGCCTTTTTCCAGTAACATGCTTTTGTTTTCCTACACTTCATTTCGGAATACTGCTGTCACCATGTTGACTCTGGTAACCACCTGTCAATCGCAGTAAACCCCGCCCCAAATTATCCCCTGCTTTATGGTCTGTTTGACTAAATGGACCATCATTTACTAAATAAACATCATGCTGTATTAAAGAATACTTGAGACCATAAACTCACGTTAACAATGTTTACTAAGGGAATAAATCAAGAGTCCTCATATACTTCTATGGGAGGAGAGGAGTCGCCTCCTGCTGGACTCTACAGAGAATGCAGCTTTAACAAAGTACCTCATGATGCCACCTGGTAAGTGTTAAAAGTTCATTATGAAGGAATGTACTTATATTACATGTTGCTGTACAAATTAAAACCTAATAATAACTTATAATGTTGATATCATGAAAGTAATGCAGTGCCAGGTGTAGATTTATTAACAACCAAACCCCCCGAATCAAAACAAGAAAAAACCAAGGAAAAGGAAAACCTGGATTGGATGTTTCTTCCTCTTCCCACGGAGTTCCTGTGGAATCGTGACCTCAATGCAAATCAGGAACTAAATGATCCGCTCAGCCACGACAGTAATTTCACGAGCAGCCTTCGGAATCCCTGCGATGACGGAGCAGCTGCAGACCTTCTCCATAGAAGGAAGGGAACAATCGTCAGGACCTTGTATGGAGACGTGAATGAAGTTGTTGTTGCTGCTGGAGCATCGCAGCACGGTTGGTGGAGAAGCGGAGTACATTGCTGCGGGCTGATGTTTTGGGGGGTTCGCTGAATATTTACATGGCCTTGAAATAATATCAGATGCCTTTGGAATACAAGTTGATATGGATTGATTGCTGATTGAATTTAGCATCCTTTTAGAGTCAAACAGACCTCAAAGCTGCTATGGGGCGGGGCTACATGCTGATTGACAGGTCCCTGCTGATAATGAGGATTGTTTTGTTTTTGAATTAGTCCTTCAGATACCTGTGCAAACTTTCTTCTTTCATGCTGACTTCCCCAAATGTTCCCTCCGTTCACCGAATGAACCAAAGACTCACCAGCTGACGCAAAATGACCTACGACTGTTCCTTAACGGAGCCAAGTCCGATATTTGCAGCAGGTGTTTCTCTGAGACATCTTTCTTCTCACCATGACCTCAGTGACCTTAACCTGCACCGACTGCAGCTGGCTACCGCGCCGTCAAAGGGCCTTTTGTTTGCCTCTATCAACTCCACTGCACCCCAAAACACATATTTATTATACTTTGATCCGCCCCGATAGACGCAGACACGTCGTTCTATGTTAAAACACGTCGTTCTATGGTCAGACACGTCGTTCTATGGTCAAACATTGTCGTTCTATGTTCAAACATGTTGTTCTATGTTCAAACATGTCGTTCTATGGTCAAACATGTCGTTCTATGGTCAAACACGTCGTTCTATGGTCAGACACGTCGTTCTATGGTCAAACACGAGGTTCTATGGTCAAACATGTCCTTCTATGGTCAAACATGTTGTTCTATGTTCAAACATGTCGTTCTATGTTCAAACATGTTGTTCTATGTTCAAACACGTTGTTCTATGGTCAAACATGTCGTTCTATGGTCAAACACGTTGTTCTATGGTCAAACATGTCGTTCTATGGTCAAACACGTTGTTCTATGGTCAAACATTGTCGTTCTATGTTCAAACATGTTGTTCTATGTTCAAACATGTCGTTCTATGGTCAAACATTGTCGTTCTATGGTCAAACACGTTGTTCTATGGTCAAACACGTTGTTCTATGGTCAAACATGTCCTTCTATGGTCAAACATTGTCGTTCTATGTTCAAACATGTTGTTCTATGTTCAAACATGTCGTTCTATGGTCAAACATGTCGTTCTATGGTCAAACACGTTGTTCTATGGTCAAACATTGTCGTTCTATGGTCAAACATGTCGTTCTATGGTCAAACATGTCGTTCTATGGTCAAACACGTTGTTCTATGGTCAAACATTGTCGTTCTATGGTCAAACACGTTGTTCTATGGTCAAACAAGTCGTTCTATGCTGCTGTTTTTGATTTGAGAATAACACGAGGTCCCTCGTTAGTCGTCCTAAATGAATACAACATTTATGCTTTTAAATATGCAGCATATCTGTGTGTGGTGGCAGTCAGGGGGGGGGGGGGGGTCTCTGTAGTGTACACATGTGGGAGCTCACCCATGCATGATGCAGAAAACTTTCAGACAAGAAGTTTTAGAACATTGTCTCAACTGGAACGTCTTCCACCCCCCGCTCCCCCCCTCCTCCCACCTGACCCCACCCCTTTCCTCTGCAAACTCCGCCTGTTACATTTTTGATAAGCGACGAGCTCAGAAAACAGCGGGCGGCTCCTAAATTATGCAACCGGCGGCGCCCTCTTAGGGGGGAAAGTGGAGTCGGGCCGAGTTGTCGAAGGAAACTGGCCCTGACAGGCCGGCCGGGGGGGTCGGGGGGGGGCATGCATTATGAATGGCGCTAAGTACGCCTCAGCTGCAGGAGCTGAGCGGAGGCGATGGAGGGCGACGGGACGGGACCCACCGATTGGCTGCCCGCGGGTAATTTACAACACCCCTCCTCTTCCCGGCCTCCGTGCAGCACCTGCCGCGACCCCCCCCCTAAAAACGTCCACCTGGAGTACAGAAGTCTCCCAAAAATAAAGATTGATGCGGTGGCTTCGGTCCTCTTTGGTTCGAGGGCTTCAAACATTCATGGTGTCCATTTGCCCCCCTCCTCCCCCCCCGGGACCCTCCATGGAGAGAAACGTGGCCTCGCCCGGCTTTTCTCCTGGATTTTACTTAAAAGTAAAAAAGCATTTCACTTCTGTATTTCATTCATGTTTATTATATATAGTTTATATAATATTTAAAATATTTAACAGCCAAACGCGCTTAAATACATTTTTCGAGTTTGTTTCAGAAAAGTTTTTCTTACATGATTGTTTTCAACAAAGCTTCATATTAGTTTAGTTTAGGTTGCTTTTGTTTGAGCTTACCTGAGTTTCTTTCTTCTTTTTTTTGTAAGCTTAGCTTAGTTTAGCTCAGCTTATTCTATCTGATCTCAACTTGGCTGAGCCTGGCATATTTCATTTGATCTTAATTCAGCTTTTCTCTACTTTTTGTCATTAGCTTTGAATCTTTAATGGATAACTTGTTCTTTTCTTACATTAAACAATAATGATGGTGGTAATGATGGTACAATAAGTGTTGTTGCAGGTTTAAGGTACGTTCCTTTGAATGCAGGTGTCTACGAATCTACGGATGCATTCATCTTGAGCTTTGAGATGTTGCTGTTACTGAAATAACACCATGCATCGCTCCCTCTGGTAACATTTGGATATATGAGATTAATGACAAGAGCTTGACAAACCCTGTCAGTACAGGATGTTGACCCTTTTTTCTAAAAATAGAAACACAGAGGAGACGAAGTCGCCTTGTGACCTTTTTGCTCGTCTACTTAACAGCCGCCGGCAGCAAAGACAAAGACCGTATTGAATTATTCAATTCTAGCGTTTTATTGAGGTTTGTTTTTTTAATAATCATTTACTGTAAACAAAACGGTTCTCAACTGGGAATTTTACAGCGCGAAAAAGACATACCGTAATGTCTCATACGGTGTCACCTCTGGCAACCACAGCTGCCGGTAATTTACTGTATATTTCACAGATTTCTTTTTACAGTGTAGCAAGTCGAGAGAAGTCACTCTCGTCACTAGATCGACTACGTTAAAACCGTACGCACAAATCTGCCGGATCGCATTATGCATTTTATTTACCCGTCACGTTCGCTTTCAGAAGGGAATCCTCCTTCTTTGTCCCAACGATACGGTGTGTGTAACATTAGTTTGTGGGTCTTCTTCAGCGCATGAATGAGATGTTTTAATACACTTACCTGTTTCTACAGTAGCCCAGAATGGACAAAACACAAAGCGGGCTGGAGGGAGAAGGCGCCACTAGAAGGCGCCGCACACGACACGTCGCAACTTTAACTATTAGCACGTCTTTGATTGGTAAAATGTTGCGTATTCGTTGGTGGAAACTAGACGCAGAATGTAAAAAAAAGGCACACAGTCACACGTTTTTACATTAATAAGTAGAAACCTTTTATGGCACTTGGAGAATGTAGTTATACATGAGGGAAATCCCTCAGGAGGCCTGCGCTGCTCATTTCAGTCTCCAAACCAAGTTTAATATTTGATGGAATTAGTTCTGCCGGCTGCTTCTGCGCTCTTTACTTCTGGCTGCTGCGTTTCTCCTGTAATGAGTGACGATTTAAAGCCCCGTGCGCAGGGAGAAGGCTTTCAGACGGCAATGCGGCTGCGCTCGTTGTTGTGCGAATTATTTGCAGTTATTGTGAAACGTACACAATGTACAACTTCTCCTTCGACCGCTGAAAATAAACAGAGCGTGACAAAGAATGTTTTAGTGAACGTGTGTTTGTGTTATCGCGTGAAGACGGAGCGCCTGATGCTCCAGACGTGTTCACGGCAAAGCTCTTATCCAACGGCTCAAGTGAACAACTGTCGAGTAGCTGGTGAAACAAACCCCACGAAAAGAATAAAGAGCAGAACGACAGATTACTCAACAATTCAAAATAAAGTAACAGAATCTAATCAAACAAAAGGGATGTGGTGAATATAAATGTGAATCTACAGAAGGCCTTCAGAAGGCCTTCGCTTCGCTTCTGACATGAATGAAGTTCTATCGTCGAATGTCCTGAAACGGCTCCTCCCGGCTGCAGGAAGGAACATTCGGCCTCGTGAGCCTAAACAGACGAGCGGCGGAAACACGGCGAGGAGCGCCGCTCCTCCAGCCAGCGCGTCTGTTTCTGCCCGCGAGATGAATCAGAAGGGAGAGCCGGTGTTTACGTGGTGGGACGGGTTGATTTAGTGTCCCTCGAGTGGGGGACTCATCGTGCTGCCATTAGCCGCCTTGTTATCGTCCGCTAGATGAGAGCCAGGAGAGCGAGCGAGGTGCCTGCAGCGGGTGTTTGGAGTCCGCTGATTGATGCCCCCGTGAGGTCGTGAGGTCATGACCACCGACACCGAGGCGGAGGAGGAGGAGGAGGAGGAGGAGGAGGAGGAGGCTGCAGCGATGCCGGAGAGGGTGTTATGGATGTCTCTCTCTCTCTCTCTCTCTCTCTCTCTCTCTCTCTCTCTCTCTCTCTGTCCGTCTATCAATAAGTGTTTTTACTCTTTGATGCAAATCCCTATAATCGTTGCTGGGATGTTTCATTCTGGACTGACATCGCTCCGTATATTTTTTATATGTTTTCTTTCAGGCAATCTGAGGATTTCAATGCTCTTTTCTCTTATTTTTTTATTTGTAATAAATGTGTGCAAACATTGGAGGAAGCGAGCTTCTGTCATCACGTTACACGCAAATGGCTCAGCACCTGTTAGCGGTGCAGCATCAAAGCACGGTGCAGGTTCGCTATGTAGCCAGCTGTCTGCTAGCAAACGAGCTAGCTTGTAGCATTAGCAAGTTTGTTCAGGTTTTATTTTTGTGGTGGAGAATATATCACTGAACAAAACAAATGGGCCTATTTTCTGCTAATAATCAAAAATCCAAGAAGGAGACGCATTGGCTTTTTTGTAAAGCACAATGAAAATACATCATCTTCAATAGAGTCGTGAACCTGGAAGGTCAACAAAAAAACTGCATCAAAAAAGTCCCCTCAAAACATCAAATGACATTTTCCTTTAGCTTTGTGGATCTCCATCAAGATGTGTTTCACCTTCAGCGGTATTGGGAGGTACCTTTTCTAACAAGGCTCCTTCCGCTTAATGCTAAGCTAGGCTAACGGCCCCCCATTTAACTACCCTCTCCTCTATCCTCGTTTGCATCACTGTCCTGTTTCCCTTCTCGTCCCTTTTCCCACTTGAACCCCCTGAGAAGCCGGCAGCCGACTCCCGGCTCCCAGCGGCCTTTGCTAGCTGGGAATCTGCTGCCCTTTTGGTTTGAATAGCATAACCCTGCGTGTCCCATGTTCCACAGACAAACAGGAAGTGAGGACCTCATTGCTGAGGGGGGGGGGGTTGTCGGGAAAGTGTTTATTTTTCACAGCGACTGACTGCTTCGCGCTCTAAAACTAAGATCTCGGCTGGTTCCTTGTGATGGTTTGGTTCTCTTTATTTGCGTGACCAGTTCCTTTGGGATGTGATTCCGAATGTGTGGCATGTTTTTCCCGTGTTGAGGGAATCTCAGTGGAGTTTCTTTATTATCTGCTTGTTTCATGAGAAAATGACTATTTAAATGCTCCCAATGGGACGTTTTCCTCCCGCTGCTCAGAGTGGGAGTGTAATGGGAAACACGTTAAGAACAAGATCATCTTTCGTTTTCTCCAGAATAACACCCTTCCCCACCCGCCCCCCCCCAAAACAAATGTGTGTGAGAAAAGGAGATTTTTCTATCTGAAACAATGTGGCCAATCGGGAGGAACATTTTTCAGCTCACACTTTTGTTTTCGGCCTCACATGAAACAATAAACACGGTTGGCGCTGGCACGGACTTTGTTGTCCTTGTAGAAAACACCACGGCGTAATAGACGTCAGCGAGAAAGCTCTGTCCAAACACCTCCTCGCTACAGCTGTGAACTACTTCTCTTTCCTCATCGATGTGCTCGCCGGTCCACATCTGGACCAGGAGGTGTTGGTTTGTGTTCCAGCTGCCGTTCAGAGGTTTTGACTCCTGGTTCGGCCGGTTAAGGATCGGATCAGTGTGGTTTCTTTGGCATTTAAAGCCTAAGCGCTTTGAGTTCATGAGGGTTTTCGTGACAGTTTTGCATTAACAAAGTTCCCCAATGAGCCAAACATGAACCTAAAAAAAAGTCCAGATGAAATGAAGCAAGCTTTTAACCCTTTTAATTCATATTTTGAGTACCTTTTTAACAAGATATGCAAAGAAATCACCTCATCCTTTGTTCCTGTAAAACCAAATATAAAGCCTGCCATCCAATTCAAACCAATATTATATCTGTATGCCGGCCCCATTTTTTTAGCGACACTAAAAAAAAGCGTTTTCACGCTTATAGCGTTTTAGTACTGGAGTTAAAGACACTGTAACTTTGCATTCGTGATGGTACAAAATGTTGTCAGGTGATACTTTCCGTAGTGAAGAGCATCCAAAAATGAATGAATTGACGTCCGGCTCTGCAAGTTTCCGCCAAAATCTGTTAGCGTTCCTCTCGTTTTTGTTAAAATAGTACAGTATCAAAAACATTGTTTACATTTCTATAGTCACTTTGAAATGGGACAGAACATTAAAAATCTCCTGTAACACCACTGCATTCTCTCTACTGTCCAGCAGGGGGCGACTCCTCTGCTCCCATAGACGTCTATGAAAAAATGACTCTACTTCGCTGTGGATTTATTCCCTCAGTAAACATTGTAAACATGAGTTTATGGTCTCAGTCTCTAGTTTAAGTCTTCTTCAACGCAGCACGATGTTCATTTCTTCTTTGACACTTTGTGAACAATCATCTATTAAAAATTCGCCTCCTGTTTAATCTCCTCTTCATAAATTCGCTGACGGAGCGAACTCATGTGACTCACTACCGAACCATCGTCTCTAAAACGTTCAAATAACCGTGTACGGACGGAACCGACGCAGGGCGCGGTTAGCGGCCGCGGCGTGCAGAGCCTCCGGCGCCCTTTCCTCCCGCCCTCGCCGGCCTTCACGGCGGGTGTGACAGTGTCGGACAAAGTGTACGAAAAAAAAACAGGCCGACGGGTAAAAAAAACGCGCGGGGCGGGATGGATCGCCGCGGCTCAACGGTTGTGTTGTCGGTTTGGAGTCTTCCAATGAAATCCAATGAAATCCTCCAGATAAGCTCAACCTCATTTCGTACCCGTCGCTGGGTTTTGCCGCCACGCGCACGTTTTCACCGTCCGATGTATTTGTGAGAGGCAAACTATTTATTGGACAAAGTATTCACGAAACGTCACAACTGCCCCCCCCCCTCTCCCCTGTCCCCCCCCCTGCCCGCTCAGTGTGTGGGTGGAACGGCTTCAAAGTTTCCCTAGGACCTCCAAATGGATGTTTGGCTGCACCACAGAGGACACGCAGAACACAAGCTAAGTGCTCGAGCAGCGGGTGACGCTAACGCGGTGGGACGGGCCCAGCGTGGCGTGAAGCAGAAGAGTGCTGCGCGAGGTGACTTGTGGGACAATGGGGCCGCTTATCGCAAATAAAACATGAGGGTTTATCCAGAGCCTCCGAGCCGCAGTAATTCAGTGGAACGTATGGCTCTTTGTTAATGCTTTAGACACGTTTGATTCCTCTTAAGTAGCTTTAACGTTGTTAAAAAACACTCCACGGCCCGACAGTATTGTGTGTGTGTGTGTGTGTGTGTTTATATTCTGATTGATTTTCACGCCGGGTTTGATAATCAACCACAAGACCACTTAATTTCATAGTCTTTAAAATAATTGCATCCTTAGAAACTGCACTCAAATTGAGAATAAAGGGATTTTCAACAGCAGGGGCACCATTAAAAGTAAAGATATTTAACACCAGAACATCTAATTTACACATTCTGTTATTTAGAAAACATTTAAAGTTAAACATGAAATAATTGAAAGAGGCTTCAAATGAATTGATCACAGGATGGCAAACTGCCTTTGGTAATAATTAGGAATTTTAAAGAAACAATGTTGCATTATATCCGGTGAAATTTAAAGTGTCGTGAGACGACGTCCAGGGAAGGAAACCAGTAAAAAACATTCAGCTTACGTTTCTTTGTTCCTCTATAATAATTCGAATGAAGCAAAAGCATCTGATCAAGAGACGTGACAAGTGATTAATAGTCTCAATCTTAGGAAATTACACGGGCAATTGTCTATTGGGTTTTTTGTGTGTCGCTCAGTGTAAAAAATAATTTAGGATCCTTTTTCTTGACGGATAGTAGAATTGAATATTGGAAAAAAAAAATAGTTTTTTTTTTACTCAATTGTTGATTTGTTGAATGGAAACATTCCGGTTTCTTTGCATCTATGACGTCATTTGAAATGGAGCGTTCAGGAAACGATGACGTCATCCCCCCCTCTCCCCCATGCGTGCTGGCGTCCCACAGTCTTCCTCGTGTGGGTCCCTGAGGTGAAACGAGACGTTTCCTCGCGCTGTCACTCGCCGATAAATAAATAACGAGCTGTCGCTTTGCTTTAGTTCGCCGCTCAGCGCGCTCTAATTCTTCCTCTGTGGTGTCTGCGGTGTCATTGACAAAGTCTCTCAGGGCCTCCGAGTGTTTTGGGGCCTTTTTGCTTGACCTTTGACCCCCGGACGGAAAACCATTCTGCAAAACGAAGGATTTGATTAATTGTTTAAAAAATAAAAAAATGATTCTCATCCAATTTCATGTGGGACGAGTCGACAAATAAAATACTTTCTTTCAATTGATGAGAAGCAGCATAAAAAACCCACCATCTCTTGATTATTTTAGCATTTCCTGTCATTATGTAAAAATGAATGAATTTAGCTCCAAAATACGTCGAGCGGAGACGCATCAGTGAGACATTAAAGCTGCCGAGCCTCAGCGGCTCACTTCTGTGCTGCTCCCTATTTCTGATACGTAATAGTTTATACGGTTGCATTGAAGAGGGAAAGGTGAAAGAATCCGCTTCATCGTCATCTTGATGCAGTAAATACGGCTGCCGATGTGTCCGTCTCTGAACGCATCGATGCTCCGTCTGCAGCTCCGTCCGTGTTTCAGCGTCTCGTGCTGCTGCTGAACCTGTGCGTTCTGTTCACGTCACACGGGCCTCGACGTCAGAGACCCGAGCAACAATTCAACAAATGCGTGTGAGGAGAAAGCCTCCATCGTCGCCACCGTTATCGTCATCGCCGCCCTCCCTCACTCCGGCCTTCATCACGCTTCATCTGTTATTCTGCTGTGGATTTCGTCTCAATAAACCATTTGGATTCACGTCCGGTTCTAAAGTTTAGGAAGCTTTGCTATTTTCAGATGATTTAACGTAAGAAATGCAACTGATTCTTTGGGATTTGTGGTCAATCTATCGATTACTTTTCATTTCATGGATGAACTGGTCGGTTTTCTCGGTAACAACGTCTCATTTCTTTCTTAAAGATCTTGAAGATATTCTGTTTACGTAAAACAGAGACAGTCACGGTTTACACGCATGATCAATGCTTCGTGTTATAGTCTGTCGCAGCTCGTTGTCTCAGCCTGAAACGTTGTTTGTATCTCCTTCTCCCTCTATAAGTATATTTATATAATCACCACACGGCTCAGTCAGTTTTTACAGAAGTCCGAAAACACAGCCGGGTTTGTCTATTTTTAGATCAGACCTCTGAAGAAGTACACTGACAACCCCCCCCCCCCCATCCCACCGGTCTGATTGTGTTCCTACACAAAGTCAGGAAGCTGAGAGGCCTTTGAGAGCTGCCTGTTGAGAGGAAACGCAAAGCATGCTGGGATCCCGTCCAGGGCCGAGCCTCTTGGCCTAAAACACGCAGTGATTACGCCTCTTCTTGTAATTATTGTCATTGTTGCTCATCTGAGTTTTATCATTAATTGCCACAACAATTGTTCTGGATGGATCTTTGTAAACCCATCACATGCACGTGTGTGTGTGTGTGTGTGCGTGCGTCGCACAACATGGAAGGCGAAACTCTTTAAAGACACATTTAAATATAGTCTAGTACACAATTTATATTTCCCAGAAAAACCATATTTGTTTAACTGATAAAGGCATATAAGGATATATAAATACATGTACATATAAATAATATATGTATAAATACATATCAAACGGAAATAAGAAAAAAGTAAAATCATAATTATTTTATTCATGTTGGTTTAAATGCTTGTAATAAAAAGTCATTTTACATTTGTGAATGGTTTGTTTCAGACGTGTTTCAGACCTCACGGTCTGAACTATTTTTAACGGCAATTTTTTCAATTATTTCAATCAATTATTTTCTCAATTGATCAATTTCAGTTTACTGTCACCGATTTCTAGAGAAGGAAAAATTAAAGCTGCAATATGAGAATTTGAATTTGTCCTAATAATTTTCCTACTAATTAAAAAAATAGTAATAATAATAATAGTTAAAGGGTTAACTCAATCACATTTTTTAAATATAAAAAAATGAATCAAACGGTTTGTGAATATCCCATATGTACACATCAATTATTATTATATTAGTATTTATTTTAACTTTTTTTGGAGAAATAAAAGAGGTGTACCACGTACATGTACTCAATATATTAAGATTTGGGGGCTGCGGGGGGCTGCGGGGCTCCCATTGGCTCTGCGGCCCCCGTACAGACCGTGATGCGGCAACAGCTGAGGCGGATCTGCAGCGTGATTACGGCTCACAGCGGACTGCGACGTAATTGATGACCTGATTGAAAAGCAGGAGGGGGGAGGGAGAGAGAGAGAGAGAGGGAGACTGACTCTACCAATGAGAAAAGTTTACTTGTTCCTCCTCCGCGCAGCTGAGGCGCATCGATGTGAGCGCAGAGGCTTTCTGTTGTTTTACGCGCACGTCTTTCCTCCCCACACGTCTCTCACTCTCACACGCACACGGAGCACAAATCCACCCTCTCACCTTTATAGTTTTAGCGAGCTGTCCCTGTGTATCCCCCCCTCTTTCTTTCGTTTCCCCCCTTTTCTTCTTCCACACTGCCGTCTTTCCTCTCCTTTTTGTTTCATTTTTCATGAATGATTCTCTCTCGCAATACTTGCAAGACACCGTCGGACCCCTCTGCGCCCTCGGCCGCGCGCCCTCGCCTCCTCGGCAGCTCCAGACGCCCGCAGGACCCCCCCGGCAGCCTGAGGCGCACTTTGGGGAGGCACCAGTCGACGCGGAGAAGCTTGATCCTGTGCGCAGCAGCAGCAGCAGCAGCCGCGGCCGCCGACATGAGCCTGAAAGCCGACGCGGAGCCGAGCAGCAACGTCTCCATCGAGGAGGAGGTCAGTGGCGGGGGAGGAGGAGGGCGGGTTCCGATGGTTCGAAGTGGCTGTCCGCTCCTCTGGAGGAGCGGAGAAGGAATCTCCTCCCAAGCTTTTTGATTTCAACATTTATTTCTAAACGTTTTTTTCTTTTTCTTTACAAATTGGAAGTTGTTTATTTTGCGGTGAGCGGTGACGTTGGTAACGCTCTAATGCGGTTTAATTGAGGAGACTAAAAGGCGCTTCATTTGGTACAAATGCAGATAGAAATGGAGCCTGAGCCTTCCAATCACTGTCTGATTCAGAAACTGTTCCGATGGCCTACTTTAAATTAAAAGCGAATTCTTTTCCTTTTACAAATGGCCTCAGACTTTATTGTCGTCATTCAGGTGCCAAACCAAATAAGGTTTTTTTTCATTGACAAGTCTTTTTTTATTTTTATTTAAACGTTTTATAAATACAACATATATTTTATATATATATATGTATTATTTTTACAATTTGAATGCGATGGCTTTAAACTTTTCATATTTAAATCTTAAATTTAAACCAAGCAATTAGTTTTCATTTAGACCTGAAATTAAAGATGATAAATTAAAAATCTGTTTAAATCTTTTTTTAAAGCTGCCACTTGTGCGTGTGCGCGTGTTTGTGTGCGTGTGTGTGGGCGGCTACATTTCCTTGAATGACTCCTTCAGGCGACTGAGGGGAGCGCTGGGCCCTTTTGTTGCTCCTCCTTTGTTCCCATTATCGTTCAACAAAGACACGTGTGGCCTCTTGACTTTGCTTCCTGCTCCTCCGTGTGTATTCGTCTCCTCGTAGTCCCGAGCAGAGTTGAAACCGGAAGTTTCCGCGTGTTGTTGGTGGTTCGTTCCGCTGACGATTCGCCTAAATGAAGCCGCTGCGTTTCAGATTGTTCGCGTTCACGACACCAATGAAAAGCCCCTCGGTTACGTCGGCGTGTGTGCCGACCTTGTTCAAGGCCGAGAAGCGCTGCTGTGCGGCACCTGAGAAAATGCCGGCGGGGGGGGTCAAGGGCCGCAGGTCTGAGGAAGGAAATGGCGTCCCGCTGTTGTGCCGTTTGTCTGGCAGCCCCATTGTGAGCTTCCCCCAACTGGGAACTAATGGGCCTCGGCACTGAGGCGCTTGTTTCCGCGGCCGCGGCGGACTGCGTGCGGCCTCGGCTGCTCGGCGGGGAAAGTCCAGGGGGCCCCGGAGCGGCGCCCAGGGGGCCCTGGACGGCGCCCAGGGGGCCCCGGAGCGGCGCCCAGGGGCCCTGGACGGGGCTGGTGGACGTTCAGTTTTTTCCTAATTCTCCGGCAAACGTTAAATACGAGGGTCGTGTAATGTTTGGGCTGGACGCGGTTCTCAACAGGAGGGTCGGGGGCCAGCCGAGGAGTCGCTTGGAGTAACTGTGAGGGGGTCGAGGTGGTTGAAGGTAAAAACCTCAGAGGAAATAACAACTTGACTAACGTAAACTTCAGCGAACTGATTGAAGGAAACGGAAGTTGTGATTTCACTTCAAAGGGCTGAGAGCTTGAAGGTTGGAAGTTAAAGGCTTGAAGGGATCCTTTCATTCCCTTCAGATTTTCACATCGTCATTTTTTTTTTTTTTTTAAGGAACAATGTTGCCCAGGACCATTTGTTCAGCTCAGTAGTTCGACAGAATAAAGATCCCACATAAAACAAGAACAATATTAAATGCGTATTTTTTGTTTGCAGGTACGAACGCTGTTCGTCAGCGGCCTCCCGGTCGACATCAAACCCCGGGAGCTTTATCTTCTCTTCAGACCCTTTAAGGTACGTTGCTTTTGGGTGATTTGATGAAAATGAAATATGGAATGAATATGGAAGAGGAATTGTTAAAAGTACCGTCTGCGCTCTGAGGAAGAGCCGTAAAAGTACCGAGGAAGCTGCTCTAATCCAGTCTGCAGGTTTTCCTTTTCAAACCACTTTTCCAGAATTCACAGGTTCATTAGAGCCCCCCCCTCACTAATGGATGTGCATGTATCTGCATATATGGAAATGAGGCCACATCATTGTTCGTTGTTTTGTTTTTCGTATTCCGGTTCCATAAACTCCCTCCCACCCGTGTCCTAACTGGTCCAATTGGAAGTGGTGTCCCTCGCACATGGATGACCCGGTGGAATGTGTAAATGAGTAGCCCTCGCCGCCGGCCCCTCTCCGTGACCCGGCGCACCGGCATGAGTGTGGTTTTATTATATAAAAAGAGGAAACCTCTTTGTTAACTGAACACGAATCGCGGCTCGTTTTCATTTCTGATGCTCAATCCGGTTCGTGGTGTTGGAGGATTTATGACGGTGGAAAGTAGTTCAGTTTTCCAGGGTCTGTAAATGGGGATCTGCTGAGAACTGCTTCATTGCTCAGGAGTTTGTTGTCGCTGCAACCGGCCTGCGTGCATCTGATAACGTGCTCGGAGACGAACGCGGGTCATCGAGGATGTTTATTCGTACTCTAATCGCTTCATGTTTGTTTAGTGACTTCCTGTCGTTTAACGGCCTAATCATGTTTACTGGTAATTAAAAAGCAAATAAACGGCTCGGAATAGATCTTCGGGGTAGAAACATTAGGTGTTTCCATATTTCATTGCTTTGCGGCGATGGACATGAGGGACACGGCGGCCGCAGCGATAAAACAATGGTAAAGTTAATTTTGTATACTCGAGGAAAAAGACACAGCATCGCGATGTAATTCACAGAAGTAAACCGCTCCAGAACCCTTTTAATGCCAATTTCACGTTTATCTATTAAAGACGTGTAGCTTTAATAAATCACAACTTTGTTTTACTCATCAAATTATAAACGCACGTCAAATACTTTTAAAACATTTTAGATTTGTCTGCGATTATGGGAACATTTGGGTTTCCTCTCAACATAAAAACCTTCCTCCTCCTGTGAGTTAAATTCTCGACCATGTGGGTTGAATGAAGAACATTGGTGCAAAGTGTTTAACTGTCTCCGTACGTTGAAGGCGTCCTGCGGGGGGGGGCAGCAGGTTCCTCTCGTTCATGCCTGACTTCCTGCATGTGACTCTGGGATAATTGGCCGTCTTTCTTCCCCGCAGGGTTACGAAGGGTCACTGATCAAGTTAACGTCAAAGCAGGTGAGTCGGCCGCTCCTCGAAAGCTCCTCAGCTTTAACTTTGCTAGATTTCGTTTATCGGTGTGACGTTTCCGAAGTGCAGGTCGTCGTGTGTTCAGATGATTATTGGTTTTGGTTGATTTGTTGTTTCTCTTCCAGCCTGTCGGGTTTGTGACCTTTGACAGTCGCACTGGAGCTGAAGCTGCCAAAAACTCCCTAAATGTAAGAAATGTCTTGATTTGTCTTTTTATATCTGAGTGTTTTTGAAATGTGCTTTTTGCCAAACGGGACAGTGAATCTCCAAAATCACACATTGGTGTTCTCCCTCGTACCTTTTTAGTGCTGTAAGTGGGTTGTTGAGGTGTCAGTCTTCCCTCCACTATGAAGGGACTCTATTACGCTCTGCCTTTGGTGCTCAAAGCGTCAACGAGGAAAACCCGTTTCCAGCATCGACCCGGCGGCTGCAGATGAAGCACGAACCTCTTTGAGAAGTTCAGATTTAGAACTCTGAAGGAAACCAAACTGCTCCAGCAGCGCGAAGGAACCCTTTTCTGTCCCTCCAGGAAGCGTGCGCCCGGCCTGCTGGCTCTTCTCAGCGCGTCGGTGCTGATACGTGAAAATGTGTGTTTTGTGTTTGGCGCTTTGAGCCCCAAAAGGAGAGCCTGACGTGGATTTTAACAGAGGACCTGACATTGGCACTGCAGGTCAAAGGTCAAAACATGCATTGTCTTTTCCATAGTCTCGACGTCCACCCTTTGTCTTTAGCTCAGCGGCAGAGCCTTTTGGGGAAAGCCTCATGTTAGTTTATTTTGACCTCGATGCTCCTCCTTCAGTTCCATTTACAGCTTTTCCTCATGTCTTCGTTTCACCGCTTCAGTCGCAGCACTTTGCCCAAGTGAGCCACATGTGTAGTGTAACCGCTCATGTGATCACCCAGTAGCAGTAGCAAAGCCTTCCTGATGAGCATCACCTCTTTTTAAACACACACACACACACACAGACACGCACACACCAAAGAACTACTCACCTGCATGTGGGCACGACGCTTGGGGCACCAGAACACCGGCAGGGTTCGGCCGGCTGGAAGGAGTTGAAGCCTCCCCGCTGTGTGAGACCGCCGAGCTACAGCACCCTTCCTAAACTCAGCCCACCTCTCCCTCCTCCTCCTCCTCCTCCGTCTCTCCCCCCAGGGAATCCGTTTTGACCCTGAAAGCCCCCAGACCCTGCGCTTAGAGTTTGCTAAAGCCAACACGAAGATGGCCAAGAGTAAGCTGATGGCCACACCGAACCCCACAAATATCCACCCTGCTCTAGGAGCTCACTTCATTGCACGGGACCCATGTAAGTTGTACGGCTGCACCACTCGTAGGCTCTTTCTCGACCACTTCTCACCGTGGGGGAGGGGGGGAAGGGGGGGGGGGGGGCGGACATTTGAGCAACGTTGTCCAGCCGGCGCAAAGACTAACTCACCTCCACGTGCATGCGTCCTCCCGGCTTGTAGTCGCTTTGCTTCTGATTCGCCACTCGCTCACCGGGGGTCCGGGATGGGCCGGGGGGGGGTCGGGGGGGGTCGGGAGGGGATGGGAGGGGGGGGGGAAGGAAGTGTGTGTGTGTGTCGTGCTCTCTGCTTCTAGGCCGTAGAACCGGGAGGAAATGTGTTTTTCATCAGTCGCTCTCGGCGCTTCATTTGCTGCTCGTGTTTTACGGTTACAGTGACTCGCTTCAGTGTCGCGCTGCAGTTGGAACCGTTTCTCCCGGCAGGTTCTTCTCGCTTTGAGTTTATTTTGCCGGAAAAGCGTCAGTGAGCCTCGTTCATTGTTGAGATGAAGTTTATTAAATTGATCTCCTCAGCTCGTAGTCTCTACTTTGTATTCCTGTAAAGAAGTTGCCTGCTGAATCTTATCGACTGAAACATTGTGAAACATTTCACTTCAATCAGTTAAAATCTTACATGCGAGTTTCCAGTGATTTATTCAGGGATCTTGCTGAGGTTTTGTTTTGCATGTCCAAACGTAAATGTATATTGATTTGACCAAAGACCATCGAACATGGCGGATTCCTGTCGGGCTGTTTTTTTTTTTTTTTTTTTACGGCCGATCCAGAAGTGCATTTGACAACCGGCTCGTGAAATCTAATCTGACTTTATTAAAGTTGAAGTTCTTGCTACACCACGACTCGTCAGTTATGAACTTGAAGGCCACGTCGCCGGCACGCTTCAGCAACGCGTCGTCTTACTGTCGAGGGGCTTCGCACTGATCTGACTCGACCGCGCGGCGCCTTGAACTCGAGGTCGGGTCACTCAGCGCTGTCGTTTTCCGCCCATCCTTCATCCCTCCCCCCCCCCCCCCCCCCCAGATGACCTGACGGGGGCGGCGCTCATCCCAGCGTCGCCGGACGCCTGGACGCCGTACCCCCTGTACACCACGGAGCTGACCCCGGGCCTCCCCCACGCCGCCTTCACCTACCCGGCGGCCGCCGCTGCCGCCGCCGCCCTCCACGCCCAGGTGAGGGAGCAACCGGTGTGTTTCTCTTTCCTTTCTACGTCCTCCTAACTGTCCTCTGTCGCCACTTCACGGAAGGCCGAACCCAAACGGCTGCGTCCGGTTACGAAATGACTTCAAAAAGTCCCATCGGATCATTCCAGCTTTACAAAACTGAAAATACGCAAGATGTTCTCAACGGGGACCCGAAAAACGAATCGGCTAGGATGACAAATTTGTGCGCAAAACGTGGCTAAGCTAGCAGCCGGTTAGCATTTTGGCGTTTGGTGCTTCACGATAATAAATAATTCGAGGGCACATTTAAAATAAGTCTTCTGCCATTGGCAACTATAAAAATGATTTATTTAGGGATGGTAACCTGAGGACCAATGGGCTGTCACTAGTCTGTTGGGGGCGGGGCTTAAGCGTTGTAGGAATGTTAAGGATGCAGCGGGAAGCCGTCTCTGGTGTAAGTGAGTTGCATCGCATAAAAGGAATGTGTTTGTCACCTTGCCTCCGTCTTTGGCTCCTCTCCTTCCTCTTTGGGCGAAGATGTGTGACTGTTTCCTTTTTAATAGAGCTCACTATTCCATCTGTGCGGAGTGAAACGTGCTCCCGCTAATAACAGAGAAATGCACATAATCATCCTTAATCTCGTTTAATCCCACCAACAGTTTGCTATGTTTTGTTTGCAGCTGCTCTGCAAATATTTGGTGGCATTTATTCTCTGGCTGTTTACGTTTCACGCTCGTAGCCTCTGGCGTCGCCGCCCAGCCAACAATAGCCATGGAAAACACTTCCTGTGTTTGGTTCATTTAAAGTTCATTGTGATGTCACTTCCTGCTGCGGAACGAGCGCTCCTCCTAGGTGAATAGCTCTCGTTCGGCCTTTTTCTCCCAGAGGTGCCAACTCGCTGTCAGTGTGGGAGGGTCGTGGGAGGGGGGGGGGGGGGGGCGTGAGAGATGTCTGAAGTTTCCCTCCCCACTGAAGTATCGGATGTCTGATAACGTTTGCAGAGAAGCGTGTGTTTGTGGAGATGTTTAACTGGGGAGGGAGTGTAGTTATGTGCCCCCCCCCCCCCCCCCCCCAGTTTCATTCCTTGGCTCTACATGGTTGTGATTTGCTCTTCAGATGCGCTGGTACCCGACGCCCTCTGACACCTCCCAGCCTGGATGGAAGTCCCGGCAGTTTTGTTAGATGGTTTCAGTAAGTAAACTTCACTGTTCCTGAAGATGAGCTAAAGTAATGAACAGTGTGAGATCTTTTCATGGGGGAGGACTCACGTTTGCTTTCCTCCTGCAGGCCTCTGGAAGCCGCAGCTCGTTGTCCAGCTGAAGTGACGTTTACAAGCTCTTCATTCATTAATTTAATCGGGTTTATTTAATGGACAAACGTGCATTACTATAAACGGACAGTATTTATATCTCCTCCCGATTGTCTAAGGGGGGAATCTGAGTTGAAACAATCTTGCTGTTGACAATCAAAGCGTATCCATGGCAACTACTGCGGTACCATCACCTCAAATTAAAAGAATCAAAGCTCATTAAAGGAGCCTTGTGTGGGGGGGGGGGGGGGGGGCGTTGAAGTCACCTTACCGCTCGTCCTCGGACGCCCCCCCCACCTCCCACCGGGAGGCTTAGAAGCGTTAAGAGTCATTGCATGTTAGTCTTTATGGCATGAATTTAGAACGCAGACCTCTGTATCCTAATTTTTACTTTTTTTGCGTTTCCTCTTTATGATTTCCTGTTTTCGGGCCTCGACGGCGAAGCTGTTTGTTTTCCTGTAGAACCTCGTCTTACCTCGTATCTCGCATGGACCTCGTGAATGCGTCCCCCCCCCCCCCCTCCTAGAAGACGTCCCGGTCGATCAGTGTGCGTCCTTGTTTCAGCAAAGCCAAGTACAAGTGCGCCTGTACTTTTTTTGCGTAATGTATATTTATGCATTTTTTTTTGTGCAACTAAGATGATGAGCCTGTATAAGTTGGATGTTTAGTCGTGTTTTTCGGTGTTACTTTTTGATCCTATAATCCTGTTGACGTAGTTTTAAAGTGCAATTTGTTTAAAGGGGAAATGGGTCTCGGTCCTTAAAGAGTCGACGTGTTGCTGAACGATGCTCGTGCCATTCTGCTAAAATGAGATTGCTGTAAAACGGATCTGTCAGAATGTGAAACTGGACTGCAAATGTTAAAGGTTGTTTATTTTCTGGGAGGGGGGGGAAGCAGCATCGGAGCGATGGAGGAATTTAGTTTGTGGTTTAGGAACATGTTTGTCTTTGTATCTGCTGTGCATAAGATGTAAAAAAACAAAAAACGTATTCCCATCTTATGAATAATAAAAAAGTGACTGCATCACGTCGTCTGTCTCCATCCTGCAAAGAATCAAACTCGCCGTCAGATGTCGGCCTCAATAATTCATGCTGACTTTATTCCTTTCTGCGCTGGTGCATTAGTGCCCCCCTCCCCTCCTCAGGACTCCCAGTGCCACCAGCTGCCCCCCTGCAGTGGGGCGGCTGGTTAACCGAATAATGATGAATCGTATCCGGCCTGACTGGTCCGCTGCATTAATGAAGAAACGGCCTTGACGTTAAAAATAAAACGCAACGTTAAATCTTTATTGTTTTTAAAGTAAAATAACTGCTGCAGTAACTACTTACCCAAACAAATTATCTTTCCTCGTGTGATTTACATTTTAAATTGCTCCTCTGACCAAACAAGATATTAAACTTTCTGTTTTCACCATATTTGTACATTTTCTTTAGCAAATTGCGACTATCCACTGGATGAATAAATAGGACTTGTAGCTCCTCAAAGGATGCACAGCTGAGATCGGATGCAGAAGGATTTCAACCCCAAACAGCCGCATATGATTCTGTTTGTCCTCTATGGAGATCGGCTCAGTCCGCTCCAGCGAATATTTGGATTGACATGAAATCAATAGTGTGAAGATGCAACGTTTTCTCTTTGGTTTTCTTCTGCAGACACGAGCGGTTTGTCCAATGCAAACCCGAATGTGCTTTTGGAATTCTTTGCAGTAATATTGGGAATTGTTAGCTGACGAGAGGCACAATAACATATTTGCATATTTCATCTAAAGTCCTTTTTCCATCGTTAAATAATCCATTTAGGGAGCAACATAAGCGTTGCTTATTCATAGATTGTCTTTAGATGGTTCTGGTCTGATTTGCACGTAAAGTCAACATTTAGCTTTTTCTGCATTCATAAATAAGGATGTGATCGTGTTTCGATGTAGAGATGATAAAGTAAACCGGCATTTTCTTTTGAATTTCTCATATTTCAGAAGATGAAATGTTGAAAAAGAGGCATGTTTATATTATGTATCATTGTGCATTATACAATTTAGAAATATGTATATGTACCCCATGTTAGTGTAGCCATACAATTTTATTTGTTATTTTTAGTATTTTCTAATGGTTAACCACTGGTTCACCATTAGTCCAAACAAGGTGGGAGAAATATAACATTCTGATTATGTGTATTTATACTTTACTGCAGGACTTTGTTGCCCTCTGCTGGACAAGAACCCACATGACAGAACCTCTGCTGGAGGCAGTTTTCAGAACGTGTACTTCAGATACAAGCAGGACTATACAACTTCAGCCACATCGTTTAGGTACCGAGACTCTGAAGCGACACATCGATTTATATTCTCCAATAAATAACACAAAACCAAAATAGTTGGAAATACATTTTAATTAGTATTATACTTTATTATTAGTAATGTTTTTTAGTTTAAGCAGCAGTGGTGGTTGAAGGTTTTTCCAAAGTGTCAAATAGAAAGACTTGTGACTCTTATGGTGGAAGATGTACTCTGGGGTTTTACTCAAGTAAAAGTACTAATACCACAGTGTATAAATATTTGTAACTGACGTCCTGCGTTCAGAACTTCAGGAAAAATAAGATGGTATCAGTATTCAAATAAAACCATCTTACAGCTGGTAGAATTCCTTTGTATTCTGCCAGAGGTGTTGATCAATAAATACAATAAGATCTACTACTTGATTATTTCCCGTATTAAGTATCCGTCAAATAAGTGTTATTGAGTTCAAAGAACAGAATGGAAGTGAAATGAAGTTCGTCTGAAGATCCGTCTGCAGGAAAACGTAATTATTCTCATTCAAACACACAGGGAGGAACAGAGAGGAGCCACAGAACACATGCACACGTATGTACGTCCACACGTGTCTATTAACCTGCTGCTACGAGGACAACTGGCCTGTTACTTCATCAGAAATCAGGATCTCCTGAGTAAGAAGAAGGAATCATGTTAAAGTCCGTATGGATTTGTGACGAACAGCACTTTCAAATAGTTTAGACCTTTTATTGTTTACAAAGAACACAGTTGAAATATGTACTCTCGGGAAGTACACAACATCGTCCTTGATGTACTTTGATTTTCATTCTTTTGGTGCCTCTGTTCATGTGTTTATTTGAATTTGTAATGTATTCAGTTTATTGTTTATTGTCATACAACAAGATATTTGTGACATCATTGATGGTGCAAGAGGAGCCATGTGAATAAGGGTTAGGTTCACGTGAGCTGGAGGGAAATTAATGAATAACTATGACAACAGAAGGTTCCAGACCTCAACCCTCTGAAGACAGTGGAGATGGTTGTGGGTTTCAGGAAGAACGCAGTCCCACCTTCCCCCATCACCCTGTGTGACTCCTTCCGTTTGCTGCGCTCCAACACCACCCGGGACCTCGCGTGGGAGCTGAACATCAGCTCCGTCACCAAAAGCCTCAGCAGAGGATGAAGACACTCCACCTGCCTAAGGCCATGACGGTGCACTTCCACATGGCCATCATGGAGTCCCTCCTCTGCTCCTCCATCACCGTCACCCGCCACACAAACACCTTCTTCAGCAAGAGTCACTCCCTTCACACTCCACACGCACATGCACACACACACACACACACACGTCACTTTCACATACACTCACAACACAGTTGTGTAGAGTACAGTTGTCTGTTCGCTGGTGCACTTTATTTTTAATTTAAATTCCTTCTTATCCTTTATTTTTTAATTGTTTATTCTATATCCCCATAGCCTTGTATTTGATTGTATACCTTGTCAAATTGCAAATTTGTAAATTCAACATGCCATTTTTGTTGCCTTGTCTGTCTTGTTGTGTATTGTCTTTCTGTCTGCCGACATATCTGGGTAATAAATGTTTTCTGATTGTTATGTTACTGACAGGATATAAATATATATATATATATATATTATATATATATCTATCTATATATATATAGATAGATATATATATATATATATATATATATAGATAGATATATATCTATATATATATATATCTATATATATCTATAGATATATATAGATATATATATATATCTATATATATCTATAGATATATATAGATATATATATCTATATATATATATATAGATTGGAAATATTCGTATTGTTGCATTAGTATATTTTCCCTCATCATGAAAAACCTTTTGCTGATACATGAATCAAAGTAAAAATGTCTAAAACATGAAAAAAAGCTTCAAACTAAAAGTATTAAAATTATTTCAAAAACACTGAAGCTCAAACACTAAACAACGACCGCTCTGAGAAGTTAAATAAAGCTTTTAACATTATTTTGAACAACACGATCACGTGGCGTATCTGCTGCGCGGCGGTACCGTTTGATGTGCGTCACGTGACCCCCCCTGCGGGCTCGTGTCATTCGCCGAGCGCACGTTTTCCGACTTGAGCCTAATTGTCCGCCCGGCAGCGCCTCTTAAATATGTCCTCTCCTCGGTGCAGGCGCGTATTACCGGGACATTTCTCATAAGCAGTCAGTCCGCATCATGGCGTTTTCTCTGGTGAGTCAAACCCCCCCGACCCCCCCACAAAAAATTTACACCGAGTCGCCTCGTGCACTTTTGACCTTTTGTGTGCGTGAAGCCGCCGTCGGTAAGGCTCCATGTTTGCGTTCCCACCCTCAAGAACCCCCCCGCCCCCCAACGTGTGCGTGTGCGTGCGTGTGTGTGTGTGTGTGTGTGTGTGTGTGTGTGTGTGTGTGTGTGTGTGTGTGTCCGTTAGCTCCCGCTCAGTTTTGTCTCCCCCCCCTTCCCTCCTGCAGAGAAACGAAGCCCGCAGGCCGGACAGCCCGGACCCCGAGGCCCCCGCCCTGTCCACCTGCAGCAACGCGGACATCTTCCGCAGGATGAACACCATGCTGGGCAACGCTCTGGATTTCAGCGGTGTGTGCACCACCCCCAACAACAACAACAACAACAACAACCCCCACCGCCACCACAAGGGGAAGCCAGACCTGCTGTGTGGTAAAGCCTGCTTCGTGTTCTCCACCCTGCAGCAGGGTGATGGTGGCGTTGCCCCCCCCCCCCTGCCCATCGAACCCCTCTAGTCAATGATATCAATCCCCAAACAGCCCAAAACCAAGAGCAGTTTGAAGGTGGAATAAATGTTCCACTTTCAGGGTGTAATGTGGTTTCTTGTGGAGTAATCGGGTGGCGCTGACCCTCTAAATCATCTAAACATTTTCAGTTCATGAACAATGGATGTCAATTTCTCAGCAGCTGGATGCGACTGCTTCAGCTAATTTAATGTGCTGCAAGAATAAAACAAACTAGCTACTTTTAAAACGCTTTAAACAAAAGTTGTATTTGGAGATTTTTATATTCCTGCGAAGCGCCCCTGCAGAGGTCGCGACCCCAGTGGTGCTCGTGGTGTTTCACTCCACTGATTGTTCTCTGGCCGACGCGTTGAACCCGGCTCACCTGCTGATTCACGCTGCAGCGCTCCAAGTGGATTTAAGCTCCGCCCCTCAAGTCCTCTCAGTAATGCGCGTGAATAATTATTTTTCCGCGGCCGTGCTGAATCAGGGCTGCAGTTGGAGGCGTTCCAGGCTGTGGTGGAGGAGCTCCGTCCTCTACATCTGATCGGTCAGCTGCTTCTGCTACAGCAGTGAGGCCCCCCCCTCACCGCCCCCCTTCAATCCTCCACCCGGCCATTTGTTCACCGTGTGCAAAAGAAAAGATCAATGAGGCTTTTTGCCATTTCAGAAAGTTTCTTTTCATAAAGTCTGCTGAGTCATTTGCTCCTTGCTGCCTCCCACCATGCCGCTCTGGATCCCGCCCCCCCCCCCCCCCCCCCCCTCACTCCCCACATCTCTCCCTCCCTCCCTCGTTGTCGGCTTGCTGAGGAAACAGCGCGCATCAGAGTATCAGCAGCTGTGGCTTCCGTCTTGCCACCGACGGCGCAGGGACGACTTCTATCAACAAGCAAATCGTTCCGACTGGAATTTTTCATTACACAGTTGTTTGGCAGGGAGGCGGCGTCGGGGGGGGGGGGCAGACGGGGGGCGGTTGCATCAGCGGCCATGTCACATGCTGCTAGGTGGGTCAGTGATGCAGACGGAGATGCATGGCGGGCACAGAGGCAGCAGGTTAGCGGGCTGGGGGGAGGGAGGGTGGTGTCGGGGACGTTTGTTTTCCGTCAGCGTGTCCCTCGCTGACCTCTCCTCCTCTTTCTTCGTATCGCAGACTGAAGCGACACTGCTAACTCTCCCCTCTCTCCCTCCCTCCCTCCCTCTCTCTCTCCTGAACCGCGTCTCGCCCTGAAGAGTCGGAGCTGGCCGCGGTGGGCAGCAGGAGGATGCTCTTCCCCAACAGCGGCGTTCCCGTCTCCCGGGACGCGACGCCGTCGTCCAGGGCCCCCCCCGGCGTCGCCGACCTGGGCCTCGGCCTCCAGTCCTTGCGGCTGTCGGGCTGGGACCGACCGTGGAGCAGCCAGGACACAGAGGCTCTCCACTCGCCCTCCCAGGTCCACTCCAGCTCGCCCTCCAGTAAGTACCCGACGCCGTGTGTCTCCCCCCCCCCCCCCCCCCCCCCCCCATCGTCGTGAGGTGATGTAATGATGCCGTATCCTTCATGGGGCGAGTTGCTAACGGCGGTCGGCGCTGTGAAAGTGCTGCAGCGTCACCGGGGAGGATGATGTGACACTTTTTTTGCCTCACTGCATCTCTGGCAGCCAAAAAGACGATCCTCTGGAGCCCCTTCGATCCTGCCCCCCCGTTCGATTTCCCCCCCCCCGTCCTGTTTTTGTTGTTTTGAATGAATTTGAAAGTTCTTGTGAATATTTCAAATACCTGTTGACCAGACGATCATTGACGGCAGCGCAGAGCACCAGACTCTCAATAGCTTGCTTTTAATATGAGTGACTGCTGAGATGAGCAATGGTGGGGGGGGGGGGGTGCCTGATGATGATGATGGGTATGTCATATGTGCATACAAGGCCCCACTTGTCGTGACCTATTTTTGAGGTTTCATTGCTGCTCGTCTGAAGCGAAGTGACTCCAGTGTTTTCCTAAACGGGTCGAACTGGGACGGAGCTTTTAGATGCCCCCCCCCCCTTTCTAGATTAAGTAAACTGGAATTGATGGCGGCTCGATCGATGTTCTTCATCTACAGACTTTGTTCACTTCGCTCTTTTGAGGAAACCAAGAAAGATGCAAATTTCTTTTGAAAAACTGCTTAATTAACAAACTGTTGAATGAACAGACGGCTGTTTTTAAATTCAGGCTGACTTTCGTGATAATTTAATCTTGAGTTTCGGACGCGCATTTGAAGCATTTCTTCACCCCCCCCCTCCACAGTGCTGGGGCTTCTGAACAGCCCCTTCAGCAGCATCCTGGGGAAGCCCCACGGCTACCTGCCCCCCGAGTCCATGAGCATGACGGCCGACTTCCTGGAGAAGTTCCCCAGCATGGCGCGCATGGCCAGCCGCCTGGACTCCAGCTCGCTGCTGGACTCCCGCTCCAGCAGCCCGGAGGACTCTGAGACCAGCGGCTTCAGCTCCGGGTCGGACCACCTCTGTGACATGCTGGTAAGGGGACCTCTGAATCTTCTTCACAGGTTGTTTGATGGTTCATTGGATGATTCTTCCCCCCGGTAACGTCGTCCGTTCCCCTCCAGTCGACGCTGCGCATTTCCCCCCCGCTGCCTTACCTGGCCTCCAGCATGCAGAAGGATCTGCTGCGTCTCGGCTCCCGTCTGGACCCGCAGGACTCCAGCTCGCCCATGACCCCCCCCTCCAGCGCCAGCCCCACCTCCACCATCTCCCGCCGCTGGCGCAGCGCCTCCCCCTCGGCCGGGGGCGGAGCTGCTGGACCAGTCGGACGACACGTTCAGCATCGAGAGGGAGGCTCGTCTGCACCGGCAAGCTGCAGGTAGAACCCCCCCACCACCCCTCCCCTGGTCTGTGCTGCAAGTCGTTGTACATGCCGCTGCCTCACACCTTCGTCTCTGGACTCAACAGCCGTCAACGAGGCCACGTTCACCTGGAGCGGTCAGCTGCCCCCCAGGAACAACAAGGACCCCCTGTACTCCTGCAAGGTCTTCCTCGGCGGCGTTCCCTGGGACATCACGGAAGGTAACAAACTCAAAGCATTTGGCCCCTCGCGGACCCCGCCCCCCTCCTCCGCCCCCCCTAACCTGCTGCTTCTGCTGCGTCGCAGCCGGCCTGATCAACACCTTCAGCGGTTACGGCCCCCTGACGGTGGAGTGGCCCGGTAAGGACGGGAAGCACCCGCGCTGTCCTCCCAAAGGTAATGTGGCTAAAGGTAACGACGAGCTGGTAGGCTACGCCCATTTCCTTTATTCACTTCCCTGGGTGTTCGGGGGGGGGGGGGGCACCGGTGAGTCTGTGGACGGGGAACCGCACGGTGATTAACTTTAACAAACATCTGAGGGTTTCTGTGGTGATTTCTGGCTGCATGCAACCGATCGGATTATAAAAAATCATTGCTGTTACCAAGAATCGTCTTCAGTCTTAATTGTCACACAATGTTATTGTGATTAGTTGTCAAATATTAAATGTAATGATCCATTTCAGCTCCTTAAGTGAGTTTTTTTTCACTTTGACAGTAAGTATTTCTATTTTTGCAACGTTTAAAATAAACTTTAAACGAACGTCTAGCGGTTGAATGATGTGAACCCGCTCTCCTCGCAGGCTACGTCTACCTGGTGTTTGAGAACGAGAAGTCTGTGCGAGCGTTGCTGCACGCCTGCTCCCAGGACCCATTCCACCCCGAGGACAACCGCGAGTACTACTTCAAGATGTCCAGCCGCAGGATGCGCTGCAAAGACGTGAGCCCCCGCCTTTTATTATCACTTCATTAGCTATATAGATCTGCTGCACCACTAAGATTTTTACATGCAAAACGTACAAAGGGCTTACGCAGGAAAAAAGTTCCCCTCGTAATTTTTCAATTGAACTTCAGCCATTAGTCGTTGACAAAGTGGCAAGTATTTTGATCATTAAAAGTTGGTTATCAACATTCCTCTGGATCAAAGTTCCCTCCGTCTGATGGCGTGACTCCGCCCCCCTACAGGTGCAGGTGATCCCCTGGGTGATCTCCGACAGCAACTACGTGCGCTGCCCGGCTCAGCGCCTGGACCCCAGCAAGACGGTGTTCGTGGGCGCGCTGCACGGCATGCTGAACGCCGAGGCGCTCGCCAGCATCATGAACGACCTGTTCGGGGGGGTCATGTACGCCGGCATCGACACGGACAAGCACAAGTACCCCATAGGTGAGGAGGCTGCCGGGACTGTTCGTCGCCATGGAAACCTGAGTTGAGTGCGTTTAAAAAAAAACAAAACTTTTTGCGTTCAGGCTCCGGACGTGTGACGTTTAACAACCAGCGCAGCTACCTGAAGGCCGTGTGCGCCGCGTTCGTGGAGATCAAAACCCCCAAGTTTACAAAGAAGGTGGGAAGCGGGTTTATTCAGTGAGTAAACGTGACCCGTCAGTTGTGGTGATGGGAGTATTTGCCACCCCCCCTTCCAGGTCCAGATCGACCCGTACCTGGAGGACTCCATGTGTCAAGTTTGCCTTCGCCAACCCGGGCCTTTCTTCTGCCGAGACCAGGTCAGAGGGGGCGGGTCTTTGCCTTGTAATGTACTTATAACCCCCCCCCCGCCCCCCCTTGTACAGGAAGCATCGTTTACCTCCCACAAGTCTTAATATTCCCCCCGAAATGCCAATTTACACAGAAAGTGATTTACTTTGTTTTCATGTGGCCAAATGAATCTTGAGGCCTAGAAATGGATTTAAACTACGTTTCATAAATGTTTTCACGTTAAAGTAGAGAATCCTGTCGCATTAAACCGAATTATTGAAAGGATGGTTTATTTGAATATATTAAGACTTCTGCAAATCCCCCCCCCCCCCAGGCCTGCTTCAAGTACTACTGCCGCTCCTGCTGGCACTGGCAGCACTCCATGGACATCCTGAGCAACCACCGGCCTCTCATGCGCAA
The DNA here is from genome assembly GCA_021346845.1 of Apeltes quadracus. Classification (NCBI taxonomy): domain Eukaryota; kingdom Metazoa; phylum Chordata; class Actinopteri; order Perciformes; family Gasterosteidae; genus Apeltes; species Apeltes quadracus. Next base: position 21,130,479 of record CM037918.1, on the reverse strand, counting down.
CCAGAAGAACCGCGACTCCAGCTAGAGCCCCCGGCCTGCACTCTGAAGGGCCAGAGAGTAGAAGAGCCCCCCCCCCCTCTTTGACGGGGCGGGGGGTGGGGGGGGCCCCGAGGCTGCCGGCCGCGGGCAGGGAGCACGTGTGTCCGGTGTCTCGGCACCGCGGCACGCCACCAGGCACTGGGGATCACTGTAGAGAAATGTTCACTTTTTTGCACTTGCTACATTTTTGCCGTTGTTCACAGTGGGCCTTGCACAGTGACCTTGTTGTTGTTGGGGGGGGGGGGGGGGTGATGCCCTTCACACTTATGCAATTTTTTTTTTCCCGATCTTGCGGCGGATGGAACCGGTGGGCGTCGGCCAAAGTGAAACTTTATTTTTGTTGCATAGTGAAGAGCAGCCACATGAGTCTCGTTGGCAAACGCCATTCAGTGCCTTTGACTTTTTATTTTTCTGCCCCTGCACCACCTCCCCCCCCCCCCCCCCCTCCCTAACCGCCAGTTGGTGGTAGGTTTTTTGTTTTAGTTTTTCTCCTGTGCAAGCCAACTGGTGTTTCTTACTTTTTGGGACTTGAATGTTGGGCTTCATTTAACCAGTCGCATTTCAGACATTTTTACGCAGTTTTTTACTAATTTGTACACAAACGGTTTTAAGTCATGACATGAACATTTTTGAACAATTCTACCAGGCGGCTGTTTCTTTTGGGGAAAACTCCTTTTATTTTTTTTTCTCATACAAATTTTTTCCTGTAGCTTTTTTCCCTTTTAATTTGCCCTCCCAAATTTCAACCAAATGGGCACAAAATGTTGCAAGAACTTCTTTAACTTTATTGGTCCAGTTGTATTAAATGTCAGTAACCCGAGTACTGGATACGCCTCGACCTGGCTGTCCATCACTTCAAGCCCCTGATGGACCCGAATGAGCATTTGACTGTACATGGTTTGTGGGTTACTTTGGAGCACTTTTTAATTTGCACGTGTGGAGCGGTGACAGTGGTTTTTAATCACTTTTTGTACATCAGCAAGGGGACGCGCCTTTACTTTGTTAGAACAGCTGCTAGTTTCCTGTTGAATGTAAGAACTTCCATTGAGCTGACCTGATCGACCTGGAGCTTGAGTAGACCCAGTCAGCGCTTTCTGGTCCCATTTCTGCCTACCTGATGCGTAACGAGCTGCGTGCCGAAGGCGCCAGTTTGTCAGCTGAGCTTGTTGTCTCTTGGCCCGGCTGCTTTTTTAGAGTTTTGAAAGTCTACCTCATTGTGGTCTGCCAGGTTTGCTGCTACTTACAGCTGTGGAGTTTGTTCCGATTGAGCACAATAAAGGTGTTTAAGCATTAGCCGACGTGTCTGGACTCTTCCTCAACTCGCCTCCTGGTGACTCAGGACTTTATGCTTTAATGCTCATCTACTGATTTACATGTTTAGCTGAAGCTTTTATCCAAAGCGACTTGAAACTGGTGCATTTCAACCATAAAGATGCTGATCTGAAGGGAACTTTGCAGTTTTTATACACAGCTTGAAAATGAACGGAGAACTTCAGATGTCGACACAAAAAGACGCAGTCTTTTGATGGCCATAAAGGTTCCAGCGTACTGAGGGCAAAGTGAGAACATGACGTGGCAGCTGCTCCTCTTTGCCTAAATTAAGCTTCTGAACCTCAACGTGCCCATATGAGACGACGTCCTCCCACATCACTAATGTCCCAGAGGGGTTATAGCATGTTTAGGTCATTGATGGTGAGGGACATTCAGCAGCATCCATGTCTTCACCCTCCCAGGTGCTGCCTGCATAATGTTCCCCTGCGTTATTCATCAGGAGGAACCTGGGACCTGCTGCTCCAGCATCTGGGGTCAAGGGTCATTTCCTAGACTGCCGTTCTCCAGCCTGTAGAGGCCTGTGCGTCCCTGCATGGACACGCATCCCCAGACCATCGCTGACCACCAAACCGCAGGCAGCAGGATGTTCTCGCATAAGGAGACGGAGCTGGAATGTGAGCTCGGGAAGCCCCGAGGCCTCCAGTGTCCTGATGGTTCGTCCTCCAGGAGGTCGTCCTGTAGGACTCTGACTGTTCCTCCGTGCACTAAGCAGCAGATGTGGCTCCTGCTGATTGTTTCCAGGACCTTCCACGGCCTCCCCAGCTCTCCTGCAGTAACTGCCCGTCTCCTCAGTGTGCTGGAGACACATCGAGTCTGCAGCGGCAGCGTGGACGTTCCATGTTCTGTTTGTCCTCATGCTCCCAGTGGAAAGCCAGTAAGACGCGTCCTGTTTAATTCCATCAACACAAACTGCCCTCTGCTGCTGAATTCATGCGACGGCCTAAGAAAAGATGAATCCGTCATTTTAGGACTTTGACGTCTTTTGCTTCTTATGTACTAAACGTGTGTGTGTGTGTGTGTGTTGTTTTAATGACATTCTTATTCACAAGCTTAATAACATAATATGAATTTAAAATCTCCATAACACAATTATGAAAAAGATTACTAATAGAAATAAACAGAATACTTAAGATTTAAGTTAAATCTTTTATTATGCAAAGTTTCTTAATTCCTTCAAAACAAAGTGAATCCCAAAGTACAGATTTAAGCAATATTCTTGTAAATTAAGTAAAATCCTTTACATTTAAAAAGCTAAATCCACAATAACCGCTTTCTTAAAATGAACTATTCCTTGATTACGTAAGTAAATTCGTGATTCTAAGTAAATGTCCTTATTTACAAATTAATTAAATTGCTCAAGCTTTAAGTGTAACCAAGTAATTAGAAAAACAGCAAAAAACTTAGCACAAAATTAAATTGATTCTTAATTAATAATAAAAAAGCAATATTTAACTTACTGAATCAAAGAAATCTGAAGATTAAGGCAAAATCCTAATCTTAAGAACAAAGTATAGTAAATGAATAAACAAAGTGAAACAGTCAAATATGTAGAAAAAGTCAAATCATGACCCAAACCCTTAATTTAATTAAAATCCTGCAGGGGAACAATAAGTGAAATAGTGAAAGCGTTTTAGGGGCCGATCACGGCGGGATGCGCTATTGTTCTTATTTGTATTATTATGATCATCTTCTATTTAAATCTGTATAAATGAGTCATGTGACCCAATAGAGACGGCTGAGGTGAAGTTATGATGTCATTAATGACACCAGCAGCTTCTCATCATTGAGTTTCATCGTACAGAAGGTAGAAGATGTGCGTCAATGGTTCATGTCTGTGTGGTTTAATACATCACATTCACATTGTTGCTCACAGTCTTTGGTCTCTACGGCTGCTTGGACTCTGCTAAACCTGATCTCAGGTCTAGTTTATCCAGCTTTATACCTGTGAGGGGTTTGAGAGCAGGAACCAATGGGCTTTGAGCTGAGAGCCACACACAGGAAGTCAGAGACCAACACGTTGCTGAGAGGAAGAAGCACAGGCTCTAATAAAGTCTCATCATATTGCAGCCTTCTTGTTGGAAGCAAACATGCGGATGAACGTGAGCTGATGCTGCTTGTGTGTTACAAATCCATCTGGATGTGAGAGGAGCTACTCTGCTCCCTGAGCTCCTTCTTCTTCAGCTTCTTCAACACCCAGGTGATGATGATCCAGCTCCAAGTCCTCCCGTCTGCCCAGCGTCCGCCCCCTGGTGGTCTGCAGAGACATGACAGCACCTGTCTTCAGTTGACTAGTCACCGAGCGAGAGCTTCGTGTGGTCCAACAGACGTGTGTCCGTACCTTACAGTAGAAGTAAAGGGCAACGTTCACCCACAGCAGCATCAGAGGCAGGAGGACGGCTTTGATGATGAGAGGTGTTGGATCTGCTCACACACACATGGAGAGTGATCACATGACATCAGGAGTCCAACAGCATCATTGACGCTCATTACTCTCCGTGTTTACTTCATATTCACTGGTTGAACAGTTTATCTGCTCTATGGTCTGTTAGGGAGCTGTCATTCAGCGTGTAGCCCCGCCCCCAAGTATCTCCTGCTTTATGATCTGTTAGAAAGCTGTCAATCAGCGTGTAGCCCCGCCCTCAAGCATCTCCTGCTTTATGGTCTGTTTGACTCTACATGGACCATCATTTACTAAATGAACATCATGCTGTATTGAAGCAGACGTGAAACTAGAGACTGAGACCATAAACTCACGTTAGCTTCAGTTCTCAGAGGACCAGAGTTGCCATGGTAACCAAACCTGCTTCGTCTTACAGCATATTGCTGTTTCCCTTTATAGTTGTTGTTTAGGTTTGGTTACTGTTTGACATGTGTAACACCATGACAGGAGTCACAAAGTCCTTCCAGAAACAACATGCATGGACTCTGTGGTCAGCTGATCATCTTCAGTCAGTTTGGACCAATCATCTTCCACTAAGCTGCATGTAAACAGTCAGCTTACCTTCAACAGAGACAGAGAGCAGACGGCTCTCAGAGGAGAAGTTATGAGAAAAAACATGGAGGTGATAAACACATCTGTAGCCTCCTTGGTGGGCGGGCTCTGCAGCAGGAAACAGGAAGTGGGCAGAGTGATTGACAGCTGGCTTGGTGTAGTTGTGTGTTGAGTCGAAGGAGAAGAAGGTGAGCTGGAAGGAGCCTCCTGGGTACTGCGGCTGGATGGAGCAGCTGATGGTGAAGGTGGAGCCCCTGAGCGCCTGAGCCCCCTGCTGCTGGGCCTTGGAGACCCCGTACATGGAGGAGGACACAGAGATGATTGGCTGAAGCAGCAGGTCTGTAACAGAGAGATGATGACAGTTCATGTTCACCCTTCATTAAAAGAGACGAACCCTCGATAAGGAAGTGATGTCACAGACAGATAGACAGTACAGAGATGATGTCACTGATGGACTTACCTGAGCAGGTGAGATGCAGGAGGGAGGAAGAGGAATCTGATGACAAACAGTCCCTCAGAGCAGATCCAGACTGAACACAGTCAGAGTGAATCCTCCACACAGATCTCTTTGAGGACTCGTCTCTGCGTCTGAATGAAACAGCAGAGCCACAGTCCAGATCTCTACAGAGAACATCTGCTGCCTTCAGGTTCATTCTATAGTCCTCTACTGGTCTCCATTCTCCTTGATGTTTCATCTCCACTGTTCCTTCACAGCGACTGGCTCCTCCCACCAACCTCACAGGTTCTGAACAGAAACAAGAGAGTCGTCAGTAAAAAACAAAGTGAGTTTCAGTAGAAGAGAAATGAAGCAGATCCAAGCTGCAGCTCCTCTTCTACCTGAGCAGGTGAGTCCAACAGCTTTACCAGGTGAGCAGGTGTTTCTCTCTGAGCCTGAGCTTCTACAGTCCGAGGAGAGCAGACTCATGGCCTCCACACTGGAACCCTTTGGTCCACACTGGAGCCTCCACTTCTCCATAGAGCGCCCCCTGGAGGACTGAAGGAGCCCCACAGCCAAGCTCCCTACAGACCACCTCTGCCCCCTGCTGGTCAAAGTCCTCTTCACACACTGAGGACCACTGGTTAGACTGGTTAGACTGGTTAGACCTCACCTCCAGTCTGCCTGAGCACAGACTAGACCCATTCACCAGCCTGATGGAGTCTGGAGAGAAGATAGAAGATGAGAGAGAGACACTAAAGACATCAGACACTAAACAGCTTCTTATGAAGCTCTTGTTTCTCTGAGAAGATCTCTGACTCAGAATATAAACCTGTTCATAAACTGATCCTTAGAGTCTGACAGTTGCTGCTGGTTATTTTGGCAAAACCAACCAGTATCCTCCTGGTTCTTTAATAGAAATACACGTCTTTGCCTCAAACACAGTTCTCTTGTTTCCATTCTTAATGGAAGGTTTTCTTTATTTTGTCTTGTTGTCTCTATTGTTTGCAACAAATATTCATTGTTTGAATTAACTTGATTAAATCTTATAGAGAATATCCATTAGATTGAATTAATAGGTTAAATGTGTTTAATTTGAACTTGATTAAATTAACTAAATGAAATTAAACTGAATTAATTATTTACAGTTTTTCTCAATCGATTCGGTACATTTCTCTAAAGCTTGTTTGTCCGGGTAGATTACAGGTTTGGTTGGCCGTATAAACTGCTGTGATGACATTAGGGGATTTTGTGCACAGTGTTCTAAGAAAATGATGCTTTTGATTTGATATTTGTATGAAATGCAGGATAATTTACTATCTGTTTAGGACAATTACAAAGTGTACAGATCGCTGTGTTCACTGTTTTGAGAGCAGTTACCTGACTTTGGAGAAATGTACCAAATCAATTGAGAAAAACTAAATCTGACACAGACTCTGTGTCTCTGTGACTCTGTGACTGTGACTCTGACACAGATGACGTCATCTTACCTGAGCAGGTGAGATCCATGATGAGGGGAGAGTAAGCTGATGTTAAACAGTCCCTCAGAGCAGATCCAGACTGAACACAGTCAGAGTGAATCCACCACACAGATCTCTCTGAGGACTCGTCTCTGCGTCTGAATGAAACAGCAGAGCCACAGTCCAGATCTCTACAGGCAACACCTGCTGCCTTCAGGTTCATTCTATAGACATATACTGGTCTCCATTCTCCTTGATGTTTCCCCTCCAGTGTTCCTTCACAGCGACTGGCTCCTCCCACCAACCTCACTGATCACAAACAAGAGAGTCGTCAGTAAATAAACACATTTCATTTAGAAAAGATGGAACTAAAACTTGACCTCTGATTGGTCTTCATTGGATCGTTACTTCTCTCTTCTGTCTCTAATTACCTGCTGATGTGTCGTTTCCTTCAGCCTGGAGTTCTGGAACAATAAACAGCAAATGTTTGAATAAATCTAAAGTATATTTTTAAGCTTGTGTGCAACTTTCATCACAGACTTATTTGCATGTTGCATTTAAAAACAAGACTTCTGCTTCTGTTTCAGCCAATCACAGAAGAGGAGATTAAAGGGTCATGTGTGTTGTGACGAGGTGACTCGTGTGAATTCATTTTAAAATGTAAACCTACTTTTTGAATCCTCATGTAGCCCCTTTGTTCAGAAGACAAAGCGTCCTGAGGGGAGGAGCTAAAGAGCAGGACGAGGACGCCACGCTGGTTATCAGCCTCTGTGTGCGTGTGTGTGTGGGTGTGTGTGTGTGTGTGTGTGCGTGTGCGTGTGCGTGTATGTGCGTGTGTGTGTGTGTGTGTGCGTGTGGAATGTGTGTGTGTGTGAGTGTGTGTGGAATGTGTGTGTGTGTGTGTGAGTGTGTGTGGAATGTGTGTGTGTGTGCAGACGGTGAAAATTAAAACGTGTGTTGAATCATTTCGTATTATAACGGTGCAATCTTAGATAAGTTATTACATCTGAATGCAATATAAAGTGAATGCAATTTAATGAAACAACAGAAAACAGTCATTTAGACATCATTTGTGTACATTAAGACCCTGTTATGATGTCATGTTTAAAGACCTGCAGACGGATCAATAGATGCCGTCTCTATGGATTTCTCCCCAAACCTTTTTCCCAAAGTGTTTTTTGGGTGGGGGAGTTTTTCTCTCCTGTCAGGCAAACGATCGATAAAAGGCAGCCGAAATGTGGCTGAAGCCTTTCACCATAGAACTGTGACCCTTTATGTTGAACTTGTGATGTACATATTCTATAAGGCAGAAAGCCACAGTTTATCTGCGTTGCATGGAACTGAAAGGAACGTGTGGACAGAAGGGACGGGGAGAGAAGCTCTCAGGTTTCAGCACCGGAGAGGAGTTTTTCGGAGGAGAGCATCCAATCGAGGCTGCGGAACCTCTCGAATACACAACCGACAACCGGCTTTATGAACACAAACTGGGGGAAAGTGGACAGAACTTTTCTTTTCCGACTTACTCCGATAATTCACTGTTGGCTTTGTCATTGTAATCCTGCTTATTTTGATTAGTTATTAAATACATTTAGATTTTGAACCTTGGAGCCGTTGCTTCATTTGTTCCTCCGTCTCCGGCCGGGACAGAGAACAAAGAGCTGGGCCTCGTGTGCTCTTCCGCCCTCACACACACGGAGAAACCGTGAGAGTCGGCAGCTCTGTGAATCTACGGCGGACTCCACCACGAAAAATACAAAAACACTCGCAGAGAGATGCTGAGTGAATATACGCTGATTAGAGAAGTATTACGTCACTAGAAACAGCATCAGTTTAACTGGAATGTTCAGGACACGTCGTCACGTTTAAGGATCCAAAGGAGACTTTAGTGTCCTTTGATTCCAACACGCGGCTGCTAGAGGACATACGGTCAATTATTATGCACACGTGTCCTCATGGTCTCTAAAGCAGAGTCCTACCTGAGCTCCATAGCAACAGCAGCAGCATCAACAGGTGCTCCATGACGACCAGGTAGACGTCCGTCTCTCTGCGTCTGTCTGTGTCTGTCTCTCTGTGTCTCTCTGTGTCTCTCTGCGTCTCTCTGCGTCTGTCTCTCTGCGTCCGTCTCTCTGCGTCCGTCTCTCTGCGTCTCTCTGCGTCTCGTTTTATGTCCTCAGTTTATTTCCTCGTCCCTGAAGAGGAGGAGCTTCACTGATACTGGTCTTTAGTTTTGACATCTTATTCACACGTCTCTTAAAGGCGTTTCAGTCAAACGGATTATTTGTCCTGTATTACAGTTTTTCCGATCGCTAAACGACAGTGGGCACAACTGGAGTCACGTGTGCAAAACTGTGACTGCAGTCTGCACAGCAGCAGTTCATGTGGACCGAACTCTACACACTTATCCCACGACTTTAACCACAAGCTGCACAACACGGTGGATGTACAGCACTTTGTTCAACGCTGACACACTGCTGTCAAACTGTGAAGCACACGTTCAAAACGAGGGAAGAGATTTCAGCCTCGTGCCTTTCAAACATGCTGATTGCAACTTCAGCTGAAAGGCAAAGCAGGTGTCCTGTTTTAGACCTGTTAGTGAACACACACACACACACACGTACATATATACATACATATATATATATATATACATTGGTGGAGGGAGACAAAGAAGACACGGAGCTGTTATTCCAGGTGGAATGAGGCTCCACTTATGGACCATGTGGTGAACCTCGGTCTCTCGTTCAGAGAGGAAGGTTCAGGGTGCAACACAATCTGCAAAGATCCACACGGCAATGTTCCATCATACAAACAGGTGAGAGTTACATCCTTACAGTAAAGGAACACATGACAGGAAGTTATTTTGTATTTCAACTATAGAACATTTACACAGATAAATGTTACAGTAAGTTTGACTGTAAAATCTATTTTTACAACAGGACCCAAAGGCCAACCGGAGGATGGGAAAATATATTCAGATGTGCAGGAAAATGCTTTTGTTGACATGGTTGAGGACAATCATTATTATTAATTACCCCCCGCTGAGGCCCAATTGCCTCCACCTGGCATCGTTCCCCGAGCAACTCCCCCTCACTCCCCCCTGCAGCCGAGCCGAACCACGCTCGCCCCCACAGGAAAGAAATCACGTGAAAGAATGTCTCTCTTTTCTTTGTGTGAAGTCAGTGGATTAGTGTGTATTTTGTGTGTTGGTGTTTTCCTCTCAGTGTGTGTTCTCTCAGTGAGGCTTGTGCGTAGTGTTTGCTGCACTCGGCCTGTTGGGAGCCGTGTGTTAAGAGTTGTGTTGCTTGGGATGAGTTTTGCAGCTGATGTGAGCTGTTTAGCTCAGGTGACTGTTGGTAGAGCAGACTGGAGTTACACTTTAGCACATGGAGCTCCAGTTGTGCTCACTGTTGTTTAGCAAGCGCACAAAAACAAATTATTATAGGACTGTTTCTATGAGATTAGTGTCTTCTTGCATCTATATATGTTCATCTATATATATATATATATATTAGTACACGTTACAGCTACTTACTAACTACTGTCTCTTAACAAGACTTCATTGAATAAAAACGTATCTTCCACTGATGAAGAATAAACAGTTTAATGTCTCTGGCGTTGGCTCTGACCTCAATGACCCCTCCACCACTTCTATGCAGGACCTACAGACGTGTCTGTGTCTTCAGAGCGTCTGAAGTAGCAGATGTTCTAAAGGAGTAAATGACGTCACACGAGCAAAGCACTAGAACATGAGGGGGAACAGGGAACATGTGTTGATGGCTCACTTTGCTGCTGTTTCCTACTGAGGCAACATGCGTGTCGCTCTCAGCTTGTGTTACTTTACTAGTGAAGAGAAGGACTTTTGTGGTTTCACAATCTGAACTGCAGTTCTGTGAAACTGATCGTATCTCATTTCACGAGAAGCGGCCGAGCGCCTAAAGATTAGAGGCCCGTTTCCATGACGAGCAGAGACGTTAGTAAGTAGCTGGTCCATGTGACCGTCAATCAGCTGATCAATATCTGTGAGCTCCTGCAGCCTCCTTCCTGTGTGTGTGTGCGTGTGTGTGTGTGTGTGCGTCTTATTAATACCAAAAAATGAACTTGAAACATAATTTTTCTTAAAGAGTGTAAAAAATGAAAAGTTATTAAACAGAAGATTAATTTTCCCAAGAAATGTGACAAACATGTGACAACTAAATGCAAACTAGAAAAAGAGTGTGATTACCAGACAAAATCCTTCCGACGGGCCGAAAGGAGGAAAAGGAGGACAAGTGAAGGAAAAGACTTGTGGAAGAGCTGCTGCCAAAGGTCCTCAAACTACCAGCAGACATGGACATTAAGACTAAAAGGCCGCATCGCTCACTCGTCTACGAGCGTAACCACGAGACAGCTTCAGGGGTCAAACATACGGCCACATGTTTGACCCCTGATGTGGATCCATAACAGTACGATTCATGGACATTCAGGCAGAGAAGAGAACATGTTATACTAATGCGTACAAACGAGGCCTCATCTTAATTTCATCAGCAACCATTGATAAGAGGAATTAAGGAAGCCACTTAAAAGAATAATACTTCTAGATGAATGTTTGAAGGAGCTCGGCCGAGTGGATGTGTGGCCACATCTTCACCTGAACATTGACCTCAGCCCTCACAAGGCAAAGTACAGAACCATGTACCATATCAGCCCTGTGAGGCGGGACTTAAAACCAGTCATTCAAATCCAATACAAATGTACATCAAAGAGGAATTAAAAGTTACCTGCAACGCCACCTAGTTGAGGAGTCCAGGTTCTTTTATACCAAGAAAAACAGACATAAAAGTGAGGTTAGAAGATGCTTTAATTATTAACTAAAAACAGCAGGATGCTCTGTTGTTCCTATTTGTATTATTATGGTCATCTGTTATTTAAATGTAGCCCAGCAGTATAAATGAGTCATGTGACCCAATAGAGATGGCTAAGCTGAAGTAATGATGTCATTATATCTGTTAATGACACCGTTGTGATCGGCCCCTAAAACTCTGACTTTAGTGAAACGCTTTGACTGTTTCACTAATTGTTCTACTTCAGATTTTACTCTGCAAACACATTTAATAGAAGTGATTTAATTACACGTAACATCCGGGCAAGTTTACCTCAAGTCCCAGAGGGTTGTGAGGGTTTGTCCCTCAGGGTTCGGGGTTCGAGTCCCTGAGGGTTGTGAGGATTTGTCTCTCGGGGTTCGAGTCCCTGAGGGTTGCTGGGGTTTGTCCCTCGGGGTTCGGGGTTCGAGTCCCTGGGGGTTGTTGGGGTTTGTCCCTCGGGGTTCGAGTCCCTGGGGGTTGTGAGGATTTGTCCCTCGGGGTTCGAGTCCCTGGAGGTTGTGAGTATTTGTCCCTCGGGGTTCGAGTCCCTGGGGGTTGTGAGGATTTGTCCTTCGGGGTTCGAGTCCCTGGGGGTTGTTGGGGTTTGTCCCTCGGGGTTCGGGGTTCGAGTCCCTGGGGGTTGTGAGGTTTGGTTATTCAAGGTTTTTGGGAGGCTTTGGGATTCTGTTTCATTCTTTGAAACATTCTGATGAAACTCCTCATGTGGCTCAAAACAAAAGCTGTAAACTTGCCCCGGGTCACAGGGAGCCTGGCACACAGCCGTGAAAACAAAAGGACAGAAGGTTCTGGACATCGTGCTGCAGGCTCTCGATGTTCTGCTGTGTTTGAGCCTCCGAACTGAACCCGTCTGGTAATGAGGACACGACCTCTGGACCGGACCGGGCATGTTGGGGCGTGTTGGTCTTATTCAGTTTTGTGTTGAACTTAGCTCCTCCCTCTTGGAGGAAGTTTAAGTCATCCACAAATCAATGAGTGACGTCTCAGAGACTAAATAAACTTCTTTTCTACAGTCCATGGTTGAATCTCAGGTTGTTTCCGTTCCTTCACACTTTCCCTTTTTTGGGCAAACCTTTTCTTTTAGAGATGTGTTAGCAGAGATGGTTCGCTCAGCGTACCCAAATGTATAAATAACACACAGTGGGGCATCATTGCTGTTTGACTGGAACTGGCAGTCGTTTATTGAACGCAGGCTCACTTGACCTCTCCTAGGTCACATGTCGGTTCAGGGGCATCCTATTGGCTGCCGCTTTACACACAACGCTGCATACGGCATATTATGTTTAACAAAGTAAATATAACAGGTTGTGACAATAGAGAGCGTATACTTTTACATGTCAACAGGATGATTTATAGTTTTTCTTACTCAGTTAAAGTGGGCCGCTGTGGTGAAATATTACGCAATTTATTAGGAAATAAAAGCAACATGAATCTGATAAGTGCCGCTTCTTATCTCACAAAGTGTAAAGAGACGTTGCCTTCCTGTTTCTCGGAGGAATGAGACGTATCAGGTTACACACACACACTTTATTTAAACTTCTTCTGAGATGTGAGCTCATATTCCTTCAGTGTTACATTCATCTTTCAACAAGTCTGAATTAGAGACAGTTGTTTATAAAGTGAACTCAACGTGAACAAACTAAATGGAAATGTGCCTTTTTGTCTTCTCAGGTCCCACCTGGATAAACCTGTTCATGTGGTTTGCATGAAGAGATTAAGAGAATAGAAAGAGAGAAATATTCACAGTATTTATTCGATGAAGTTTGAAGCAGCTGCAGAAAAACACGCTTCAGTTATGTAACGAAATAAAAAAAACGATGTAAATCCAAACAGAAGCTGTTTGTGTGTGTGTGTGTGTGTGTGTGTGTGTGTGTCTGTGTGTGTGTGTTTGTGTGTGTGTGTGTGTGCGTGTGTGTGTTTGTGCAATACAGTTGTTTCTCTGCAGGCAGCAGAATTCAGAGCTATGTATGTATACTGTATATGTATATATATATATACTGTATATGTGTATATATATATATACTGTATATGTGTATATATATACTTTATATGTATATAATTCCTGTGTCTTGTATGTGAACAGACTCAGGCGTTGTAACGGGCGGCTGTGCGATGACGACCTGTCAGACACAACGAAGAGCAGGAAACATTTCGGCTGATGAGGGATTCAGGAAATCAGCTGTTCTGTCTGTTAAGTCTCATAAGAGAGGAAACAAATCACACGGGCAGCAATCATTGCAATAACAATACTCACTGACGGGGACTTAAAGTCACGTAAACTAAGGGACTTTTACCGTTTTCTTTTCCAACAAGAATGAACAAAGGAAATAAAACGTGTAGGAAATAAAGAATCCACATGTAGTGAGCGTGTGTCAGTCACAATGACTAACGTGTGTTTTCATGTTGCCGAGGCAACAACAGTGAGGCTCCTTGGGGTGTTTTGGGGACTTTTTCCTTGAAGCTGCACGCGTTCATGTTTCTGTCCACCAGGTGGCAGCAAACATCCAAACCAACGAGGAAAACATGACGTGCAAAACCTTTAAGGACCAAGAACTATGAAGTGTTTGGGATAAGAAGAGGAGACACTTATGTTTTAATCTGCTAACTGGGACCAAACCCGTCTTGATAAGAGAATCAGCCGTATTATGGAGTTCAGATAAAAGAGATGCTGTGTAGTTTCACCAGGCTTCACCCCGGTGTTATAAGAGGTATGAAGTCATCCTTATTGAGACACCTGTGTATGTACTGCGGTCATGTGGACCGCATTTAAAATAAATAAAATGCGCCTCTATTTAAGGTGTTACGGTAAACGGGCTTGTACAGCGCAAAAGGCACCGATCGTCTTTGAAATGTCATTTTTCAATCTTTGAACTGCCTTTAAACTAGAAAGGAGCCGGGTAACGCTCTGCTCTCACTTGATCCTGGTTCATGTGGACCTCTTCTATACTCATGTACATTCTCAGCAAATATTACTGTGTAGTTTTTGAGAAAAGAAAGATGAAATAGCAATAACGGCATAATATTCGTCTTTTCTCAATCTTTAAACTGCCTTTAAACCACTTGATGCTGATTCATGTTGACCTCTTCTATGCTCATGTACATTCTCATCAAATATTACTCTACAGTTCCCTATCAGGGAACTTGGAGCTGCATGAAACGCTGTGGGAACGGCCTGCGTGACTGCGTCATGAAGCCCGCGTGAAATCAGTCCAATGGCGAGACGGCACGTCATAGGCGGGTGACGTCGAGACCTGGAAGCATAAAGCGCACCAAAACACAGGCTCCTTCATCTCTGTGCCTTCATCAAGCGCGTTGTGTGAATCAAAAGTCCTTGTACTATGGGAAACAAGCAACGCTTCATTCAGTGTGCTAAAAGTCTCCCTGTACCCGCTTTATTACGGTAGGGGAACAACTGTGCGTTGTTTGTTTGGGAGCGGCGCATGCTCAGCTAGCTCTCGAGAAGAAGAAGAAGAAAGAAACCTGCTTTCAGACATGACTAGGGATCGACCGATATGGATTTTTTAGTGCCGATGCCGATACCGATTTTTCTTCATCAGCCTTAGCCAATGACCGATATGGGCTGCCGATTTTCTTAAGCCGATATTTGGAGCCGATACTGCTTTGCTCCCTCAATCAGAAAAATCACACAATGATGATAACAAATGTTATAAGTCCCTATACCCAGGACCACTGCAGAACCGCTGCGGGCCTCCACCAGAGTTTCCTCTGGCTTCGCCCTGCCCACGCATAGTTCACCATCTTTCGGGTCCTATCGCATGCGCTCACGCTAGGGCTGCAGTCAACCAAAGAAATGCTTAGTCGACCAAAGTCTTGTCCTGCGCAACGATTAGTCGACTAAAGCAGGGCCGTTTGAAGGAATTTGGGGGCCCCGAGCAAAATGGACATGGAGGCCCCCCCAAGCGCCCGCCCCGCACGCACGCAAAGCCTACAGGAACCACAGCATAGCCATAAAGTTTAAGTTCACTCACACTTTATATAAATAAAAAAAGGTTTACAGTGCATAAGGCAACCAGTTGTCTTGCCTACACCAAAAGGTTCCCCCCATCCTGTTGTGTAGATTTTCAGCAATATGTTTGTGAATGTGTGGCGTGTGACGTCACAGAAGCAGGAAACAGAGGCGGACACATCTGCACACGCGCACGCGTAGGGGAACCAGTAGGGGTGTAACACCGGCGGGCCGCATTCAGTACTCGTACAGACGTACTCGTGGGGAGGGCGAGGAGAGTTTCACCGGGGAGCAAGTGGATCCACTGCCGACACTGTAGAAGAACCACCCTGCTGCGCCTCCACAAACCCGCGCGCATACGTAGCGGCGGCACAGCAACAACGCAACAGACGAACACACTTAACCGCAGCACAATGTAAAAAGAAACACCTTACCGATGGCGAGGCAACCTGTCAAACTAATCCCCGCTCCCGCCCCGTGCTTACATCAGTACGGACTTCCAAAATACGGATTTTTAGTGGTCCACGCATTAATCAGGTGAGTGAACCCCCACTTCTTCACCTGCGTTCGCTGCCAAACACCCGTGACGCAGTAAGCGCTACAGAGCCCCCTACTGGTGAGAAGCCCTTCACCTGTGTGGGAGGAGTTTCCGGCACCGTCTGACTTTCAAGAGACATCAACACGTTCACGCTGGAGAACAAAGTGAGGCCTGTCAGTCTCTCTTTGGTGGGAAGCGTCGACCTGAACTGTCTGCATCTTAGTTGCTGTTGCTGTAAAAAAAAAAAACGTTGAGTCATGACAAATGACATGTTTTTTTTGTTTGTCAGGACTTGAATTGGGACAGCTGGCACGGCGTGGTTCCTCCGAGTGCTCCTCTGCAACGCTGGGCTCAGGAGACCACAGAGGTCCGGCAGGGCGGCTCGAGGAAGCCGGAACCGTCGTTGTTTGCCAGTACGTCTACTTGCTGTCTGAAGATGCGTTCACTGCGAATCCTTCCATTTGCCACATCTTCTAAGAGCGCAAGATCAGCAGCCATTTCGCATCATTACGCATTGTGATGGCATCATGGCATTTTATTACCGTCTATTTCATTGCATCTGACAAGTAACAGCTGTGTTTTGAGTATAAATTGCATAACATGCCAATATTATTGCAGAACATAGTTCCCTTTTTTTTTAATTTGCATTTCTGTTTGTTTTGCACTGCAGATCGATCAAACGGGTGTTTGTGTTATTCATGAGCGGAAGTATTGGCATTTCTTTTACACAACAGTCGAGGCCCCTGAACCCTCTTTAACGGAGAAAATCAACCAAACAGCGCCCTCCTCTGTCTGGTGTATCACACAGAACCATCAACACACCTAAACACACACAACTTAAAACACTAAAGGGAGTTTTTCAATGGGGGTTTTAACTCCGTTGTTCAGTGGCAGAAGGCCGGTTTCGACCTACATTCCAATTACTTCATGGAGCGAAGATGCTGAGCTTAAGGGCCTGTTAAAGGTTTTTACTGGATGCAAACAGGAGTTTGGTCTTTGGGTTGTGGACGTCTTGTTAAGAGATGTTCACATACAACGAAAGCAAGGGAGTTAAAAAAAAAATAATAATAAGTTTGCTGTTCTTTGTTTACACAGAAATGCTGTCGCTTTAAAATTAAGTTTAAGCATTGGACAAATGAAAATCTGAAAATCTGCTGATGACCGAGAGGAAAAGTCAGAGGATTGCCAGAGTCTCTAGGACACCTCTGTGGACCATTTTGTGGCGCGTTTGTGCTGAATTCATGGTGATCCATCAGGTGTTGAAATACTTGGGGTTGACTGATTGTTTAAAAACGCTGCGCTGATAAAGAAAAGGCAAGAACAGTTCCGTCAAAGTGAAAGGACTGTCCCGTCTCTTCTCAACTAAGTTGTAAGAAGTACGTCCTCCACCTGGACGCTAGATGTTGATGAAGACGTTTGTAGCTGAAGCAAGTGTTGACGTTCCTCCACTAAATGTCAGTCAGTTTTAATTAACCAACGGAACTCTTATTTTACTTCCCTCAGTTCTTATTTCCCTCATCACAGAAATAAAACGCGATCTCAAGCCGAGGCCTTGCTTCACGTGTCGAATGATCCACATTCTCCTTCTGGCCTCGCTAAGCTCTTTTCACACAAAGGGTGTCCCTGTTGAAAAAGGGGGATTTTGGTCTTATTATGAGATTAGTCTCTTAAGCAACCGGCGGTGGAAGGCAAACAGGCTGTGGGTCACACGGAGGGCTTTCATTTAAACACAATCACAAAAAAACACGAGACATTCAATTCTATCAGACAAGTCATTGTGACTGTGTGAAGAAAATCAACTTTTAACTTTTAGTTCATGGATGGCAGTGGTCCCCCTAAAAGAAGTGTGGAGGCATAGAGAGAGTTAGAAAGCTGTTTAGCTGAAGCAATTCTCTCTCTCTCTCTCTCTCTCTCTCTCTCTCTCTCTCTCTCTCTCTCTCTGGCGTTAATCTGCTCTCAGTGGAACTGGAATGTGTTCCGGTGTTCGGGCCAAACTTGTCCTCCAGGCCGCTTCATCCCGTTCGACTCGACCGACACCGCGACGATGAATCACAGCAAGGACGAACTTGAGCCTTTTGAATATTCCTACTATGACAATTCAGACTGGTACTCGGACAACGCGCAGCCAACCGACCCGCCCAAAGGGTGAGTACGAAACCAATAATAATGTCAATTTTATTTTAATTTGAGTAACAGATAAATGTAAAAGTGTGAATTTTATAAATCAATATAAGTTATTGTCTGTCTGAATCAACAATTTAACATTTAACCCTTTTTTTTATTTTCAAACGTTCGCAGAGAAGTCTAAGTATGTTTTTCCCTTTTTGTCGCAGAGTTATTTTGCCATGTGACCCTACAGCGGACAACAGGATCTTCCACGTATGCATGCTGTCGTTTTCTGTAAGTGCGCACAAGTGGAAAACAAAAGACAGGAGACATCGAGTTGAGCGTTTGTGGATCAGAGTGTTTAAGAATTTAACTCACATATTATTGATAGATATAAATATATATATATATATATATATATATATATATATATATATATATATATGATTACTCTCAACACAACAAGTCTAAAGTTTTTGCATCTTTAATAAAATCCTTTAGTGCTTTTTCTATGAATACATCCGATGCCTCGTTATATTTAACGATCTAAGTCGTTGCCAAATTACGAGTGAGGGCCACTTTTCCGCTTCATACTGTACGCAGAGGATGGACGTTGACCGATTTTCCTGCTCAGTAAATGATGTGGACTAAACTGTGACGGCAGCAAATCAGAGATAACGACATTGTGTAGCCCGAACGATGTTCTCTGCCAAACGGAGGTACGATGAGTTTAGGACCGATGGGTCGCTCCTTCAAAACTTCCAGTTGCATTAACAAAGGAGCTGCCCTTTGTTATTGCGTTGTATGTTATAGTTTAATGTTATTATTGCATCGTATCGTATAGTTTAATGGTATTCTGTTCCTGCCAAAGACTATGAATAGCATTCATTCTTGCACAATAAGGAGGTGCAGTGAGGTATTCTTCTGCACTTCTTCTTTCCCTCCAGCTGGTGGTCGTGTTAATACTCGCAGTTCTCACCAGGAAACACAAATTCTGCCATGGATTTGCAAGAGGGTCCTCCAGTGTCTTCAGGTGGGACGTCTGGACACAGATCAGACTTTAGACCGTCGGACCTGTTGGACCTGATCCAAATGTTTCTGTTCACGATCTCCCAGTCCGGCCAACTTCCTCGACCAGACTCAGGCAAAAGGCCCCATCGTGGCCGTTTTCGGACTCCTCTTCAGCAAGCTGTCGATGCTGGTGGTCGCCCCCGACCCGCTGCCTTTCTCCAAAGACACTCCAGGGGACCTCAAAGGTGAACGTTTTGTCTTGACGAATGACGCCTGTGATGCAAGCGATGATGCAGTTTGAAAAGAGTTAAATTGATGAACCCCCCCTACGTAGAAATGTCACATTGAACAGTGCAGCTTCAACGTGAACTCACACGTCAGCGACGGGTACTTTCTTCTGCCCCCTTTGCTTTTCAGAGTACATGAAGATACTCGCCATCTTCTACTACCCCGTCCTGTTCTATCCTCTGTTGGCGTGTTGCACCCTGCAGCACAAAGCGGGCTACGTGTTCGGGACGCTCCTCTCCTTCGGTCACCTGGCGGTCCAGGTGTGGCAGATGTTCGACTGCCCAAAGACTCCGCAGGTCGGACAAACGCGGCGCGGCGATCGCGACAATCCGGTGGGGGGGGGGGGGGGGGGGGGGGAGGGGCAACGTTGTGGTTGACATGTGGCTAAGCCCCGCCCCTCCCCCCCTCCCCCTCCTCACAGATCTACGCGTACTACGCTCTGCTGGCGGGTCTGCCTCAGCTGGCCTGCTTCGCGTACCTCTGCGTCCAGTTCCCTCTGCTGTTTGTCAAAGGGCCGAACACCGACGAGGTGAGGACTAGTGCCAGGCTGAAGTAGGAAACCTGAATTTCGACTATGTAAAACATTGATTGCCGTAAGCAGCTTGAGCATAACAGAGCTGGTTTAGCTCAGCGTCCTCGAGCAGATTATGACCAGCGAGTGACGCCCCCCCCCCCCTTTCAAACATATTAAAACAACAGCTTTAACGGAGCTTTTGTTTTAACAGCAAGTATAATCTGTCTACAGTTTTTGTTAATGATCTAGAAGAGAAAAACGTTTCAGTCACTAATCTTTTACTTTGCCTCAGGATATCTTGGATTTTTATTTGTTTCTTGTTAGTTGTTAATCTCGATGCTTTCAACCAAAGATTGATTCTCAAAACTTTAAGTATAATATTCTGTCACCGTAAAATAAAGAGTGCGAAACCTTTCCTCTGTTAACTGTGCAGAGAATCAAACCCATGACCTTCTCATCGATGTGAGGGTCTTGGGACGGAGGATGCCACATGCGTACAGACTGTAAAGCCCTCTGAGGCAAATTTGTAATTTGCGATTTTGGGCTATACGAAATAAAATAAAATGAATTGAATTGAATCGCGTCTCCTTATAAGTCTGATTTTTGTCGCTCTCAGGATCTTGACAGCAGCTACTACACCAACTATGTGAAGTTGCTCCTCAAGAAAAAGTCCTCCACTGCCAGGTGAACGGACATGAGGCCGCGAATTCCACGCTTTATTTTCATTCCGTGTGTGACTCACATTTTTTATTTTTTTTGCAGCTCGTCAACTACGGACAAACCAACGCTGGCGGAGAGGATTGTGGAGGTGCCCAAGAGTTATATTTACATGCCAGAAAAAGGTGTGTGCACTGTAAGGAGTCATTTTGAAAAAGATTACAGCTGCCATTTAGTTTTTTACTAGGTGGGAAATTGACAGTATGTGTTGCATTAAGTCCTAAATCGCTGTGACTGAAGCAAGCTCCTCTGTGAGGAAAGGTGACCGCCAGTCATTTTGCCTTCCGCAGTGTTCCGTCTCCCACTCAAACTGGCCGCGTCGGCGTTTGTCGCCCTGGTGGCGATGTACCACGTGAGTCATCCCTCTCGAATCGCACACAACCCACGGTCCTGCGCGCTGCCGCTTGCATTTTCGCGAGGTGACGTGAAACCTGTTCGCTCACCCGCCAGACGGCGTTGCTGCTGGTCGTCCTGGTGGTGCCCACGCTGCACATCGTCCGCGCCGGCATCGACGAGAACATCGCCTTCCTGCTGCTGGGGTTCGGGGTCGTCCTGTCCGACGACAGGATGGAGGTCGTCGAAATTGTGACCTTCTACACTTGGTTGCTGGAGGGTATGCTTGTGTGAAGAGGGGAAAAAACTAAAATCTGCATCCCGTCCTCAATCCCGAATCCTCAAATGCAACGAAGTTCAAAGTCCCACTCGGAACATGAGCCTGTGTTTTCAGGCGTGATGCTCACTTGGTTTCTCTTCTCCCCGTGTGGTTTCGCAGTGTGCTACCTCTGTGCCGTGAGCCTGTCTTGCTCGGTCAGCCTCATCATGCTCATGAGGTCCATGGTGCTGCACAGGTAAGCGCACTAGAAACCCTCAGGTTCATTCTCGATCTGCTCGCCCCAAACTGTTTTGACGGAGGAACCCGACTTTTGTTCGTAGTAGAGGCGACGGAAGCAAACGTCCTTTGCTCACGTTGTTAAGAAACAGTCCTTCAGTCGTCACGGCTGCCCCGATTGCAAATAGTGACCAAAAACTGCTACTTTCCGCCATATTGGTGTTTTAGGGGTCTTATTAGTTTATTAGTCTCTTGCACTCGTCAGCTGAATGACATGCAATGCAATAAAACGATCAACGACTCTCTGGCGCTTTGTCGCATTGGAGACCCGATTCCTTCCTGTTTGCACCTCGCACATCGCTGAGGTCGTTCGTTTGTTTCAGGTCGAACCTGAGAGGACTTTACAAGGGAGACGTTTACAGCGTTTATAACAGCCAGAAGACCATCCGCCCATCCAAACCTGGCGTTGTCTGCTGGATGGGTTTGACGGGATACCAGGCGGCCATCGTCTGTGTCGGTAAAGTAAAAAAAAAAACTACAGGAAACCTTCACTGACAAATCTCAAAAACGGTTTCATCTTCTTTCCTCCTTCGTGCTCGACAAATACACTCTAGTTATCACACTTAAACTCAACTGTTGAAAGGTTTTTCAAATGTCAATCTTCAGGAATCGATGGTTTTGGGACTGAACGTAACAGACAGGGGGAACAAAGAAGACAGTAGGCAAATACATTGAAGCTGAATAATCCATTCCTCCGTTTGTTACATAAAAGTAGCTTAATAACGTTTATTTAAAGAACCCTCTGCATAATAACTCAAGTACCTTTTTTGTACATATCTTAATCTTTGTCTTTTTTCGTTGTTGCAGGAATGGCGATTCAGACTGTTGTGTTTTTCATCTGCTTCTTGTTCTTGGTGTTCATGATCATTATCCCCATTTTCTACGGCCGCAATGTCATCGCTTTCACGATGGCGGGGAAGGCGTGGTGAGTCAGCGGCCTCAGCGCTTCGTTCCATTTGATGATTAACAACTGAAAAACAGAGATTTTACTCCATTGTTTTGGGGGTTTTTTTTTGTGCCTCAGGCCGGGCTGGGTGACGCTGACCCTGGTTACGCTGCTTCAACATGTCACCGCTAAGTTTGCCTTCATTAAAAAGGAGGCCGGCACGAGAGACTTGAACAACAGGTAAAGCTCACTTATTGGGATGGAGGTTGATCTAAATACGTACAATATGTAGATCAATATGCAAGTCAAGGAATCCTTAGTAGTATATCATAGGTGGTTTCTGGGTGGCAGTTGATTGATTTATGGCACCTGTCACTTTGATTGATTTATGACACCTGTCACTTTGAGTGATTTATGACACCTGTCAATCAAGTGTCACCCCTGTCGTAAATCATTCAAAATGACAGCTGTCAATCAAAGTGACAGGTGTCGTAAATCACCCAAAGCGACAGGTGTCATAAATCACTCAAAGTGACAGGTATCATACATCATTCAAAGTGACAGCTGTCAATCAAAGTGACAGGTGTCATAAATCAATCAACTACTACAATCCTTTGCCATTTATTTTTTTTCCCCCCTGCTGATGAGAAAAAGATTGAATTCTTGAGATGAAAACCTTGTACCGTGTGATAGTGGATCTTTGTAAAACCAAACTCCCATCCTCCCTGCCGACCGAGCCTCTTGGGGGCCCTAAGCAGAATTTTATTTGGGGGCCCCCCTCCCACCACACACAGTCACCTGTGCTAGAAGATTATTGGCACAAATGTCACGCTGTACTGTTCTAGCGCAAATTATAATACAGTGAGGTTTTAATACAAAACTAGGGCTGCTTGGCTGCCCTAGTTTGCCCTAGTACAAAACTACGGGTTTGGATCGTAGTTTGGGGCGCTTAGTTTGCTTATGCCTTGGGCCGGCCCTGCCCATCCTGACTCGGAACATTTCCTGGTGTTTTCCAGAGAGAGTCTGTTCCTCCTCACGTACCTGCTGTTCCTGGTCAACACCGTGGTGGGACTGATAGTGGCGATATGGAGAATGGTGATAACCGCGCTGTACAACATTGTGCATCTGGGTCGTGTGGACATCAGCCTGCTGCATCGCACCGCGGAGGCCTACGACCCGGGTACAGTCTTTAGTCACGTTTTGGACAACGCAGGCTCATTGCAGAGGGAAAAAGCATATCAAGCCGACTTTATACTTATTTACTAGTTCTGTACTTTAGTTATTTTTTGACCATTAAAAACCATAAAATGACTCCAACATGACCGGGAGATACTGAACACTGATATCCTCTGTGACCTTTGACCCCCCCCCCATCTAGCCTACCGCTACTACGCCCACTCCCTCAAGGTGGAGGTGAGCCAGTCCCACCCGGTGATGAAGGCCTTCTGCGGGCTGCTGCTGGACGTGATGGTCGAGGGCGGCAGAGCCGGGCGGATAATAAGGGACGCGGAGGAAGGTAGAGGACCCTGAAGTGCAAACACGCACGCTACACGTGTCCTCACATACGTGTGGCCCCCCTTTACACGTGACCTGTCCGGTTTGATGAAACGTGTTCAATTAGTGAGTACAAAATCTACGGTTGCTGAAATGATGCTGTGAGGGTTATTGTAAAGAAAAGACCCGGGATGTATTGAACAAATATCTAAATAGACCAGATGATCGCACTAAATTGAATAACTACAAATTTCACTGTCATCACAATGCAGCCAACAATTGTTGTCCCACAATTGTGAAGTCTCTAACCCGTAATATGTCTTTTAATAGATAAGTGAGAGGTTAAACCTGCTGGTGGTGCTAGATGAAGAAAAAACATGTTATTAATCAAAACCTTTAGTGTTTCAGTGTGTTTTAACCTCTCGGGATGCTTTTGCAGTGTCAAAACAGAACTCTCAATTACGTTAGACAACAAAACTACTCCAAGGCCTCTGTGCCTCGGGTCTTCACTGCGCACACACACACACACAGCGATGGGCGGTCTGTTCAGTCACCCCTCTGCGTGGTCTCTCGCCCCCCCCCCCCCCTGACAGCCTGCTCCTCCGCGCCTCCAGGGCTTCAGGAGGAGGGGCCCAAGAAGGAGACCAGCCGGCGGAGGATCGGCGCTCGCTGGCAGCTGCTGTACACGCTGGTCAACAACCCGTCCCTGCTGGGCTCCCGGAAGCACTTCCAGACGCAGCAGGCCCCCCCGGAAACCGTCCCCAAGGGGACGCCCACCCGCAGCCCCAGGAAGGGCGGCGAGGAGGAAGCGGCGGAGACTCCGGCGGCGCCGGTCCAGCCCGCCGAGACCTCCATGACCCAAGATAAAACAGATTGAGGTCCCCAGTGTGCTGCTTTAAACTTAATTGGACTTTGGTCGTTATTTTTTACATTTAATGCTTTAACGCTGGCAGAATCATAAAGTCACGACACAAGCTGCAGTTAACGGGCCAGTGTGTACCATCGATTGATTGATTTTGTTATGGAGCTCGACCTCTTTGTTAAAACGGCCAAGTTGTACCGACATGTTTCTACAAAACGGCCCCAAAGGACAAACAAAGACTGGCTCCACACGCAGAGGCCCAAAAGAGACAGATAGAAGCTACCGGGCGAACGACCTCCAAAAGCACAATAACATCAATTACAACACGACTATTATTAAAATCAAACTTCCGTTGCATTCTGCTTGTGTAGGACTGTTAAGTAATTGCATGTCGAGGTGCACATGTCCATGGCAGGCAGTCAATAAGTGGTCAATAAACACAACCAAGTAAAAAAAATGTAATTCCTCATTTTATGAAAATCTCAAACTATAGCCAATACCTGTTAATCTACTATATTAATAACATTTGTTCAAAGTTTCTACTTCATAATTATTTGTTGAATAATATGATGGAAATTGAGATTGTGCTAGAAGGTAGTTGTTAAACTCATGACTTCAAAAATGTGTTGTTCAATTATTGAACAGTGTGAAGTGATTATACATTTTATTCATTTTTCAGTCACTCAATGGCAATATATCATAGAAATGAATATATAATGTTGCAGTAACAGACATTGGTACAGAGTTTATGTATTTTGTGCCTCTTGCTCCGAGTCAAAGACAAATAAATGTCTTGTTATATTTTGGATGTGACAACTAATTAGTCAACTATTGTGAAATTAAAGGTGAGAAAAAGAAGGACAAAGAGATGAGCAATCATTCAGTTTTCCTTTGTCAAAACTTTATTGAGGCACATCGGACAAGGAGCGTTAGTCAGGACATCTAAACACTTAGGTGAAGACCTACTTCCTTTATCGCGGGGGTATGAAACAGAAAAACTAAAAAATACTTTCTAGGTCAAGAGATATTTACACGATACCCAACGCTGCGGCTCTCAACTACCGGCGGCGTGCAGCTCCTCTAACACAGAACGCCGGGGAATTCAGCGGGACGGACCGTGACCCAGAAACAACGAGGCAGGAACTTCACACCCTCACAGTATGCAGTAGGGTGGGGATCACACCCAACATGTAGCGTAGCGTACGGGTTTTATTTAACGTGAAAACATTTATACTCATCATTTTCTCTTTGAAACAACAGAATTTCCTAAACATTTAAAGTCAATTCAGAGGATTAAGTTTATTTACTTTTCAGCTACTGCAGTCCTAATACGTCAGCACACGTTTACTGCAAGTATTTAAAAGCAGGATTACAGAATATTTAGCTATTTTATAGTGCCTAAAGCTAACTGTCACTTCTTCATATTTGGGGACATTTTGTGTTTTATTTCAACACTTTAGCTTCTTATTACTAACATTGCTTTTTGGGATAGAGACTTAATGGGATAGAGACTTAAGAGACTTTTTAAGAGACTCTCTTAAAAAAAGGCCAAATTTCCATCAAGTGAAAGTGTTTTGCGCGTTGCCTCTGTGTGAGTCTTGTAGAATAGTAAACAAGACAATTTCTGTTCTTAAGTCTTTGTGCTGAACTAAGGTAACTGGCTATAGCAGAATATTTACCTGACAAATACAAGAGGGGAATTTATGTTCCAACTCCCTGTATGTGAAACCAACAAGTGTGTTTTCCTTTATTTTGAAATTATTAGTTTCAAAGCTACTCATGCTCACTAATTATCATTATAAGAGTCTTATATTTATTTGACCTTATATTGAGAAGCTGCACAAACACCATTGATGTTGTGCCACAGGCCTCTACTTTGATAAGCAGATGCAGGTTCTATCGCTGGGTTTAGTTTCAGTAAAACACCCACTGCCTAGCGACTGAATGATGCAACTCTGCAAGTGAAGCTGCACTTTGAATCTGATAAAAAAAGAAAAGAAAGCTTGATTTAATAACAGTCTACGAGAAAATGACGTCTATATGATTTATGAACTCAGTAGACTTAATAAAAAATGAGTTTACGGCTCGAATGCAAGTCGAAAGGCTTCTTCAATTCAACATGTTGTTCATTTAGAGTAAAATAGACAAAGCAGACTATGCTTAAGGCGCGGCTGCCTCGTGATTGGCAAGTCTCTTCCTGACATAAAAGAAACATCAGTCCACCAAGTGTAGCATCACTGTGATGGCGTACACACCTTTTGAGAAGTCGATATTTTTACCCTTCAACCACAAGCAAAAACTAAACAGCAAATTATGTAAAAAATGGATGACTTTTTTTCTGATTTTTCTAGCTGCTTGTGATATTCA
Source organism: Apeltes quadracus (assembly GCA_021346845.1). Classification (NCBI taxonomy): domain Eukaryota; kingdom Metazoa; phylum Chordata; class Actinopteri; order Perciformes; family Gasterosteidae; genus Apeltes; species Apeltes quadracus. Next base: position 21,103,722 of record CM037918.1, on the reverse strand, counting down.
CTGCCTCAGCTCCCAAAGGTAACCTATCACTGTACTCCGACCCAACCTCACAGCTGTCTGAATTGCCCCTGCAGTGGGACAGAGAAAAGGACTCAGTCATGATACTCTCTTCTGTATCCGCCTCCTTCTCTCCGTCCCTGCTCTCCGTCTCCCCCTCCTCCTCGTCCAGCCGGCCGCTGTTTGTCTTCCTCCGGGACTCGGCGTGAGGCGCGCGGACGTTGAAGTTGGCGGCGAGGTTCCTCTCCATGTGGTACTGGCCTTTGGCCTTCAGGATCAGCTTGTAGGTCTTGCTGCGGTATTTGTACACCAGGTGGAAGCAGGTGGCACCGAGGAGGGGCACGGTAGACACGGTGAGGAGGCAGACGCTGACCGAGATGATGATGAGCAGGTTGGGGACACGCCTCCTGGTGGTGAACAGCACCTGGACCTCGCATTCCTCCCCTCTGTAGGTCAGACACAGGGAGTAGTTGGTGCTGGGCTGCAAACCGCTGAACCGGTACGTGCCGACTCCCTCTTTGATCCTCGACCACTGCACCGCCGAGTGTTTTCGGTCGCCGGTGATGCACAGATACAAGCCGTTTGAATCTGCTTTTTTAGAGAGGTCGGAAAGGCTGTCACGCTCGCCGCTGTCAATGTCAGAGCTCTCGTCGGATGTGGCGGCAGCAGCCTGATCGGCGCTGGCGTACCTGGGTATGAGGAGGGGATTGAGCCGGACGGTCGCCTCTGTTTCTGACACGACTAAAGCGATGACACCAAAGTCAAATGTATACTGCTTGATACCTTCCAAACTCTCGTTAAAGACTTGGCTAGAAATGTATCTCGTGTTAGCCGTCAAGCCACACGTACTGGTACTCAACGGATCGGTTGTCTCCTCAGACTCGATCTTTTCATCGGGCGGGTAAGTGGGTTCAAGTTTCATCATTTTTCTCTTCAAGTCCAAAACGGATGCTCTGTGTGTTGTTTTCAGTCCAGGTGGGTGTGTTTTAGTGTAAATAGGCGTTGTGGTCTTTTGTTTGGTGAGTGTTGGTTTAGTTAAAGCCACCACCACCACTGACACCGAATCATGTGCTCTTCCGTACTCATTTGTGGCCGAGCAGTTGTAGTTGCCTCCGTCTTCCTTCCTGAGGTGCGAAATGACGAGAGTCCCGTTATTAAAGACTTTGACGGGACTACGCGGCAGTAAGGAGTCCTTATTGGATTCTGCCGAATCGTCCTCAGCAAAGGACAAAGCCAGCTCCACCTTCCGACTTTTGCTGTGGATATTCCAAATCACCAGAGGCTTTGGGTTTCCTTTGAACTCACACGTCAAGACCAATGCGCTACCTTCATAGAAAGTCATGTTATGAATATTTGGCTTAGTTCGTATCGTCACATTGGTGCTTGTGCACTTTGACTCAGGTATTATTCCAATCGGTTTCCCTCTCAGTTTCTGCGGAGATGCACAGATGATCAGATTCTGCTCCGGGACTGTGACAGCAGTTGATGAAATCCAGTCCCTGAGCCAGTCGAGGGAGCAGGTGCATGCAAAAGGATTTTTATAAATCTGCAAGTGGGACAACGACACCAAAACGACAAACGTCCCTTCGGTTATGGTTGTGAATTTGTTATTGTTGAGTCGGATGGACCTCAGGTCTTTGAGGTTGTAGAAGGCGTCCTTCGGCAGGTGGACCATCTCGTTGTGGTTCATCTTCAGCAGCTGAAGGCCCGTCAGGTTCTGCAGATCCTCCCAAGGAAAGTCTACAATCATATTGTGGCTGATGTCAAAATTGCGCAGATGAACCAAAGGCGCGAGGGCCCCTTCTTCAACCGAGACAATCTCATTGTGGGCCATCCACAGCGACGTCACCTGGGTGACGTTGTCAAAGCACCCTATTGGTAGCAAAGTGATCTTATTGGCGGAGAGACTCAGAGTCGTCACATTAGTAGGCAAACCGTCCGGGACTTCCACTAAGTCTTTGTAGGAGCATTCAGCAAAACGGCGTTGGTATTTATCTGAGCAGGTACAGGGCTCCGGGCATCCGAGTCCCGCGGTGAAGACTGAGGTGAGCCACAGAGCGAGGTAGACAATACCTCTGGTTGCCATCTTCTGCTCCTGTAACAGTCGATCAATCAATTAGTGGATTGCACTTGGTCTGTTAAGCAGAATTGTTTAAAAATGAAGAATAAAAGAATAGCACACATGTTTGGGCAGAGGTAGAAATGTATTTTTCAGTGCAGTCTCAATGTCTAAGTCTAGACATTCATGCTCAGTCCAAGGCAGCTTTGACATACAGCAAAACCAGTATACACTCGTATATACAAAAAATCAAACCATGGGGCTACAGTCATTGTACCATCATTCAAAAGCGTAGCTTATTGACCTTTGACAGATTTCCTTTTTTTGCAGATATGTGCCTGATGTATAAAATCATTGATGGTCTTCCACCACAACCATTTAAAAAAATGTGTTTCTTTCCACACTGGAGATTACGGCACCAGCCAGAGGCGGCTGCTGGGTTCAACTCCGAAAAAAAACGGCTTTCAGATGAGGAGCGGGAAAGAAATGGCAATAAAATTCTAAACATATATGACTATCCGCAAGTTTCAGTATCTTTCTGCCCGCAGTGTTTACATTTATGATGTAACGTACTGTCACTAGCGGTAAGGTCTGTAGATTACCCAGAGACAGCAGAATATTGATTCTGCAAAGGGGTTTTAAAAACAAATCTAAATTCCTGAAACCAAAATTCCCTTAAACAACTCACAATATCAGCCACAATTCATAGATAAATAAATCTCCAAACTATCTGAATGGCTCATCTTGTTTGCATAAAAGTGACCTACTTACTGGAGAAGAAAGAGAGCTAAATTTGCCGATATAACGCCCTCTTTGGTTTAACAGCTTGTCACCTGTTTGATATTTCCCCACATCCAGATTTGTTTAAATATGCATGAATCCACCCCAGATCACCAGGCTCATTTCTAGACTGTAATTTCTATTTGAGTTGCAGACAGTTTATGAAGTCTTGTATGGCAAATTTGGAGATTCTGGGCCACGTAATTAAAGGACTGACTCATCTTTAATGGATCATTCTCACACCCAGGAATCCTTCAGTGGAATATATGTGATTATTATTGACACCGTGTAATCGTGAACCGCCACACGCCGAAGCTGCGTCGATAAATTGCCGTGAGTACGTGTTTCATTCGGCGAGGAAACAGCGCGGCTGTGTTCCGTGTCGTCGCGGGGAAGCTTCTGGTATCGCGCTACGCAGCTGGCTGGCCTGCGGGGCTCTGTCCTTGGTGCTGAAAGGCAGCCGCGTGCCCGCGCTGCGTGGCGCGCGACCCGCTGGAATCCAACACGACAACGTCAACAACTCGCCATGAAATCTGACGACACGACACCAAAGTTCCTCCCCGCAAAATGACTGATATGCAGAGGAAATAAAATATCTCACCTGCGCGGTGAAGCGGGGTGACGAGCTTACCTGCGTGCTGCGTTTTTCTTCTTCTTAAATCTCGCCGGTTCCGAGTCCGTAGATGAAGCTGAGTGCGTTGTCCTGCGTGTCTGCCCGCCGCCACATGGTGAAGAGACGGTGAATGTTTGTCTTACTGGGTTATCTCCCACATCCCCCCCCCCTCCCCCTCCCTCTTGCCCCCCTCCCCACCAAACACACTCTGGACCGAGCAACGTTGACGTTTAAAAAAAAAAAATTCAATTAAAGGGGAAACGACCGTAACTGCTTAAAATAGTGAGAATAACAAACATAGCCAGTGCAAATAACTACTATAGTTATTACAAGTCTTTAACATAAGAAAAGTTACAAATACAAACTATGATACTTCATTTTATAAAGTGGTATCACAGTGATTCAGTACACAAAGTAACCAGGGTTGTAGTTGAACCTGCACTGTTACTCCCCGTTTGTATGTTTCAATATGCTGGACCACATGTAAATTTCATGTGCTGTATAAGACAACTGCGTTAAAGGGAACATGTCATGAATAACATATTGGTCACATCTGGATATCTGGAGTGCCTTCCAACCCACAAATTGAAATCAGACAACCCAATCCGTTATTGTCCCGACAAGCCAATCAGATCAGACTTTTTCAAGAGGGCGGCTTAAAGGGACAGAATCTAAATCTGAGCGGACAGAGGGAGAGTGACTATCTGTATTGAGACAGTATTTCAGTTTTATTTTGAAGATTTAAGCGTGTGAACATATTCAAGTAGAAACCCAGAATACAAAGATGTTTCCAGTAAAGCTGCAGCTCTGGGGCCTCTGAAAGTCAAAGTCTGAAAGTTATTATGCAGTTATTCACACTTCGTCTGAGATGAAACTCTCCCTAATGATGCTCAATGCACGGCCGTTCGCATTGTTTTACAATCGCCTTGTACAGTAGTTCGAATCTTCATTTTCCATTCAAAACGACAAACATATGTTATATATTTTAATATACATATATGTAATAGCGAAAACATTTAAAGTCATGAAGCAACTGAAATATTGCACCTTGATATTAACTTGAAGCGTATAACTGCATCAAGCTGAGGATGCAAAACAATTTGCAACACCAGGAATAAACTTTATGTGGAGCAACTTAAGATGTATTTGACCCTATTTACTGCAAAACTATATGCGCTATTGTTCCAGCCATTTGAGCTAATGAAACATCTAAAACACTTTACATTGTTCAATTAAAAAACAGGAAGCACAGTTTGCTGTAAGGAAGGAAAATGGCACGGTAGACCGAGTAGAAGGAATGTGTGAGTGAGACTTCCAGACCTAAGTAAAACTAAGCGTACACATGATACATTGTTTTGTTTACTACTCAGCCTGGTGTCATTTGACGTATGTTGAAATGTTTTCCATCATTCCTCATCAATCTGTTGTTCATTTCAAGTAAAGGTTTGCCACTCATTTCATTACAAAAAGTAACAAAACAAAAATAAAACATTTACGTCATGTATAATATGTCTACACTATATGTAGTCAAATAAATAGTACGCCGAATGGCACGGTAATGTATACGTTTAAAATACAGTATTGCATCATTTGCATCTTCTAGCTTCAAACCTCCATGTGGTGACTTACACGATCAATCAATCAACAGATCAATGTCTGTCCAATGGATGGGAACCAAAAGGCATTCCTGACAACGAGCAGAGGTCAAATGTACCTGTTATGGAGCGAACTTGTTCTGCCCATTTTGTAATGTGCCGGAATTTCCAGCAGATGGTACCACAACCCTTGAAGAAACACGTAGACTGTTTCAATTCTGCAGCATCGCTGCCATTGATCATCCAATCAATAGCCGGAACAAGAAGACCACTTGTCAGGGGACATTTGAGGGGACATTTGACCTCACCGAGAAGCACCTGCACTTGTTTTCATGGTTGTGTTTTCACACAGTGGAACACAATCGATGAAATACTGGGAAATACATATAATAGCTACTAATATTTATTAAATGTTTATAAGAGAAGTTGGGACTTCTGCTGCGGACGCTGGTCATTAAAGGACGTCAAATTAAACAGGTCTCGATAACAGCTGTAACAAAATGGGATTAACTAAAGGTTGGCCCACTGAGATCAGACACATTGAGACAATCTGAGAAATCTGAGTTTTTGTAGTTTTTGTGTTGTGGATGTAAAAACTGTGGTGATTCAAAGCGCCTGCGTGAGCCACCAGGGGTCAGTCTCCAACCCCTGATGAGGTTTGTGACAAGACCGCTTTGATGCCTTTTATTCACTGTGTGATGAATAAACGGGGGCAAAAATGTTAAATACTGTGCTGTGGACATTTAGCATCAACTATTCACTCCTATTCCTTGCTCCCAAATGGTGGAACGAACTCTCTGATGCCATCGAGACCGCAGATACTAAAGACACACCTCTTCAGACTCTACCTTGACTAAAACACTAACAAATTGTAGCACTTAAACTGACGGCTCTTAAAGTTTAAATTGTCTTTTTTGATGTTATTCTTGTTGCACTGATTCGGTTTGGATAAAAACGTCAGCTAAATGACATGCAATGTAATGTAATTCACACCTGCACCGCTTTGCATTCGCACCACTTTCACCATCAAATATTTGAATAGATTTTCCTTGAATAGACTACCAGGATAAAATTGACACACAGTAGGCTGTCACAGAATTGTAGGCTGTTTCAATTCCTTCTGGTAAACAGTTGACAAAAAGAGGTCCTCTGATGGGTGTCGTTTTTCGACATTGCTTTCAGGAGAATTACAGTCGGCTGTCTTTGAAAAGACTATGAAGCAGTGGATTTAAACAAATTAATTGAGCTGCGAATGAATAGCCCAAAATAAAATAAAAACGTCCCTCGGTGTGTGAGGGCCTTCGGAGCCTAAGCCATCTCCTTATCGTGGTGGAGGGGTTTGTGTGTCCCTATGACCCTGAGGGCTGTGCTGTCGGGAGCCTTGTGCTCCTGGTAGCGTTACCCTTGGCGAAGTGGTCCCAGGCGAGGGGCCCGGACTAAGAATGGTTCCAGCAGACCCTAACGGAAAAGGAAAGGAGCCACCCGGCCCGGAGGAAGCCCGGGGCCCCCCATCTGGAGCCAGGCCTCGATGGGGGGCCCGACAGCCAGCGTGTGATGGCCGGACGTAGCCCGAAGGAACGACGTGGCATCCCAAGAACGAGGCAAAACTCTCGATATCCCCAAAGCCAGTAAGAGTCATCCTCCCGGGATCACCAACGTCGCCTCAAAATGTCTCCCAGGAGCTGATGAGATATTTCAGTCCGGACCAAAATGATGGACAGGAGCCATTACGCTGCTGCTCGTCACCCAAAGCCACAGTTTGATGATGACATGACACAGTGTCGGGGGAGGCGGGGGAAGGTAGGGGAGGGGTGTTCTGAAGGATCATTTTCTCACTTTGACTCACATGGACCTGCCAATGCGCCGGGCGAGGGATCTCAGCCGCTCGCTGTGCGCTGCTCTGCATCACACTTTAATCAAGTCACCTTCCCTAATTTCGCCGCCTGGAAAATTAAAAAGAGATCTCACGTGTCAAGGGAAACTGTAGAGAGGCGCAGAACCTCACTCCTCCCCCCCTTACCCCCTCCCACCCAGCGCGCTCTACCCACTTCCCCGGTAGCTCTCACCCCTCAGTGGCAATGTGATTTCGTCAGTAATGCCTTTCTATTGCTCTTCCTGAGGTACCCCGAGGTATCGCTGCGGCGCTGCATGGAGATCCCAGAGGGCTTTGGAGAGCATCATTTACCTCCATAATCCTTCACTGTCGTGATGGTGCTCTCATGCACACGCTGAAGGAGTCTAAGTACAAAAAAACAGTCCGTGTCTAGGCCGAGTTGAGGGTGAATTAACGCAGTGAAAAACGCTGCATTATGCAAATGCTTAATGGTTCCTCTATGACGGTGCTGGTAAATTGGATGATGGTTAATGATGATGTAAGAGTGAGTTAAGGGACGACGGATCGGCGAGATGCATAATTCACCGGCTCGCCTTCGCGACGCTTCCCACAACCTGTCATGGTTCCTGGCGCTCGGGCTCGGAGAGCCAATAAGACTACAGAACAGCGGTGGTTTAGTCTGCGGAGGAGCAGGAAACGAGTCCGACTGCGGGAGCCGAGAGTGTTAAACCTCGCCAAAGGGAGGAAACGATCGGAGAGGAGTTTTGGCAGTCGTCGTATTTAGTCTAAAATGAAAAAACGATTGGGCCTTTTTCGGTGAGGTGTGCAATCTTGAAGAGAAGTAAGGCTAAAGGGATCACGGGGAAGGTCAGAAGCTTGAAAATAAACGAGAATTAATCCCGTTACGGTAGCCGAGGCTGGATGAAATAAGACGTGCGGCAACACAGCGCGGCGGCCTCGGCTTTGTTCTGGAGCTCTCGGCCGTTTGTCTGCTGTTGCACAGGCTCCATTTACTCCCGATTGCCTGTGACTGGTGACCTCTGAACCCAATCCACACAGGTGCTGCAGGACAACCATCAATACTGGCAGCAGGTTGTTTTTGCCTGCGGGCCGCTGGATAAATGATGCCCTTGGTGGAGACGCACTCGATTCAAGAGAGAAACACACTCGCACGCGCTCCTGTACCTGCCTTACATACAGGTTACATACTGTATGTTTTAAATAACTGAACCATTTCAAAGAGGACGGCAATGACGAATGAGAAAAACGCATTCAAGAATTCAGGATTTTAGTTTGAATTTTTTAGCGAGAAGTGCAGCCTTTTTAATCGTGCTCTAAATATTTTTTTGAGAAATTAAATCATAATTTTGTGTCTTTGAAATCACCGTCAAGGAGAAATGTCCCCTCATCACTGAATTTGACAGTTTATCCGCTGCATCTTATGCTTTTCTGCTTCAAATGGAGATTAAAGTCAACAGACAACAGCAAAACACATCTGGTGTGTATTAAAAAACGTGGAATATATGCAGTTTGAGGGCAAAATATTGCAAAAATATCAGTAGTATAACCATGCCTCTTTTTTTTTTAGGTCAGCTCAATTCCCTCCTTCAGAGAAAGACATCTGTTGTTTTTCAATCTTGTTCATTATTAAAAAACAAACTTCCACAGAACAATTTAATTACTTAGAAGTACAACTTGACTGTTTTTCACATTTTACTCTGCTTCCTGTCAATCACCTGCGTGCGCTCGTCTTCACTTCCAGGATGCGATCTGAAAGTATGTCATGTGACAAAAGTTAGGTGCAGTATCTTTTCCCCGTTTGTTTTGGTGGATAGTTTATTTCTAGTTTCTAAGAGTTAAAAATGACAAATGAAAGTAGACCGTAGAAGACTGGCATGCACAGACAAACTGTACTGTGCCGCGTTTATGCACACACACACACACACACACACACACACACACACACACACACACACACACACACAGACACACACCCAAGCGCTCTCTGTTCGGGGTGATGGATCGTGGACTCGTGGCAGGAGGCCTTGAATTTAGGACATCATCCAATATCAGGCCTTGGGGAAAAGACAAGACGATACACATTCATATATATATAGATATAGATATGTACACACACACACACACACACACACACACACACCAACCCCTCCCTTCCATCCACAGCTCCCCTCCTCGCTGTCTGAAGCCCTGTTACAGATACAGCCCCCCCCCATCACACAGGGAGTAAATGTATTCATCTCATCCTCTCCGGCCACGGAGGTCACAGCCTTATCTCGCCCTCTGCTGTAGCGCTGTCAGCTCACAAGCCACAAACTATAACTTCTAACGGCTAGCAAGAGCGCTGTGCGGTCGCAGGCCGGCGAGGAAGACATGGAGGCAGTGACGAGGGGAGGGGGGGGGGGGGGCTAATGGGGGAGACGAACAAAGAGAAGGAAGGACAGGGCAGAAAAAAGCCAAAGAGAAGAGAGAAAAAGATTGAAGGAGAGAGAGGGCCGTGTTGAAGGTGAAAGGATGGACACTGAAAATTGCTTTAGCTTATAAAAGACCAATAATAGCAAGCCGAAGAAAAAGAAATATTAAGGACCATAAAGAATCTAAGATAAAAATCAATGATTTATTTGGGATTAGCCTCGATGTGTGTCATTTAGAGGAACTAACGAGCAGTTCTTTATCGCTTCGTGATAAAATTGAGGTCTGTGCCGTAGATCACTGCGACACTTTCAGCTTCCAGGTCTCAGATATGTGACTTTCTGACCTGGTAGAAACACGCTGCACTCTGGGTATTTAACTAGGTCCCTTCTACATTACACACTGCTCCCTGTATTTCGTGGGAAAGATCTCACTGAGAGATTTTTAAATCTTCGGAAAACAATGCAATACTTGTGTTCAGTGGGGTTTTAATCACTGCCAAATAACTGATTTTGTCTTTAAATTCAGTAGAGGACTTGATATGTGTTGACCAACACAGAATTGAATGTTAGTTAAATCGGAACAAGAGATACTTGCTCTATAAACTCCTCTATAAACCGGTGAGTTTATAGAGGATGGAGGAGAAGGGGAGTAAAGGTGGAAGACAACGGACCAGAATAACTGGATGTTGTAAATATGGTGATAACCCCTATGTGATCAACGGGGGGAACAGCAGGAGCTTCGTGTTTGACGATTTTAAAGTTTAATCAGGAGCTATTGAGGGGAAGTTCGGATCATTTTACTTTTTTGAAAGTCATCCTGTAAAATGAACAACTCTTTTTTTGAGTCATTCAACGGCGGGAGCGGGGGGGGATTATAGCCAATTCTCTGGCCTAAATGCGTCTACTGCAAACTCGTATCATATTCTCATGTAGGTTGGTGCATGCAAACCAGCAGACACTGATTTAATTTAAAAGAAATTCCTGCATTAAAATAATGTGTCATGACAGTTTGGATGATTTAAAATGGTAATTTATTATCACACTGGCATTCAAGCGCACTTAGATACGACAGCATGAGTTGAGGATCATATTTATGTGGGACCTTAATGTACAAAACGTTAGCAAATGCTGTCGTCGAAGCTAAATGAATGAGACCAAGCTAGCGTCGGCTAGCTTAACTTTTCCCGCTTCATTTAATTGCTGACAAATTAAATCGGGTTGAAGATGAAATGACTTGCAACATAAAGATGCCGATAATAAATGTCGTCACTCAAGAGTAACTTTAGGTGGTTAACAAAACAAGTCACGTTATCTGTACAAATAAATACAACACAACGTAAATTCAACACGAAATGAGTGGCCGCGGTGATGCGGACACGTTGTGACGCCTGTAACATCTCAACTTTGTTCACTTTTCTGAGCTATGATCAAAAATCCACGAAGAAACCATTGTTTGAAAAACAACACAACAGAGGCAAGTAACAAATCACCAGACGAACCTGTAGGTTTTTTAATAAAAGTGGCTGTTAAGTAGGGGCGCGGGGGGGGGGGGGGGGGGGGGGGGAGCATTTCATGCAGCGGTGCCCCGCTCGGCGGGAAGTGTTTAACAATGCAGCCATCACATGTAAAGGAAGCCGCCTCCACCAGAGTCCAGTTAATTAACCACATCAGTTTTAATTAAAACGGAATTTAATCGGCAGCCGTACCAGGAGGATAGCGGTGGTGGGAGTTCGGGGGGGGCGTGCGAGTTGGTTACGCCACAGTGGGCAGGTTGCTTAAAAAGTGTGTCTGCGTGTTTGTGCGCTTTCTCTCACTTCAGATTTGCGGCTGTCTAATTAACATGGATGGAGTGTTGAGCCTTTTGGACTCTGGCGCCTCTCATTTCATGACTATTAATGGTTTTAATGAACTGGGCTAATAAGGCCCTTTTCCTCTGCCGCGCTCTGGAAGGCCTATCCGACGCACGCCAGGGTCACAAGGACGGGCTCCCCCCTCGGCCTCCGCGGGGGAAATTAAAACGGCAATCACCGAGCCATTAACGCGACACCGTGCGTGCGTGCGTCCCTCCGACGTTCAGACATCGAGGGCGCCGTGTGAAACTCTCTGTTTGTCGCGGAGCACGACAGCGGAGGCCGCTCACATGAGGCTGCTGTGCGGAATAGGAATGAGGAGGAAGTGACACCAGAGCTTGTTTTTGGACGTTGGACATTCTCTGTACATTCTCTATGTAAAAAACCTTTTTGATCCTTTTCATAGCTTTATCCAACATTCAGATTAATCTCCTGGAAATGAACGCAATTATTAAATTAAATTAAAAAATAATAATAATGTCTTTCTGTGAGACTTCAATCAGGTGAAACGTTCCGCGGGATATCTATTATATATATTTTTTACCCTATTCACCCGTGTGTCCCCCTGAAGCTATCTTTGTGAATACTCAACCTGGAGATGCTGCAGCTTCCACATGAATAAATTCAGACTTCTGCTGAGTTCAAAGTGTTATGGAAATTTTAGTAGGTCAACCTTCATGGATTTTTGACTTTCACAACAAAGTTACTTGGGTTTAACAAAAAAAAAAAAGGGTTTCCAGCGAGTAAAACTCAAGTAGAATTTACATTGAATTCTCAAACTCTTCCAGGATCCCAGGAAAGGCAATCTATGGTGATTTAATCACGATGAGCCATTTTTTACTTGATCAGGGGAATGAAACCATTACCCGTGTCCCCTCACACCTCCCAAGCGCCAGTCAGTGATTCCATTCTGGAGAACTTTTGTCCTGTCCTTCAAGAATAAAAGTGCCTCATCTCATTGTCTTCCATTGAATCTATCCGGAAACAGTGAAACACGATAAAGTGGCGGCGCGTGTGTGTGCCTGAAGAGCGCGTTCTGTTCGCGGCGAGTAACGAGGGGAGTTCCTTTGCTCCTGTCACGTCTGCAATCACGAGGCGAGGAGCTGTGACGACTTTCACCGTCAACTTCAAGGTCCGGGGGCCAAAAAGGCTCCGTGACTTGTTTCCCCCACGCGTGAAGGCTCGTGACCTTTCCTGCCATTTCGCGCTGAAGACGAACAACAACAACAACTCCGTCTGCACCACGCCGGCTTTTTAGAAATGGCCGCCCTGCCCCACCCCACCCGTCGCTGATAAGACGCGTTGATTATCGCCGCAAAACAACGTCGCCAGTCGCAGCTCGGCCTGAACCGCGGCGAGGAGCGCGCTCATCCTTGACTTGCTTCCCCCTCACCACGCTCGCGCGGGGGGGGGGGGGGGGGGTCACGCCACGGCAGAGTCGCCGGCCTTGTGCGAAGGGAAATTTACAGCCGGATGCGACCATCTGTTATGTAGCGAACGCATCACATTCGAGCTCCTTCACCTTCTCGAACGCGCTGCTTTACGTTGTAAATGTGCCATTAGCATTCATGAAGGTATTTACATGCATTCACAAGTCAGGCTGCCGGTATTTATATCGCACATTCCGCACGGCAGAAGTTATGGCGTTCTCACAAGTTGTGATGGCTGTCCTTTAAAGGGACGATCGACAAAACAGCTCTGATGAAAAGGAGTCTTTCTAATTCGTGTTCCTCCAGCCAGCCGTCAGGGCCACTGCAACCGAGAGCAGACCAGTCCGAGCCCCACTCTGCATTACATGCATTACATGCATTACATGCATTACATGCAGTGCATTGTCCAGGATAAGCATTCCATGTACCAAGGTATTGGAGATGTATTTTTTACATTTTTATAAGTAAACAGTATTAGTTTCAGACGGTTAAAGAGTCTTTTTCCAGGGATTTCAAGGATTTAAAGAAACAAGGTGAAATATTTTACAATTAGCTTCAAAAACGAAACACTGCAATATTATCTGATAAACTCTTCAATCTGTACATCGCAGATACATAATTATCATAATTATAGCCCTGAAACATTGTGTGCAGATAAAGGACTGCGCCCCATTGGCATTTAGCTGGATGCTCCTTTGTATTCCGGAAACGTGGCTCCATCTCGTCGAGGCCTCCAGTTTGCTAATATTGCGCTGGGCTCTTGATGGGTGAGGGGGCAGCGCTAATATGACCACGGTAGCTTTTACTGCCACATCTATTACATCCGCTAACCATCTAATTTGTCCTCCTGACCAAACAACAACGGCGGCCGGCTGAGGGATTCGCCGGACCGGCTGCAAGTCGAGGCTGACGGCAGTTGAGGATCGTCTTAAGTACCAGCGCAAGTATTTCATTCGGTCGTTATTGTGTCCCTCGGTGACACGGCCATTATTTTCCCGTCACCATTAAAGGCTTATTGCCTCTTTTTTAATTAAGTAAGTTTCTTAATTGGATATGTAGCATTCGGGCCTACAAATGGCCTGACGAGGTAATAAAGAAAAGGTAGAGGCTTCTGAAGGGAGAACGTGTGTGTGTGTGTGTGTGTGTGTGGTGGGGGGGGGGAGGGGGGGAGGGGGGGGGTAAAGGATCTTTGCTGTAAAGAGGGATGGAGTTTGTTCGCTCATTGTGTCGCTGAGTGATGAATGTGCTCACGGGGCGAACAAAGCTCCACCCCCCCCCCTCCTCCCTCCCTCCAACAAAAAGCTCGGCCACGAGGCAAATAGTTTCTCCCCGTCGGTCGCCATCGGCGGCGCGTTGTAGCGCGGCTCGCTCTCGTCTCCAGCTCTGCCGCGGTCAGACGCTCGGCTGCCGAGCGTCTCTGCGGGGCGTCACGCGAGAGAACCCATCCGTTTTCCCGCGAGGCGCTTTGGGCGCATGCGTGCTTCAGCAGGGTAACTCACGGGGCTCAATGCATCACAGGCCTCTCTAGATTGAGCTTTGAAACACAAAGGGAAGGGCAAACGAGACGGATACGGGAATCAATCTCCTAGCTGATAACGCGGCGGGAATACGCATGCCGCCGCTCCGGGAATTGACAGGGAGCAGGCGTATACGCTGTATCCGTCTATCGGGCCTGTGATGTCCTCCGAAAAAACCCATCCGTACACGAGGCAGGCTCAGATAAGGCTACTTAGCCCCCCCCCGTCCCCCCGTCCCCCCGTCCCCGAACCAGGACAATGCCGTGCACGAATTGCCTCACAGGCGCTGGAAGCAGAAAAGACAATCAATGTGGATATCTGGAGAGGAAGCGTGTTCAACCTATATAAACATACATTCTATACATTTATTCCTCATTTCACACCCGGAAACGCTTGAGCATGAGTGTCTGTTGATGAGAGAGAGTGAGAGAAAGAGAGAGGGGGGGGGGGGGGCATGGTGGGAGCACTGGGGCCGTGATGCTTCTGCTGTTGTGCAGACTTCATCTCAGCCCTGCCTCTGAGCGCTATTGATCTGAAGCACATTAGTTCTGCACTGGGGGACTAAACAAGGCCCACAGAGCTCTGCCGCAATCACGCAGCAGGCTAAAGACAGGCTTTTGACCAGAGCCCTCTGCAGAAAAGACTGGAATTCAGGCACAAGTCTTCTGAGAGGAAAACTGGTTTAACGAACGAACCAAAGCTTCGTTCGTTAAACCAGTCTTCTGAGAGGAAAACTGGTTTAACGAACGAACCAAAGCTTCGATTGGCACGGTTCTATTAGCGTGCCGCTTCATACATTACAATGACTTTAACGTGCAGGTAACACTTCCTTAAATGTAATTACCAAAGCCGACTTGAAGATTGATCATTTACAGTGTTTACATTGTCATTTGATCCCAAGGAGATGCCTTCTAGAGTACTCTGTAGTCGAGGGGAAAATGCTGTTGACACATCTTTCACATCTTTTTTAACCAAGCGGTTGTTTTAACGTAAACTGTGATCTTCTCGTGACCCTAACAGAGTTGTTTTTTCATATAAAAACCTTGGCGTTAGCGGTGCACAATCAGCAAACCGATGGATTTGTGCGATTGGTAACCGTTGGAGCTCGAAAGAATTTTTTTTTTTCAGCCGCAAGGGATTTCGGATCAGAAAACAATAACACGTGTCATTCTGGAAGACGGTTACAAACAACTTGTTTGGTGGAAAAGTCAATGTGAGAGAAGAGTCTGTGGAGGCTTCTGTTGATTGCTTTCAGGGTTGCTGGTGTAAAGCTGTGTTTAGGGATTTCTTGCCCTCTGAAATGTTATCATGTCACGGACGAAAGCCGTGGCAGAGCCCTTGTAGGTCGAAATGTTAGATCAATTCCTCCCTGTTTCATTGGTCCTCAAGCTGTGAAGCCTAGTTTATGCTTCTGCGTTTTTGGAGAAACGCTGCAAGCGCCCCTTGCGTGTCCCTTGCGTAGAGTCCCGCCCCCCTTGCGTCCTTGCGGGTTTCGAACAATTTTTCCAACCCTTGCGTCTACGGATACGCAAGCTCCGCAAGGAAACGCAAGCCGCAGGGCTGTGATTGGTCCGCTTACTAAATCCTTGACGGAGTCTCGGATTTCCGGTTTCATAGCGTAATTCCGCCTTTATTAAAAACGAATATATTTGACGAGAGAATGAATCAGATCTAAGAGCTTTTGTCGGGAGAAATCCGTAAATACGACCACTTAGAAACACGTGCGTCATTGGCGGACTATAAAGATTCATGGACGTAGATCTCCGCTAACGTCGGTTTTGCCGGTCGAGGGGGCGTTAAAGTTGTGGAGGAAATACGGGACAAATATGTCCGTAAAAAGAGACGAAGAAAAGCAGCAGTGTTGATGCACGGGGCAAAAAAGTCTCTGATAAATTAATAAACAAACCAACGACTTCCACTCGCAAAGACGGCACTCTCTACGTCGTCTTCCACAATAAACGTTACTCCGCCTGGTGGTCTGGCGGTGAATTGCTTTGCAACACACGCAAGCCTTTAGAACCATGAATTGAAACGAGTCCGTCAACGCAACACGCAAACGCAACGGAGACGCCGACGCAGCAGCACGCGCCGGCCTTTACTTGTGTCCATCCCGTGTTCGATCCGCGGTGAGATGGTCACAGGTTATGCTGGTTGCTCCTTACTATATGCAGGCAATTTCCAAGCTAGATGCTCGAAGTCCATCTCGGATATTGTTAGCGTACGGATGCCTTCCAGGACCGGATTCCCAATTGTCCCCGGAGAGAGACCTGACAGAGAAAAGCCATAAGACAAGCTTCAAAGGACACGCCGAGATTGCCTCTGCCTCTGACTCCACCTCATCCTTCCTCCCCAGTCCTCATCACCCGCTCGCCCCCCTCTCCCCTCCATCCCCTCTGCCTGGTACATTTGCGAGCCATTCCCTTGAGGGGCTGTAAGATTGCCTCCATTTGGACGGAGCGTCAGTGGCCGGGGGGCTCTCCTCCCAAGACGGCCCCAGCTCCCGTGCCCACATCGCTCTGATTTACCTCACCAGCTCCTGTGTGTGCCATCTGTGCCCAGCGGAAACCCCTCGGCTCTCTGGGTAATCTTTCCTGCCGCGGCCCTTTTGATCACGGTCGATACAATCAGGCGTGGCAACGCGGGAGGCCTGCTGCGTTGAACATCCACCCTGAGAGTAACAAGAGTTCACACGGAGCCGTTATCTACCTCGCAACAAAAGCCTATTTAACACATGAGACTCATGAAACGCATTTATATAAATGCGTCTTCTAGTTACAGCTTGATGAGAAGACATGAAGTTTATCTATTAGCTTTTTGAACCTAAATTGTTACTGCGAGGCTCACAGTGAGGAGGATATGAAGAGGAGATGTACTTTCCAAAAATAAAACCAATCGTAAAGGTGATCGTTGGCCAATTGAATGATCACTCTTTTTACTGATCCAACGCTTCTCAAGCTTTCTGCTTCTGAGCAGCAAGAAACGCAAGCTTCTCATTAGACAAGAGTTGTGCATTTTGTAGAAACGTAGATCGAAATGACCGCGTGTAGTTCAATCTCCAAACCCGTCGGCTACTTTTTTTTGCTTCTGTGATTCCTGCGTTGCCAGTGAATATTCATCTCTGTACATTGTCTTTATTGCAGGGGAATTTGTACAGGGAAACTAAGTGAATCGTGTTATCAGATGACGTTTTTCGAGGCTTTGAGTCCTCCAATCTCTGCGTTTGCCACGTCGTTGGAGATGATCTCAGGAGTAAAGAGGGTTTATTGAGAGGAGAGGAGGCAGCGCGGAGGCCAAAATACTGCGTGTGATCGTCCATCTGACTGCGAAAAAAGCAAAAGGAGATCCAGGCTTGTGTTTGTTTTACAATCTCCTACTCAGAGGGAAATATTCATTAGGCCTTCCTCTGAAATGGAGACGCTGAGGGGAACGAGGGGAGGAGGGAGAAGGGGAGACGGAGAGACAGAGGAGAGGAAATGTGATTTGTTTATCCGCCTGCACATTCCTCAGTTACCAAACACGACGCGGGAACATCAGTATGGTGGGAAATAATGGAAGCAATATGAAGCAGCAGGCACCATTAGGGCATGAAGTGTACTGTGTCTGGTTTGGGTGGCTACATTAGTTTGTAAGTAATGCGCGCCCTGAGCACTGCCGGGCCTCCCAGTGATGTAATATGAGAACCAAATGAGAGTCATAATCACTGTGCGGACCAAGAGAGGGGAAATGCATCACCATCACCGTTGGATGCCTGCAATTTACAATTGCTCATTCTGACAAATTGAGAATAATTTACAAGTCCCCCCCGCTGTTCTTCATCCAACAGGGGTCTGTGTTGAAACAAAAAAAAAATAGATGGAGGGGATTATGTGGCATTAGAATTGCCCTTGTTTAAGGTGGTGGCTCAGTGATTAAGTGTAGGTTCAGTCTCCTCCCGTGTGGAGGTTGAAGCTTGAATTCCACGAACACACGGAAGAAAGGATCCATAAAGCCATCCAAGACCACAATCAAGCAATACTTCACCCACAATATGACCCTTTGTTTATCAAAATACTGGACTCAACAAGGAAGTCTGGACTCAACAACCAATGGCACACAATCAAAGACCACACTCATGATACTAATGTGTGTGTATGAATAATGTTTACCATGTCGACTATGACAGTTTGCACTAAACACAATGTTAAGCTTAGGCCCGTTTGTGCTCGATATTGTCTTGAATTACGGCATATAGAGCCTGGATCAAAAGTCATCGAACCCTCAACGGTAACACACTGGCAGATAAAATGAATCAACGCTCCTTCCCCGATGAACTGATGGCCGTTGGGGAAGTGACTCACAGATAATCGCCAAGGACCCTGGACAGCGAGGAGGACTGACGGATCAAGTTGGTTTTTTCTTGATCCGAACCATCGGCATTGACAAGTGGCCGTCCGTCTCTTTCTTGCGAAACACGAAGGGGGACGGAGTGCCACGACCCGCGGCGTCCCCGGCGTGTTTCAGGATCAGAGGAGAGAGGAAACGGACGCGTCTCATGAAAAGAAGAAGGCTCCCTCCGTCTCCAGCTCTGACCCCCGAAACGTCTTCTCGAAGAGGAGCCGGTCACCTTTCGGTCGCTGAAAGACGCTCAGCGTCCTGAGCTACTCCGCAATCCCCCCCCCCCTAAATCCCATCCACCTCACCCTTCAATCTTCATCCTCCAGCTCCCCCCGCCATATCGATTTTCTATTTTCCTTTTTATTGGCCCCCCCCACACCCATCCTCCAGCTCTCTCCGTCTTCTCGAACACTCAGCTCGGTGCGTCTCCCGTAGGGTTTTTTTTATTCTCTCGTACTCGATCCGGTCAGAGTTTCTCCTCTTTGACAAGGTCGAAGACCCAGCCGTGCTCCGAGCTGCTTAAGCCTCGTAAATGGAGATGTAATGTAATATAGTGGTGGGGTAATGGAATCTACCGGGGCTGGGTCTGATCTCGTTAGGGAGGGCCGGCCCTCCCGGCCTGGAAAGGCTCCGTCGGGGTCCCGAGGCGTCAGAGGTCTGGACGGAGGCTTCGTTTGATAAGATTCACACCGGGAGCTACAGAGAAACAATCACTGAAGTCCGTCGCTACGGTGGGATTTTTGTTTCAGGGGATAAATTCAAAGACCAGGTGTTATATTGCGCGGTGCGTTCAGTGTCCTTGTTATCTCAGATCAAGTGTGAGGTTTCGGACCGTTTAGGCGTCTTCAAACTGGGGGACAAAGGTCGTCAAAAGAATCCTCAGAATCTCTCCGAAATTCATGAGTTACGTGCCGGAGGCGGAAACTTCTACTTCTACTTGGTGAGGTTTTGTTTGATTTTCCAACTGGAGCCCAGCGTGTGCCTCCACCATGTTAACATGGCCGCTAAGACGTTATGGTCATTTCCATACCATTCCATTCCATTTTTTTTTTTTTTTAAATAAAGCTGGATTATTCTGTGTTGGATTTAAAATTTTACAGCTTAATAGAAAATTATTTAAAAATAAAGAAGACATGTCATGAAAGAGTTTCCACGAACAAACATTTTCCTGAGGATGAGGTGAAAATGAGGTGAAAACTGAGCTAATTGGAGTTTGCACGGCTGCATGTAAACGGGAACATTAGAGTAACATTCATTTTCATTAGACATGTAAACAATTTAGTAGGAAAATTGTCTTTTTCAAAAGGAAGGCACAAAACTGAATATTTACTCCAAGTCAATGGCAACACTGTGCATTCAGTCTCCTCATCAATACCGGCCTGCACTCACTCCCCAATCAGCCTCGTGCTGTTCTGCTCACGTTAAATATATTATTGTTATGCAGTTAGTAACGTTATACCTCCTGGATTTATCTGGATATATTGCGTTGCTGCCATCTCCTCTAGTCCGTCTGCCATCAGCACCTTCAGCACAACAGATGTTGGTATTTATTGCTCGTTTCCTTACCACCAGTTGTATGCAACTCTCCATGATGCATCTTAGGGCTTATATAGGAAACAATAATCCCCAATATGCATGTGTTTAGAAACAACTCCAACGAATACTTCCACATTTTCTTTGCGCTGCACAACTATGCAAACCTTCAATTTTTCACACAGGGTGCACAGGGTCTTTGAAAGCGGCGAGTAGAGGACATTGTGTTCGTGTATTTCCTTTTCTGCACTACATTCCTCTGTCAAATTCACTCTAACAACGAAAGTCCACCACAATGGCTGAATAGTGTTTGTGCAATACATTTAACAAAAGGAATTCTTGTGCTTGAAATGAACTCCTGACATGTTGGGGGGAAAAAAAGCTCTCAAGGTTTTGATTAAATCGACGTGTTCCGACGACCCGAGGCGCCGTAAACCGGTTAAACAGCATCCGCGAAGTAAAACTTTAGGTTAGCTATTCCCCCCTCTCGCCTCACACGGCCCCCGTAGCCTTGTTTAACCAGTGTCCCGTCCCAGGATGGATCGCTGCAGCTTCTTCCGCCCCATCAGGGGCGACCTTCAGCGGGACTCTGATGCAGTGGGATATCACCCAGTTTGGCACCACGCGACGGGCCACCGCTAAGGCAAGGACGCCGCCGCCGCGGATCCATCACCCGAACAAACGGCCCCTTCCTGCTGGAGCGACGAGGGGATCCATCAAACGCCAACGCAGCGGCAGGTCACTGCGGCCGGCACGCCGACCCCAGCGACTCCTCCTGCCACGGCCGTCCTGAGCGCTGGGGGGTAAAGGCGAGGGGAGTTTGTTTTACACCACAGACATGGCTGAACCGTCAAGTAAACTATGGAACACGTTTTAAAAGAGAGCATCTCTGCTAAAATAGAGATAAAAAGGAGCGCAAATACTTGAAAGTGACGTTGTTCTGTGACTGCCAGTTGCACAACTGTTTGTAAGATTAACTTCACGGTGATATTGGGAGCAACGGTCACCTCGTCGGTCCCTTCCTGCACACCTGTCTCTGATTTACGCTGATCGGCTGCAATTCACCTGTCGTCCTCGTCCGCGCGGCAGACGCGACGCAAACAGGACATGAACGGTGGTCATGGTGGAGAGGTCTTTCAACTCGCTACGTCACCCTCCCGAACATGGCTCAAGTGAGGTGGGCAACAAAGGTTGGTCGTGGAAATAAAGACATGGAGCTCGCACACGCACGCACACAGACACACACACAGACAGGACTTTGCCTCGCGGCCTCTCAGTTCAGCCGCCGTTTGATTAATGACGGTTAAAAGACTCAAATGAAGTTTAAGAAAGACACGGCTGCAGCAGAGGGGAGGGAGGGCAGGCGGGGTTGAAGGTAGCAAGTGAGGTAAATAACTTCTTTTAGAGGAAATAAAGAGCAGCCCCTCCTCGGCGAACCCCTCCGCCACGCCGAGTAATTACTCGCCCGGGCCTCCTGTAATAATTCCTATTACAAGCAGAGCGGAAGAGTCGGTAACTCAGCACGCGGGACAAGGTGAAGGCAAGGCCACGGAGCGGCGGATCAATATTTCATTTACTCACCGTGCCTCAGGATCCCGGGCCCTGGATCAAATTCAGCAACAGGGGTGGACAGACGGACGGACGGACGGACGGAGGGAGGGAGGGAGAAGGAGAACGGGGGAGGAAGAGGGGAGGGAGAAGGAAAGAAAAAGAAGCCGGGTGCGTTGAAAACAACGATACAGGGCCAATCATTTCCTCTGGGTTTCAGCGGGAGGAAAGCGGTGATTGTGGAGGTCAGGTGTGTGTGTGTGTGTGTCTGTGTCTGTCTGTGTGTGTGTGTGTGTGTGTTAATGTGTAAAGATGCTCCCACAGTCCTCAGAGAAAACAACCAAGGAAATAAAAGATAACTTATGTCATTCTGCCTGGAAGGTCATTTCCTTTTTTTCTCCACATTGATTAAACATTTAGACTCAAATGGAATGAAAGACCTTCTTACACAAAAGGTATTTTAAACCTTGAAGAGTCGTGTGTATGTTTCCACTTCTGATTTTGTATTGTCGAGGTGAAAAAAAGAAAACGTCTGATGCAAAAATGCGGTACAGGAATTACAACCTGGCACATCGCGTCTGTCCTAATGCGGACGGTGTTAGCGTGACCACAGACTACGCAAACTAGCCAAAAACCAAGCGTTATGGTAAAGTTAGCTGTTGTGGCTAGCTCTAATGCCCTTTGCTCAGAAAAAACACACTCTCCACAGCAACGCATTTTGCTTCCTGTATTTGAGCAAACAGATGCACATGGCTCATAGTTTTGCAGAATGGTGGCGATATTTTGTTTTCACCAGTTGGAGAAAACGATCATGCAGCTGGTAAAAAGCAGATATTCGTCCAAATGTTCCTCCACGTTGTGGCAATGAAAAATCAAGGCTTAGTGCGTGAAGGCTCGTGGTGAACAAGATGAAGCCCGCCTCGGGAGGAAGCGGCAGTGGTTGGGGTGTAGACCACGTCCTCAGTGGGTTCTCTGTTTAACATGCACCAGACTGAGTTTAGCATCTAAATGACAAGATATTTCCTCAGAAGAGACTCCTGAGAGACCTCAGGAGAGATTCTGCGGTTGCGTAGAAGCAATAATAAAAATATGTGCTAAAAGTCCATCTGACACATCTCACTTCTTAAGATTGTCATTGTTAACTGCAAAGTTGGGAATTGTTAAATTCACATCAAATAATCCGGTATTTCCTGCAGAGAGCCGCAGATGGATTTGTGTCTCTGTCCCAAAATGCACCCTTTTGATCTGAGAAAACTAATAATAAATCAAGAAACACCCTTTATGCCCTTCAGCTTGACCACAGCGGCGTAAGAGATATTCCAGAGTGACTCTTCCCCTGCCGCAGAGCCGGCGCGTCTCGGATCGATACGCGGGGAACGCTGCTGGCTTCCTCCGGTCTTCTCTCCCGCAATCGTTTCAGTCCTATCGGAACCACAAAGGTCAGATCACCTGAAGAGAGGACAGCAGCGAGAGGGGCAGCTCATGCATTAAAGACTGAGGCGTTATGGGGTTTGGGGGCGATGAAGGTGGAAAGAGGAATTTAATAAATAACAAATCCCCCTCAGCTCCACAAAGCCGTGCTTTGTGTTTAATTGCGCCGTATTGATTTCTTTCTCTCTTTCTTTTCATTCTCAGGTCGGGCATTGCTCTCATTTTGGAACAATCAGGTGGCCAAGGTGGACCTCCAGAGTCGAATGTCATTTATTTCCCCTCCTCCTCCTCCTCCTCCTCCATCACCCCCCCTCCTCACGATGCCTTTTGTGTTGCACTCGCTTTTTTTTTTGGCCTCAACTGTCAAGGTTATCTCGAAATTACTTTGAGCACTTTCGGGTGGTTTTGCGAGGGAATTCTGATGAGTGCAAGAGATTGCATCAACAGCCGTAAATGGTCGATTTGCTCACAGACACGATGTGTTTCTTTATGTTTGTGAAGAGCGATGGAGAAGAAAAGGATGAAGGTGTGACTGCGTTTGCAATGCGGCCGTGGGCTGTGGAAATTCAAACGTGTCAAATGTGAAAAAAACACAATAAACTTTAGCAACTTGAACCTTTTTATCAAGGACGCTCAAAACACGTGGCAGAAAGTGACATTCTGTAATTACATCTCATGCAGCACTTGAGCTCAAGTTCTCTAAGTGTTTATTACCGTAATTTCTTTGTCCTTTCCCTCCTTCAGCAACATCGCTCGCGCTAATCAAAGTGTCAAAAAAGTTTGGCAAAAAAACTTCAAAAGGTGACACAAATCGCAGAAGGAGCACGTAACAGAAAATAACATCTAAAAAAAAATACAAAAAAATGAGTTGATCTAACTCGGTGTGTCAGCAGCTCTCACCTTTTGAATAAGAGCGTTTGGTAAATGATGTGCTTTGAGCCGGGGGGGTGAGGGGGGATGGAAAACAGCCGCGTCAACGGAGCCGCGGCGCCGCCCCGAGCCCCGTCTGTGGACGCAGGTGTGTATTTTCATCTAAAAGGAAAGCGATTGGCGGGGATCCGCCCCTTTAACAGCTGACTTGACATTTCCCGCCACTACGAGCACAATGTGCTCTATTATAGAATGAACGGCAATTAAGCGCATCTGAAAATGTCAGGTGAATTACAGCTCACTGAGGTGGACCTGGTGACACGCCGTCACCATCACCCATTTCGACCCCCCCCACCCCCCCACCCGCCTCCCTCGCCGAGCACCTCTCCCCATCATCTCCGTCTCCTCTGACTACCTGCGAAGAAGTCTGTAGGTCCACAGTGAGAAACTTGTGATTCCCATCTTGTTGATAATAAACAAGGACGATTTCCAATTAAATCAGTGGATTATCTAATCTTAACTCCATTTCTAGAACATGAATCTGGATTTTGGATAAAGCCATGGTTCCAATTTTAGATTTTGTTCTTAATGTTAAGTACCCTGCAGTGGGGATTTTGGATGCTTTTAGATAAATGTCGTGTACATCAGGCTTTGATTTATGCAACAAAACCCTCAGTAAAAAACCTCAGCAGCAAAATAGAAATAAAAGAAAAAACACAGTTACAAATAATCCCCAAATGTTGCACTTTGATAGAAACCACTAGAGGTAATAACTCACGCAACATGTGTTTCTTTTTTTAACTTTTAATTTAAGTGCCACAAAGACAATCCCTTACGAACCGTCCATTTCAGGACGGGGGAAACCTTTGATGTGCTGAGGGAACGCCGCCGTCCCCCCGTCAGGGCCGGAGAAAGTTCCCAAGCCGTAGCAACGGTAACCAGGCGGAGCAGAGGAAGCGCGGGACGCCAATTCCCTCTGCGGCCCGCCGGTTTAGACGAAACCCTCCGCTTCTGTCCAGTTGTTAAACCGGCCCCGTTCGCATGAGCGAGTGTTGCCACGTCAAGTCAGGTGCCTGACCGCACGGCTTGTCTGGTTAATCTCAGCGAGTCGGCTCAGGCAGCACAATGCGGACAGATCCGAACACGGTGCATAACTTAAAAGAGGGTGTCCTGTGTGGGGAATATTCCGGTTATGATCTTCGATGGTCCGGTGATAACTCTGCCTGTGATGCAATGCCGTAAGAAAACCAGTTGACCTTTACCAGCTCGCTTTCATTTTCTTTTGAGATCAGACGAACAGTTGCGGTGTCGTCCACCGTAGTTTCATTTCAATCAGAAGTGATTTTCCACAGCTGAAGGAGCAACGGGACAGAAGGCTTCCCCGCCGCTCCCTTTCGACAAGACAACGTGACAGTTCTCCAGAGAGGACTCAAAGAGCGCAAGCATCTGCCAGCGCTCCAAAGTCCTCTGATTTATTTTAGTAAAAGCAAACGTCTCGTGCTCACTTCATGGACATGGCTGTTTTAATGGGACAATTTCCGTTTGAGCAGCATATGCCGATGCAAAATTGCAGTAAATAATTGCAGACGCTGTGATGATTTCCACAAGTTAATTTCCCCCCTTGTAAAGAGTCCTGCAGTACATTTCTCGAGTTGCAATTCTCCAATCTATATCCTCGTTAGCCTCGGAAGCAAACTCATTGATTGAAGTGACAGCAGACTCAGCGGGTCGGACGCTCTTCTCCCCTGCAACGTACTCCAGCTCCTCCTGACCCATTATAACCCCCCCACCTGAAAAAAGTGCAATTTACAAATTATTTTATCAATTCATTATTTTATAAGCGCGTTTTTCACAACACCTTTGTTGTTATATTTGTTTCACTTTC
Organism: Apeltes quadracus; assembly: GCA_021346845.1. NCBI lineage: Eukaryota > Metazoa > Chordata > Actinopteri > Perciformes > Gasterosteidae > Apeltes > Apeltes quadracus. Next base: position 21,077,974 of record CM037918.1, on the reverse strand, counting down.
AACAGTCAGTGAAAAGTGGTCCGACAATGAGCCATTTTTAAAACGGTGAAACAGTGAAACGGGAAATGAAACAAACTAAAGTAGCAAAAGGCTGTACAGATTCCACCATCTCTTCTCCTCACAGTGTGGCTCCAGTTTGTGAGGCTAAATGCTAAAAACAAAAAAACATTCACACTGTGAGCCACGTGAACATTCCTAAAAGCCCGCGATGCCTTCATCCATGCCCTCTTACCTCATACTCACTCGCTAATCATCCACGACAGGTTTCCAATGCCATCTCCCCAGAGGTCACGCCTCTTTAATTATCCAAACGGGTCAAAGGTGAGAGACACTTATCATGTGGTGAGGGGTCAAAGGGCAGCCAGCCGGGTCACGGAGGTCAAGGCAGTAGCTGGGCACGGGGAGTATCTGGCAGGTGATTCTGCAGCTCTCAGATGTGATTAGTGTCGTCCATCTGGGAGTTGATCACTGACTGCAGGGCAGCCAGTAGTATTCAACTGACGTTTTTTGGACATTTATGATATTTATGGACGAGAGCCAGAAGTTTGGTTGTTGTTACACGCGCACCGCTCACTCTAAACTCGAGTGATTGTTGTTTCAAATGCGCCCCCCTACTCTGTGTTGACCTAAGGAGGGTGTGTGTCGTTAAAATCCTAACAAGCCGTAAAATTTGTATTGCTTTACGAATGTGTGTGTGTGTGTGTGTGTGTGTGTGTGCGGGGGGTTTGGTGGGGGTGAACGGATGCGTACAGAATCCCTGACAAAAATACAGTGGGACACAAAACCACTACAGTTATTAGATTTCTTTTCGCAAGGGTCAAGCACATAATTAAAGAAAACTGGACGTAAAAGAAGAAAAGAGCTTCCTCTCAATTCAAAACTGCATCCTCTCAAAGCGGCCAAACACCGACCGTGTGACTGAAGGTCTGTTGGTTGAAGCACGAAGGTTGAAGTTCCAGGGAAGGAATAAATAAATATCTAAGCAAAAACCCTACACGTTGTTGCGTACGAATGCAATCCATCATGTCGAACGAGCGGCGCTTTTTGTATGCATGAGAAATGTAGTTTAATCACCCCGTTATGTATATACGCGTCATCAATGGGACGTTTCAGTTGCAGGCGCCCGCCTCCCCCCCACAAACAAACGACGTTACAACACATCCATTGGATTTTTTGAGCACACCATTGGGCTGCACTACATTGCTTGATGAGGAAATAAGTAATTACATTTGCTGAAATATGAATTGAAGTTTTCATTTAGTGCGAAGCTAAGAATGATTTGCTTAGCCTCAACAAATCTGTTCTGCCTCTAAGACATACACTTTTAATTGACTCTGCTGTGATTTAATTACCTTCGTTAACAACCTGCCTCAGTTGGAATTTACAACGCCGACTGTCACATCCCAACTTAACCCCATTATATTTCCAACTTCAAACCACACCAGCACCCACATGGTCACATATCAGGGATACAAGGTATACCTATGTATCTGTCTATCTATACACACCCAGACACAATTGTCCAAAACACTCACGCACACACACACACACACACGCACACACACACACACACACACACACACACACACTGTGGCGCGATGCAGTGATCAAAGCAGACAGGGAGAAGCACAGCAGCCAATCAGAGACGAGCAACAGTGGGTGACCTTGCTGAGACGCAGCTGATTGGCGGTGTCAAAGCCGCGTCACAAACCCACTGACAAGAGACCGACAGAGGCGTGCGCGTGTGAGGTGGAGTGATCGATTGGTGACGTGTGCAGAAAAGAGCTACAGGTGAAACCAATAACGTGATGAAATGTTTGCATAAAGCTCCATCAGGCTGGATTCTATTCGTTATATTCCTCCTCGCAACACGTGTTTTGTCTTACTCGCCTCTTGCGCACACAGTCTGTCTTCCAAAAGCCAAGATGAAAGCTCACACACACGCACACACACACAAACACACACGCGTGCACACACACCAGCAGAAAACAGAGTGTGTTTTTCAGTCAACTGCGTCAAACAGACCAAATTGTAAGCAGGCAATTATTAGTGTGCGTTCCTTTATTCTGCCCGCCATCAGGGAGATTATTGGAATAATCGGCTTAATGAGCTCCAAACTAAAGATGCGATCCACATTCCCCGGGGGGGGGGGGGGGGGGCGGGGGGCTATTGTACGAAGGCCACAGCCTACATATATCAGCAATGTCAAACAGCCCCGCTGCTCAAACACCATTTACTGCAATACCAATCACTGCAGTTCTCTTTGTTGTGTGTGTGTGTGTGTGTGTGTGTGTGTGTGTGTGTGTGTGTGTGTGTGTGTCTGTGTGTGTGTGTGTGTGTGTGTGTGTGTGTGTGTGTGTGTGTGTGTGTTTAAAAGAGTGAGAGAAGCCAGGTCGGAGCTCAAATTCACGCTTTGTTGTGGTTCCCACCATCGCGACGGACAATACACATTTTTGAAAACAAACATTTATGGAACAATCGACCTTTAGAAAACATTACAGGTAAAATAGTTATTGAAGAAGAGAATGTTCTGCACGTAGCAGGAGATAATAATAAAAGACATACGCTGTTTGAACATCAGCCCGAAGTAAACAGCTGGCAAATAATAAACCAATCTCTCTGTCAGCAGGTATGAAACATGTTCGCCTCAACACATAAATGACACGCAACCTTAAGGCGCCTTCACGTTACATGTTTACTGTCCCAAGACAAAAGCGACTCCTCTTCAACCCTTGATGCGGATCTGGTGCCGCCGAGGAGGCAGCAGGCTGCTCGGCCAGCTGCTCTCCTCCCGTGGAGTCGGACCCGGACCGCCGCGCAGCCTGGACGCGTGGTGGAATTAGCCGTAGCTAGCAACTCGAGGACTTTCCGCACACACTGCTAAGGATGGAGCGTTAGCAAGCGAGCTAACGAGAGTTCGGCTGTCCTCTCGTTAGCGCGCTCATTCCGACAGGCCTTCTCATGCTGCAGTTGTTACGGGAAATAAACAAGACTCCGTTTTATCTTCAACCCTGAGCGTTAGAGCTTCACGTCAGTTTCAAATCTCAAACGTGTCTCAAACAACAAAAAAACACTTCCTCTGCTGTGGAGGGTTGTAGAAGTTCAGCTATCCAGAACCAGAAGCCCGGGTGAAAAGGACTGCTGCCGGCCGGTGTGATCTCCTCCTCTGCTGACAGCTCCGCAGCACGTTGACGTTTTATCACTGCAACCAGGATTACAGCAGACCATTTATTTTCTTTTGATAGTGCGACAGCCCTGTGACATTTTTACTTCATAGCCAACAGAGGCCTAAACCGTGGTGTCTCATGGGTAAACAACAACAACTAGACTTTGCAGTTGACAGGTGGATTTTGAAAGAGTTGTGCCCTTAATATGTTTTTGAATGAAATGCTTTTGGGGAATTTCTTGCATCTAAGAAATCTCTAGATGAAGCCAACAGCAGAACATTTAAAATGTAACTGGAACTTTTCATCATATTGCCTCTAGGTAATAAACACATACACGTCCTCATAATATCTGTGAACTATATGAATACAGACCAATTATTCCTTTGTTTTAAAATAACTTATTGACCACATCTTTATTTCCTTACGTGGACAGGAGGAAGCCGAGCTACTGTACATTCAGAGCATAAAATAATCCTATTTTAGCTGGCTGGGCTTGTGAAAGAGGTGAGAGGCTGTTTGGTAGTGAGACCCTTACAACCGTGAGGTCATTATCTGGAGACAGACGAGGCAGAGTGCTGGAGATAGGACAGAGTAAAACCCATGTAAAAAATGACCTTGGGACAAGATCTTTTGTACGTCCACCGGCAGGGTTTCTGGTTGTGTCCGTGAATGCGTGTTTGCGTCTCTCTGTCAGTCTGTCCACGACTGAACTAGTCCCCTTTTGCTCGTTTGAGTGTGTACATCTTTTTTGTTTAATGGTTGGATTTTGATGCTTAGGATTTGAATATTTTCAACATACACATCGTTTGAAAAACGGGCGAAAGAATGATGTCATATTCAGACTCCAAAATATATCTTCTTTCAAATAAATCTTGAGATTATTTTCAAGTGAAATTCTTAAAAATACTAAATGCATCAAGAAAATGCACGTCCAAATATAATGCATGCCTACAAGAGCCAATTCTAATGAAAATCTGAAGGAGACAAAAACAAGCTTGTATAATAATAATAATAATAAAATCACTACAGCAGTAAGGCTCTGCAACAGAGATCGAGATCAAAAAACAACTGCTTCATGCAGTGAGACATCTGTTTTGTCATGGGTCAAAGGTCAGAGGGATAGCGGAGCTCACTTCAATAGCCATCCCTTTTTTTCGTCAATGTGCCCTGGTGATGTCATCCCTACGAGCTGCTCCGTTTTACAGCCCTAATTAGCCACTGACCTCGTCTCCTCCCCTGTCACCCTTTACACCCAGCGTGACCTCTCTGACCCCGGCAGGGAGGTCACATGCCTGCTGACATCACTGATCATCGTTCCTCTCTCGGCGAAGCATGTGAACACCATTTCTGCGATTGGTTGTCGTCGTCGATACAGTATTTGGAGTTTTGCTCGAAGTGTACGTGACCACGTCGGAATCCTGCAAGTGACCCAGACCGACGAGTCGACACGACTTCAACCGTGGTTTTGTCACATCGAAGCCTGTTACGACACATGAAAGTACATAGAGATACAGTTCGGTCAAGAGGAGGGGGGTGTCCTGTATACAAAATGAGTCAACAAGCGTCCAACTTTGACATATCCACAACGCATAAAGTATAACATGGAGGACGGATGCATCGAGCGCCAGAACCTTATTAATGCATTGTTCTAATTAGAAATACATTTTTCGGGTTTTGACCTGATAATGTGGTTTTCGCGGTGCCATCGCGTCATCTCACTCTTTTTTGTGTGCAGCATGCGCTAAAACACAAGTGTTGTTTATCTATGAAAGTGAGTGCTATTCCTAATCAGTCCACTCGGGGTCGCACTCTGTGAGTGAGCGCATGCGTCAGAACGGGGGGGAATCAGGTCGATGGCAAAGGCAGAGCCGGCGGGTCGCCATTGGAAAATGGCAGGAGCGAACCGAAAACTTGCTAATTAGCAATCCATGCTTACTAACGGACCAATTTAATGTCATTAAAAAGCAACCCTGGCTGACTCCAATCAGTCCACGTGATGACCGAGAACGGGTGCAGGTGCTTAGTAGTGACACATCCTTTCTTTCTGACAGATGAAAGGCTTGTTGTTGTTTTTTATATATTGATTTGTTTAACACTGATGGTATGAAGCCCTGCTGTTCAATTCGGTTACCGCTGGGACTTATTACTCGGGGCAAACAAGATTCTGTCAGTTCATTGGATTTCTCGGGTTAATAAATCTTGAAATATACGTAAACAGCTGAACGCAGCACAATAACATTTTCACAAGCCAAATGCCGGCACAGTATGCGCCATCACTGGCGGTAGAACGTGTCCAAAGGAAGTAAGTTCAAGTACCCCCCCCCCCCACCAACCCCTCCCCGCAGGCCAGCGAGATATAACTTGACAATGGCGAGTCTGTTTCCAGCTTCTGACTTTATCAGGCAGACTGACAATGAGTTGTGTGTACGTAAGATGATAGTCTGGTATTCTGGGAGAGGAGATGGCCGACGGGTCGTCCGTCCACACCCCGACATTACGGACTGAGACGCAGAATAACACTGTCTTCATGAAGTGCAAGTTCTCTGTCAGAGGTTTTTATGGCCGATGGTGTAGTGGAGGGTAATAATTTCTACCTTAAAAGATTGATATAGTCATTTAACAGGGAACTATCAAATGAGTCTGGCAACATCCAAAATGTTCAGTGCAGTTTTTTACTAACATTATAAAGTAACGGTTTTATTTATTTATAAAGTTTATTTAGTAACGGAAATTCAACTCTGAAACTTGTTTATTTTGTCAAAAAAATGTAAAAGAGAAGTACTTGGAATAGATATGGATAGAATAGTACAGTATAATAGTACATTGGAAACTTTTATGAAACGCACAATGACAAGTGCTTAAGATTTAGGAGAGAAATCGCTGCACGCTGCAACAACTGTCTGCTTTTTACAGCTTTCTAACTTTTGTCTTTTGTGGAGGTGGAGGTGGAGTCATGGTTATAACAACAAATAACAAAACATTTAACACAAACAATTTGTAACACTAATGACAGTACATATTTTTAAATGACCCTACATAACTGCATGGTGGGTACAGCGAGTTCACTACTAATGCACTTTAGATTTTATAACTTTATTCTACTTTTTATATACTAACCCCTACCATTAGCTACTAACCCATAGTACTGTATTATATTATATTTAATATTTTTTTTATAACTTTTTATTTTTCCTTGCACTATGTTGTCTGTTGTCTTGTCCTCCACTGTCGCCTGTTGTTCTTTTGTGTTGCACAAAACGCCATGTCAAATTCCTAGTATGTCCAACCGTACCCTGGCAATAAATGTTTTCTGATTCTGATTCTGATTCTGAAGAAGAAACTCGCTAGTTACGTAAAAACATGGCAAAGACCAATAAAAAAAAATACCGTCAGAATCTTAATAAATGGTGGCTCTTAAAAGAGCCATTTGAATAAAGCACACAGTGTCTTTCCTTGGGAAAGTTCCCTTGGCAGAGAAGTACGATGTGCAGGCATTGAAGTGCGGTCCCCGTTCCGGGCTAACGGCTAGCATTCGATACCGTTGGAAGCGGCAGTGATCCAGACAACCGGTGGAGGTCGGTGAAGTCAATGTTGTTGTGTACCAAAACAAGATGGCATTTGGTGGTCCGACGTGAGTGGGTCTTCCATGGTCGAGGAAAAAAAATGCAGAAAGTTCTAACTGTTTTCAGGTCCATAAGCCTCGGTCGCTATCGGACAATGCAAATTGATCAGAAATTATCCCGCGATAGTACGCATTTAGTCATGTCGACGTGGTCTGAGCTTTCGGTTCAGAGTGTTGTCGAAGGGAGGCATTATTTTGGTGGAGAACTATGGAATGCCGTTTTAGCCATAATTAAATAAATGAATAAATACATAAATATGCATTTAAATACATCATGAAATAAATAAATTAGGCAATAAATACATAAATATGAAATACATTTATTTATTTATAGAAACTTTTATTTCATAATGCCGCATTTATTTATTTATAGACACTTTTATTTCATAATGGCATATTTCATAATGGCGTATTTCATAATGTAGTATTTATTTCATAATGGCGTATTTCATAATGCCGTATTTCATAATGCCGTATTTCATAATGGCGTATTTATTTCATAATGTCGTATTTCATAATGGCGTATTTATTTCATAATGGCGTATTTCATGTTCTAATATGCAAATCAGGGGGCGTGGCTATCTCTCACATCACTTTATCCGGGGGAGACGCCGCACCGAAGCCCTTGTCCCAGCTCTGTTGCATTCGGAACAGAACGTGAGAGATAGCCACGCCCCCTGATTTGCATATTAGAACATGAAATACGCCATTATGAAATAAAAGTGTCTATAAATAAATGCAGCATTATGAAATAAAAGTTTCTATTTCTGTATTTATTTCACGATGTATTTAAATGCATATTTATGTATTTATTCATTTATTTAATTATGGCTAAAACGGCATTCCATAGAGAACATGTTGTTTCTGGATCGTTTCAAAGAAGCATTCACGGTGGTGAGAAAACTTACGAGTGGATATAATTCTAGAAAGCAGTGTTGCGGATGTCCTCCGTGACCTGAAGCCGTAGCAGGGCGACAAAGTTTGGGAACCACAGACCACATGTGTGTGTGTGTGTGTGTGTGAGGGGAGGTGAGATTGGTGCCGAGTTACACTGTCAGGGTCACCTCTGTAGCCCCTTGTGAAGCCCCTTTCACAATATGCCACCTTGAGGTAACAATGACTGCATTGTTCGCCCAGACAATGCTGTCTGAAGGACCGGGTTAAAGGGGCGGAGAGGTGAGGAGGGGCGACGGGGCCATGGGGACAGCGGTGGGGGGGCTCAGCACCTGGTAACAGTGTATAGATGGGGGGAGTGGAAGCGGAGGGGGGTGTCCTGTGGTCACAGTCCATCGGCTAGCAATGTAAGTGTTTAGCCTGCGAGGCGAACATGCAGCACTGATGTCGGGCACGACCACTGACCTGAGTCAGGCTTTCCCAAGCGGTGGTCTGAGAGCCGGAAGGGGTAAACATGGGGGTCCGGGGGGGCGGGGATGAACCACGGTAGGTGGGTTTAAGGGAAGTCTGAAGCACAAACCCACTCGGAGCTCAGTAGTGTTGTAGGAGTTGAAGGTTTTTTCGCGACCGTGGGTTCCCACACTTTTTTTCAGCTTGCAAGCTACGTGGCGATCACCCTCCCTCCTCCACCCGACAGGGGGTGGGGTGGGGTGGGTTGGGTGGGGCGGTAACCAAACGGAAAACAACGGAAACCAAGTCAATTAAAAAATCAACAACAAGCCTCTCGTCTGTGAGAAGCGAGGGAACCGTCTGCATACATTCTTGGTCGATTCCGTACTCGGACGACAGTTGAACGTGTTTGCCAGTAAGCAAGCGTCGCTAATTAGCACCACCAAGTTTTCTGTTGCTGTGTTGCTGCACATGAATGGTGAGCGGACTATTTTTTATTTTTTTTTTAATGGCTGGCAATCGTCTTATTTGCCACCCCCGGCCTAAACCTTCATGATACATACCCTTCAAATGCAATAAAACATGTTATGTGATTTGTTTTTTCCCCCACATGCAGATATTGATGAATAGTGTAAAAAGAAAACAGTCGCACAATCCTTGGGGGTTGGTGACGCTACCATGGAAGATGGGGGAGAGCTCAAATTAATTTCAGCCTTTTATCCTCCCTGATAAAGAACTCCCACTTATACAAACATGCAGCGCGGCAGACCAACACACACACACACACACATACATGAGAGTGCTTAAAAGCTCTGTCTAAACATAGACCCAAGGCCAACAGTGAGTGCTACTGTCACTCTGCCGCTTGCATGGGAGAGGAATAAGACACAGTAGTTGTTCTGTGTGCATACAAAAAGGGGTTGTTGTGCGCTTCCTCCGAGATAACACTGGCTGAATCTGCCCTGAATGCTCCCCGTTAGTTGCATTATGTAATAAAGAAATCATACTTCCATCTTGATTTGTTGTGTAACTTCAAAGGATGTGTGAGGATTACTGCAGGTGTCAGTGTCTCTCGATCGCTCTCTCGCTCTTCTTGTCTCGTCTGTGGCGCTGTGCTCTGCAGTATAAATCATTTACAGGCTTTGCATAAATTTGTGTAATCTCCTTCATGGGGGCTGGGCGGCGGATTCACTGGCAGCCAGGGAAGAGGAGTTCATGTGAATGTGTGTGCCGGGCCGAGTGCGCGTGGTGTGTGGAAACCAAAACCTGGACAGTTAGTTACAGTTTCACGTGCGATACGTGCAACACGTGCAGGGAAACACGGCCACGTACCATTCCAGTCCTTCTAAATCCAGGGGACAGTTTGTTTCCCTCCAGAATTACACACTGCATTAATTATGTTAACTGCAGTGGTCATGACTTAGATATTTGGCAGTTAAATGCCAAATACATACAATGACATTCTACTTACCATATATCACCTTTTCAAAATGATGTAACTTCTCAAAATTGCATTATGGTTAAGTAGCATAGCTAGCATAACCCAATAGCTAACATGCCAACGTTTTTGACAATTAAATGGTTCAAAGGTTTCATGAACAACATTAAAATATGGGCAGTATATTAACATATTTACATAATATATACATAATATTTAACTTAAATAAACACAAAGGGTGTTAAACCGCCTTTATAAGAGCTGTTTGAATTATCCAATGCTATGTCCGTTCGTCTGCCCGCTATCCCAAAGGCCGATGGCCCGAATAATAGTAACGAGGTGGAATAACGACCCTGCGTACCGTGAGCGCTTATCGACAGAAAACAACGAGCCTCTCGTCTTCTCAGAAACGAGGGAACTGTCACAACCATTTTAGACGTTACCTCACTCGGAGGATTGGTGCTGATTGGAGTCAGCCAGTTGTGCGTTTGGATTAAATTTAATGCGTCCGTTATTAAGCAAGGTTCGCTGATTAGCATTAGTTTTCCGTTAGCTCTTGCAGTCGACCGCGTATGCTTGGCGTGATTTTATTTTGGCATATATGGCAGGCGATCTAGCGGCACTGCCTCGGCAATCGACCAACGTATCGGGCACCGCTGCTCTAAATGAACCAGCCGCAGCAAGCGAGATCATCCAGGAGAAGATGTTCTGTTTCTATATACGTCCTTAAGGAATTAGAATACCTTTTAAAAAGTTAATTTATTTCAATAAGTCAATGCAAAATTCAACACAAGGCGATATATTTGAAGCGTTTTTTTTTTATTTATAAATCTGATTACGGCTCACAGCTAATGAAAACCCCAAATTCAGTACCTCTTATAATGTAATATTTGTTAATTAATGTTTCCACAAAGAGACAAATACAAATACCGACAGACTGACACTTGACTGATGATTGTACCATTTATTTTACAAAACAATGTTAGCATCTCCTGGCCGTTAGCACCACCGTAGTAGCTTACATAGCTAGCCATTACAAATGCTGTTTAAAATCACATACAGTTATTACACTTGTTAATTCCTATATTTATTAAAACATTACCAAAACTTACTTAACTTTACTCCCTAAACCGTAGTATTCTGTTCTTTTTGCTCTCACAGACCAAAGGTTAGCGTAGATGTTACGCTTCTTTTGTAAGTCTTCTTTTGTAAATTTTCTGTGACAACAGATGCATAACAGGTTTTACTTTTAGATGATTCTCCGTTGGAGAAATCACATGTTGTCTTCCAGGGCCGGCCCAAGGGATAAGCAAACTAAGCGGCTGCTTGGGGCCCCCTGGTGGCCAGGGGGGACCCCAAGAGGCTCGGGCCGGCAGTGTTGCCTTCCCCCCAAATGTTGTCTCCTCTGTTCCGTCCGAGTGAGTTTTTTTGAACGAGGGCTCATTTCCATAAAAACCACCATGGCTGCTGCCGCAGGTCCTTCCATTCGTTCCAGTACGGGTCAGCTGTTTGCACTAGCTGACCCGTACTGTATAGCATTGTATAGCTTTAAATCACATTGAATTGAGTGTCGTGAGAGTCGCGATATTGCAAAGTTGCAGATTTTGTTTTCACTTCTCGGGACATTATTATTTGCTTCGAAATATGTATCATATTCTGCAAATCAAATTTCCCCACACATAGCTCTCGCGTAATGAATTCTGGCTGGTGCTGCGACACACTTCGAAACTCACGTACACACTGATGCTGCGTCTGGTGAGAGGAGGCTTCTGCGAGACGGTAAATCACCGGAGAGGCGGCGCGCGGCGCTGGAAGCTCGGTGACAGAAGATAAAACACGCGGCAGCGGGCGGACCCTCTGCACCGAGCCGTGCACACACCTCCGCCAGCTCCAGGAGACACTCCCGACAGTGTGTACTCACATGAAAACACCATCCCTTCCTTCCACCCAGAGACCCGCACAGGGGCCAGACAGTCCCATATCCGCTCATTAATCACCTCCAGCAAGCGTCCTAAAAACAGAACCACGCGGACAGAAGAGAGGTTTATGGACAGTGTGCGACCTGGAAGATAATATACTGCATCTTAAAGACGCGCCATTTCCTGCGTCCCCCCCCCGCGCGCCCCCTTCCCACGGGGCCGCATTTCAGGACAAAAACAGATAGAGGCGCCAAAAGGCTGAGACGAATATTGTTTTGATGTTTTTTTGACTTCTCACAATAGTTTCGCAAGTCAGGAAAAGTTTCAGCTTGTTATAGATTTATCATGCAAACTCCATCCCTCGTCTCTCTGGCAATGCGCGCCGCCAACGCGCGGCCGCTTCGCTCGGCTCGCCGCGGCCCAACTGAACGTCGCCTTACCCAGGGCCGGCCCAAGGCATAAGCGAACTAAGCGGCCCCCTTGTTAATACAAAACTAGGACTAAGCGGCTGCTTGGGGCCCCCTGGCTAGGGGGCACAGTAATTGAAAAAAATAATATAAACGATTGCGCACGAATATGTAAAGTCTCATTAAACGATGTCAATATATAAAACTGACCTCCAACTGGTCCCTTCACTTAAACTAACAAACATGCCTTCATTATCTAAAGTGTGCATATAGAATCTCCACTGAGATTGGGATCATTTGATTGAAAAGGTGTTCAGCCAATTTCCAGCATCACAGATGAGGCGTTGAGGTCAGCGGAATTTGTTGGATTCTAGTGCCTCCCACGAAATGTTCTTTCATATAGATATAGATATATTTTTATTGTTATTCATTTTACTTGTCTTATTCACCATTTGCATGTTGCGCGCGATGGCCGGGAGGAAGGAGAGTTTAGATAACAGACATTGAAATGAGTCACACCGTGGCAGTTGTGAGGGAAAATGAGGCGTGCAGTGAGACCGCGGGGCTCGGCTTTTCAATCAGACTACTTCCTATCTCACCTGTTCATGTATAATTGTATAGACACACACACACACACACACACACACACACATACACACAACACACAGTGAAGTCTCTGTCTCATTTTCTCTCTCTCACACATACAAATCACTTGCCAGGATCGTTTTGCACGTCCTCGGCGGGGAACCCCATCAACTTTCACAGCAGGTAACAGAGCAATGAAACCGGCCTCGCCTCTCTCACGCACACACACACACGCACACACACACACGCACACGCCCACACACATGCACACACGCACACACACATGTACACACACACACACGCACACACGCACACATGCACACGCGCGCGCGCACTGTGCGGATACATTTGCTCAGAGAGGTAGTCTGTTAGTTCAACATGGCCACACAGGAAGGGATCTCGTTCCCCGTTGATGCTGATTCAAAAAGATAATGCGTGTGTTTCATATGCAACCAGCAACAGTCCTAACGAAAGGAATGAAGTGGGTTCATTTTGTTCTTTTTTACCCAATGCACCAAATTTCTGCAAAATGTTCACATTCACGTTTTTTTTCATGCCACCTTTAAGATTTATCGAACATTTTATTGCTTCCAAATAAGTTTCCAAATGCCCTCATTAAAAGCCTTTGACTCGGATATGTCAACAAAATGAAACAAGAATTTAGAACTTGGCTTAGTGCTCTTGATACTGTATGAATGCAAAGGAGTAATCTTTTGATAAAATAATGCCTTGTTTACCTAAACTCCATTTACCTGGTTTGTTGTCACTTATTAAAAGAAAACACTAAGCTAAGCTACAACTGCTTTTGAATAAAAGCTCTGTTTGAGGTTTGAAGTCCATGAAATCCCTTTTTATTCGCTGTTGTGTACTAGATCCACTGGCCTCTGTTTCATTTGTCTCTGAAATGTACTTATGCGCCGTACATGACCTTCAAACATTCTCAAAATAGATAAAAGAAAACAGTCTTTGTACAATGCTCAAAACATTGCAACGCCTGGTTGGATGTGAAATTACTAGGGGTGTAACGATTCAGCTGTTACATCGATGTATCGATTTTTATTCCTCCGATCCAACTATCGATCTGTGCTCGGCAAGTTGGCCGTGTGGACGACATAGATCGATGTAACATTGATTTAAAATGTAATAAATCGATTTTATCGATACTAGGAAATAACCCATTGGATTTAAGCACGTCAGACTTTTTTCTTAGCACTTTTGATGATAAAGGCTTTCGCGGACTGAGCCGACCCACCGCCGCCCCGAGCGCCGATTCAACTTCCGGGTTTCACGGCAAATCCGACGGAATGTTCCACACGGGTTAAAATAGAGGGGGGGGGGGGTTGTCGGGGGTTGGTAGGGGGAAACCATTATTGCAGGGGTGTTTTTTGTGTACATCACTAATACGGGTATTTTTCTTCTACACCGCTAGAGCAGTGTTTGCACTTTATTTAAATAAAATGTGAATGCATATGCCATTCATTGTTGTTTACTTGTTTATTTATATTCATAATTAATTGATACCTGATTCCATTACAAGAAACAACAGGAATCTAGGAAATTTATTTCAGTCATACTGGTTGAATTTTTGGTTAAAAAGTTACTGTAATCGATTCGTATCGTATCGTTCTAAACGAACCAATATCGTCCGTGAATCCTATCGACAACCATGAATCGTGATCGAATCGAATCGTAGTTAAAAACCAATCGTTACACCCCTAGAAATTTCAGTTCTTTGCGTCTTTGCATCTGCTAGTGTTGATTTATCGGTGCGTGCAACTTTAAAGCAAAGCATTGAGTCACCCAAGTGTAGGAAGCCGTGAACTAAACACCACGTGTGTACTGTGGCAGCAGGTGGAGGCCTTGCACTCGGGGCTTCCTGGAGGGAGGAAGTCACCGCCGCGCTCGGTGGACGCGTTGCAGGTGCAGGCGTTCAGGTCGTCGCCTGAAACAAGCAGGAGCCACTTCGGCACAGGACCGAGGGGAACGGGGCGCAGTCCTCTCTTGAACTTCAGCCGATCAATTAACGTGATTTAATGCGCAGTCGCTCCACGTGGACACTCCTAACTTATCGACCGCTTCACACACATGCACAGAGAGAGAGGGGGAGAGAGGGGGGAGAAGGAATGTGAAGTATTGGCCCGGCTGCGGGTGAATCTGGATCTCAAGGCAAAACCCTAAATTATTATTTCGCTCACAGTTCGCTGTGGCCGGTGTTTAAAGGGCCGTGAAGAAAGCGTCGGGCCGACAGAGACCGACTCAGAGAGTCCTCCCCTGCGAGGCCTGCGCCTCTCCTCTGGCATAGAAAGTGAGCCTGCATATTACTCCGTCCATCACAACACAGCAGGAGGACGAGAGGAGAGTTAACACACTTGGCTCTCTTTCCTCCTCTCGCTCTTCTCTTCAAAAGCCCTCTGTGTGCTAATAAAAATTAACTTGTATATTGCTTTACTCTCAGAGTCCACAACCAGGCTTAACAAGTAAAACAGAAACGGGAGGGAGGGAGGGGGGGGGGGGGGGGGGTCCTTGAATGTTTTGGATTGTTTTCCAGTTTTCCTTTCATTAGTAAACACGCGCGTGGCGCCGAAGGCGGTTCGGTCCTCAGAGCGCTGCCGAGCCTCAGGGGCAAACTCTTTTGTCTGTGTGCATTTCAATGACATAAATAAATATACAAACACACTGTGTGCTACCCGCCATTCCCTCAGCAGCCATCTATCTGCCTCCCATAAATCCGAATGACATTAACATTTAAAAAGAAAAAAAAGGAAAAAACTCCTCCTGTCCGTGGGTGGAAGGGAAAGACTGGAAGACAGGCCTCACTTTTATGCATCCGCATGGCGAGCAGGGGGGGGAGACAGGCGTACGTCTGTGCGGGTGAGAGCGTGGAAGCTCCTCGGCCGGCGGGTTAAGTGAATTTCACCCTCCGTCTCCTGAAAAAAGGCCACACTCCCATTTCTCCCCTCCCATTAAATATATGTTTCATTTCTGCCTTATTTGGATGGAAAGTCCCTTTACCCTCTTTTATAGAAGGTCATAAAATATAGTGTTTTTTTTTTTTTTCCAACGCTCTGCATAACATTTACATTTTCTATTGTATAAATGTAATCGCCGCGGCTGAATAAAACATTCATGGCGAAAGACATTGCTTCCGTGACATTTGGTCTCCTATCTATCATTAGTTTTCTACATGCAGCCAGGAGAACAAACGCTGGTCAAACGTTTAAACGTGGCCTCTCCACATAAAACTCAAACCCTGCTTTCACATTGACACCCGCCGGCTAGTATATGGAAAATGCTTTTTTTTGTGTGTGTGTGTGTGTGTGTGTGTCCAGATAAGAGAAAAGTCAAATGGAAATGACTCGCAGGGCTGTTGTGCCGGTGAGGGAGGGAGGGAGGGAGGAAGGGAGGAAGGGATGGAGGAAGGGAGGGAGGCGTGCTGATGGGCCGGGGAAATTGAAGCATGTCAGTAAAATTAGAAAAAAACTCGTCTCTGCCTCCGACTGGCAGACACGTAAATGTGGCAGAGACGCTCGGATGAGTCCATTATGGACCTTCCCACGCAGCCTTTTCTCATCAGAAATCCCATCAGTATATTAAAAAGGTATAGCCTTGGCACTGGCAAGTTAATTCTTCTTGACCCCCCCCCCCCCCCCCCTGATCCCTCCCCCCGACGGATATGAATGATGTCTGAACTCAGTGATAGGCAGGAATTCAATATTATCATTCCTCTGCATTCAGCACTCTCACTAAAACGAGAGAAATAATTTATTGGAAAGCAATTGTCATTTCTGAATCCTCGATGTTAACAATAATGACATCTGGAAGAAAACGGTTTGATCAAACTTTAGATGTTGAGAATGGGGCCAAGATGTCGTGAAAGGTTGCATGAAGTAATATTGATTAGAAAATGTTTGCCTGTCATACTGAACTCAAATAACAGGTGAAGTAATGAATAAATAATGTATTTAATTTATTAATTTACAGATGAGAGATGATCATTTATAATGTAAGTATAAACAGAATAAAATAACAAACAAGAATGAAAAGAAAAGTTATTTTTTCTATATATCCGGAGTCATCACACATGGTTGTTATTCAAAAGGGTCGAAAAAAGCATTTTAAATCATCATCCATTATTCAAAGTTTGTCCCAGTCGGTTTAATTCAATGGTTAAGTGGATCGCTTCAGTCGGTTATCTCACCCGAAATCGCTGTGCAGACCAACTGAACCTTTTTTGGCAATGAAATGAAATTCTTCTTTTAAGAAGACGCGCTGGAAGATAACGTGTCCTAAGAACTGCACTCCAGATGGGCTCCATCCATTCATCCGTCCGTCCGTAGTTTAGTCACAGACATGGAGAGGACAGGAAATAATGTGATTTAGCCTTTTGAGAAACACAAATATTTGTATCAAAATACGTGCGAGTCCGTCGAGTATATTGGACACCCAGAAGGTGTCAATGAATTAAACTGAACCCCAGACAGTCAATGTCCTTGTGGCGCTGCACAGCAAGGAATCCTCAAAGCCTGTAAGCTTCGTCCTCTGAGGACAATGCATTTCTGTACACGAGTTCTGTCAGCAATCCCAACCGTTGATGAAAGTGAGGCTGGAAAGTTTGTAAAAATGCAGCATCGGCAGTACAGAGAGGTCACGGCGAGAACAGACCTCAGGTCAAAGAGCTCCAAAGGTGGGAAAACTGGGAAACCCTTTAAGCTCTTACAGTTTTTCTCGATTGTTTACACACATTTTCTTGAAGCATGCCTCATACTCTCAGAACTCCACACACAAATTCTAAAAACACACACACACACACACACACACACACACACACATACACACACACACACACAATGGGCAAAACCCCTCAATACTCCTGCAAAATTTATAAGAACCAGTTAAACGCTGATGTGCTCAATGTAAAACACTCTGATGAATGAAAACACGTCTCCATTCATCATAGTGACCTTTTGTTTGTTCAGCGTTACACTTACTACACGCAGTACACACTGTACATTCGTGTGTTGTAAAATATTTTAGAATATTGTTTTTATACTCACAACTCACAAATACACGGTAACAAATATATTTTATTTTCTCCACAAAAACAATGTACATAGTGTGTGTACATCCCAACCAACACAAAGATGCACATAAAGTGGTCGACATACAAAACAACAGAAGAATTTACTGTATTCAGTTACAGTAAAAAACAAAAAGCATCAGCTGCTGCGTCTCCACATGCGTCTTCCACAGCTTGGAGAAGGGCTGTGTGCGTTTGTGGACTCGGTCACACACTTTCCATCTCCGGTCTCTGGTTGCTGATTGTAACTCTGTGTGACAGGTGTTTGCCCAGGTGACGAGTCAGTGTGCAGAGGAGGGAGATTCACTTTAGGATTTTGAATGACAGTGTGTTCCTTGTGAAAACAAGATTTTCCTTCATGAAAATTGTGCCAAATGCAGAGAATTGTGTGTAGTGTTTTGAAAAAAAGTGTGTTTTAGAGCGGCAATTTGAGGGTAAAGCAGGAATTGTGCTTGTAGTTCAGCAGAATTGGTTCAGGGGGTTGGTGCGCGAGTTACATGTTGTGGTCATTGTGCGTCAAGTACCAGAATTTGTGTGTAAACAATCGAGAAAAACTGTAATGGAAAAGTGGAGCAGTCAAGACCTTTTCAACTTCTCTTATTTGCACTTTCGCTTTGTTCAACAATAACGTGTGTCTGAGGTTACAACCCCTAAACAAGCCCTTCAACACCCACACCTCTGATTACTTCTCACCCTGGAGGCAGAAATATTTTATTGTTAAATTCCCTCACCTTCTCACCCTCTTTGTGTGTCTTTTGCTGGGCGGAAGCTTAGTTTTACTTTGGTATCTTTGTGCTGTGAGGCTTCGTAACGTGGCATAATAAGAAGGCTATTGATCTTCTCCCATGAAATCTTATGCAGTATTCAATATTGTGGTTGCTGCACCTTGAACTCAGCATACGCTGCGTCGTACATAAACCAGCACACGTGCTGAAACAAATCGATTGTCGTGGTCGTGATGGACACTAATGGCGAGATCCGGATACAATAGACGCATTTTTAAATTGGACTTATTGAAATGATAGTGGCTGGCTGAAAGCCACAGACTTTGTTTTAGCTTGGAGGACATAAAGGTTTCAAAAGTGAAAATAAAACAGTACATTTATTCTGTGCAACTGTTGACCTGAAATAATTCTTTCTAAGATCACAGTCATGTGGGGAAACACTGCCAGAGTGTGCGAGGAGTCTAAATCTATGATTAGAAGACATCAAGGCCCCTTTTGGGTTCACAAGTAAATAATACTAATGAGTACCTGTGGGAGTCCTTCACGCAGCCGGAAATGGGGCCGCCGAAAAGCTACAAACCTGCGTGTGAAAATAAAGGGCTTAACTCCTGGATTTTCAAATTGCTAAATTATACATGAATTCTATGAAAGTTTGTCTCATTTTTTTTTCACCTATGCCGAAATCTATCAAACCAAACCTCAAGAAGAACAGAGATGTCTTCAAATTCTTCTGTTTTTTTTTTGTAGACTTCTTTGTGCATCTTTGTGTTGGTTGGGATGTACACACACTGTGTATATTGTTTTTATGGAGAAAATAAAATATATTTGTTACCGTGTATTTGTGAGTATAAAAACAATATTCTAATGTATTTTACAACACACGTATGTACAGTGTGTACTGCGTGTAGTAAGTGTAACACTGAACAAACAAAAGGTCACTATGATGAATGGAGACGTGTTTTCATTCATCAGTATTTTACATTGAGCACATCAGTGTTTAACTGGTTCTTATAAATGTCTACTCATATGATGGTATGTGTGTGTCATTTGAACAAAATACCATTTTGAGAAGAAATAACGTTTTTAATGTAAAGTTTCATTTTGCAGGAGTGTTGAGGGGTTTTGCCCATTGTGTGCGTGTGTGTGTGTGTGTGTGTGTGTGTGTGTGTGTGTGTGTGTGTGTGTTTCTTAAGCAGCGATATGATTTCCGACAGCAATTGAATGCAGCCCGGCAGTAGAGCGGGACGCCCCCCCGCCCGCGAGGGTGCGCGCGGCGAGGAGGAGGAGGAGGAGGAAGAGGAGGAGGTGTGTGTGTTTGCTCGCTCCCGCTCTCTCTGCTCTCTCTGCTCTCTGACCCCAGTGGCAGCTCCGGCTCACTGCACCCCGGCTCCCCCTCCGTCACTCCGAGGCTGCCCCCCCTCTCTCTCTCTCTCGCGCCCCCACCCGTAGTCTGTCAGTATCTCTCGCCCTCCCCTCTCTCTCGCTCCCCCCCCCCGCCCTCCCTCCGTCTTCTTGTCTGGTTTCTTTCCACAGGAGCCAGCCGAGGTCCCGCCGGGTCGAAGGTTCTGCCCTATCCGCCCAGGCTGCCGCAACCCCCGGAACGGCCGCGCAACAGCCCGCCCGCTCTCCCGCTCTCCCGCCGCCGCATGGACCCGCGTGCCTCCGCCGGCTCGTAGAGGGCGACCCCCCCACCCTCCCCGACCCGACGCTCTTTCTCCGACCAGATTAACAACCCCTCCCCGCCCCCCTCTGCCCTCCCCGACACGACGAAGGTAGAGCAACCTTTCCGCTTTGCTTTTGAGAACCGGCGAGGGAGGGAGGGAGGTGGGGGGGTAACGTAGATAGATAGAGAGGTTGGGGGGGGAGGATTCCTGACACAAAGCCGTCGGTTAAAAGGTGGCTTGTCATTTGCGGGCGCGAGCGCGAGGTTGGCGCGTCGGTGCCGTGACACTGGCCACCTCCCGGGTGTTTTTTTGGGGGGTTGTTGTGTTGTGTTGTTATTGCAGGAGCAGAGTTCACGATCGCGCGGACCTCCTTTTTCTTTTTGTGTACGTTTCTGCAAGGGGTGCATAGCACGCTGTGCGCGCGCCCCCCCCAGCGCGTGCGTGTCTATTATACGTGCATGCGTGGTATCAGTAAAGGGTCAATTTATTCGCCTTTTACCCTCTGCGCTTACCGGGAGAGAGTGGGGGGGCGGGGGGGCATTTCTACCCGGGAAGTTCGCATTCTGAGCGCACCGCTGTTACGGAAAAGCAGATCAGCGCGAATCTCCAGTCTGCGAAATAAAACATGTAAAAAAGAAAAAGAAAAGGAAATCTAGTGCCGGGACAAGCTAAGCTACACAGCTAGTTGCTGCTACTGTAGCCGCACGGTAGGGACACACGCACACACGCACACTCGGCGTGGAGCACGCTGCTCACAAAACGGCCTGCCTTTGCACAATAAAACAAACAGGCGCTTTTCTGAGCGTGCAGAGTTGCTTTGGTTCTACGTTCGCTGCTGATGGGACGCGTGTGCGGGGCATCTGACACGGCACATTTTAATTGGGAGGGATTTTTTTTTTCAAGGCCCATAGTAGATGTGCCAAC
The DNA here is from genome assembly GCA_021346845.1 of Apeltes quadracus. NCBI lineage: Eukaryota > Metazoa > Chordata > Actinopteri > Perciformes > Gasterosteidae > Apeltes > Apeltes quadracus. The sequence goes on along the minus strand of CM037918.1, from coordinate 21,057,102 downwards.
TTGCTTCCTGTATTTGCAGCCGCGAGGATTAAATGGGTGTTGGAATTTTGGCATTACAACCTTTCTTCAATGAAAAAACGTGTGTGTGCGTTTAGCCTCTTTATTTATTTTTTTCTCGTTCTTTCTAACTCATTACATGTAGCATCCAGTTGACCCAGAAAACATAAATCAGTGCTTCCGAGAAAAATAGACCATTTTTTTCTAGCTTCAATTGGAGATTCTTTCCTTTTGAGATATTCCACAACTGGAGTTATTTTTATTTTTTTTCACTGCATCACAGGATTTAACCATCAAATGATGATGATGCTGCTGATTACGCTCCAAATAAAGACAAATTGATTTTTCTTCTTCTTCTTCTTTAAATGCTGGTGGCTGCATCAGGAGGTGCCATTATAAAAAGCCCACAGTGGCCACTTCACTGTCAGTCAGGGAGGTCAGGCAGGAGGGACGCTCCGGGGTTGAGCTCGAGGAGGCGCACAAAGAGAGGAGCCCGGTGAGTGCGCTCGCTCTGGAGATGCAGAAACCGCACACTGGATGTGCAGCATTTTAGCAGAATTGAAGTGTTTTTATTTAGTCTTTTATTGTACCACGCCAGTGGAGCAGTTGCGATGGCAGATTCATTGTTCCTGGTTCTTTTCAAAAGCCTGCAATGAGAGAAGTTTGTCTCTTTTTTTTTTTTTTTTTTTATCCTTTGAACCTTTTCTGTGGCTGTGTTGTACATTGGGAACAATTTTCTTGTTTTTACTACAGGCATATTTGATAATTTGACTGGTTTTAATTTCAACGGGCTAATGCCTTAGAGGCCGTGCCTGCAGTCCTATTTTAGATTTGATTGTGTTCGTTTGCATTGAAAACCACCGTGGTAATGACGAGCAGAAGAGCAGCAGTTACAAACGCGTCTTCCTGATTTGTTAATTGTCGGTGTTTTGTTTACGAAAGAATTTCTCTTCACTTATCAAAATGCCACATGGTTTGAAAAGGGAAGAATACATCTGCTTATTATATTTAAATTGCCTTGGTGTATTTTTTTCAAATTTAAGATTTTATGGTTTCTGCCAAAACTCAAATGGTGACTCTGAAACTCGGCAAGAACTTATTTGCAGCGTAAAATATGGACGACATCCAACAGCGTGATTGGAAATGCTCAGAAAAGGATCACCTCCGTACTCCACTCGTGTTATTTCGGCTCCTCCAGCCACCTGTTTCTGCAGAAATGTGTGTTCATTCATTCAGAGAGTCAATACTTCTCATGTGGAAGAGCCGTCGTCCTACCGGTGCCTTCTGAAGTGTGTGTGTGTGTGTGTGTGTGTGTGTGTGTGTCTGCCTGCTGTTCCAGTCTAACGCAGCTGTGTTTGTGTGCGTATCCCCTTCCTCCAGCGCAGTGTGTCGTGGTCCAGTCCGATCGGCCGGGTTCGCTGCTGCCGCTCCGCCCCCCTCACCCCCCCGGTTCCCCCCCGCTGGGAGACTTTCGCTGGGCTTCTCGAGCGGCTCCTGAAGGATGACCGCCGCGCGGTCCCGGTGAACGAACGGCGTCCCATGTCCAGACGGCGGAAGGATGGCTCATGGCAAAGTGACCATCGCGGTGGACGAGTACAGCTCCAACCCCACGCAGGCCTTCACGCACTACAACATCAACCAGAGCCGCTTCCAACCTCCACACGTCCACATGTAAGTGACACACACACACACACACACACACACGCACAATCTGGGTCACCTGCCATGGGAGCCAAAATCACAATTCAGAACAATTTAGTTCCTCCTCCTCGTTAGTTTATTCAATTGGACTTTGTCACGCTTCGGTTTTCGATAATTCAGGCTGCAGAATTTTTAAGATCTTTCGAGCGGCAAACCGGATGCCAACCAGCCGCCTGTTTGCTGCGCAGCCTTTTGTTCGTACTGCCGTTTAATTGGCTGAGGCTCACAGAGCGGACGGTGGCCACGGTGGACAAACTTTGAACGTTTTTTTTTTTCAGTCTCAGTTCACAAACTCTGCCGTGGGACATTTTTGAGGAAATGAGTCGGGTCTTAAAGTGTACAATGAGGAACATGGAAGTTTTTTCGAAAGCGCGCTTTCCAGGGCTCAAATTTCAGTAAAAGGTTTTCTGACTTGTTCTTCGTTGTTGTGGCCTCTGAGTGTGTGTGTGTGTGTGTGTGATCAATGGTGCCATGTTGTCGTTGCCGTGCACCAACGCATTAGCGTGCTCTCAATAAAAATATATATAATATATATTTTTAAAAAAGATCATAAAAGACCTGTTACTTGGCGTGGCTCCTGTCTGACGTGGTTATGCTCTTTCTCTCATTAGTGGGTCAGAGTGCTGTGACCTTCGCCACGCACACACTCATAGAGGCCCGTGTGTGTGTGTGTGTGTGTGTGTGTGTCTTCGGACAGATTTTTAGAACTGACCCGAATAGAGCCCCCGCTAACCCCATTTGCACTACTGCATTACTGCTGTGTAAAAATGAAGTAAAAGAATAACACAGGCTGGTACATATTCTATTGTTGAGGGTAAAAACACAAGGCATATTATCATTGTCACTGTTGACATCTTCAACACGAGCACTCAGGTGCACATGCAACATTTTCACAAGTGCACCGGCACTTCTGTACTCGCCACAAACAACTTGACATTCATTTTTTACCATAAATCACTTTTCACAAAATCGTCTGTAAAAATGTTTTTGTTATTTTTCACCAGGAGGAGGCAAGTAGTGTCTCTCTCCCTCTCTCTCCGTGCTTTTATCTTTGTTTTTCGTTAACCGTAAACCCTTCGCGTTGTTGTTGGCTGAGTTGATGTCGTTGTGTCGTTGTGTTGTTGTGGGGATTCCTCAGCTGTGAGCCGCGGCGCCTCAAATGTGGAGCGCTTCCATGTCGCCTCTCTGAAATATGAATTGCGTCTGCAAGGTTGCATTTTTTTGCTGAGAATTCTGTTTTTGAGTTTTTAGGTATTCTGATTGACGGATTGTGTTGATTCGGCGCGGTTGACCGGTTGGCCTAAAGAGAAGAATAAATAACACGTCCACCTGATGTGGAAGAGGGAAATCCTTTAAAAACTGTCATCTGCAGACGGCTCGGAGCAGATTGTGGAGAAAAAAAAAAACTGCTGTTGCATCAACTAAATTAAGAGGCCGACCGAAAACTAGATCTCCCGGCGTCGCTAAGAAACGCCACGGCGACGCCGTGCTTGAGGCGCAGACGTGCAGGCGGGGGCCCCTGATGTCGGAGGAGGTAGGAAGGGGGGGCCGTGGAGCCGTGGGGGCCTCTCGGCAGATATGTGTTTGGATAAATGCATTAGGCCGCTTCCTGGCTTCCACAGAGCCGGCACTGTTTTACTCTTTCGTTGCTTAAACTCCCTACTGGGAAACCCCGGATCTCTCACACGCGCGCACACACACGCACACGCACACGCACACTCACACACACTCGCTCCTATAAGCTCCCCCCCCTCCCCCCCTCCCTCGCTATGTTTCAGTGCTTATAGATTACGCGCTGTGTTCTGGGAAAGTAAAGGCTGGTTTAGATTCGGGTTTTTTTCTCGCTGCATCCAAAGTATTTGGACCAAAATAAAGTTGTTGCTTGTCTTGACGGCAAAAAAAAGAGAGGGAGGGGGGGGGTTTCCCGCCATTTGAAATGCAATCCCTGCTGTAATCCCCCCCCCTCCCCCTCAGCCTCCACAGACAGAATATTTAGATTTCCGCCGTGGAGGAGTCCCAGCAGCACCTTCTCTGAACCGTGTATGAAAACAAGCTCACACACACACACACACACACACACACACACACACACACACACACACACACACACACTGCGGGCCGTGTTTGCGTCTGGTTTGTTTTTCATGGTGAAAGGCTCTGCAGCTTGAAACGTTTGCTTCCAGTCGGGACTCTTAATGGCTTCAAATCCAATTTGAGCAGGATCCGGGGTACAGAAGACTTAAAAGGACCCTACAGTGGGTCGATGTTGGCCCTTAAATTCAAGACTTTCACCGAATGTTTAACGGCCTGAAGAGTCTCAAAACCTCTGCATTCATTGGACTCCACAGAAAGTACCGGAGAATCTCGTCACAGCTGAACTCCTCCGTAATTACTGAAATGGCTGAGAAGAAGTGAAGTTATGGTTTAATTCTGAGTCAACCGCACTAGGAATATTCCGATGGCTACAGAACGGGACTCGTCCCAGGATTGGATTTCATTTTTATATACCAGGTAGATTTATTTTAATGGAGGCTAAACCAATAACATCTGGTTGTGGACCAGCAGACGCGGCCGAGATGCTGCTTCCTTTTCCCTGGTTGTCGGCAGCCATTTGCTGAGCAGAAAACACCTGAGCTTTTTTAAATGCCTGGAAATGGGACCTTGAATCCAGAAAAAGAGAGAGAGAGAGAAAAAACCCGCGTTTAACAGACTCCTTGTCCTCCAGATGCCGTGTTAATTATTCCCGCCCTCTGAATAATTGAGGGGCCCGTAAGTATGAATCATTTAATGACGCCACCGCCTGCATCCAAACACGTGGATATTTATTCTGGCCGCGGACGCACATTAACGCACCCTGTTATTATTAATCAGCTCCTTGAACGCTCCCCGTTGCGGAGGTGACGGCAGCCGAGGAGATCGAGCTTTTAGGACATGTTCCTGGTGCGTGCGTGTGTGTGTGCGCGCGCATACTTCAAATCCGCTTGCCTTCGTCATTAATGGCTTGGTGTGTTTCTCCGATGCGTCTGGTAAGAAGTTTCTCGGCCCGCTCTGTTATTTTCCACAGATACTCTGTGTGGGGTTTGTGATGGTTACGCGGTTCCGACGGGTCACTTGGAATGGAAACTCTTTCGTTCCAGACGTGTCCGTGCGCGTCTTCCCACTTTTTATTTTCAGTGATTTCAAAAACAAGCGGGAAACAAGCCGGGGCCCGGAATCTGCTCTGCGTGTTGTTGTAGGTCGACTCGTGTGAATAATAATAATAATGATGGAGCACAAATATGAGGGTTGGTTTGGACCTTTCACATCTGTAGTTTTACCAGCACGCTGCAGCATCACCTCGTCAGTCCTTTCCGACCGGTAACGTGAAGCCGTCTTCAAACGGCCGCAGGCCCCCATTCAGCAAAACCGTTGGTTTGACCTAAAGGGGCCAAGCAGTGAACATATTCTAAAATACAGCACCACCTGATTTTGAGGTCTTCGGCCTGGCGGTGTGCAAAACCCCGTGTCGCTGAGCAAGGATCAAAAGAAGAGGGTTTCCGATCGAGAGTCCCGCTTCTTTTTTGACTTTGGTTCTGTTTCTCCGCTCGGAGGAGGAGGAGGAGCAGCAGCAGCAGTCCGGCTTCAGGTGTCCTGAGAACCAAAGAGCCGCCCCCCCTCCCTCCCAATCCCCTTTTCTTTTTTTTTCTGTGGCCTTTCTGTTTCGGAGGAGCTTTTGTAACTGGAGAACCCTTGATGACGTTCCCTCTCCACCCCTGACCCGCTACTGGTTCCTGGCGGGACGGTGATGGAGGGTTGGGGGGGGTTAAGTGACAGTTGACATAGGACAGGTCTGCTGCTGTTTTTTCCCTGATTTTTCGAGCCTGGCACGATCTCCTGATGATGTCACTTCCCTCTTGATGGAGGCGGGGCCAAGCCTGCATCCTCTCAACGCGACGTGTCCTTTTCATGCGTCTCCTTGGAGGAGGAGTTGTAACATTCGTCCTTCTGTCTCCACATGAGCGGGGGGAGTGAGGGTTTGCACTCCGTGCTCGTCTCCTCGGTTTCCTCCCCGGCGGCCTGTCAGCAGCGCAATTTAAAGGCTGTGTCTTAATGAAGGGGGCATTAGCAGAGGCAATCTATTTCCCAGCGCAGCGCCCCAAGCTTTCCCCGCTGCTGATATTCCTACGCAGGCTTTGTGTGCCATACCGGGCCATTATGTCGGGGGGGGGGGGGGTGACGACGCACCGTCTGAGCAAATGGAGTGGGAGAGGATGGGGGGGTGCATTAAGGCCAAAAAGCCATTATTCTGCATTATTTCAAATCAATAATCATTTGAATATTTTTAAATGTTTTCCTTCTGACATCTGACATCATCCTGCATTCTGTATGTGGCTCCGCCTCTTTTCTTTCATGTTGGGTTTTCTTGTTTGCTTGTTTCTTTCCTCCCTTGAGCAGCCCCCGACACACACACACACACACCATCACCCTCTCTGTTATTTTGTTCCTCTGAAGTTTATTGAATTAGCGCGGACAGCTGAAATGCAGAAGATAAGAGCGGCGCTCTCTCTGCTCCTCTCACAGAAACGCTATTTCACCGTGGATGAGTGAGCGTTGTGCGTGCGTGTGTGCGTGTCTGTGAGAGAGAGAGGGAGAGCGTCTGCAGTAGGGGGAGGGGAATCAATGCAGAGGTTATAGACGGAAGAAACGGAGAGCTTTGTGTTTTGATGTTTCTCCTGAAAAGGGCAATAAAGACTGCGAGCTGAGCGGAAGGACGCTGGCGGTTTGGCCTCCAGGTCAGCTGTGATTATCTGTTGCTTATGGACTCGCAGATATCACGTGTTCTCTGGCATCCTGCGTTTTTAAGAGCACAGGTCCATTTACAGGCTCTGCTGAGGGATTCCGATAGACTTCAGCCAATTAAACCCAATTACACATTTGTGTCCGATCATAAATATTGAATTCGGGGATGATTCCGTTGTGTTGCACGTAACAAATCGGTCGGGTCGATTTGGTGGTCCTCATCCCGCCGGTCGCGCGCCATCAGGTCGCCGTCCGTTGACTAGTGGCCCGTTCACACGCTCCCCCCCTTTTGACCCATGGAGATTTTAGGTGACTGTCCTCACCGCGGCGCTTCGCTAACGAGAACTCATTAGCGGGGACAACCGCCATGGAGAATGAAGGAAGCGGAGGCCGAGGAGACGTCGCTGACCCCGTTGACCCTGATTGGGGGGGGAGGGGGGGGGGTCGCCTGCCGGATCCTTTTTAGTTACCAGGTTTCTACTCGTGCCTCTTTGTCGTCTAAATACCTGACCGGGATGTGTGCTGGTTACGTTTGTCTCGACCCGTCGGAGGTGAAAGAAGACGCGACGACGACGAGAGCTTCGCCGCGGCAAACCTCCACCGAGGAGCCGAGGGGCAAGCGCCGCCATCCATCACGGCTTAAAGAGCCGCACGAGTCGGCGAGCGACGCGGCCCGTGACCTTCTTATCTGCTGCGATTTAAGTGTCACGTTTGAAGAAGCAAGCTCGGCCTGAACCTTCGACCCTGCTTGCTTGTGTTTTTTTTTTTTTTTTTTTTTTGAGTGCTCGGTCAAATTGAATATTCTCCTGCAGACACCCGAGAGCACTCCTCCGTCCCTCCGTCTGATTCACACCTCGACACCTGGAAGCACTTCTCCTCTTGTTCACATCTCGCTTGGTGTAGTTTTCTTATCGGCACACGTGTTTACAGCTTGAATCTTGTTTATTTTATTCATGGAGAGAGCGCCGGAGCTTTTCTGACGATGCTCAATTGAACTAAATAATCAAAGGTGTGACGAGGACACTTTTTTTACTTTTAGGAGAATAAGTGAAATAAGTGGAGATTTTTCATTCCCTCCCTTCTGTCCTCTGTGAATTTTGTAATTAAGCTCACAGCACACGCACGACCGTTGGAATAAAAAGGGTGTCTGGTAACGGTGCTCCGCTATCCCGCAGAATGTAAAATGTTTTTTGAGGCGCTAACGACGTTGCAGCTGTGGGTGAGAAGAGTCCCTCTCTCTCTCACACACACACACCCCCCGGTTCACGGAGCAGATACCTCTGCTGCCACAGACCTCGGTTTTGTGTCGGCTCCGATGTCATGGCGGATTTGAAAGTGTGCTCCTTCCCTCCTCCAGCGCATTAGCATTTCTCTCGCTCCCCCACTTTTTTTCTTCTCTCCTCCGCAGTCTTCCCTCTGATGTCGCGCCGGAGCTCAGACATGTTAACGGGAACCTTCATGCTAACACGGTACAGTCTGCCGCTGGAGAATAATCTTTCACCTGCAGACTCTTTTTCTCTTCTCTGTCTCGGCTTACGATGGATCAGAGGCCTTTGGCGCGCTGCTGAACTCCTGAACTCTTGTATACATTACTAATGTTATGCAGTCGCGTGTTAACAGCAGAGACGGGGGCCTCTCTCTGGGACTTGTGCAGCATTATCATGAAGGTTTCTTGGCCCCGGCCTGCGCTTAATTGATAGGGGCTGCTGCTATTTACTTGCATTCTCAGGGTGGATTAAATCTCAAAAGAAAGGGGAGGAGACGACTGTTGTTTTTTCTCCTGGCGGCGCCTTTTTTTTTTTTTTTTTACGTGCTCGCACATGAACGTACGCGTGTGCGTTTGTTTTGTCGTCCCATGTGGTTCTGCGTTCGTCCGTCCTCCGTGACGAGGCCTGTTTGGCGTCCAGGAGCAGACCGAGGCTAATCAGCGGCGGCGCTGCCATGCATAGCACCGCTCTGCTGGCTTAGGTTAATGTCTCTGTGTGTGTGTGTGTGTGTGTGTGTGTGTGTGTGTGTGAGCGTGAGCTTTGCCTCCTGCCCTCGGCCGCTGGTAAATGCCTTTATCTCCGGCTGGCGTCCAGGTCTGCTCGGGTGACGGGAGGATCCGGCTCTCAGGGCTGAAGGACTATGGGCCACTAACCAGCAGGATGGAGCAGTAAGATGGATCCGGGTGTTAAACATCCAGACAAAATATGATTTGGAACATTTTTAGATTTGTCTAATAAACTGCTCACAAATAAACAAATATCTAGATAAACACGTTGACCCGCCGCTCAGAAACGACCTTGTTGGACGACTGCTCAAGTCCGATAACAGAACTGCAAGGTGTTTCTGGAGCTTTTCCACGTCAAATATTCTGCTCCGCATGTCAACAGATGTGAAAACGGGAGAATTGCCTCTAAGAATGCGACGTTTCAGCCTTTTCTTTTGTGCCGAGGTGCCTGGTCTCCTCGGTCTCTCCTAATGACGTCGTCTCCAGTCTGTTACGTCTGTAGGTGTCTTCTCGCCATATTTGCGTACAGACGTGAGTTAACTGTGTGTGTGTGTGTGTGTGTGTGTGTGTGTGTGTGTGTGTGTGTGTCAGATTGGGGATTGCAGCGTTGATTATGTGTCTGATGTTTTCGACAGACTGACATCCCTTCTAATGAAATAATGGTCCGGCGGCAGAGTGCTGGATGATTGCACATTGTAGACTTCAATTACAGACAAGACGCCCCCCCCCCCTCCCCCTCCTTTCAGTCAAAAAGAAAGTACAGCTTTTTCTTCCTTTTTAACAGACGTTACTTACATCGAACAAAAAGGCTGAATAAAAGGTTTTTTTCCCAGCCGGACTCGGGGTCTAAGTGTTTTTTTTTTCTTTAGATAATGGATAGAAGGAACGTGGCGTGCCTTCATTCACCGTCTCTTTCGCCAATCTGACGCCACAAAACAGCCGTTGCCCTCTTTGTGAGCACAAATCAACCACATCTTTTACGTGGAAATGTCTCCTCTTTTCTTCCCGATGCGTTTGGCTCTGCTGCTTGTGTTTGTCTGTGAGCCGTCTCATTTATTACATATAACAAATGATCATTTTACGGTGTCCCTTTCTGCGTTGTGGTATGAAATTGGCCACATCTCCTCAGAAGAAATGTTTTTTTTTTCACATGATGACCAAGGAGGCAGGTTTGACAACTCGTCGTCTCTTGTGTGTCGTTGTCTCTTCAGGGTGGACCCCGTTCCGTATGACAACCCCAAGCCGGCGGGACACACCCGCTTTGTGTGCGTGTCGGACACACACTCGCGCACGGACGGCATCCAGATGCCCTACGGCGACGTGCTGCTGCACACGGGCGACTTCACCGAGCTGGGCCTGCCCTCCGAGGTCAAGAAGTTCAACGATTGGCTCGGTAAGGCTCTGCTGCGGACGCCGGACCACACAGTGTTCCCCCCCCCCCCCCCCTTCCCCTCCCCCACGGCCGCCACTGTTCACCCGCAACGGCTGTGCTAAAGTGTCCGGTTTAACCCTTGTGACCCAACACTCTGCCCCAGTTAACCTTTGACCTCTCCCTCTGGACCCCATGCTGTGTGTGTGTGTGTTTTCAGCAAGTGTTTCTTGTCCAGACCTTTCAGGGTAAAAGCTGAAGCATTTTTATGGTCCTCTTAATGTAGTGGTGTAAAATCCCCGCACACTGTCTGACGGTCCCCCTCGCTAAGGCCCCCCCCTCCTCCTGTATCGCACTGCCTGTGAAGTTTTTAGCGTGTTAGGATTATTTGGTCTCAGTCGTCTGTGTTTATTTATTCGGCTCTCAGCAGGTGAAACGAAACAACGAAGTCTAGACGCAAAGCAGATTTTTTTTTTTCATTTTTTTCCCACCGGGAGGCTGAGGCATGTAGACTTTGACCATGTACGAGAAGTGGAGGATTTATTTGTTTTAAATGCGCCGCAACGAAAAAAGAAGCAACGCAGGTCGAAGGCACCTTAAGCCTGCGCTTAAAGGACCAGACGTTGCTTCCTGGTTCGATCTGCAGCTCCTGCAGTGAGTCGCGCTGGGGGGCTCGATGCTACCTCGTTACAATGTAAAAAAAAAAATGGAAGTTGCTTAAAGAGAGAATTTTAGGTTTCTACCCAACTTAACTAATTATGTTTAGAAGTATTTCTTGTCAAAATATATCTAGTGACCTTGACGTTTAATTTCATTTCTGGACTCGGACGAGACGGCGGATAATTACAAGAATGTCAAACTTGTCAAAGAAAAGCGATTCTGATGTATTTTTCATTAACTAGGATGACCTTTGTAAAAAAAAAAAAAAAAGCTGGCATTGCTCTTAAATCACCCCCCCCCCCCCCCCCGCCGAGTTGAAGGGGTGCTGTTTGTCCTGTCGGAAGGCTGCAGTCGCTCTGGAGTCGCAGCGGTTTGCGGCGGAGAGCAACGCTGACCCAGATTTCACTGCAGAAATCCGGAAGGTCTGCGGAGACTCCCTTCAAACCCGCTCCTGCAGCATCCCCCCCCCCCCCCCCCCCAATCCCGCCCCCCCTCCTCCGCCGCATGTTACAAACATGGCTCCCATCGCAAGTCCTCACTCCGTGTTTTAGGGATTTGTGCGTTAGTCGCTCCCTCAAAATGCTGACGTTCGCTCTGTTAGCCACCGCTAGCTGCTAACGATGTTGAGATGCACCCTGAATAATATCATCTGGTGAAAGGAAGGGAGAAGAGTGTTGTGTTGCACTGCGAAACGCACTTTCAATCGGTGCTTTTGCCTTTTTTCTTAATTCCCTTTCTTCGGAGGTGTGGCAAAACCTTTCCGAGCACACGTACGCTGCGGCGCTGTGCTTTGATTTTCCTCTTTCGCGCGCCGCTCGTGGGCGACAAAGGCGAAATAAATCTCGGCGTATCACTCCGCCGGCGCCGCCACATCTTTCACGAGAGCAATAAAAAAAGCAGCAGAAATCCCCAGAAGAGTAATGGAGATGGAGTTGTTTGATGGTAATTATGTTTTCCCCCCATCTTCTCCATGCGCGGTGTGGAGGAGAGGATGATTTGCTTTGGGGTGTGTGTGTGTGTGTGTGTGTGTGTGTGTGTGTGTGTGTGTGTGTGATCCAGTTAGAGTTCTGGGGAACTGGGAGCAGGCGCTCTCATATAAGGTTAGACTGGAATTTATGATCCTGAGATGCGACGGGAGCTAATTTAAAGTAGCGGGAATGAAACCTGTGGACCGGGGAGCAATGATTCTTTCATTTTCAGCATTAGAGAACACGCGCGCGCACACACACACACACACACACTCCCGGGACGGATGTGGTTTTATTTATTTGTATTGAAGCAGCATATCCTGATTGGGTTTTTATTTTATTCCGTTTCTATTGCTTTTATTTCCCATTGCGCACTCTGCAACCGCTGCAGAATCATTTCACCTTTCATGAGGTAAAACCGTTTTCTATTAAACGTCTCCTTGGATTCTTAATTCAATTTGCCCTCTTGGACGTGCGTCATAACCTTCTGCAAACGGATCAGAACAACTCTGATGTTGAGCTGGGTACTTCAGACCCTTCAGTCCTCCGTGAAGGAGAACCTGATGATTCCGCTCAGCAAAAGATGCGTTAAGTCTAAATCTATAAACTTTAAAATCCAACTAAATCCAGGTGCGTCTGTCAATTTAAACCTTGTGGGGAAAAAGGTTTTGGCAAATGTCTCAATCCAGATGAGATGTACAATTTAAATTTTGAGTCCATACAAGTAATTAAAGCATGAATGCATCTCCATTCCTTTTGTTTTTTATGAATGAATAAAGACCGTTTGGTACATTACGTGATGTTTTTTTGTAATAACTGCTGAATTAATCCAAACAACATTCTGGTATTCTCTGTCTCTCCTCTTGCAGGCGGCCTGCCGTACGAGTTCAAGGTGGTGATCGCCGGCAACCACGAGCTGACCTTCGATAAGGACTTCATGGCCGAGCTGGTCAAGCAGGATTACTACCGATTCCCCTCGGTGTCCAAACTCAAACCGGAGGACTTTGACAATGTGCAGACGCTGCTCACGAACTGTGTGTACCTGCAGGACTCGGACGTCACCATAAAGGGGTTCCGGATATACGGGGCGCCGTGGTAAGCCGCCTCCCTCTCCGTCGCAAACCGCTCGCTCCCCCCCCCCCCCCCCCGTAGAGTCGATCTTTCTGTCTCGACGGTGCGCCTTGCCCCCCCCCCCCCCTCTCGTGTCTACACGGGGTTAAGTGATAAGCGTGGTACCGGGACACCTATCAAAAGGCTCTCAGGTGTGCAACAAGTGCGTGGGGGGAGGAGCGTGGGGGGGGGGGGGGTTTAAGCAGCTTTGGTTCAACTAACAGAGGAAGGTGGGAGTGAGCGGTGAGTCTGTGAAGGGGAAGCACTTTGACTTTGACTCACAAATGGTCTGTTCGTTCTGCAGCACATCGATGCTTTTGTTTCCCAGAGATCTCAGAGATTATGGTTAATATCTTAAAGCCGGCTCTGGCTCTTCTGCTAATTAACTTTCAACCTTAAGGGGAAGTAAGTTGGTAAAAAGATCTTCAAAGTTAACATGAATAACAGTTTTAAAGCGGTTTGCCTCTTCTTGTTTTTGGGAGAAACTCGATGAAGCTAAAATTAGCGCATTCATATACATCAAATTTCTATTTTAATCGGTTCCTCTTTCCATTGCCGGACAAATTTATGAATTGACTATTTGGCAGCGTTACGTTGGAGACGCGCTCGCCGTGCGTTCCTGATCCCCCTTTATTGTCTCTGACCCTCACGCCTCTCTGTCTGAACCGAGTGCAGCCGTCTCGCTGCTCTGACCGCATGTTTCCCTCACACGACGCCCCCCCCCCACCTCCCCCCCCCCGACACACACCGTGTGCAAAGGTTCCCACACGACGGCTGCAGACTTAAAAATAACTATTTAGGTCACACCTTCATCCTTTAGCGGCTATAATTAGCCGCTTCGCAGCCTGGCTTCAGAAGTGGCAAAGGGGCAGGAAGGACAGATTAGCTGCCCCCCCCCCCCCCTCACCCTCCCACTCCTCCATCCTTCCTCTTCTCCATCCTCCGGTTTTCGAAAGAGGAAGCATGAGGCGGGTGTTTAGTGTGAGGGCCGGTAAGTGTCTGTTGTGACAGCCGGGGGGGGGGATGCAGAGTGAACAGCTCCCCCCGCCCCCCCAAGCCTCCTTCACACCCATATGCCCGCCGTGGTCCTGAGGCCTGGCCTGCTTGTCCGGTGTGAGGTCTCACTTAGCCCTGCACTGACCCCCCCCTCCCCACCTCCCCCCTCTCTCCCTCCCCCTTCGTCAACATCCCGCCGCCTGGGCGGCCGAACTCGCCGGAAGACGGGGGAGGGGGGGGGGGGGGGGGCGCCATCACTCAGGAGACGTAGCGTGTAACCAGCGGCCCGATGGAGACTGACAGCCAATCAGAGCTCTCGCTTGCTGGAGGTCACTTGCCACATTGTTGCGTTTCAGACCGTTTCAATCTGGCTTTGTATCATCACTCATGATACAAAGCCAGATTGAATTCATGACATGAAGAGTCTTTTGTGGTCTTTTAGTTTCATGTTAAAAGCCGATTACAGTTTTCAGTAAGTTGATAATTCCAGGACCACTAACCGAAAATGTTCTTGTGTTACATACGTCCCGCCGTCCGTCTATTTTCACTATGACTGCAAGTCCACTTTGCCTCCATCAGTTCTTATGAAGCGCTTCACCTTCTTTAATCCATTATGCAAAGCGTGTTTCCCCAAAGTGTTGTACATGCGTCACGCCTAAACGAGCACACGCACATATCAGTGAGAAGATACCTCCCCTTTCTCCTCTTCCAAAACGTAGAAGTAAAGCCTGTTCACTACTCCGCTCTTTGGGGGACGAGGTGGATTTTACAGTTTCTCACACACACACACACACACATACACACAGCTTTTTTGGTTCCTCAAATACGTGTCCAACATGTTTCCTCTGTTAATTAATCTCACCAGAGTATCTATAGAATAGATCTCGGAGTTGAGGGAAAACTGCCCCAGATGTTGTACATCTGAGGGTTCATTTATTCAGAGATTTATTCATTAATTTTATCTTAAAACTCGATAATTAAAGATGGTGATGAGGATCCAAAATGCTTGAAATATATATAATATATATAATTAAAACCGTGAGCATTTAACAAATGAAATGGGTGAAATGAATGATCAGCAGACACTTCCCTTCAACTTCAGATCCAGATTAATTTAAACATTCACGTGTGTTTGAGATTAATCGGCTACTCACTCTTTCCTTTTATATTTCAATTTGTGGAAATAAATATTCTGCTGGCGTGGAATATAATAAATGGAGGGAAGTATTGATGAACTGAAGTAAAGTGGGGCCAGTCTGAGAATCCATCAGTCACTCTATCTAAAACATTACCCTTTTTAAAGCATGCGACTGTTAAAGTGGACGCGGTACCTTTTTACTTATTGAACAAATTAGCTTTTTTTATAGGACGTGTTTTATGATGATAAAACGTTCTGAGTGAAACTCTCTTCTGACCGCGGAGTGAAAGCAGTGAAGCGTGAAAGACGCACAACTCAAACCGTTTAATGACAGATGCTCAACAGACCGAATACCTAAACCTCCTCGCGCACACACACACACACACAGGCTTCTGCACCGTGTCAATCAAGCCTCCTTTAGGAGGAGCTGAAGGTGCTGCACACTCTTTTTATTAGCGATCTTTTAGGGCCTGAACCTCTTCAGCGTGCTTATTAGTCTGCTTTTATATGATCATCTATCGCTTTAATGCAGGAAATGAGAGCAATTTATAAATGCTGCAAAGATGAGTTCTTTGACGGCTTTGGGTTTAATCACTTTTCACAAAGATGTTTTTTGTTTTTTTATCCCTCGGCCGTGTAAGGAAACTCGTTAGGCAAGCGTTTTGTTTTTAGGCTCATTTAATTCCAGAGAGCGGTTTTCAAGTGCCGGTGTGACACAGATTAACACGCAGTGATCGATTGTCCGTCCCAAATAATAATAATAATAATAATCCCTCATCTGCTTCATCCAGCCTCTCCGACTTATTGGCTGCTTTGTGTTTGTTTCCTGTCTTTCGTAAAACGAATCCCTTAATGTGCAGTCCTGAGGAACTTGACATTTTTGCTGTCTCACCAGTTTCTCATCAGCCGCTCCCGACTCGATTACGGCGGCTCCTTCCTCCCCGACGTGCCGAAGCAGTCGGCCCAGTTTTCTCCCGATCGATTGGATTAGCATCACCGCTCTGAAACTAGCGTGCTAGCGCGTTGGCCGTGGACTGTGAGTCTGCGAACTCAATCGAAACGGCACAACAATTCTGTCAGCTATTTTAAAATTGTAACCGGTATTCAAAATCTGATTATTAAATCCGGTTATTAAAATAATCCGCCACAATAATGCACCTTTTTTAGATTCTCTTCAGCTCAAATCAAAGTATTTTCTGAGTCATTAGGCGACGAGTCTTTTAAATATAAACTTTAAATTACCCTTTTTTTTTAAGAACAAATACACACACACACACACAGACATCAATAACCGGAGGCAGAGACCCGTCTGTCCGCTCCCAGATGTGTGAGGAGTCAGACCAGAGAGGCGGTGCCGGGAACACCGGCGCTCTGTGGGGAACGACCCGCTTTGTGATTCTGGACTTGACCGAGACTTAACTCCAGGGTCAAAGGTCAAACTGCTACCGCAGCTGCACTCCTCCCTGATTCCCCCTCCCCTCCCCTCTCCTCTCGTCCACTGGGGAGTCTCTCTCCTCCCCCCTTCCTTCACGATTCCGCTCCTGTTCTTTTCTCCACTTCTCTCCTTCTCATTCTCATTCTTTGGGCATTTCTGCCTCTCTTTACAGTTCTTTGTCTTTTCATTTGCTAACAGGAACCAATCAATGTTAGCTCGGTTTATTCAATTGCCCGTGTGTGTGTGTGTGTGTGTGTGTGTGTGTGTGTGTGTGTGTGTGTGTGTGTGTGTGTGTGTGTGTGTGTACCTAACCCTCCCAGAGGCAGCAGATTAAATCCAACCGCCCTCATTTGACTCTCTGAAATTCACCTCGGGGAAATCCTGCAGGGCCAAATGCAAATTTGTCATTTGCAGATTTAAGTTTTATTCATTTCTCACTGTAAAGGTCAGGTGTGTGTGTGTGTGTGTGTGCGTGTGTGTGTGTGGAATAAGGAGCGCTGCACACTGTTGGTGTTTGAATATCAGCCTCATGTTTAGCCTCAGTAGTTTTCGCCATGGTGAGGGCAGAGATCCGTGAGGTTTGTTTTCCTCCCCCCTTCTCTCTCTCTCTCTCTCTCTCTCTCTCTCGACTGTACGATGTGGCCAGAAGTAAACGGACCCCTGAGGGTCTGTGGCCCTCGTCTCATTGGTTCCAGGGCTGCGCTGTAGCCCGGCAACATCCTAATGCTAAAGCGTGCAATGTCGGACACACACACACACACACACACACACACACACACCCCACCAGCACGCTTTCTCCAAGTGGCCTTGTGTTGAACGAACACATGCAGTTTATTCTCCTTCTGGGAAAACCCACTTTGAAAGACCTTCTTTTAATTAACCGTTCATTAAAATATTTTGCTCCTCTCATCTGACCGTAACAAGACGAAGTCCTCATTATAAACCAAGCGGCAGAATTAATGAGACTGAAACGAAATAACCCTGAAACCGAGAACGAGCGGCGCACACAGCATTAACTTTGTTTGGACCCGTTTGATGTGACCCACAATAGTTGCACTTAGTTCAAACCTTCAAACCAAAATAAAGGAACTATCTGGAGATGATGCATAATGACTTTTATTCTGACGCTCACCTTTTTCTTCCCGTGTTACAAGAAAAGTATTATCAACACAGATGACTCCCCTGATTATTGTTGATAGATTTGCATGCAGAACTCAAATTCCCTTTATTTGTGCCACCTGTTGACTTGACCGCCGTGTATCCCAAATGTGTGGTTTAATGGCCTCTGACGCGCGCGTGGAAACGCAGGCGAACCCGTTTAACTCTGCGCCGCTTTTCATTCCTGTCCGTGTCGCTGCGATTTGACATTTGCGCCGGCTGCTTTTAGCTTAATCGCTCTTTAAGTAACCTCTTCTCCGGCGCCAGTCTGTCAGTTTGTGTTGGCAGTCTGCCCCACACACACACACACACACACACACACACACACACTGTTTTTGTGCGCGCGCATGGTGGTGTGGCCTCCAATGAGGCAACGGCTCCTGACAAATGTCCATCGGCAAGAAGTCGAGGGCTTCACGGCGCCGGCGAGGTTTCCTTTCACTACGCACAGACTTTGTGCATCGTGCCTCCGAACCTTCCCGTTTGTTTCCCAGCATTCCTTGTGTTCTTTTAAAGCGTTGGAGCGACTATGTTCAGTGTTAAAACATGCCCGTTTTCTATGACTGTCAATTGACGTTTCCAAATAATCGCAGTGCATCACAACTTGATGAAAGGTCCACTCTTAATTGTGCATGTGTTGCACGGTGCCGGCCGTCTGTCGGGCTGACGTGCAATCAGCTGTGCGTCGGGGGCGGATCTCCACCAGGAGGTCGCTGGATGGTGCCAGCGGATGAGAACGGCCCACAGCTGGTGGTGTACTCAGCTGTGTGTGTGTGTGTGTGTGTGTGTGTGTGTGCGTGTGTGTGTTACTACCAGTGCACACATTAGCAGCGAGCCAAACGTCGTATGGAGAGGGGAAAAAATAGCCTCTAGATGGTTATTAGGTAGATGAGA
Organism: Apeltes quadracus; assembly: GCA_021346845.1. Taxonomy (NCBI): domain Eukaryota; kingdom Metazoa; phylum Chordata; class Actinopteri; order Perciformes; family Gasterosteidae; genus Apeltes; species Apeltes quadracus. The sequence goes on along the minus strand of CM037918.1, from coordinate 21,038,904 downwards.
AATAGAATCCATACTTTTCTTTCTTATGGTTTCAAAAAAAGGGATCTAAACAAATGCGTCAAAAGGCGCTTCTCTGAAAAGATTTATTTCAAATTAAATTTTTCCTTGTGCCGTAAATTTCACTTAACGAGATAATAATTTATTGATGTTAAAATGTGACACCTTTTACTTAATGGAGCGTAAAATGGAAACCGTCAAGCATCTGTTAGACACGACCAGAAGACGGCGGACAGCATGGGGGGGGGGAGGGAAGAGGAAGGGGGGAGGGGTGGGGGGGGGGGGGGGGGGGGTGTTGACACTACTTAATGCACCCATGGGTGCTGATGCAGCTGCAGGCGGTCGTCAGGTTACAGATGTGGGGAGGCTTCGACTGTATGAAGCTTTGTTCAACTGGAGATGGAGATGGAGGAAGAGGAGGGTTTCTCGAGCGTGTGTGTGTGTGTGTGTGTGTGTGTGTGTGTGTGTGTGTGTGTCTGTCAGTCAAAGGAGTGAATGCGAGGGATAAGTGATGGATTTATCCCAGCATGCTGTGCACAGTGCTCCCTACTAAATGACTTTGCACACACACACACACACACACAGACTCCGAAGCACTAAACACACATTGCATACAAACACACGCACACACAGGTCGTCACAGAGGTGTTAACACGGACTGAGTAAACCTCCCCCACCCCAAGGTGAGCCCCGATATGTCAGCGGGAGAGTGATGTTTAATAAAGCTCTCCTCCGTGGCCTCGTGTGCGTCCGCTCCATCACGCGCTGCTGTCGAGCCCGAAGAAAGGCCGACGCAGACAAAACGCACAACACGCTCGCTGTTCATTGCAAGGGAGGGAGCAGAAATCACCAATGACCCCTTTTCCACCGACGCGAACTCGTCCGTGCGCAGGAACAACCGGGAGCAGGCGAGGACGCCTCTCTGACTCGGAGATGCTCGCCGCCTGACGGGCGTTTGTGAGCGCAGCTTTTTAACGCGCGACTCGGCCAATTGTGGGTTTGTTTTGTTTTTGGCCGGAGGGGTCTCTGCCGGAAGGATTGTACTTGGTTGTAACGAAATGAATCGATAAATGGTTTTATTGTACGTTTTTAACCGATTTGCTTGCTCCACGTCATGTGCTCCCTTCAGAGTGCGTCACTCGCCGCGGCGCCGGGAGGAGTCGCGTTTCCATCGCCGCCGAGAACGAACGCTGATTGTAACCTTTCCTCCCCCCCAAAGACAGAAGCCAGATGTTGGTGGGGTTCCGTCGGGGGTGGGGGGGTGGGGGGTCTTTAGCCCGCCGTCAAGTCTCGACAAGTTTTTTTCTTCTTTTTTTTTTTCTAAATTAAGCAATTTAACTTCATCTTTACAAAAAAACGTCATTTTCCATCATCTGATTTCGTGCACGAAATATTCTTCCTGCAGAAAAAAAACAGGAAAACAAACATTCTGCTTTGAGCCCTTTCTGAGAATCGTGTTTTCTGACACGTGGTGGATCCAATAAAAGCTTGATTGGTCATTTAGTTCAGGTATTGATCCGGGACGATCTCTCCGGTGAGCAGACGGGCTGTATTGATTGTTGTTTCGGGTTGGAAGTGTGCAGTGTGTCTTCCGTTTTTGCTTTACTGCAGCTTCAAAATAAAAGAAATGAAATCCCCAACCAGTGGGGTTACTTTGACCCGCTTTTAAATGCGATGTGATCTCTGTGTGTAACAGCCGTGTTTCTGCTCTCCAGTTGTGCAGCAGACTGTTGGCGCTGCTCTGAGGTCAGATCACACGCACACGTTAACAAGAGACCTCCGAGCCCGCGTGACTCGTGTCTTACCGGCGGCGGCCCTGCTCGCCCTCCTGATACAACACGGCGCTCCGCTGTTATTTCTTCTTACTAAGCCTTTCTGTTTCCGCGCGTGATGGATGGCTTTTCGCGGCACACTTGTCCCTCGACACCGACATCCTCGAACACTCGCTTTATCAGAATACTCGGGCAAAGTTCAACAGCGAGGCCCCTTTTTTTTTTTCCCAAGTAAACCGATGTGTGATCGTGCGTATGACTGAAGCACACGGGCAGCTTCACCTCTCCGCCTGCTCCGTTTATCTCTGCAGCGACACGCCGGGCCCTCGGCTGGCGTCCCCGCTCTTTCATGGCTCTGAAGTGCCGGCGTCCTATAGATGCTCTGCTGAAAAGCCTTTCCTCTTCCAGCCCTCCCTCTTTTCCTCCCTTTCTATTCCGTCTCTATTCTTTTGCTTCCATGTCATTGAGTGGATAAATGTGGGGAGGCGGGTTTTTTTTTTCTTAGAGGATTTGAAGGAAGGAGAGGGGGGAGACTAGTGGGGGAAGGACGGGTTAAGGAAGTGGAGGATGGCGGCGGCATTGGCCTGCCTTTCACAGCGTTCCACAGGGGCGGGGCTACCTGCCTGTGTCAGTGGTTCGCGTGACGACCTTTGACCCAGTGACTGGCGGGTTTCGGTGGCGGCGTCAGCATTAATTAGAGGGTCGCATTACTTGAAGCTCTGCAAAGCCTCTGATCCTCGGCTGCAAAACGCTCCGATTCAGCGCACGCACGCACACACACAGACACGCACGCACACACACACACACACACACACACGGGCAGATCATCTGAATGGAAGAGAGTTTGATTCTTTAAAATGTTGCGTTTGTTCTTTTGAGGAGAAATTGCAAAATATGAAGCGTACAACATACAGCTGCGGGAAGGCGAGTACATGCGGCGCCGTTGCCACGGCAATGTAAACCATGACTTGTGTTGTAGCAGTGAATCCTCCATTTTTGGGCTCCTTTTTAGTGCTTCCCACATCGACCATTCCGTGATTAAAAGACGGCTGCCGGGGATCCTGCTGCTTTTATAGCTGTGTTGTGTGACGGGTGAATGTCGGGGCATTTGGTGACGGGGTGAGGAATATGAGAAAGTAGTGTAGTGAATGTAGGTTTTGTGAGTCCGAAAGGTCGCCGGCCGACCCTCACGACTTCCCCTCTGAAGAACCGTTCCTGTCCTGTCGGCCTTCAGTGCACCACGTTCCCAGCAGCGTTAATGAGATTAAACGGTGTTTGCGCGCTCCTCAAAGGGTTTTGTGTTCTTTCCTTTCTCCTGCAGGATTGTGCGGCTGTTTTTTTATTAAAGAGAATAATCAGTTGCATTAAGGAGTAATGAAGGGGATTGGTGGGCGGTTGGACCCTGTGGGACCTGCCTGCTGTTTGTAGCTGCAACGTGAATTAACACAGTGTAGATTTACTCTGTGTGTGTGTGTGTGTGTGTGTGTGTGTGTTTGTGTGTGTGTGAGTGTGTGATGCTTAAGATTGATGTTTTTGCTGAAGCACCTGATTAGAGGCAAATGATAGGGGTCTTTTTTATTTCTTTTTTTTAATATAAGTAGTCAATCACTCCCTTTTTCTTGTAAGATTATACAATTATGCACAAATTGTGAAGTTCCGGGAACAATATCTATGGTTTTGTTTTTGTTTATTTGCTTTTTGCTTTGCTGATTATTCCCATCTTGTCCACAGGAAACCAAATCATTTTATTCCACCATCTCAGAATGACAACTAACTCAAACTGCGTTCCTTTTTAAGCCTTTTTATCTGCTGTACAGGACCGTTCAGTATTTGCAAAGCCACGTCTTAGTTTAATCCCAACGCATGGGATGAACCGTCCACTCGATGGCCCGATAGTCGACACCGAGCGATAAAATTAATCCGCGCTGTCATCGAGTTTCCACATTGTGTTCTGTCTCCGGTTGTCCGGCAGCACGGTGACTTTGGCTCGTTCAGCAAAGGAGGTCGACGTTCAGAAACAATGATGCCTAAAGTATATTTTTGTGAGAAACCCGGCAACACGAATCCTCTTCAGTCGAACCAGCAAGAAGCGACTGTTGTCGAGCAAACGGAGCGAGATGAAAAGGAAGCCGCTGTTGGGAGTACAGCGGGGGATTAAAGGCAGTGAGCGAGCGCTGCAGACCCCTGGCCAGCTTGCTGCTGTAATGAACATTAGGGCTGCGGCATAAATTTAATGACCCGTGAAACAAACAGCGTGGCCGAGACCGGCGCCTCTGAATGCTAAGTGGCTCCGTTATTAATAGCGGCTCTGAGAGGCCGCTGTGTAAACACACCGGAAGTCTCTCTCTCGCTCTCCTTCGAAACATCCCCCCCTCCCCTCTCAAAAGAATCCTATCATGATCATTCCGTTCAATGCTGATGTTCCGATGTATTTAAAATAATCACGGTAAATGCAGCGGGATCCATTTTAAAGCAGTGAAGAACGTTGTGCTCTTTGCTTCGGCAAACAATTTAATCAAACGCGTCGGCGGCGGCGGCGGCGGAGGAGGAGGAGCCGGCGGCGTCCTCGTCCCTCACAGCGCGTCGCTGTAACGCCGGAGCTTACCCGAGAAACAACAATCACTTTATGTTGATCATCTTTTCGTTACTAATGTTCATGTTCTGGTCACCCCTGGCACACACTGGTTCTCTCCTCAACTGAGTTACAGCTTCAAAATGCAGGTGTGTGTGTGTGTGGGGGGGGGGGGCTCTGATTAGGAGCGAGGCTGCAGGCTTAATCAAACGCTTTAGCACAGGGAGTCTACGAGGAGCACAGAGCCAACCAGATGAAGGAGGGCGACGTGACACGAGGCGGCTGCTCGAGGCCGTAAAATGCAGTCGCTCCTCCCGGGGGGTAAAAAGATGTCCTGCGTCCCGTCCTGCGTCCCGTCCTGCGTCCCGCGCTGCGTCCCGCGCTGTGACGGGGATAAATATTTGACGAGCAGAGTAAGTGTCCCCCAGCTGCTGGGCCCTGAGGTGGCGCCATCCCTGCATCAGCTGCCCCCTTTTACCTTCTACCCAAACATAGATTTCTGCTCAATCTTCTGCAGCGTTTGATGTGAGAGGGTCAGCGACCCGGCTGAAGCTCTGCTAAATAAGTAATAGCATCACAGGCTCGGGTTTAACGTTCGAGATGCTAAGTGCTTGTAGGTTTTTGATGCAGAGAAAGTGCATGTTTTTTTTTTTTTTTTTTTTTATAAAAGGAGACCACATTGATTTGAGATTCAGCGAAAGCCTCTAAAAGCCTCTGTAGCTCAGGGTGTTGTGATTACACTTGTTCATGAACTGTATGCCGACTGAAGATGATGGACGCTGCTGTGAGGAAATGTTTCTTCTCATCGGGGTTCGAGGAACTGACCATGTTCACGGTCGGAAGTCGTGAGCAACATCGTTTTATCGTGTTTCCGTTCGAGCTCCGTTCATTAAAAAGACTGATTGGGCTGATGGTAAATTACGACATCATGTATGTCGCACGTGTAACAATTATGTGCTAAGAACACAAACCGTAACTTAATAACAACGTCTAATCATTTGATGAAGACATTTCCCGTTCAGCTCGCTTATAAACGCAATCAAATGAAATGAAATGCTGTAGTGGGTATCTTTTTTTTTTTTTTTTTTTTTTTTTTTTTTTTTCGTCTCGCACAGCTCTGGTTCTCCCGCCGCTCTCTGTGGCCCCCGGCGGCGAGGTGCGAGTCTGCAGGGAGGCATCAATCACGGCGGCTCCACAAACAGAAGGGCAGCCCGGGCCGCTTGTATCTGCGGCACCTCCCTTCCTTCCTGCTGACCTCTGCAGAGCGGCGGTGGCGAGGACGAGACTCTGCGTATCTGCTCTGGACACCCGACGTGGGTGGTAGGAGCTCCCAGGTGTCAGCAGGGACGAAGGGTCATGATTTAATGGCGGGCGGGGGGGCGGAGGGGGGACTGTGACCTCCGTTGAGTGATCAGTGGGGGGAAACAACCAACAATAGGGAGATATATTTAGGGGAACTATTTAAAGGAACGGGCCGCACTTCTGGCTGGGTGAAGTGACTCACTGGCCGGTTTGACGGCTGGAGGAATGAAACGGTTTTCCTCCTAAAAGAATCTTAATATCTTTCGCGTTTTATAGATCTCGTCCTGCCGCTTTTTGAACTGATGGTGCAACAGTACGTGCCTAACCATCCCATAAACCAGAGCCAAGAGCAATCGACGCCATTTACAATAAGCAAGGGACACATGCTGTATGGTTCCATCTACGATCCAATACCTCGTGTTGATTCACGGCTAATGACGAGGCTCCTCCCCCCCGTCCCCCCCTCCCCTCCAGACCTCACTGTTGAGCCCCGTCAGCCGTGTGTGGTTTGGTTTTGTCTTTGTGCGCTCACCCCCGACGACGACAACGAGGCCACATTGTGTGTTTTCCTGCTCTTATTGTTGCCCCGGCTCGTCGTAAGGTCGAGACAATGTATCTGCACCGGCTCGATCTCTCTTGGCCCTTCCTGTGCCCCCCGACCCCGCCCCCCCCCTCCTCACACACACATGCACCATGTCCTCCCCCCCTGACCTTTGACCTCTCCAGCAATAACTGGTTGGCCCCTTCGCGTCGGGACACGGCTCTGTGGGAACACGCTTCTCTCGCGCTGACAAATGCGGATTATAATCAAAAGCGGCGCATTCGTCTGCCGGCATGCGGCGGACTTTTGGTTTATGAAGTTGGTTTCCTGTTCGACGGTCTGTGACTGCAAAGAGCCAACTGGTGTGAAAAGCTGTGAGGAGAAACGAACCAGGGGCCGCTGAGGTTACGAAGCGTTTACGTAAGCGGGGGGTTCTGGTGACCGATGGAACGTAGGCGTGTGCCGACGCTCCGGTGTTTCCGTCCCGAGCCGCACGCAGGTTTGTGGTTGACGATCCCGTCGTGATGCGTCGATCTCGTCTACGTCGGCAGCAGGGCAACAATTCATGCAGCGCTGGGCGCGACGCAAACGCCTGACCGAGATGCATTGTGGGTAATGTAGGCACAAGCGGTTGACCGTGAGGAGCGTGTTGGATTTACCGGATTGCAAACATCTTTTCAACCAGTGTGACGGCTAAATTGTTAACGCGGGCATGACGAAGGTGACGATGACGCACAGCAGAAGACATATTGTGAATTATTTACTGAAGTAGATTTAAAGTCTGAGTGCTTCTAATGTCACAGCTCTGGGCAAATCTATGTCAAAGCAACTCAATAGAGGTGTGTGTGTGTGTGTGTGTGTGTGTGTGTGTGTGTGTGTGTGTGTGTGTGTGTGTGTGTGTGTGTGTGTGTGTGTGTGTGTGTGTGTGTGTGTGTGTGTGTGTGTGTGTGTGTGTGTGTGTGTGTGTGTGTGTGTGTGTGTGTGTGTCCTGTTTGAAGAGCAGCAGACCTTCAGTCCGTAATGGTACAATGACTCACAGAGGCCACAGAACACAAGGGCCCTTTTTTCTTTCATGGCTTACCTACTCGTTCATAAATAAAGTTTGACATTGTTTAATGAACTTGCACACCTGGAAGCGTTCGGCCTTTGTGCTGGGGGGGGGCAAAGCAGTGCACGGCTCCCCTCGTCCTGTTTCAGCATCGCCTCCCCCTACCCCTTCTCCCCCTACATTGTTCTCTGGGATCAAGTCCACGGAGGTCGGGGCTAGACAGAGGTAATGGGACCCCTGTCCCGATATCTCGGGGCAGGTTGAAAAGGGCCTGCCCCCCCCCCCCCCCTCCCGTACAGGCCCCCTGAATGGGCCCCCTCCCGCCATTAGTCTGGTTTCCAGTTTCTCCTCCCGACGATCCATATCCATATATCAAAGTGTTTGGATTACATGTCGGCGTGTAGACACATCCGTGTTCCCATAGCAGCGCTGCACCCAAACCCCACCCAGCCCCCCCCTCATGTCCTCGATGGCCGCGTGAAGTAGCAGTTGTTTGCTTCGGAAAATAAGTGAGTCAAATTCAAATGTATTTAAATATTACTGGTTAATTATTGGTTGGCGTTCGACACGCTGAACCGCCCTGCACTCATTTCATTTCCTGCTACAATGTTGGGCCTTTGCCCTTTCCTGCCCCCTACATGTGTTTATATATACACATGTCTTCACACGCACTCGGACCTGCATGGGGTGTGTGTGTGTGTGTGTGTGTGTGTGTGTGTGTGTTTGCTTGCTGCCTGATGCTGCTTTTTGTTTTACATTTACCGGCCTGCTGGTCAAACTGCAGCCGGCTGCATGTCCGCGTGGAGACAAACCCCGGGGAGAGAGCGAGAGAGCGTGTGTGTGTGTGTGTGCGTGTGAGTGTGAACCAACCCGTGGTCCCCGTGGTTGTAGCCTTTCCTAAGCGGGCTAAGTCTGGTGGCTAACCCTTTGCGCCTCTGCGCTTGGCAGCACGACTGCAGCGAGATTAATCCATTCCACACTCCATCAGTCACTGGGCACAGGTTATTAGTGCACACACACACACACACCCGTGTGTACACGGACCCTTCACCCTTGCGACTTCGCCTCCGTCCCCAAAGTTTGCAGAGGTGGCCTTGGTGTTGAGAGGCCATTTGTCAAAACCCAGCCAGTTTCTCCACTTGGCTCCTTTTAATAAGGCTAGCTGGGCTCTGGGCTTACACACACACACACACACACACACACACACACACAGGGCGTACTTCCTGCTTACACATACTCATGCAGCCCTGAGTGTCAGGTGGTGCGTCCCGCGGGGCCTATGAAAGTCCCATTAACATGGCCCTCCTCATTGGTTCTGACAGGTAGATCAATTAGACCCCTCCCCCCGCCGACCCTTGCTCTGACTCAGAGGTCAGACACGATGGATCACTGGACCTGCACACACAACCACACACACACACAAACACGCACTCTCTCAACTCTCGCTCTCCCCCCCCTGCCCCCGTTATCTCTGGGCGGGAGCATTTATTCAGCACCTTCATCGCTCGGGTTCGATTACAGACGATCAAAGACTTTTCTGATGTCAGACAAGATCATAGTGACACATTTGAGAGCATTTTGTTCAGTTCGATCGGACGGAAATCGTGAGAAGAAGAAACAAGCGCGTTCTTTACCTGTGGAGAGACTCACTCGCTCCAGCATGAGCGTTGTTGGGAGGAGCCTCCCGGGGTCAAGGGTCAAGTTGCTCTGGGAAGTAGATTAAAGTGTCAGATTATTTTCTTGTTTCATTTATTACATCATTTTGTCTATAAACTGACATATCTGCAACAATGTTGAGTCCAGTCAGCTGTGAGTATAATTGTTTAAATGACCCTGTAAGTGAGGGAGGAGTCCAATTAGCAGGTGAGAGGTGTTCTCTGTGAGGGGCGAGGGGAGGGGGGGGTTATAGCCTTGTGTCTGGGGGTAGTTTAGGGCCACAGAGGGGTTAAGAGCGCGTCTTCCTGATGATGTCCACCGGCCTGATTGAATATCGACCTCCTGCACACGGGGTGGGGGGGCGGGGGGCTAAACGGCTTCTGTCTGCTTCACCTCTTGTTTTAAATGTATCCATCTCTTTTGGCGAAGTCGTTACCATGGGTGCAGCGTTTTCTCCAGCGTTGTGCATCATTATGGGACTTTATCGGCCGTTTTTGTTAAAGGTCAGATGATGTTCTTGAGGCGCCGTCGTGCCGCAAACGCGCGGCGTGATCGCTCCACGTCTCCCCTCGCCGCTCAAACGCGCGGCGTGATCGCTCCACGTCTCCCCTCGCCGCTCAAACGCGCGGCGTGATCGCTCCACGTCTCCCCTCGCCGCTCAAACGCGCGGCGTGATCGCTCCACGTCTCCCCTCGCCGCTCAAACGCGCGGCGTGATCGCTCCACGTCTCCCCTCGCCGCTCAAACGCGCGGCGTGATCGCTCCACGTCTCCCCTCGCCGCTCACTTTTCCTCTCGTCGCGAGAAAACATTTGTTCCCTTTTCTCTCCTTCCTCCTTTTTTGTTCTGTCGCTTCTGCTTCGGTTTCCTCAGTGGCTTCCCACTGTTTTTCCGCCCTCAGACGCCTTTCCTTTGTTGCCACGGTGACACGCTCCAGATGGCGAGTGCCAAGGCGAGAACGGGCGCCGAGTGTAGTCGGAACACACACACACACACACACACACACAGGGAACAGACTGAGACACTGGCAGCGTACATTCTGTCCAACGCGGACGTGCTCTCTACCCGCACGCACACGCACGCACACGCACGCACACACGTGCCTGTGTACTGCAGCGGTACAGTATAATAACTGCAGCAGCACAGTCTAATAAGGGATGTCGTTAATCTTGCCGGAGGTTAAGTAATGCGCTTGCGTGGAAGGTGTGTTTCGCGCGAGGTCATCGCACAGCGGGGCCGCTCTGGTTGGCTGCGGATGCGCAGCTCACGTCAGATGGATGCGTTCATGCGGGGGAAAACGTGTGCAACAAGATAAACCTGCTGCAGCTATTTGTTTTTGCTGCCTGAAACCACAATTTTGTTTTGGACAAGTTATTTGTCCCCCCTTGTTGCATCAGTCAAAGCCCCCCCCCCCCCCCCCCCCCCGACTCTGGCGTTGTGTGTGAAGCAGAGCGAGCGGGTCGCTCCACACAAACGCTGAACGAGGCCGCGGCGCTATTTCCGTCTGCGGAGTGGCGAGTCTTCCCGGTAATCCATTAGACTTCCATTAGCTCCGATCTGTGTGATTAGTTCTAATTAATCAGTGGAGTCCGCGGCCTTCACTCCCCTGTGCGCTCCTCACATCTCATTTTTAACCCCATTTCTCACCTCTCCACCGAGCGAGAGAACGAGGGCGACGACTCGGCGAGCAAATCAGAGCGGGTCGGCCTCCTCCTCCTCCCCCTCCTTTCTGACGGAGCGCGCAAGCGCTATACACCGGCCGAGCAACAGGCCCAAACTACACTGCCTTACGGTGCTTATTTCTCTCGCCACTGCCTATTACATGAGGGCTGGAGAGAGGGGGGGGGTCGGAGCACGCTGGCTGCTGGCCGAGTATTGATCGGCGGCGGAGCGTCCTTCCCTCGCTCTGACGAAGCCTATTGATGATTTTACCCCTCGGTCAAACGGCGTGCGCGGCGCCGTCGCTAAGTGACCGGGGCGCTGCGGCCCGACGACACCTCGTTTCATCCACCGTACTCTGATTAGAGCTGCGGATTTGTTTTTGGAGGGGGCCGGTCGCAGGAGGTCACGGCGCACGGCGAGGCGTCGGCTGGTGATGATCTATCATCCTTTCCTCCGCTGTCAGCCTTCCTCTGCCATTACAACTATTGTGATAAATGAAGGCTCAATTCATCAACCAGACCTCTGCTCGCTCTCTTCTTCTCTCCCCTCGGGTTCCCCCCTCCCCCCCTGCTCCCACACCTCGCCTCTCTGCACGATTCGCTTTATTTCTATATCCGTCCCCCCCCCGTCATCCATCCATCCATCCCTCCCTCCCACTCAGCCACATCGGGTCTTTCTTTGTGTCTGCCGGGTGCGGCTGAGGTGCCGCCTGTCACCCTGAAGCAGACTCTACTTCCAGAGGTGCCCGGCTGCTGTCAATCAACCCGTCGCCTCTGTCGCGGAGGAGGGGGGGGGGGGGGGGGTGAGGGGGGGTTGACGACACGGTGTGGCTCCCCGCTGCTTAGAGATTCACTTCTTTTTTTTTCGCGCGGTTATTTGTGTAGGTTGGGCTTCCAAAACGAATTCAACTTAAACGAAAGTAATTAATCTTTTTAATTTAAAGCGCTCAAGCACCTCTGACCAATCACAGGTGTTTGTTTCACCTTCAACCCTCTCGTCCATTTCCACCACATGCTGTGTAGGCAAACCTGCAAGTGTGCAGCAATGTACCGCAAACGCACGTTACCATGCGTCACGTTGGGGAACAAACTAACGCTTTTGTTGTTTGGTTTTTTGCATTTGATTTCAGCTTTGTTCAAAAATCAGAATGTTTGTGACAATCATTTGAGCAAATGTCCTTATTTGCTTCAACAGTTATTGTAGAAATGCAGTATTTAAGTCTCTTACTGACAATATTGCTTTGAGGAAAAACAATGATACACAAAATGATCCAATCCAAAAAGCTTCAGAGATAAATATCTCTCAACTTGAGACTCTAACGTGTGGACGGTAAGCACTACTTTACCCAAAGGCATGCTGGGATTCCAACAATTGTGAAGCACTTCTACACGAGCCGACTGCAGCTGCTTCACAACAAAAGGCGCCATCGGTCTGATTCCGTCCAGCGGCGAGTTGGCACTGCTGACGTTTCATTATGCGATTCGTCTCTAAATGGAACCCATTGTCACCTAATGTTTCAGTTACGAGTTGGGGACAAAATGAAAGCGATGTTCAAGTTAAACGGGTGTAAATGTCTGTGTGAATGCGGTAATACATTTTGCCTGCAGATATTTAATTTGCCCGCGCTGCGTCTAACGGGATCTTTCCGTGTCTCTGCAGGACCCCGTGGTTTAACGGCTGGGGCTTCAACCTGCCTCGGGGTCAATCTCTGCTGGATAAATGGAACCTCGTCCCCGACGGCGTCGACATCCTGATGACCCACGGACCTCCGCTCGGTGAGCGCAATTACCCAATCACAGCCCCCCCTCCTCCGCCCGCCTCATCGTCGCCATACCTAACGAGGTTGTTCCTCATTATGGGAATATCCGTAGGGAGTCACTTGAGGTGGTGCAGCAGGCGGTGTGTGTGTGTGTGTGTGTGTGTGTGTGTGTGTGTTTTTTCATATTCATCCACCCGTATCTGGAGTGAACACACATTTGTGTTTGACTGTGAGTGAAAAAGAAAACACGTATTGTTTGCTTTTCACTACAGACTGATTCAGTTTTCCTTGGAGTTGTTTTCTTTCTTTTCATCTGGCTTTATTGAGTGATTTCCTTCCCTCTCGCCTGCGGAGAGCGAGCGCTGCTGCAGCAGCCGCTGTGGTCGCCTGATTGCATGGAAACTCGATTTTGCACCAGCGTGACAGACGCTGCAAACGGTTGTAGAGAAGAGGGGGGGGGCTCTCCGAAAACGGAGAAACCTGGGGACGTTTTCGTCGGCCAGCATTTGTTTAGGTGGCCAAGGAAAAGGCCCGAGATGAACAGTTCTGTGCTAGAAAGGGATGTGTGTATGAATAAGTGTTATTTAGCACAGCTGTGTGCTCTTCGCGCTCTGCGAAAAGTGATCTGATGTGATTTGGACGCGCTCAGGGGAAACATGCAGGGATACATGAAAGCCAAAGAGCTTTTTTCTCTCATCGTCTGTTTTGACAGCTCGTCCAGTGTGAAATATTGAAGCCGGCAACGCTCGCTTCCCGCCAGCCGATTGGATGATTATATTTCCATTATATTCAACAGAAGAAAAAAACAAAAAACACATCGCCACTTCAGCTTTTCGGACGAATGACGGCATACGGGAGCGGACGCGTTGTGCTTTCAATAAAAAGCACGGCTGATCTCAACAAGGCATGACTGTGTGGATTGCTGGAGGTCGGACGCGCCACGCTTCCTGTTCTGACCCCCCGGCAGCTCGCTCAGTGAAAGCGCTCGTGTGTCCCTGCAGGTTTCAGGGACTGGGTCCCCAAGGAGCTGCAGCGGGTCGGCTGCGTGGAGCTGCTCAACACGGTCCAGAAGAGGGTGCGACCCAAACTCCACGCCTTCGGCGGCATACACGAAGGTACCGGGAGCGGTCGGGGGGGTCAGAGGTCAGGTGGGCCCGAGGTCCACGCCGGCGAACAGAATGTCAATTTCCTCTCGTACAAATGTGAATGTTCTCCCAACAGCTTAGCTAGTGAACGTTGCTCATCAGCCATGACAATATTGAAAACTTTATTAAACTTGCTCCTCCTCCCCCCCCCCCCCCCCCCTCCTCCTCTCAGGCTACGGAATCATGACGGACGGCTACACGACGTTCGTCAACGCGTCGACCTGCACCGTTAGCTTCCAGCCCACCAACCCCCCCATCGTGTTCGACCTGCCCAACCCCTCCAGCTCCTGAGAGCAGAGCAGAGGGCGGGGGGGGGGGGGGAGGGGGAGAAGGGGGGGGAGGCATTTGAGAATTTTCTTTTCTATAAATTGAAAAAATTGAGAAAAAAAAAGGAATAAAAAAAAAATTGTGTTTCTTTGCAAACTTCTCCGAGCTGTCGTTGAGAATGAGGTAAATGGCGGACGGGGGGGGGGGGGGGGGTAAAGGTGGGGGGGTTAAAGGAGAACACCGGTGGTCTTTTTGTTTATCTTTATTTCTAGTTGTGCTAACAATGCTGTGTCTCCCCCCAACCCCCCACTCGGATTTCAGTATTCTCATTGAGTCCAAAAAAAAAACAACTTCCACGCCGACGGTCCACTTCCTGTTGGACGGCTTCAAACCGGAAGTCACCCCGCCAAAATAAGTTGCCTTAGTGCAGACGAGAGGAACTGCTTTTCTTTTTGTGTCAAGTCATTTTCCAAGATAAGCTGATTTTTCTGGACATGAAATCAATGTTTTCTTTCGGTTTCCTGACAATTAAAAAGACAATTCACGCTCTCCCGTCCGACCTGAGTGTCGTCACATCTGCTAGAAAAAATAAATAAATAAAAAATAATAACAAGTCAACAGAAGTGTGTGATGGGAAATGCATTTGGGGAAAAACAGTCGCCGGTATTCTCCTTTTTTGGAGGGACTTTTGTGGTTAAACAATCTTGCTCTTGATAAATATTGGTCAGATCTGTAAGATAAATGATGCTTTGTGAATTTGTACAATTTCTTTGTGTTTGGTCTGCACTGGCCGGACAATTGATGCCATTGCTTTGTGTTGTATCACCGGATATTTTTGTGTTTAGCTCTTTCTTTTTTTTGCGATGCTTTCTCGTCAGTTCCTCTTTTCTTATTGGCTGACAGGGACGCTGCCTTAAACTAGCTTTAATGTTCTCAGCTAGAGCCCCACTCTCTGCGAGCTCAGAGAGAAGTCCTTATTTATTACCCCGCAAAACAACACCTGACTAACGCAGGGACGGAAAGCTACCGAAAAAACAGCCCGAAAAACCTTGTAACATCTAGCTACGGATTCCTGATCTAATTTGGAAAATGTATGTATAAAATATATATATATATATATTCTATATTCACGTTGTAAAACATCTGTACTAAAAGTTGTGTTTGACGGAAAAAAAATGATCTGGTGCATTTTCTTTTTTCTGTACGCGCCTGTATAATTGACTTGTTTCTTGAACGCTCCCATCAGACGCGCTTCATGCGTTTTTTTTGTATAATGTTTTTTGTATCGACGTTCATTTCGGATGAGCGAGGAAGAATTCGTCACAATCCAACAGGCGCCCAACAGCACGCCTGCCTGAACCTGATGACGACGTCCTTTAAAGTGTAACTGATAGTATTTGTGTTTTAATTGCTTTCTTTTTTTTTCTAATTTTGCACTGTGTGTAAATGCAATCTTGCTAGCACAAAAAAAAAATGTTGCCAATAGTTGTCTCAACTTTGCCGCTGTAAATGCTCTTTCCGTGCTCTGTTGCCCTCTCGCTCTTTCTCTGATTGTATCCCACTTCATGGAAATGTTAGTTCTCTTTCAGTTCATTGTGATATATTTAGCTGCCTTTATATGCAAATAAAATTGCAAGATTTTTACTTATGCTCAGTCGAAGTGATGTTCAGATTCATATAAAAATCCATATCGAGTTGGAGGTTGTTTTTTTTCTAGACTGAATTTGAGTAGAAAATTCTTGTGATGGGAACAGAATTCTTAACCCTAATTTACAGGAAGCTGACGCTTTAAAGCCAAACGCGCATCACGGGTTTCTCTGCTGTCCGCAAACCGAGTCCAAGTCTTTATCATTGGTTGCACTCCTTTTGCAACATTAAGTAAATATTGATGATGATGATGCTGCTGCTAATAGCTTGGACTTGGCAGTGAATGCCTGCTGCATGCGCTCTTGGTCTACTTATGGGAGCCACGTGTCTAAAGCCTACAGGTGTACACTCTGCACAGCCCACTGTCACAGCAGGTGTGCTGCCTCCACACGAGGGTCCTGAGTGTGCCGAGGCCAGAAGAGCAACCGCGTTTATCGAGAGCGAGACGAAGGACTCTCTCTGCACCGAGTCAACGTGCTGGTTAGAGAACCACGAGGTAGCGAGCAGCAGCTAGCGGGGCCGGATACAGCGACTCCATGACGGGTTGGTTGGATTCGCCCTCCGCCGACCCTCCTCCCCCCCCCCCCCGTTTCTCATCACCACGACATCAAAGCAACCCAACCAATTAACTGGTGCTCTGCTGCTCTCGTTTCCCTGGAACGAGAGCAGCAGAGCATCGCGCCGCCTCCCCCCTCCTCCCCCCTGCACATTACCATAATCCAGTCTAATCATATTAACATAGGCCACAGATGAGCGGGAGGAGACACGGAGGCTGCCGGTCTGCTGCCTTCGCCCAACCTCTTCAGTGCGCAGGCTCTTTAACGCAGAGAACCTTATGTTTAGGCCTCTGCGGCCCTTTTAATGTATGACCTGCATATATATATAAATTTGTTATAAAAACAAACATTTTTCATGCTTAACATCTCCCTGTCAACACACTAAGAGCACATGTGGCAACATGCTAATCAGTAGCGTGCTAACGTGCTAACAAGCGCAGCTTGTCCACACTAATCGTACTCATTGACATTAGTGTGATAGTGTGTCACAGCTGTGGGCGTTACTGTGGTAAAGTAACATTTTGACCTGCATATTTTATGCTACATTATCCTCCTAAACCTGCAGGCCCTCTGCATGTAGCCTATTGCTTACTTCGCAGGTGTGGATTTTTTAATATAATATATACAATTCAACAACATTCAACGTAAACTAGGGGCAATGCAATAGATGCATTACTCATCAGGTAACCAGAAAACAGGGTTAAGTATTAATGTTTTAAGCCCCTTCTAGTGTTTTTTATTTATATATATATATATATATATATATATATATATATATGTCCAATTAACAGCATTGCAATGAGATTTCTCATTTTGGGGAACCCCTGGATGACACCCTGAGCCTGAAGCCGGCTTTATATGTGTGCGCCAGAGAAATCTGTTATGCTTCCTGGGTTCTCTCTCTCTCTCTCTCTCTCTCTCTCTCTCTCTCTCTCTCTCTCTCTCTCTCTCTCTCTCTCTCTCTCTGTGTTAGCGACAGTCTCTCCACCACTCCCCCTTTTTATGTCTCAGCGTCGGGACGTTTATAGCTCTGCCAAATCGCCGGCTGTATTAATCATCCCGGCCCAGGCAGCTGCTGGCGGTGTTGGGTGTTTGTCAGGTCAGCCTTCATCTGCTGCTGATGGATACGGGGCAGGACACGGTGAAGGCTGACGGAGGCCCAGCGCCACATCCACCTGTGGGGGTGTGTGTGTGGGGGGGGGGGGGGGGCTCACCCTGATGCCAGCTCTCTGCATGCACTGTTTATGTGCACTTAATTGCCTGCCGGTGGTATTATTGTAATCTGGAGCTCATTTGGCCCGAGTGCAGTTGGTGTGAAATAATACTCTAAATCGGAGTCGTGCAGCCTCATGCTTTCCATGCGCTCATCTCTCCTGTGTGGCCTCGCCTTAGATCTTTTCAGAGTGAAGGTTTTATTGTGTCGGTTTACATTATTTGTGAGTTAATTTGATCATCAAAATGGACACGTTGGCATTTTGTTTTTTTTCACAGAAAATGGAAACTACTGGGCGAATACAAACACACGCATGTTAGGACCGGCGCACTTTTCATTCATTTAGAACCAAACGTAAAATACGCATTACAACATGTTTTTCTAGTTACTTATTTAGTAGATCGACGCTGTCATTTCTCTTTACATGTTGCGCTTTGAAGGAATCTCTGAGATTGAACTGGAGGAGAACTGGGGGAGAACTGACCACCCCCCCTTCAAACCTCCCCTTCGTCACCTTAACGAAAAGCACAAGCGTCACCTGACGGAATAAGACCAAAAAAAACCTCGAAGAAAGTGAGCGGCAGGTCGCTTCGCCTGCAGTACGAGAACAGCCAGACATCAGAGGCCAGTGCTTCATTAGTGTCCGATTAATGTCTTCAAGCCGGTTAATTCCATTGAGCCCTTTATTACAGCGCGTCCATCAACAGGAGGCGCGGAGACGCTGTCCGCCGCAAGGGGGAGCGATGCGTCGAGCCCGAGGACACAACCAGTTCATCAAACTGGACACCCAGGTAGAGGACACATGGGGCAGGACGCCCTGCTTTGTATTGTATTATGACTGTGATGCTAGTTTACTGTTAAAAAAGGTATTGGAAATGAAGATAAGAAAATGAAAAGGCTTTTCCGCTAAAGCCCAATGGGTTTTGGGGGACAATGTAATAAAAGGTAAAAAAAAAAATAGAAATTTCGCACAGAATTCTTCAAAATCATTAAATAAACTGTAAAATGTTTCACTGTGTTTTGAGATTTGTTTTTTTTCTACTTCAGTTTGATGTTTTACGATCAAAATGTAAATGCTGAGTCGTCATTATCTGCCTGGTTGATTTTCAACGATGTATTTATTCAAATGGGAACAGTCCAGAAGAGTCCAGTTGAAACATCCACAGGAGCAGCAAGACCAGAATGCAGACCAGACTTTTCCTCATCCAGACGTTCTCAGTGGTAAAAAGAGGTTTTCCAAAAGTACCCCAAGTCCAACGTCATCCTTGTTTATGTTTCTGCGTTCAATAAAGAGACGTCTGTAGTTTTTAGTATTGTATTTAAGGATTATATTACTTTAAGTTTGGATGAACACGTTCATATTTTTGTTCTTTCGTGTTTCCTTAAAAAGCATTAAGGAAAATTTTACCCCTTAAAGTTAAAAAAGAGGCAAATTGACTGCAGTAAAAAAAAAAAAAGTAGGAATTTGTGAGGAATTTACATTTCAAGACGTCTTGTGGTTGTTAACTTATTCCCGACCTCAACGGAAGAGATGCCTGCCAGCCAAACCCAAAGTTCTCTTCAGCCAGCGACCGTAGACGCGTAACAAACACACAGCGATCACAAGCAATCACGCACACATGCAAAGTAAACACAACTCAACCCCGGAAGCGCCATACGGCGTTTCCTAAAGTCTAAAATGACTTTTTCCTTTAATCCTGTGATTAATTAATATTCTTTATTTGATTGGGACAGTGCATGTTAATGGACAAAACATGGGTTACATGCATGTAAACATGCCGGATTGTAGCCAACGGCTAATTTCCATCCGGAGTCCCACGAGCTGGCATCACCCAGCTCACAAAACATTACAAATAGAAAAATGTACATCTACAGTCAATCCATAAATTAGCTAAATCCGATAAACGATAATCCTAAAAGACTAAAATCAATTTCACAAACACTCACTCATATACACATTACAAAGTAAAACTGCGTAAAAAAACATGATCAGTTGGCGCCAGCGTTTCTTCTTTTACCCCGATGATGTAAACGCTTGGCACACGCGCACACACACACACACACACACACACACACACACACACACACACACAGGCTCACTACAGCTGTTACAGTTGGCACACAGGGTCAGTTGTGTTTGCCGCCGGGAGGAGGCCCGATCGAGTACGATGACCCGTAGTTTGTCCGGCCTCCGAGTGCTCCGGAGTGGCTCTTTGCTTTACAGGCTCAGTCACGTCAGCCACTTGTTCATGCTGTGTTGAGCTCATCCTTATATATTCCCAAAGTAAAAACCAAATAAGTCTGATTGTGTCAAGGTCTAGCGACGGCGCGGGCGCTTTAAACGTGCACAGTGGCGGTCCACTCAGACGCTTCGACTGGTCACACTCGAGCTTTCGTGACCGTAGATTCCACACGTTTGGAAAGACGCCATTGAAACGCTGGAATCACAAAGCTTTCTGAAAAAAGCTTTCTGAAAAAACAGCTTTCTGAAAAAAGCTGCACGATGTCGGCGGTATCTGATCAACAGCACAGCTCTCAGAGCACAACTCTTAAAAACTCTGTTAATTGCTTGTGTGTGTGTGTGTGTGTGTGTGTGTGTCTCTCAGGTGCTGATCAGAGTGCTCAGCTGAAGGTTGCCTCTCACCCGGAGCGCCTCCCCTCCCGCGTCTCGCTGCCTTGGCCTCGAAGTCCGGGGTTTGAATCGTTTAATTATCCACAGTTCTTCCTTTTGTCACGAGGCTTGTCGGTGCACGGCCTCCTTTAATTGAACGACCTTCTGTGTAATTACTGTCTTTGTGAGCGCGCCGGAGATGGGAACGGATATCCCGCCGTCTCCTCTGAAAACGTAGCCAGGCAACAAACGGCTAAGTGACTCTGAGGTAAGTCTGCACGTAGGCGTCAAAGCGTCTTCAAAGCGCGGCGCTACGGAGTCATCAAAGGCCGCGTCCTTCCGCTTCGTTTCAGGGTTTCTAGTTGTTGGCTCCGGGCAAAAGGCAGTGACGTAGGTCATCAAAGGTCAGGTAGCTAATGAGTAATGTGGTCACCAGCACTCACAAGGTAGGATACTAACTTTTTTAGCAAACACCTAACAAGCTCTCGTTTAAAAACCCGGCACTTTGTTTGTGTCGCTGCGCAACGTTTGGATGCACCGTGACGGAGCCGAAGGCCCCGTCTGCTTCTTCCAACCTTCACGTGGCTACTTGAAAAAGCACGCGGGGTCAAACGTTTGCAGGATGTTGGCGTTTTGACGCTATGACAGTAGTTTGGGGGAGCGGGGGGGGAGGGAAGCGGGGAGGGGGGGGGGATTCTCAACACCAAGATGCCACCAAATCCTACCGGGCCCTTTACTGCCTGTTGGCTTATTTAAGGAAAAGGCCTCTGCTCCCTGTCTCGGCGACGTGCACAGCTCTCCTGGCGCAGAAGGTCGGGTTGCCTTTTGTTCTCTGACTAATTAAATCTGCAGTAATTACGGCGCCGCAAAACGATGTCAGAGATGAAATAATAGACGAGGAGCGATTCGGTTGATCTGCACGGATGCGGACGATATTCACCACATGCTTCGTGAAGCTGACGAGGAGACAGAGCTTCATTCACAAAGCCCGACCGAGAGGAGGGGGGGAGGAGCTCAAACGGTTGAATGGGGGGGGGGCGGCTCGCCATTGTTCTTGTTGCTAAGCAACTTGCTAATTAGCTTTAGCTAACCTGCTGGAACAAAAAGGGGATCAGGTTGTTGAAAATGAGAGATAGACAAGAAGTGGAGTGTTTCCCTCTTCTTGACTCCTGGTGTCGAGGTCCAGCAGCTCCTCGTGACCCCGCGCAGGAAGCGCAGGAAGCGCAGGAAGCGCAGGAGATCGCATTCAACCTGGCCTCCTAAAAATGAGATTTGGATTTTCTCTTTTTCAGATAATATTCGGAAAGATGTTTTTTTTTTGTCTAAACCCATCTCTGCTCTGGCTCGGTCCGCTGACTTTTTGATGTCAAACAAAATATTGAACGTAACAACGCGACAAACCGGTAAATAAAAACTGATCCGAAAGCAGCAACGCGTGGTGCGCGTCGCCGCCTCGCAACGCCAAACATCCCGCCGGTCCTGCTGACCGTTACATATTCAAATCAATACTCCCACAGCAATTATATCCTCCATATCTACGCGTGCAACCGATCGCTTATTTGGCAAGAAGCTGGTTTCGACGGCAAATGTTCTGACTTCAAAGAAATCTTTCTCCTGGGGAGGAAACAATAAACTCCAGAAGCCAACTTGACAACAGCACACACATGACGGATGTCATTGATTTACTACGTCGACTTCATAATGATAAACTCTGTCCACCTGGAAGACGGCGGCTCTATTTGTCTTCATTTGACTTAATCTGCAGTTTAAACCTCTGCGGGACGACAGCGGCCCTCTGATGAATGAGCGCGGCTGAGAAATGAGCAGCCTGTTTCAGTGTGTGAGACATTCAAAAGTGTCTCTTTGTTCCACTGCAGCAGTATAATATGTACACGGGAAATGTGGCTCCCTGGTCAGGATTCTGTGCTTTAGAATCCTTTTAGACGAGCAGACGATGCTCTTTTTTTACCTCACTGAAAATGTCTACTTCTTCAAAGTATGTATAGTTAAGATAGACGATAGATAGATATACAACTTTATTGATCCCCTGAGGGGAAAGTGCAGTGTTGCAGCAGCAAAAAGGACACAGAATACAAGAAAAGAGAAAGTAGAGACAAGACGAGAATTACGCTTTGAAGACATATTAAAAAACACAAAAATAAGATAAAATAAAAATATATGATCTGCAATTATGTTTTACTTGCACATATTAAAAGTGTACGATTGATTGGCACAGAGTGGTAGAACCAAGAAATTCATCATCGTGTTCCCTGAGCTTTTGTGATCCGCCTGGACTTTGAGTCTGTGGATCATTACAATCACCCAGGTTGTCTGCGTTTTAGCCGAGAGCAACGCGAGAAGACCCACACTTGAACAATGAGAGTGCATATAATATATCGAAGGATCTCTTTTTCCTCCCCTACCCCCCTTTGCTTGTTCTGCTCCAGCTGTGAAGCACTCAAATCCCCCCAAAACATCTGCATTGTAATTTCATTTCAAAAGGAGAAAGAACACGTTATAATAAATAATACTAACTGGTTTGTTGCAACCCATTATTCGCTTTGCATTCGGAGCCTCCTCTTGATCTCCGATAACAAGCCACCCCCCAAAAAAAAATACTGTGCCGGCTTCGCTCTGTCATTAAGAATGTGGATCACATACCCAAGGCCACTCCGCTCGATCTCATTGGTCGACGGCCTCTGTTACCCGCAGCGGTCCTTTCCAAGGGCACAAAGGTCAGCCTTGAAAGCTCTCATTGGTAAGGAACAAAAAAAAAACAACAACCCTGAAATGCTGAAAGAAGGGCAACGAGGGCGAGGCTGCAGATTGATGGTCTCCAGTGAGCAGACAGGGGAGAGGAATCGTGTCCTGGGGGAGAAGAGACAAATGTTGAGAGAGTTGTTTCGCTGCCCTGATTGAAAGGACCGCGGAGCGGACGGAACGCGTGGTGCACGAGCTCTGCTGGCTGCTCCCGCCTGCGACTGGTTCATCGACTCGAATATGCACGCACGCCGGCGAAACACAGACACACAATAATGCGCACAGGCTTTGGACATGTGCCTTTATTAAAGTAAGCAGCTGCTCGATGGGAGTAATGGGGATTGACTCCGGCGTAATTATCCAAACCCCTGCATGAATTTGGCCCAAATGGAAGCTGAACACTTAACCCAGGCTAAATGCAGATCGATGCTGCGGGGGTGGGGTTTTTTTTTTTTCCTCACTTGAGCAGCAGCCGGCTGTCTCCCAAACAAGACGTTTACACATGCGACGCATCTCCCTCCGCGGTGATCGCCGGCGCCTCGGGAGTCGGGCGGTGGTACGCTGCAGGGCCTAAAGAATCAAGATGCATTTCCCAAGACACCTCCTGCGAGGGAAACTTACAGCACGCAGCCCCCCTCCCTGCATGCTTCATGGGGTGTTTGAATGGTAAATAAAGGCTTTGTGGAACCAATTGAGGTCACACATCACCACACACAACAGCCCCGTCTCATGTTTCAGCTGCAGCCAGCAATCGAGGCCTTTAATCCCCCACGTGGTGCCCGCAGGTGCTGCAAGGTTACGCA
Source organism: Apeltes quadracus (assembly GCA_021346845.1). Classification (NCBI taxonomy): domain Eukaryota; kingdom Metazoa; phylum Chordata; class Actinopteri; order Perciformes; family Gasterosteidae; genus Apeltes; species Apeltes quadracus. The sequence goes on along the minus strand of CM037918.1, from coordinate 21,015,594 downwards.
CTTTGTTAAGCTTTGCGTTTGTTTTTTTGGAACAATTGAACCCTCATACGGTCGCAAAAAGTGATGATTTTGCTAGTGCTCATAGTGATCCACTGTTGATCAGGGGACAGAAGCTGCTCCTGCGTCTGGTGGCGCCTACTAGAGGGGGGGAGGAGCCTGAACCGGATGTGTCCAGGTGTGCGAAGGGTCTGCGGTGACCTCACCCGAAAAACCCCGCCCTGCCTCTGGAGGCGTACAGGTCGTGGGTGCAGGGCGGGCCGGGTGGGGCGTTATCGATCGGTGGAACTCTCTGCGCGTTGATGATCCTTTCAGTAACCAGGATGTGCAGCACACAAAGCTCCTTTGTCACCGCGGGAGACACAAATTCACTGCTGCAGCCACTGTGTTAAGGACACTCCGCCTCGCTCCCGTCTGGCCCATTGACATGTAAATGTCCTCCTGCTATAAGGCATCAGCAGAGAGCAGCGACAAAGGGGACGGGGACGGGAGGGGGGTGCGGGGGGAGAAAAAAAACACTGAATTGAAATGTCAATAGTAATTTTTGGCATGCGAGGGACATCTGAGAGTCAAGGGCGGCCTCCCGAGAGAAATGTAAAAAGAGAGCGAGGGGAGGACTGAGAATGTGGTGGGAGGATGGTGAGTGTGAGAGAGAGAGAGAGGGGGGGGGGGTGGAAGATGTAATAGAGGGGGCAGATAAAGTGGAAGACAGTCTGATGGAGGAGAGGAAGAAGGGGGAGTAATAGCCGTCAGAAGGTGAGCTGTCAGAGGAGAAGAAGGGCATGGACGTCCGGGGAGGGGGGAGTGGGGGCACAGCAAGTGGGAGGGGAGGGGGGGGGAGGGGTGGAGGAAGGACTGCCGTGCCCCGGTCCTCCTCTGGGAACCTCTCCTCCTCCTCCTCCTCCACTGATGGACAGGCTGAAATACCACAGGAGCCACCTCCCGTAATGACTTGATGAATGATCTTCTCCAAACCGCTGCCTCCCCCGCCACCCCCAACACTACCTTCCCACTTCGCCCTCTCTCCCTCCCCCATCACAACACCACACGCTCTCTGGATTTGCACTCAGGGCTCAACGGGAAGTTGCGAACGTTCTTTTCACAAACGTGTAAGTGATGCGAGTGACGCGTTGACCTTCATCTGTTTGTGCGTTTAAATGAATTTGCATTTATTGACGTTGAAAGTCACACCAACAGTTTTCTTTTTGCCTCTCGTGATTCCGCAGCAATAACAGCGTGCTGAGCAAAGTCATTAATAGTGGATTTCCCGATCAATGGCTCGGCCTCCGTCTTGTTTGTCGGATCAATGTGGTGCTCTGATGCTGCTTTTCGTTTCATCTGACGTGTTTTGGTTTATTTTGGCCGTGTTTGAGGAACGTAAATAATTCAGCCCTCAAAAAACAACCTCCAGTATGTGAATGAACGAAACAGCATAGAATATTCCTGCTGGAGGGAAACGGTGAAATGATGCCATTAGCAGAAAAGGTTGCGCTAAGTGAATAAATCATACACTCTGTTTGTAAGATCCTAACAGACTACTACTGCCTGAAAAGAAAAGAACAGCCTGCGTATTATGTCCATATTATCGCTCAAATTATATGATTTGTATAATCTTCCTGCACTGATCCAAGCAGGTTCACCACTTTGCAAGTAGGAAAACTGAATATTCAACTTAAAAAATAATATAATCATCAACTTTTTATTCCTCTTATAGTCGAAAGTTCAAGCCCTGAGGGCGTCCACGTCCGAATCGGCTCCTTGTGTAACATGAGCTGAAGACGCAGGAGGAAGAGCAGCCAGCGATTTCCAGGGATGATTGTGTGAAAACGAGGGCTGCTGCTTCGCATTAGGAGGACACGTCGTGGGAAATGCGCCGGGTAACAAATGCGGCTGCAGCTCAGGAGGATTCATCACGGCTGCCACGTCGTGCGTGTCGTCTCTACCTCTTGGATTAGAAGGACCGGCATGGTTCACCTGATTACTGGATGATACGGTTCCACACATGCTGCAAGCCGGCTCAGTGAAAGGGTGATGGTTTTTTTGAGGGGGGGGGGGGGGGATCTTTGCCGCGTCTTGTGTTTATTGTCGCCCTGCAGTATTGTTTAAGAAATGAAAAGTGTGCAGGAATGAAAGAAATGATCTCAGTCATGAGACTCTTCACTCATAAAACGGCATGAGGTCGCGCAAATGTCAAAGGTCATTCCCTCCTCCACTTCCTCCGTTCTGGAATTGGGAGGATTTGCGGTTGCAACTTCTTTTACAATTTGAGAAAAAAAAACTAATGTCTGCTTTATTCTCACTTAAGTAGCGTTAGCTTAGCTTGCCAGGTTGCTGTGAGGAGTTCCACCGTGGTGACGCAGCAGTACACAGTAGATATAAAATAAAGCCTCAGTTCAGCGAGCTGAAGCAATGCTAAAACTTTTTTAACAGACGATAACACCTTTCTGTTTGTTTTTTCTTCTTCTAGTGTGTCATGCTCCACTATGGAGTCGCGGTGTATCAAAAGCGGAATTCAATGTCGTGTTTCCGTCACCAACAGCAGCTGATAAACACATGAAAGTAGGTGCCGGCGTAGTAAATCATGTGTTCTTTTCTTAATTGAAATGTGCTTAATGTCTCATAGTTGTTGATTGCAATCAGGAACAAGTGGTTTAGAAATAATCACATGTCACACAGCGACAGCAGGAAGCTTCATCTGTGGCGTTTACCTGAACGCGCGCGCACACACACACACACACACGCACACACACACGCACACGCACACACACACGCTCGACCCATGGGGTTAGCAGGCTGATCTCAGAACAGGCCACTTCATCTCAGGCCAGAGAAAATACTGGAGACGCGGCAGAGAAGACGCAGGGGGGTAAAAAATAGAAAACCAGCGCAAAAACATGCAGCCGGGACGGAGGAGCTGAGAGCTTCAGCGCGAGGGAATTACAGAAATAGATACGGACGCAGAGGAGAGGCGGCGAGGGGTAAAGTGTGTGAGTGGGAGCATCTGTGTGAGAGTATGCGCGCCGTTATCTCTCCCGGTTAAAGCACACGTGCTTTATCTGCCGGGGAGCAGGAGGCCGCTTCCGCAGGAGGCTCCTTTTCACAGGTGAAGCCTTACAAGACTTTCACTGCCACTTTGGCCCCTTTGGAGATAGAACCCTGAAACGGAGATTTCACACGCACACGCACACGTGTGCACGGTACAGCGGCCCTCTCGCCACCGACAGGCTCCCTGGTGGTTTTTTGTCATTTTAAAGAACGCGGGTCAAGCGGCCCCACTGGCTATTGATCGGCTTGTCGCCCTCCATTACTCCCGCGTTATGTATCGCGCCCTTCGTCAGGGAGGCCGCGACAGCCGCAAACGCATTAAACCTGAGCGGCTTCGATCCGCCGTAAAGCGCCGGGTCGGATGAGCTACGCCGATGAAGGACGCGGGGCTCGGTGCTCTCGCTGCTCCGCTTCCTGGAGTTTACGACCCGGAGTCACGGGCCTTCGTGGGGGGAGGGGTGGCAGAGTGAGAATCTACGACTTCCCCGACTCCCCCGACTCCCCCGACTCCCCCGCACCGCCCCACGTCTCACCGCACAAGGTCACCCACTTCTGCAGAAGAGCTGCAGCCCGTCGAGGGGCCCGCGGTTCCCCAAACGCACCCAGGTGCCGCCTCGCCCTTCGCCTCCGACCTGCTGTCACGACTTCCGGCCGGAGGAGGAGAGAAGTTGGATGAATGAAGAAAACGGTGAGTTGGAAAGGTTGGCCAAAAAAACAACTTCTTCGTCGTCATCCTTATTTATCCTTGTGTCTTCGTCAAAATAAAAGTTGCTCGGAGTAGCCTAGTAACAGTTTATAAACGCACTTTATTTGTGCCTCGTTATCACATGGGTCACATGGCTTCACTTCGTGTTGTTAAATGCAATGGGAATGATCAGTGCCGGCCCGAGCCTCTTGGGGGCCCTAAGCAGAATTTTATTTGGGGGCCCCCCTCCCACCACGCACAGTCACCTGTGCTAGAAGATTATTGGCACACGTGTCACGCTATACTGTTATAGCGCAAATTATAAACGAATACAGTGAGGTTATAATACAAAACTAGGGCTGCTTGCAGCATAAGCGAACTAAGCAGCTTATGCCTTGGGCCGGCCCTGTGCATGATCGCTGGCATGTTATGAAGGTGACCAGATCCAAAACAACTCCCCGCTTTGCAAATGACTTTAACCAAACCTCGACGGTGCCCCGTTCCCACTGACATCAATCCACCGCGTTGTTTTGAATACAGCTGTAATAAATAAAAGGAAAAATAAGACCACCTCTCCGAGTCTCGCCTCTCCTCTGCCAAGTTTTGCCTCTATCGGTTCTTCCCAAAAGCATTGTTTTTATTTTTATTGAGCGCGTGGTGTAGATGAGGCCGTGTGACACTTTCATGTGGAGAAACCACATCACCACATAATGGGGATCATTACTTTGCTGAGTGGGTTCATGTCTTCTGGCTTAATACGAGCTATTCATCAACGCGTTAATGTGACAGTTGTCATGTTGTTGCAAAGCGTGAAACTTGGTTTCAGATATTCTGGCGCTAAATAAATCGTTTAGTGATGTTTTGGTTTTGTTATCTTTTTATTCAGAATGATCTTTTGATTCAGAATGATTGACCCCCCCATGTCTGGGGGGGTCAATCATCGTTCCCAAACGCTCGCCGTGCAGACGGCGCTGACGGGCCTGCCGCGTAATGGTCGACCGCAGTCTCATCTCTGCTGAATCAGCGAAAAAAAAAAAAAATCCCCTGATCCGGGACCCTGAGAGGAGCGCTCCGTCGCCCAGGTAACCGCTCGCATGGGTGCACCCACCCGCCACAGAGCCGCTGCAGACACGGGGCAGACAGGGGGCATTAGGGGGAGGGGTCATCCCGCTGCCCTTTGTTGTTGTCGATGTCAGTCCCATGCCAACTCGCCCTCCTCCCTTCCCCCCCCTCTCCTCCCTCCGCTCGGCCCGGCCCTGGCACTGCTACAGGGAGGCCGAGCCGAGAGCCGCGAAACCTGGGCCGCGTGCAAACGCAGCCGCACGACTGTGGGACGTGATGGGGGAGCTTTCTCGAGAGTTGTTAACCTTCCTGCGGGGTTCACTTCCTGTTCACGAAGCCGATCGGGCCTCCTTGATCCAAAAAGAGTCCGAATCCAAAAGTGTGAGGTGGGGTGAATATATATTTCCATGGCAGGTGATCAGAGTGATTACGTGATGATGTTTGTTTTCCAAACTGCTGCTCCAGTATTTTATTTTACAGTATTTTACAGTAAGGATCTGAAGCGAGCATGAGTCAGGAAGATACGACACAGAGACACACACACACACACACACACACACACACAAACACTAGCTCCATATGTATGATGTGGGATGTAGGATAGGATGATACAATCATCATTGAATACGCATACAGCTCAATCTACATGGTAAAAAACACTATTTTTTGTTTAGTTTTATTTATTTAAAGTTCATGTAGAATAAGCATTTGATTTTGTTTTTTTACTTTGCCAGTGATTTACACGCAGCAGGTTGCTCAGCTTTTGCAGTCGCGCACGCGCAAAAATAAAAAACCTCTTTCGGGAAGTTACGTTCATGCAGCAAAAGCAGTTAGCCGAGGTAGAAGTTTATAAATGGAAAGCCTTGTGAGCTGCGTACTGACGTGTTAGACACCACGGAGTACAAACATGAACATTAACCTCTGCGTGTCTGCTGGTTACGTGTCGGTCAGGTGCCTCTGTGTCTTTGTTTGAATGGGGACCGGGACGTCCCTTAAACGTCCCGTCTCTTCGTGCCCTTCGTGTGATGTCGCCGCTTGACTCCGCCCCTGAACTCGGGGAGAGAAAACAGCTAAACTAAAGTGTTTGTGTGCCCTGAACTCTGACCGTTGTCGTTGAAGTGTCCTGTTTTCCGGGCTCCCTTTAATCGACCCGGCCTTGTACATGTTACGCGTAGACGAGGCCCGCAGTACGTATTCCGCTCCACACAGACATAACTGTCAAGCGTTCACACTGATTTACTTCCTCGTGGGCTTCAAACCCACGAGGCCCCCCAGCGGCGCTCCGTCACTGAGGCCGCGCGGGGTCGACGAGGAGGTCAAGCGGGGGTTTTTAGTTTGTGACCCGCGCGTCTCTGGGTGGCGGTGATCTGGGATGATCTTTGACCCCCGAATGCCGCTAGTCCTCTTGGGTTCGAACGCAGACTGTGACCCAGTCGTTGAACCCCCGGATGGTGGGTGAGGGACGGGGGGAACGGGGGGGACGGGGGGGCACACACTGCGGTACCTGCTGCTTCTATCGATGTTAGTCTGATTATCTGGGGGATGCAGATGCATGTAATGGCCCTAATTGTGTCTAATTCTGTGTTTAATTGACAGATGTGCAAAACGTCTAGCTGGTGTCTTAGTGGCTGACAATCAAAATAAAAATCCCTCCTAAAAATGAAGGACATCATCAGAGGTATGTAAAAATATGCAATCCGCCCAGACAGTCTCAACCTGCTCGATGTCTCTGAATGTTCTTTACAGCTGAAATGCGTCCCGAGGAGACGAGTCCGGATTATCCGACATTCAGCTTTCCATCATTCCCACATCCTCCAACAACGAAACAATGTCTCGCATGTTTTTCCCCCTTTTGTTTTATGAGGCGACCAGCGGAGGTTCCATTGTTCAGCCCCGCCGGCCGCCACACACCATCCTATAATTAACTCCCACCGGCTGGGGCCTTCTCACGTTCGGATCTGCGTGTCTCTGAGGAGAGTCCGAGCGTCGCTCAGTGTGAACACGGCAGCTTGCTCAGCATATTAACGGCTCGTTCATTCTTATTACGACAACACGGTTTGGTGTCGGGTTCAGGATGCGATGATTTCTCCAATGACAAATGGATTTACTTTTGGTCTTTAACGGGGAAATTGAGCTTTGTTTTTCTCACAATGTCGCTCTGCGTCGGTTGAGATCAAACCAAGTCCTCCCAACGCGGCTTCGGTGCTGACGTTTCGCTGCGTTAGCCATCGTGGCTTTGTCAGGTGTCCTTCCACATTTCTCCATCCTCGTCGACAACGTGTGGAACCTTGATGAAATCGGACGTTTTCTCGAGGGATCCTGAAACAGTTTCAGACTATTACCTGAAACGCCAGAAACGGGACAAACACATTACGAGGTTCCACAGGAGCTTTAATGGGAGCAAAGTGCGCTGGTCCATCTCGCCGCTGCTGCCCTGACAGCTGTGAAACACGCTTCCTCTACATGTTTTCATTGGACGACCCTGCTTCCTTTATCACTCGGCGTTAAATGGGCCGCCGCGGCTGCTCATTGAAGAGTGTGGACTCCTTCCAAAGACGGAGGCCTTGTGTGCGTCGATGACAATCGCCATTTCCCTTTTGTCAAAATACTGTAATTCCTTTTACTTTCACGCCTCGTGCAAACAGAGGTTTTCTTGACCCTTGGTCCTCTTCACTGTTACGACTTCCTTCTTGACAGCTCAATTACGTCTGCTTGGCACGTGCACTCAAGCTGCTGACTAGGCTTCATGTGCTTTAGTCTAAAATCCAGCTAATTCATTCAAAATCCTTAAATTAGATTATAGTCAGAGTAGCAAAGAAATGAAAATATATTTATATTGAAAATATATGAAAATATATTTGATGAAAATATATTTATTTATTTTTTGCTGTCAGTGTGCAGTATAATTAAAAAAAGAAGTACAATTTGTAATAAGAGCAAGTCTTGCTAGACAGGAGGAAAAAAAAGCCTTGTGTGTTTTAAAGCACAGGTACACTGATCTCAAAGGAAACGATATCAGGGTTAATTGGTCCATCAGTAACACTTTAGTTTGTCTTTTCCAACGTGTGTAATTTGGGGGTTTTAATGTTTACGTCCCTTGAACCAAATGTTGCCTTTTAATCCCTCAGGTTAAATCTCAATCTGTCAAGTGGATGGTGAAAAAGGGTGGTGAAGTACGTTTTTGGGGTCTGGAACTTCATGAATATTAGGAACTCCTTATTCACCATTAGACCAGTGCCGCACACCTTCCCTTCATAATACCGTTTTTTTAAGTTATTTTACATGTGACGATGGCGTCATCTACTGCTGCTCATGTGGAAGTGCAAGATTGTTTTAGGGACTGTTTCCCACACAGGCAGGATACATTTTGAACTCATCTCTTCAGAAGAGTTATTGTGAAATAATAACTCTAAATTTGGTTCCTCTTTTTAATCTTTGGTTTTTATGTTAACAGTGGGACCATCTCTCAGTATTTGACTATGCTATTTAATGCCAATGTGTGGCATTATTATTACTCCACCACTAAATCTAAATGTTTAGTGTTTTCTTTGGTCACAAACCTAACCCTGGTTTTACCCCTGATCTAACCCTGGTTTTACCCCTGTTCTAACCCTGGTTTTACCCCTGATCTATCCCTGGTTTTACCCCTGATCTAACCCTGGTTTTACCCCTGATCTAACCCTGGTTTTACCCCTGATCTAACCCTGGTTTTACCTCTGATCTATCCCTGGTTTTACCCCTGATCTAACCCTGGTTTTACCCCTGATCTATCCCTGGTTTTGCCCCCGATCTAACCCTGGTTTTACCTCTGATCTATCCCTGGTTTTACCCCTGATTTAACCCTGGTTTTACCCCTGATCTAACCCTGGTTTTACCCCTGTTCTAACCCTGGTTTTACCCCTGATCTATCCCTGGTTTTAACCCTGTTCTAACCCTGGTTTTACCCCTGATCTATCCCTGGTTTTACCCCTGATCTAACCCTGGTTTTACCCCTGATCTAACCCTGGTTTTACCTCTGATCTATCCCTGGTTTTACCCCTGATCTAACCCTGGTTTTACCCCCGATCTAACCCTGGTTTTACCTCTGATCTATCCCTGGTTTTACCCCTGATCTAACCCTGGTTTTACCCCTGATCTAAACCTGGTTATCCTGGTTGAAAGGTTGAGAAGAATTTCTGCATGCATGAGAACCAACAGGAACTGTTCTTAACGGAAACTGCAATAGAGTTTCACAGAAAGCTGTGAAACTGGTTCGTTTGAAAGACAACGTGCCTGAGTTTAAGATAAGGGCTGAGATAGGGGCTGACTAAAGATGACTGTTTTGAATTTCCAGGAAGAAGGTGCTTTAAAAAATGCATCAAGTGAATAAAAAATGATCAGAATAAAGATTTCCTGTTCAAACCCTCTTTCCTTCAAAACAAAACGACTAGTGGTTTACCGATTCAAAATCAAGGTTTACTGTGCCAAGGCTTAATGGCTATGGCTTAATTGAAAATAAAATTACCTCTTGTGTTGCACTGCTAATTTCGAGTCAAAGCAAGTCAAAGCATGACCTTATATGATCTGAATAATGTTATTAAAGTTAGTTTACAGATACAGATGTATTGTAGGGGGAACTGGATTAGTATTACATCATATGTACGAGTGTGTGCATGTATATTTAATGCGACCTTTCCACAGTTAAGTTATGGATTGTATTTACGTACAAAATATGTTTTAAATTATATATAAATTCGCATTCATGCATTTTCAGACGTTTCTATATTTCCATCCACGATACCTTTATTTTGAAAAAAGCAAAACTGCGGAAGTTGTGCTCCCATTGTCGTCCGTCAGGCGACACGAACTTTCCCTTCGTTCCTTTGCAAGATGGACTGGAAGGAAGACGATGTGAGTGGCCCGGTGTTGATTTTTAGCTGATTCTATGGCGTCCGGTTATTTGTCAAATAACGTCACCGTGTCCCCGCAGGACGTTAGCATTCTCTAGCTAGCCCGCCGTTTTTAACCGTTGTAATGGAGCCCGTCGGTGAGTCGCCGTAGAGGCGGAACAACCTGTCTCCACCGATACCGCCAGGTCAGTCTGTTAGCCTCGGTGGGCGTTGTTAGCCTGATGCTAACTAGTCACCTGACGTCAAGCGGCAGCCAGCTAGACAAACGGTCAAAATCAGTTCATTGTTCTTCCAGCTCAAGCTCAGACGTCCACGTAAAAACAACAACAACAACAACAACAATTACAACAACGTCTGATTGATTATTTTGGGAGACATAATGGCTCGTCCCCCCCCCCCCCACACACACACACACACGTGTCTTTCCTTTGCTTTACTTATCTCCTCGTCCTTCTTTTCGCAGCTCAACGGCGGGGCTGTTTTTTTATTTATCATGTCTTCATCCAAAAGGACATTCTTGCTCTAGTATTTGGGAGGATTATAAACAGGATGTGTAGGTAGATGTTCGATATTTAACAGCCAGCCTTCATCTTTTGATTCAAAGCTTTTGACTGTGTGTGTGTGTTTGAATCCCTCCTGCAGGACGTCTGTTACCACGGAAACCAGGGCCATTCTCACAGCCACGGGCCCAGAGCGGCACACCCCTTCCCCAAAGCCCAGGCGATGGACATCAGTCAGCAGCCGAAGAGACGCTCGCACGCGGACGACAGCGGCAGCTGGGACATCGTGAAGGCGACGCAGTGAGTCTGCAGTGCTGCTGCACAACCCACAGACCCCTTCAGAGAGTTCGTGCTCCGCCCGAGCTACAAAGCGATTGCATCAAGCGCACACTTCCTCTTCCTAAAAGGCTGCAGATTGCCCCCCACCCCCTCCAACAATTTATTTCACTTAAATTTGATCTAAAATGTATTTTTTATGTTGCCTGTATATCTGGGCTACACATGTTTTGATTACAGTAAACACTCAAAAATGTGGTTATTCTTTGGGGAGATTTAAGATTCAAACGATATTAACACTCTCAGGAGTGCAGGAGTAAGGACACGCCTGGTTTCTCTACTGTGAATAGCTAACCGTATTTGAATGTGTTTACTCTGGATTTACTTAACAAAGGAATGCGCATCGTCTCTCTGTGTTCAATTAGCAGTCAGGGGGGGGATGAGTTGTGGTGCACAGATTAGTACTCAGCAGTACTTTTTCTGACTGATAACTGAGGCGCGGCAGGTCAAAGGTCACTCTTCTTTTGAGATGTGGGAGGAGAAGAAAAGAAGAATGCAGAGCCACTCCTCTCTCGAGTATTCATCTCGCCATGGAAGCAATGTACATACATGCTGCGGATTCACATCACGCTGTGGACAAAAGCTGTATTGTTAAATGAGCACCACCCGCCAGTGACGGTGAACGTTTCTCAGGTTTTTGCAGGAAGCTAAAAGGTGATGTGGCTCAGTCTGATTTAACAGCTGGAATATAACAATGTTAAGCCGTTTCATAAAGTGCTCCCTGTGGGTCTCAGGTTCGGCATCCTTGAGCGCTGCAAGGAGCTGGTGGAAGCCGGATACGACGTCACGCTGCCGGACAAAGAGAACGTCACTCTGCTGCACTGGGCCGCCATCAACAACCGCTCGGAGCTGGTCAAGTAAGACCATGGAGATAACATTTAAACAAAGAAACAAACAGACATTGAATTATCGTGTTAACATATAAACATCTACAGGCCATATTCCTCCAAACACGGAGGCTGTTTGGCCTGAGTGAAGTTAAATTCTGGGCAAACACTGGGATACTCTACAGTAAGCGTAGGTTATTAAGATGCTATTGACTGATTCCCACAGGCCCATTATATTAAAAATGTGATAGTTTTCACATGACAATTACTATGAAGTTAATATGGCTTTAAATTAGAACGACTTTAATCCCAAAGAGAAGCAAAGTAGTAGTTGCTTTCAATTGAAGACCACACTGAGAGGAAACGTGGCGCTCAGTTCTTCCTCTTATATTTCTCATTGTTGATAGTCTGACTTGTAGTATGGCGCTTTGAGCAATAATAAACACACCAGAAACAAAAGGGAGACAAATGAACTGAAATACAACATGCTCCAACACGGCACGCAGGTATTTTTTTTGATATGAACTCGTTCTGTGTGTCTTTCCTGGCAGGTATTACATTTCCAAAGGCTCTCCGATCGACCAGCTTGGAGGAGACCTGAACTCGACTCCTCTTCACTGGGCCATTCGGTGAATAAAAGACTACAAAGGCATTTGTTGCTCCGATGTGGCTTTTCCAACCCAGATTTGATCAAATCCGGTTTCAATCCTTCACTTGCCATGTGGTGTCAAAATAGACGTCGCTGTGCGAGTGCTTCAGTGCTGTCTGTTTGTCCTCCCCACCATGAGGCAGGGCCACCTCCCCATGGTGATCCAGCTGATGAGGTACGGCGCGGATCCCGCCGTGGCGGACGGCGAAGGTTACCGAGCTCTCCATCTCGCCATCCTCTTCCAGCACATGGCCATAGCAGCTTATCTAATGGCGAAAGGAGAGGTCTGAGTCCCGAGGAAACGCGCTTCAACAGCTTTTATTTGTTTTAAAAATGTATTTTTATTACTCGCTTTAATTTTCCGATCATCCCGTCATTTCAGGAAGTCGATGGACCAGACTGCAACGGACAGACGCCGCTGATGTTAGCGGCCCAGAAAATTATTGGGTAGGTGATGTACACCTTTTTCAGTTTTGCTTTAAGGCGCACTGGTTTCCCTCCCGACATGTGTGCAGTGTCCCAGTAAGTCTCTCTCGCTTTGGAAACCAAAGATAGAAAAGAACATGTCAATGTCAATTTGCGAAAAAGCTCCCAGGAAACGACACAACTGTTTTAATGTTGGGTTCTTTGTCAGAAGACTTCACGGCACGTCTGGTTCTCCTGTTCTAGGCCGGAACCCACACACTTCTTAATCAAAAACAACGCCTCAGTGAGCGCGGCTGACAAAGGCAGCAGAAACACTCCGCTGCACTGCGCCGTGCTGGCAGGAAACGTAGACGCCGCCCACATCCTGCTGGAGGCCGGCGCCAGCGTGGACGCAGAAAACATCAACGTGAGTCTCCCACAGTGTTTCTCAGTCCGCTGCACGTCAGAAACGTGTTTCTCTGCGCTCAATGACCAGAGAGGTCTGTGCCGCTCAACAGAGTGGGAAAAACATGTGTGATCGTAAGCATTTGCTTTTATTTCAGTTACTAGAATAAAAACCTCCAACAGTATGTTTTGTTTTTGACAATGTGCAAAATCCAAGATAGATGCAGTTAAAGTACCTCATTACTTATCGTCTATCACTCGGAAGTTTAAAGATGTTCTGTGCAGGGGGATGTTTTTGAAGAGATCCATCCCCCAAAACCCCCTTAAATTTGGAACTTAACAGTCACTCCGGCTGCAACTTCTGGTTCTAATAAATTAAAGGCGTCTCTTGAGGGCTTTTTTAAACGTGCATTCTCTCCATTGGCCAGCAGGAGGCGACTCCTGATTGAAAAAAAGTCAAAGAAGTCTGACTAGTGCTATTTTGAGTAAAATGGAGCATAAAGCTTTAACGTGTTTTATGGCAGAGCTGCCTTGGGATTGACAGGTCGCTACAGTTGATAATTTCCCTTAACTGGATGCAGACCAGTGTGACACAGTGACTACGTCCGCTTCCTATACATACGTACGCAGCATCACTACTGGTTTGGAGCCGATCGTAGATCAGAATGAACTGCATTGGCAGTGACGTGGGAACTTGAAACGGACGTCGGGGTGAAACGCGACACGTCTTGTGTTCAGTTGCAAAAGTGGCACAATCATGAATGCGATGCTGCGTATCTTCACTGTGTGTTTAATGCTCCCCCCCTCAGGGTCACACGCCCATCGACCTGGCCCGCCAGGTGCACAGCCCGCTGCTCATCCACATGCTCACCCACATCAAACAGGAGCGGATTCGCTCCAACTCGCGCTGCCTGCGGTTCACCAGCAGATACCGGGTAAGACGCGAGCCGAGGTCCGCACGCACCCGCCTTCTCAGAGGATCCAAATGACCCCGACCGCTTCGCTGTGTCCCTGCAGTTCTTCCTGCAGTTTTTGCTCTGCACTGGCGTTTACGGAAGCGTGGGCGCCATAGTGGATTGGAACTCGGAGTCGTGGCTGCTCAAAGGGATCCTGCTGGCGTGCGTGATCGGTGTGGTCAACCTTCTCTCCAGGTGAGGACACCCGTGCGGTGAGTTAAACGGGAATACGCTGTGTGGACGTGTTCTTTTTCTCATGAGAACAGTTTGTGTCCGGACAGGAACTTCCCGAGCCCGGCCTTCCAGACGCTCCTCCCGGCCACGTCGCTCATGGCCTCGGTGTTCTGGATGCTCGTCACCTGGTTCCTCTGGTTCCTGCCAGATATCCTTTTAAATGGCAACACACCTGAAATATGCTGTATCGGCGCTTGGGGGTCGTGATGGGGCGGGCGTTTTTCCCACCTCTGAAGCTCTTGAGTAGTACAGAGGCCGACCTGCGTTCATCCTGGAGTGTAATTACAGTTACTAATCAAGTTGATCGTGGATTTAAAGTCACCGTCAGCTCGTAAACTACGGAGCTGTTCTCATTTCTCCCACGTTCGATGCTTTATCCTTTCTTGAATAAGCTGATGAGTGGGAGCGTTCCTTAACCTTTGATCCTTCCCCCACATGGGCACTGCACCACAGTCCAGGTCCTGTTTGCCCTGAATGCCGCTGCTCTGCTCTACTATTACCTCCGCACCTGCAGGGCCGACCCCGGCTTCGTCAAGGCAACCGAAGAGGAGAAAAAAATGGTGGGAGGGAGCGTTGAAAGTTTGACACGTTATGATATGTTATAGATATGACGCGTGAATGTTTTGGGACAGATGAGCTGACTTGTGGTGGGTGCTGTGTCAGCAGAATGTGTTGGTGTTGGCGGAAGCCGGCTGTCTGGACCCCAGAATATTCTGCACTTCTTGCATGGTGGGTCTCTGAAGAAAACGAAAAACATTCCCACCACAGCGTTGCATTGAGACAAACGGTGACGGCCGGTTCGTTTTTTTTACGTTCCCTCGTGCGCAGATAAAGAAACCAATGAGAGCCAACCACTGCTTCCACTGTGACGCCTGCGTGGCCAAGCAGGACCACCACTCGGTCTGGACCAACGGCTGCATCGGTACGACAGACTGACCTGAACATCCCAGTGAGACCAGTAGTGGGAACATGCGTCAGGCTTTCTAGAAGATGACTTCAATTGTAGATTTGCATCGTTATCTGGTCACATTATTACTCTGCTAAATTAAGACGGTAAACTCTGAAAGGAGTCTGAAAAGAAATCTAGTTATACATTTTTTTCAAGGCGAGTGGCACCGGGAAATAAGGAGAACCAAGACATGAACAATAAGAAAATGACCATAATTAGGGCGCATAGATGGGAAATCCAACAGATTTGTGCTTTAACACAGCTGTATATTAGTTTCGGTGACTCAATGAGCACCCAGTAGTGCAGATTTTGCAGGTGGTTTGACTTGCCTCTGATTTGTTATGGTAGTCCACACACATTTGGGATCTTCCGGCTGAACACAGTCTTTGTGTTACTAATGTCTTCCCAGGCGCCAGGAACCATCACTACTTCCTCCTCTTCCTGCTCTCCCTGGTGCTGATGGGAGCCTGGATGTTCTACGGCTGCCTCACACGTGAGCGACTGCGGCGCGCCGACAGCGTCCGACGCCGCCCCGCCGGAGACGCCTAACTGTGCCGCGTGTCCGTGTTCTCTCCTCAGACTGGTCGGCTCGCTGCTCGCTGCGCTACGAGGAGCAGGGCGCGTGGGCCGTGGTCTCCGCCCTGGTCAGCTGCTCCCCCTGGCTGCTCGCCGTCTTCCTGCTGGCCTTCTATCACACCTGCTGGTCCGGCTTGACGCTGGTGCTGCAGCTCTACCAGGTGAAAGTTTAATGTGTAACATTGACATGTTCTTTAATGGCCCTTTAACAATGACATCTATGATAATTATGCCTGGCATATGTATGTGTGTATAGATATTGATATATATATGTTATATGTATGCAGATTGTTTGTTTCTTGTTTCTGTGTTGCCAAACCTGTTGGCCGGTGGGCCTTAATTCAAACACACACACACACACAGACGCACGCGTCCGTGAACTGACTGCTGTTGGTGCTTTGTGCCGGAGCAGATCGCCTTCCTGGGACTGACTACGGTGGAGCGGACGAACCTGGTGCTCAACCAGAGGAAGCACCGACAGTCCGTCTCCCTCAGGCAGAATCCATACAAGTGAGTGGATGTCGAGGTCCCTACTTTTCACTATTATAATAATAATATAATAATGCTTTTACATAATGCAATACATTTACATTTAGTAATTCCGTGGTTAAAAGAAATTGTATTGTGTTTAGACTATATACAGTAAAGTTCTTGTTGTTATTATCTAACTGCTGTTATGCTCCAAACGCCAAGTATAATTCCTCGTACGTCTGACATATTTTGGTAATGAATGTTTCCTGATTCTTTATATCCAGTTTCTACATTTAGAAATACTCAAATATTTGTGCGTAGAGCTGCTGTTGACCAAAGAAATTGACTTGTCCCTGCAGTATGGGCGTAGTGAGGAACCTGGTGTCCTTCTTCCACCTGCGTTGTTGTGGCCTCTTCAAGCCGGCCGTCATCGACTGGACGCAGCAGTTTCCGCCCGGCCGTGACCTGCACGCGTTCGGACACACCGACATGGTGTGAGCTCTCCGCCGCCCCTCGCTCGGGGTCAAAGGTCAAACTCTCACAGTGGTTCTGGACCAAAAGCACAGAGTGTATTTATTTATTTTTCTAGCTGTTTTTGCTCCTTGTGAAGAGGGACCACACTGCTCGCCATTTGGGGGGGAGGGGAGGAGGGGAGAAGGGGAGAAGGGGAGGGACCACACTAAGCATTGTGTATCGTTCCATTCAGTTGCTCTTTGTGCAGAATGCCGCCTTTTACCGGACCATTGAACTTTGGCCGAGGTTACCAAACCTCTAATGGCTTAAATCGTAATTGAAGTTATTTTTCATCTTTTGTTCTGGGGGGGATCTTTGTATTTCAAAATGTAAAGGATAAATAATAAAGTGATGTTGGGCCTGTTCTTTTTAACTGGCTCCGTCTGGACTCACGGGCCTCCTCCAACTCTTTGAATCAATATGTAGTGTTGTAGTCAGGCGCCTCATAAATGTCCAGGTTGTGTGATTTTGGGGGATTGACAAAAATGTACAATTTTATATCGCGCACGGAGGTTTTTTGAAACTAAACATGAAATAAAGTTTTAAAAGGAGTTATTTGCTAAATAGATCTGAGTCTGCTGAAGCCAAAGTAACCTCACAATTGACGAGGACGCCGCCGCCTCCATGGAGCCGTTACTCGCCCTGTTCGTTAGTCACATGTTGCCTTGATTACGTATTTGTTGCACAACAATATTTATGAATGCAAATAAGATTTTTATAACTTGAGGGAATTACAACAATTGCTAATTGTCTTCTCACAGCTGGAGGAAAGAAACATGCGTATATTTATAAGCAGCAACCATAAATACTAATACAAAGAGGATTATTTAAAAACAGATCTTCGCATGCAAATTTCCTCTTTAGCTTTATTATAAGTAAAACCCCTTCAAGATGCATTTTGTAATCATAATGAACCATCATTTTCTCTTCTGTCATTTTGTTTTTAAAGTCCAGTATTTTTTTATGACCGACCTGTGGTTTCAGAGCACCATCAATAAAGGAACCGTCAAGGCACTTGTTTGTTTATTGTGTGTGTGTGAAGAGACTGTGCTGTAATAATAAGACACTGTATAAAGTAAAATAACAATTGTATAAAAAAAGTAGGTTAAATGATTTGGTTGAGAAACGTTTTCAAAACAAATATGTAATATGTTCTTTTAGAAAATGTGCAAAAATATTAGGTTTCTACTTAAATGTATAGATTTTGCATAACAAAGACACATATCTACCTTCATGCAAGCGTAGTTTTATTTTGAAATCATAATCAACCATTTTCTACCCTTAGTTTTCGCACTATCCGGTATAAAGGCCGCGTGACTTCCTGTTCTTACTCCAACATGGCCGCGTTCCCCAGTCCGAAACCTTTTGGCCCGAAGTTTTTGGCGTAGCAAACTGCAAAAAAACAAAAAACATAGCTGAGGTGAAAATGAACCGCGATTTTCATTTTCATACGTTTGCATGTCTGTGTGCTGTATTCCTATATTCATGACCAGTAGGTGGTTTCCATCAATAAAGGAACCTCCAAAGTCACTTGAGTCTACACTGTGTGCGTCTGTCTGTGTGTGTGTGTGTACCTTTACAGTACAGCTCTCCATCCTTGTCTGTCACTGTGGTCGACTCCAGGCTTTTCCCACACAGGGCGCAGCGGAAGCAGGTTTTATGCCAGGCCTACACACAATTATAAGATATTAACAATGCAATGAATGAAGAAGCTTTAGTCTCCTGTGGAGAGCTTTTGTAAATCTAAACAGTGCGTCTGGTCTTTGGGTATGCATGTGCTTTGTTATTCTAAA
Organism: Apeltes quadracus; assembly: GCA_021346845.1. Taxonomy (NCBI): domain Eukaryota; kingdom Metazoa; phylum Chordata; class Actinopteri; order Perciformes; family Gasterosteidae; genus Apeltes; species Apeltes quadracus. Next base: position 20,997,302 of record CM037918.1, on the reverse strand, counting down.
TCCAATGGGATGTTCATATCAAATTAAATAAACTGAATTACTGATTTTTGAGATATTCTCTTTGCCGGGAGACCGTCCAGAGATTACGGCGAGACCGGAAATTCCCCTTTTGAATTTGTTCTTTGTTTGGGTTTTAATCAAAGTCGACGTGAGATGGAGTGCGATGTCAAGCGACGACATATTTACTGGAAAGGTTACAAGGTCATTAGGTCGGAAGGATTTATGCTCTTCGGCCCTTGAATGTTTGTACGTCGTGTTTGTCCATGAACATTTTGGGGACCAGAATTCTTGTGTTGTTTTTGTGTGAATTTTGCATTAACCTCTCTGCTCGTCTACCACATGTGGGACTACACGATGCCTTTCTCTCTTCCCGTCTGTGGTTTGGCACTTTGCCCTCTCAGAGTTCCTCCCCAGAGAGTTCAGCGCGTTGCTGCGTTCTTTTAGCTGTCTCTCACCTTGCCCGCTCCCATCACCTTCTCGGCTGCGTAGACGGCTTTGGAGCAGCGAGGGCAGCGGTCCGAACACCCGAACTTCAGGGAAGATTTTTTTTCGTGAGAGTTGGAGGAAGCTGGTCGTGGTTGAGAGCTAGAAAAACGAAGCGGGAGGACATACAACGTTTGATAACCAGAAACAATTCAGAGTGGAATTCTTTCTGAAGGGGCAGTAACACGTCAGGGGACTCTTAAGCTACATTTACACCTTGCAACGTGTCTGAATGCAACAGCTAAAGGTGGATATCTAAAGCCCGTGATCACATGCCAGCGTCACGGCTCTGAGATACGCTGTGCATATGTAGACACACGTGATTCAGTTGCAAACAACCCTCGTACTCGTGATGCTGCAGGCCCTCGTCGTGGCGAGGAGGGTCAGAGCTCAGAGCTCCGGCTCCTTGCCCGTATCCGTAGCCCTTCGGCCCGTATTTCTTGCCGTAGCAGGACTTGCAGTGAATCTCGGACTCGTGCGCCGCCACGGTGGTGCTGTCCAGCGCTTTCCTGCAGCTCACTGCGTGAGAGAGACAGCAAATATTTCACACACTTAAACCAGCTGCCGGCTGGTTGAAGCGGTATCAGTTGAGACTTTGAGAAACACGAAGGGACGTCAAAGGACACTCTGCCGGTCCACCGTGACGCCCTGCGTCCGTGCACAGAGAGGGAGGAACCGGCGTGCTCACTGCAGAGGAAGCAGGTCTTGTGGAAGCTCCTCCCGTTGCACTGGATCTCCTCTGCGTGGTACACCGTCTTCTCACAGGCCGCACAGCGCGCCCCTCCCCCCCAGTTCGGCATCTTCCACAGACGGCAAAATAAATCCAGAAAAAAGTCAGACGGCCGATATATTTTGATTTTTATACTGTTCATTTTTGGACCTCACATATTAAGTAGACGCTTTTTAGAAAAACTTTTTTTTCCAATGACATTATTTCACCAAAGATATTTTTACCTTTTTACCTATTTTTATTTTTATTTTTTACCTAACATGGCTTTTTTTCAATTTGTTTCAATATTTTTTGACTTACCAGGCTGTAATAAGTAATTGAATGTGGTTTATTCGGAAATCGTCACCCAGCATTAAAACTCAAAACATTCAAGGTTTATGACAATATGAGGCTTCTCTGCCCTCGACGTGCGTTTATGTGCCAGCGGGGCTCAACTGACGCTCCTGGCAGTTCTAGTCTGATTTGGTGATCTCATATGTTGTTGTTCTTACTAGTAATTTTAGCATTTGAAATAGGAATGAAGAAATCTGCCTCTGTTGGTTCTCGTCTCATGAGGCCTGTCTGACATTCCAGTTCTGGCTCGTATCAGCGGCTGCTCAGCACCTCACGGGTCTGCTATGTGGCATTCTAGGAGCCGAGGCTTTGCTGACACCTCGGACGGGTCAAACAATACCACAGGAAACAATTGATTTGTCCTCGGGGCAAATCAGACATTTCACACGAAACTGACACTGTGACATTGAGGCTTGAGTAAAAAAAAAAAAAAAAAAGACAAAAAAAGTCAGGTAAAGTAATGTAATTCAACCTTAAACAAAGTCGTCATAAACCGACCACATTACTACCTGTGCTGTGCTAAACTCTTCAACAAACAAACAGAATTGAGTCCTTACCTTGAATCCGAGCCTGTGCGCTCCGGTCCGGCTGCGCTCGCCTTTAATACCGACCGTCTCCCCCGGAGGCCAGCGGGGACGCCGCCTCCATGAAAGCATCCTCCTAAAAATAACCTGTGACCGAGCAGACCCCCTCGGACCCCCTCGGACACGGGCTCAGACACACGGAATCTCAAAACAAAACTGAGCGACAGCTGAGCCGTCCGCGCGAGGATTACGGGCGTAAACGACGAACGGGCCGACCCCTGCGCGTCTGAATCGGAGCCGAGGGGACTTAACGATGCTCATGAGGTCAAAGGGTCAAACGACCCCGAGAGGATTTTAATGGACGTAGTCATGGAGACGGCTGGGGGGACTACCGCTGTGAAGCATTTTCGCGGCCGCCACGTTGTCGTGTTTTTTTTGTTGTGCAAACGACAAGCTGAAGGCCACAAGCTGTCAATCACAGGTGAAGCCCGCCCCTGGAACCTCCTCTGCTTTATGGTCCATTTCACTCTGATTGACAGAGTAACTCTTTGCACCGCACCACAGCGCCGAGTGGCCAAAGATATATGACACCCACTTCTATCACCAGCCAACTTCTGGTCATTTTCAGGTTAGAATTAAAAGCAAACTATTAATAGTCACATGATCATTCAGGCAGATAGTACACTTCCCCAAGGTGTGATTTGGTGATTAACCAGGACGTTCTGATGTACGATGCCAAAATTATGATTTTTCAAAATACCATACAGGAGTCAATTTCCTTCAAAATCTCTTTCACCAGACTACTTTGACGATGCTCCCTGTTAAGATATGTTCATAATGTCCTCAATTGTAATACCAAGGAAATGCATTATTGTTCTGTTTGGGCATAAGCCACAAGGGGGCACTAAGGTGCAGGCTGAAGAGGACGCGTTTGCGTTACTGTGTTGTTTGTCCCAAATGTTTTGCCGTACTGAAAATGAACGCTAGCTTGACCGTGAGAATGATGTTTCAGCAGCATGTGATATATATATGCCGAAGGCGGCTAAAGATGGCTCATCTCCTCTACTCTTCTTCCGAATGAAACGTTAGCTGCAAGAATAGAAGCGACGTAACTCAACACTCCGACTCGCCGCCGTTAATCAAATTCTTATAATATTTACAGTCAAGTATGATCAAGGTCTTAAGTATCAGGTACCAACTGTTGAGAGGCATCAGATTAACCTGTGAGGAACAAGGTGTTAACTCAACTTTCTGTTCCCACCAGGTGGCGCTATGGCTAATGTTAAAAATGATCATGTGGATGTCTACAGGGTGAAAGGTTCCTGAAATCGGAGACATATGGAGCAGATTAGATAAAATATGGTCAAGTTACAACAACTTAAATTTTTACGCCAAATGGTGGTTCTTAAAAATGCTCCCTACACATATAGTTTGTAAATTCTTCCGGCAAAATATGATTCTTAGAGCCCAAGGTCTTAGTAACACAATGCCCCGTAAATGAAAAGAATCATTTAAACCCTAGGAGGAGATCGTTTTTTTACAACCCCAAGAAATCATGAAAATAGGCCAAACTAGCCCAAAAGGGCAGATTTTCAATGATTAACTGCAGCGCCCCATATTCTTCAAATATTCTAAAACAAATCAAAATACAAAATGGCGGAAAATCTAGTTCTAGGAGCATTTGCATACCATCATTGACTTTTTTGTAGAACATGTGGAAGAGCACATGTGTGCCAATTTTCAAGTCGATGGGACATTGGGGGCGGAAACTAAAAAGACTGCCAAATGGCACACAGCTCGCGAAAAGAGATTGTTTGTTGTTCAATGTCGATTCGCTCTAGCTGCAACAACATTCTCTCTCCTTCGCTCGCCATTGTCAAAAATAAAAACACGGAAACGGCGCACGGAACCAAAACAAAGTAACAGAGCGATTCGCGAACCCCAGAGCCCCCCTTGCGTTCTGAAATCTAACGCGACCCGACCCAGAAGCATAAATCGGCTCCTACGCCGTAGGAGCGACGGCGTAGCTACGCCGTAGGGTTGACTCAGAAGTATACTGAGGCCGTTAATAATAATTAAACCCAAAAGCGCGACCCCAAGAATATCTAAATTTCACGTACTTCCAATGCCCGTGCCAAGATTCATGAGTTTTTGAATATGATAAAGGCCTCAGAAGTGTGTTTAAAGTGGTGAAATAATAATAATAATTCTTCAAAACACAATAGGGCTTCGCCCGACTTTCAGTCGGCTCAGGCCCTAATAATTCCATCAGATACATTAGGTTCCTCTCCGACGAAGTCGTAGCGAGGACCCTTATAATAACAGTTTAAAAACATTAAGCCAATAATCTTTACATGAAGATTTCAGGAGATTTCAGGAGAATCTGGATAGGTGCATTTGCATAGCATGGTTGACTTTTTTGGAAAGCATTTCCGAGAGCATCGGTGTGAAAAATGTCAGGTCAATCGACGATCGGGGGGGGAAAAAGTATAAAACATGTAAAGGGGGCGCTAGAGAGCGATTTTATGAAAACTGTTTTACCATGGCGACGGAATGCATAGCAACGGAATGCCTGTATGCATGGCAACGGAATGCCTGTGACGTCACAACGGAATGCATGTACATCACAGCTTTGATCTTTCTTCCAAAACAAATCAGATGAATCAGCTCATTGCCTTTCTGATACCAGAACCGTGCAGTTGGATATTTTCTCGAGAGAAATTATCTGCGATTTGTCCTTTTGAAAGATTTATCACCATTTTTCAAAGACTACATCGAGTCGTTTACCGACCAACACCAGCCTTTTTCAAGGCTTCCAGCCTTTTTTTGTCGTTTATCGACTATTAACAGTCTTTTTAAAGACTACACAAGTGATATTTACCATGTACCGCGGAAACAACCAGAGACCCGCAGCTGGCGCTTCACAGCCCGGGTATCCTCCGACTGGATACAATGTGAATATCGCACTTTCTCGTGCCAACAATGAAGTGCACACCCTGAAAAGGCATGTGACCGATCTTACTGCCAATTTAATCCAAAAGCAGCTGGCCTATGAGAAGATGGTATGTGAGCAAAAAACAAAGCTTTCAGACCTCATCATGGAGAACGAGGGTTTGTCTCTGAAGCTCACTGAGACTACCAAACAACTTGTTGTCAAAAATGCTGATCTGGATAACCAACGACAGTACTTGGGGTCTAAAGTAAAAGGGTTACTCTCCACCAACGGTTCTCTTCAAGAGGAGCTGCACAAGCAGCTGGCCAAAAACCACCAGTTTGAAGCAGAACACAAGCTGCTCAAGATCGAGACAGAGGCTATGGCGAAGACTATCAGGGAAAACGAGGGTTTATCTCTGAAGCTCACTGAGACCACAGAACAACTTTCTGTCAAAAGTGCTGAACTCACGGTCAACAACCAGACCTGGCAGCAGAAGTACGACGAACTGGAGGAAAAGACATTCAAAGAACTGGATAACCAACGACAGTCCTTTGAGTCTAAAGTAACAGGGTTACTCTCCACCAACGGTACTCTAAAAAGAAAGCTGCACAAGCAGCTGGCCGAAAACCACAAGTTGGAAGCAGAACACAAGCTGCTCAAGATCGAGACAGAGGCCATGGCGAAGACTATCAGGGAAAACAAGGGTTTATCTCTGAAGCTCACTGAGACCACAGAACAACTTTCTGTCAAAAGCGCTGAACTCACGGTCAACAACCAGACCTGGCAGCAGAAGTACGACAAACTGGAGGAAAAGACATTCAAAGAACTGGATAACCAACGACAGTCCTTGGAGTCTAAAGTAACAGAGTTACTCTCCACCAACGGTTCTCTTCAAGAGGAGCTGCACAATCAGCTGGCCGAAAACCACCAGTTGGAAGCAGAACACAAGCTGCTCAAGATCGAGACAGAGGCTCTGGCGAAGACTATCAGGGAAAACGAGGGTTTATCTCTGAAGCTCACTGAGACCACAGAACAACTTTCTGTCAAAAGTGCTGAACTCACGGTCAACAACCAGACGTGGCAGCAAAAGTACGACAAACTGGAGGAAAAGACATTCAAAGAACTGGATAACCAACGACAGTCCTTGGAGTCTAAAGTAACAGAGTTACTCTCCACCAACGGTTGTATCCAAGAGGAGCTGCACAATGTGCTGGCCGAAAACCACCAGTTGGGAGCAGAAAACAAACTGCTCAAGATGGAGACAGAGGCTTTACAAAAGAGCCAAGACGAGACAAGATCTCTCAGTGATTTCAGTGAGCTCTGCCTGATCTCAAGGATCCGCCAGCTGGAGGATACCATCGACAATGGAAATCAGATCCTCATCAGCAAGATCCAAGATTTACAGGACGACAAAACCGTCCTTGAGAACATCTGCCTCTACTTAAAAAAAAAGAGTAGAGGCATTTTTGGGAGACGGATGCAAGACCGGCAGACGGAGATTGACAAAATGAGGCGAAAGATGCAAGACAGGGAGACAAATAATTAAAGAGACACCTTCCTTCATCTCCCACTCCACCCTACCTCATCCATCTGCCGCCGCTCTCCCAAATACTCCCCCCAATATTTTCCCCAACATTCCCCCGCCAAGTCCAGGCATGGACTCGCCCCCTCATTCATTGGTTAATATCATGCTATTGGGTAGTTGTTTTTTTCCAACTCTACGGCTGGAAAGTAGCACGGCACAGCGCCTGAGGAACGAGAAAAGAGAAGACAAAGGAGACCATCCAGGACGTCAACATCAACGTGCCTGAGACTTGACACCAGTGAGAACACCTTCCTTCATCTCCCACTCCTCCCTGCCTCATCCATCTGCCCCCGCTCCCCTCCTCCCCGCTCCCTCTCCCTCCCCCCAGCACTCCCCCCGACACTCCCCCCAACATTCCTCCGCCAAGTCCAGCCATGGACTCGCCTCTTCCTTCATTGGTAAGTATCATGCTAATGGGTATCCTTTATTCCCTGTGTTCCAGTAGGTGTTTCTTTCCAACTTCATTGGCTGGAAAGTAGCACGGCGCAGCGTCTGAGGAATGCATCTTTTTCATCTCCTCCATTTTCTTCTTTGGTTAATGCGAGGCCGCAGATGAAGAAGAGGGGATTCCTGTATTTGCGCGCATCCACTGAACCCGGTCATTTGGCCGATGTTTGGATGAACTACGACGGCTGGTTCGACGAATCAATGGTGAAAACATGTTAACGTAGTTCGATAGTTTCATTTAGCCGTCATTAGAAAATGGGTTCTCGGTTGAATTTTTCAAGTTATACAGCTTGCAATGTGGACACATATGTCCCCATCTTTAGTTTCAGTAATGCCATGCCAATAACACAGTGATGCCATGCCAATATTACAAACATTATCTTACCTAATATTTATTATTAGTTTATTATTTATTTAATATCATAGAAGTAATATAGGACTAATGTCATAGAGGTAATATAGGACTAATATCATAGAATATAATATAGGACTAATATCATAGAAGTTATATAGGACTAATATCATAGAAGTAATATAGGACTAATATCATAGAATATAATATAGGACTAATATCATAGAATATAATATAGGACTAATATCATAGAATATAATATAGGACTAATATCATAGAAGTAATATAGGACTAATATCATAGGATGTAATATAGGACGAATATCATAGAAGTAATATAGGACTAATATAACAAACATGGCATCACACTTAGTATTTCTAATATTATATTACAAAATATCATATACAGTGTTTTCCCTACCATGATATCCTCCGGTGCGCCCCAACACCCATGACCCCCTCCGGTACGTCCGCCCCCCAATGTTGGGAACCTAGGGAAAACACTGATATGACATAATATAGCAGAACTAATATAGCAGAACTAATATAGCAGGCATGGCATTATAGTTTTATTTCTAATATTATATTACAAAATATCATACAGTGTTTTCCCTACCATGATATCCTCCGGTGCGCCCCAACGCCCATGACCCCCTCCGGTACGTCCGCCCCCAATGTTGGGAACCTAGGGGGAACACTGATATGACATAATATAGCAGAACTAATATAGCAGACAAGGCTTTATACTTTATATGTCTAATATTACACTAATAGCATAAATATAGCATCATAGTTCTATTATAATTTAAGACATTATTATAGACTAATATAACAAATGTAGCATCAGACTTCATATTTCTAATATATAACATAATATCATAATATAATAGATGCTATATTTCTAGCCATGCCTTTAATACTTAGACAAACTATAGAAGGCGACATGTGTGTCTACCTTGCACGCTGTATAACATAAATAATATAGCGGACATGGCATTATACTTTTATTTCTAATATTATATTACAAAATATCATACAGTGTTTTCCCTACCATGATATCCTCCGGTGCGCCCCAACGCCCATGACCCCCTCCGGTACGTCCGCCCCCAATGTTGGGAACCTAGGGGGAACACTGATATGACATAATATAGCAGAACTAATATAGCAGACAAGGCTTTAAACTTTATATGTCTAATATCATACTAATAGCATAAATATAGCATCATAGTTCTATTATAATTTAAGACATTATTATAGACTAATATCACAAATGTAGCATAAGACTTCATATTTCTAATTTATGACATAATATCACAATTTAACAGATGCTATATTTCTAGCGATGCCTTTAATACTTAGACAAACTATAGATGGGGACATGTGTGTCTACCTTGCACGCTGTATAACTTGAAAAATTCAACCGAGAACCCATTTTCTAGTGACGGTTAATGAAACTGTTGGACTACGTTAACATGTTTTCACCATTGATTCGTCGAACCAGCCGTCGTAGTTCATCCAAACATCGGCCAAATGACCGGGTTCAGTGGATGTGCGCTAATACAGGAATCCCCTCTTCTTCATCTGCGGCCTCGCATTAACCAAAGAAGAGAATGGAGGAGATGAAAAAGATGCATTCCTCGGACCCTGCGCCGTGCTACTTTCCAGCCAATGGAGTTGGAAAGAAACACCTACTGGAACACGGGGCGTAAAGGATACCTATTAGCATGGTACTTACTGATGGAGGAGGAGGCGATTCCATGGCTGGACTTGGCGGGGGAATGTTGGGGGGAGTGTTGGGGAGAGTGTTGGGGGGAGGGAGGGGGAGCGGGGAGGAGGGGAGTGGGGGCAGATGGATGAGGTAGGGAGGAGTGGGAGATGAGGGAAGGTGTTCTCACTGGGGTCCCGTCTCAGACTCGTTGATGTTCACGTCCTGGATGTCCTCCTTTGTCTTCTCTTCTCTCGTTCATCAGACGCTGTGCAGTGCTACTTTCCAGCCGTAGAGTTGGAAAAAAACACCTACTGGATAGCATGACATTAACCAATGAATGAGGAGGCAAGTCCTTATATATGGCCTGGCTAAATTTAATTTTAGTTTTAGTTTATTTTTTTTTGTTTTGTTTTTTTTTTGTTTTTTTTAGTTTAAAATCTAAATTGCCCCCCCCCCCCCTCCCCCCCTGTGGGTTTTCCTCCCTTCTTGGGTTTCCCACATAAAAAAAAAAAAATCTCCTCCGTGAATCGCCACCTTAACGTGGTGGAGGAGTTTGCGTGGCTCAGTGACCCTGTGACCTTTGTTGTCTGAGGCAGAAGCCCCCTGCAGGGCGGCCGGAGGACAGCAGGTCTCAGGGGAGAGTCCAGACTAAGAGCGATTCAAAAACCCCGATGTTTTAGTTTAGCGGCCCCACGTTGTGGAACGTGAAAACAAACTAAACAATAATAAAATGGCTCTCACGGCTTATTATCTATATTTCAAAAGTGTTTAAAAAAAAACAGAGACAGCCAACTCACAGAAAAAATGGTTCCTAAATGGTTCTTTAGAAGGCAGTGTGGTTCTACAAAGAACCGTCACCATCTAAAGAACCATTTATTTATTAGATGGTTCTAAATGGTTTTAATATGGTTCTTTGGGATATTAAATGTTTCTTTGAGGCATTATAATATTCATTTTCACACCTAAGTCATCCGGCGGGCCGCACTGGACCGGATCTGCAAAAATGTGTTTTTCACAACGGTGTGCAGAATGTCAGGTCAATCAGTGATAATAAGCTAAAATAAAACATGTAAAGGGGGCAGAAGAGAGCCATCCGTTTATACCCAAATGCGCAACCCATAAAATATTAAAGTTTTTCGCAGGGCCGGCCCGAGGCATAAGCGAACTAAGCGGCTGCCTAGGGAATTTGATTTGGGGGCCCCCCTCCCACCACACAGTCACCTGTGCTATTGGATTATTGGCACAAATGTCAGGCTATAATGTTATAGCGAAAATTAGAAACGAATACAGTGAGGTTATAATACAAAACTAGGGCTGCTAGTAAAAAAAAGCTTGGTCCCAGGCAGGAATCAGACCCAGATCTCTGGGTCCCTAAGCAGACACTTTATATCTGAGCTATCATTCACACTTGTCAATGCACACATGTGAGCCGTCTGATCACGCCGTCTGGTCGCGCAGGCTTGCAGCTCACGGCTCGCTGGCTGCTTGGGCTGGCTCGCGGCTCGCTGGCTGCTTGGGGCCCCCTGGTGGCCAGGGGAGGCTGAGGCCCGTTCAGTGCTGCAAGCAGCCGTAGTTTTACCTCACTGTATTTGTTTATAATTTTCACTATAACATTATAGCGTGACATTTGTGCCAATAATCTTCTAGCACAGGTGACTCTGCGTGGTGGGGAGGGGACCCCCAAGAGGCTCGGGCCGGCACTGGTTTTTCGCCAGTGCATATATATATATATATATATATATATATATATATATATATATATATAACCCAGATCTATATATATATCTATATCTATATATATATTAGTGTGTGTACACACTATTTTTTAATGTTTAATGTATATGTGTGCCAATGTGTGTGTCGATCGGACATTCGGGGCAGAAACTGGCCTAGTAGGGTACTTTTCACTTTTCTAGGGGGCGCTATAGAGACATTTCTTTACACCCAAAAGGGGAGTAACGACGAAGTCGTAGCGAGGACCCTAAATATGGGAACTTTGTTGAAGATGTTTGTCACAAAGTGGAGAGTCAAGGCTTTAAGAGAAATATTTTATCATCCAAGCAGCTGCAGAGAGACAATAACAACGACGTGATACAACACGGACTCTCGCAGCCTTTTATCGGTGCCGTCTGAACATCGTGAGCATCAGCTGTCATTTCTTCGCCTCACTCGCAGGTTCCTCGTTGATTGTTTTTTTTTTTTCTCCTTCTGGTTAAGGAGACGTTTCACATGTTCGCATTAATCTACAGGCAGTGGTGCGACTCCATGAATAACTAGTGAAGATGGAGTTAAACACCGACATGTTCTACAGGTGTGTAATCAATGTTTCTGTTCCTAAATCCAGACACAATAGGTTTAAAACAGTGAAAAGCTGAAATAATATTTAATAGCTTTTTATCCTGACGACTTGTTTATGGAACAGACAGCTGCAGGACGGAGCGTGATCATACCGTCACGCCGTTCAGATCCAACTTTTATCAGTATTGGACCTTAAACGTGCTGCGTTTGGAGGAAAGAAAAGCAGTCAACACATTTGTGAAAGACCAAAACAATGTTTTTGAGATTAGTGACAAACAATCCTCAGGACGCCATCAAAACCTACAATAACATTTTTTTTGTGTGCTGCTTGGAGTTGATAACAAAATGTTGATTTTATCACCTTTTAAATGAATCTGGGGAACTAGTTACCAAAAAATAAGTTTTTAATATTAGGTTTGTTGTTGTGGGCTAAAAACTATTACTCCATCAGTTGATCAACTGTTGGTTACTTTAAACAAGCAGAGTGAAGAGCATTTTCATACACTAAACGATAGATCATTCTGTTATGTACTTTTATTATCAATTATAAAGGCGGCAGCCCTCTGTGTCTGTACGAATAATCGAACAGCCGCAGCGAAGTGAACAGAAACGCCACACCGTGTTCATAGAAAAAATCTATTAAAATTCAATTAGCATTTTACATTTAGCAGGACGTCAAAAACAAAAAGGTGATTTCCTTATAAATTAAACACAATTGATTAATGCATGAAGCACACACATTCACATATTCTTTTCAATTCATTTGTAACAGAGCGGACAGTTAATGTGTACATTTGTGCAAAAGTCAAAGTGATCGATCAACGACGTGCCCAATCAAACAGCCGCCATGTCACTAAGTGTTCTGCCCTTTATAGCACTGATTCTTTACAACGCGTGGTCATTCATTCATTAAAAAAAGCAAAAAGAAAATTGGTGTTCACATCACCCACCATGAAACAATGAACTAAAAAGAAAAATGATCACAAGAAAAGTTATTCTTCTTCTACATCAGGTCCTGCAAAATGTAATCGTGGTAGAACGGCTTCCGCCGGCGCCACGAAGCGCGGCCGCTGAGCGCGTGGGACCGGGCCACGAGTCTGCACGGCAGCTACGATTAAAAGCCGGCTGAAATGTTCGGAATGAGTGCACACTGTGAAATGCTCGAGATCACGTTAGAAATACGGCACCCCCCCTCACGAGTCCTCGGTGGCGACCTCCAGCTTCCTCTGAGGGACGTAAACCGCTTTGGCGGCCGGGTGTCCGCCGGCGGTTCCCATGGCGGCCAGGGGGGAGACGGGGACCGGCGTGTGGAAGAAGCTGGGCTGGGGGAGCGCCGCTCCTTTGGGGGTGGTCATCAGGGGCTGAGGCGACAGACAACATTCAGTTACTTTCAAAAACGCAAAAGCTCAAGCAGATTGAAAAAGGTTCCAGGTTTCCCGACGCCTCAAAACGGAAACTTTCTGCACTGAAATGTGAGAAACTTTTGAAATTATCCAAATACATCCAGCAGCTCTATCGGCTTAGGAAGCGATCGTTAAAAGCTGCTCAGCACGGTGCTCATTCAGCAAAATGAATACGGGCTCCCTGGTTACTTTAAAAAGGTTAAACATGCATGGTGATGTGCTATCGTGTAGCTTTGCAGTGTGTGGTACATTTGTGTATTATGTCCTTCGCCCTGCCCTGTTTGCTATTGTGTTATCCTTGTTTTGACTTGTCGAGGAACTACAGATGTGGCTTAGCTAGTTATAATCTTCTGCCTCAAATAGTGATGTATAAATATATATATTTGTTATCATCAAAAAAGGAATAAAATATTAAGACTTCTCCTTCCTTTATGCACGCCAATCACTGTGGCTTATTGTTGGTATTGTCAAGTTGCCATCTTCACCGTAGTATTGAGGCGCACAAAACCCATTTAAAAGAGAAATTGCAAATGAAAGCAGCAGAGGCGGATATTTTACTAGCATTAAGATGACTCGATTGGCGTCAATTGTTTTGGACTCTATACAAATATGTTTTCCAGGAGGACGGTAGAGAAGCATCGGTCAATTGGCCACTGGTCAGCTGTTTCCATTCATTTAACAGCAGGTGGTTCGTCATGAAAATATAAATATAAATCAGAAAAAGGCAACTTGCATTTATGCAAACTGTCAATGTATTCGTCTCAGAAGGAAAGCAAAGCGGAATCCGCAAATTAAAAAAGGCGCCGGGGTCGCGGTGTGCTTTCTACCTGCTGCACACTGAACAGGGCCATCGGCGTCCCTGCGACGGACTGCTGGACGGGCACCGGGGACACGGGTTTGATGAACACCAGGCCCCTCTGCTGGAGGGCCAGCGGGCCCGGGGGGGCGTTGGCGCAGTCCGGAGTCTGGGGGGCGGGGAAGGCGGATACCGGGCTGGAGGCCGAGATCAGGCCCAGGTTCTGCAGGGTGAAGTTGAGGATGGCGGGACTGGGGCTGTGGAGGCGGTGGGGCTGCTGGACGGCGTGCGGCGAGGAGGAGGAGGAGGGCTTGTGGACACGAAGGCTGATGGGCGTGATCTCCTGGGCCAAGGCCGGTCTGGAGCCTGGTGAGGACATAATAAAAAAACATTTAAAAAAAGAACACACACGTGTTTAGACTCACATAATCCATTTTTTCAGAAATGATTTCAATTTCTTTTTTTTCATTTGCCGTCACACAAATGTATTCAATTGTTGATCGTGTCAGACCACAGCACACCTCCCTCTCTCTCACAAAACGGACCACATCTTGGCAGAGATCCGAGTGATCAACCGATTAACGGATGATGAAAATAAAAAACGCCGCCTCAGAGACCTCAAGCGGCCGTTTTATGACGTCTCTACCTGCGGTCGGTGTTTGGTAGATGTTGTGAGTGGGCGTTGAGGCCTTGCTGCTTTCTCTTCCCGAGTCTTGAATGGCCGAGTTGTAGCTGATGAGGGACTGCTGGGAGATTGGGATCAGGTATCCGGCCGGTACTAAAGTCTGCACAGGAGGCAAAGGGAGCGTTTGCAGTTAAAGGCCAGGGCCTGTGTGTGTGTGTGTGTGTGTGCGTGCGTGTGCGTGCGAGGGGGCGGGGTTTCACCTCGCTGTGGAGGTGCCCGGGCGTGAGCGGCACGACCCTGACGGGCGTCAGTCCCGCCTCGTTGTCAGACTTGTCCTCTCTGTCCAGGAAGTTCTCCAGGCTCTGCTCCAGCGTCTGATTGGCCACGGCGCTGCCGGGGGTGTTGACGAACTCCGGGTCCAGGTGGAGGGCTCGAGACGGGGGCCGGCTGGAGGGCTGCCCGCCGCGATGAGCCTTTAGTCGGGCCTGGAGGATGTCACACAGCTTTGGAGAGGTTTCCTGCAGGAGGGAGAAATAACGGCTTTTTTTTAATTTTTTTTAAACACCCAGCCACTTGCAACATTCCTTCAATCCACCAGAATGCCACGCAGGTGTAGATTCGTCGTTTACCTTACAGCCCGGGTCTTTCCTCTTGGCTTTTGGGGGGCTGCTCTCCAAGCCCGAATCTAAAAGCAGCCGCTTGAGCACCAAGGGGCTGACGTCCGACGCCTTGAAGGCCGCGCACCGGCCCGTGGGGCTCTGCCCTCCCGCCTTGTCCTCGAAGGTCATGGAGCGCACGGCGAGGCTGGTCGGCTGCGGCCTGACCAGGGGGTTCGGCCTCGGGGACGGCGATTGCAGATACACGGCGTAGGGCACGCCCCCCGGCTGCTGCTGCAGCAGCACGGGGATCAGAGGGGAACACTGGGCGGGGAGGTAGGCGACGGGACCCGCGGGCATGGCCGGCGCCGGCTGGGGGGCCAGGTGGACGGCGGCGGACCTCGCCTCGGGGGTCGGAGAGCGTAACGGGGCCCGAGGGGGTTTCGCCGGCACAGAGGGGGTCGGCGTTGGTGTCGTAGCGGCGGAGTCGGCCACAGCAGCAGCAGGCGGCTCTGGAGCATCAGCAGCGGCCCTGCAAGGAAAGCAGGAGTCTCGTTTAACCACACGGAGATCTACAAAGGCCTTGATATTAAAAAAAACATGAACCAGGGTGGAAAAAAAGTCACCCTATCAACAAGTTTAATCAGTGCCCGTCTGCATGGGTTATTATTTTTGCGCTAGCCACAGCAAAACCAACAGAGCCTTGAAAACTTGTTTTTGCTGTCTCACACAGATTATTTAAAAGAAAAGTTTAGGTTGAATCACAGCCTGAACGGATGCAAACTCACGGGGTCTTCTGGTCGAGCTCGATCTGACAAATAGCAGCGAGTTGGGCCATTTTGTTCAGGCAGGAAGTGTTCGAGGGATCGCCTGAGGACAAAAAAAGGGGGGAGATGGCCACGTCAACACACGGCTCATAAGAGACACAAGGTGCATCTAAGACGCGGGCAGCGCCCCGGCGGCCGCTCACCGAGCACGCTCCTGACGGGGCTGGTGGGGGCCGAGTTGATCTTGCGGCGGTCGTCCTGGATGCTCTCGGCCAGCTTGATGAGGGAGCGGTGCCGGGTGAAGCCGCGTTTGGCCCCCGGCGCCGAGAATAGCTTCTTTGCACAGTTGTCTGCGGACGCGCGGGAATCCAGGAGGGTTTTCTTGGCGGCGGAGAATTGGGATGCGGAGCTCGCCGAGCCTGACGCGGGTGGAAAATGCGATTTAACAGATCAATAATGTCAAGCTCACGCAGCCGTCTGCACAAGAGAAAGAAAAATGAATCTACGAGGTCTACGATACCTTCAACTTGAGGGAATTCTTCGTGGCCGACCCATTTAAAGGCCGGTTTCCTTCCCCTCGTTTCTGTCACGTGGACTTTCTCGATGAGCTTCAGGCTGCGCAGCACATTGGCAATATCGTACAGCCGGCGCACTTTGGCTGCAGAAACACACAAAACAAAGGCACGGAGATCATCGGCCTGCAGGTACGCAGAACAATCCAGTTCCGTCTGAAGCAAGAAGAAACCTCTGTGTCCATCCGGCTGAGTACTCACTCTTGAACTTGTTCTTGTCTCTACCTGCGCCCTGCTCCTCTCCGATCAGGATCTTGGCGGCCACGTCCAGACTGACCACGCGAGGATCAGACACCAGGAAGAGCATGACAAACTTCTGGCTCATCACCCTCAGAGATTTGTCCTTCCGACTGTTAACGGAGGCTGGGCGGGGGAAGCGGCAGAGGGAAAATGTGTCCACAAACACCCGCGTGTAAATGTCAGGGACATTAACTGCGTATAAAACCGGTGCTAAGATACAACCAACGAGCTTCTCACCCGCTTTGAACTCCACTCCTGGAAGCTCCACGAAGAAGAGCTCCTTCTGCCCCTGCTCCGCGCTCTCCAGCTCCACCACCTCCTCGTTCTCCTTCTCCTCCACGTCGAAGTCGAACCCCCGGTTTAGGAGGCGCTGCCGGATGTGCAGCATCTGCTGGCCGTACCGGTGCTCCTCGCCCACCTGCTTCAGGATGGCCAGGGTCTGGGCCAGCTTGGTGCGCCCGTGCCAGGTGTAGCGGTTCTTGGCCGAGCGGCTCACCATGTGCAGACTCTCCAGCACGTTCATGATGTCGTAGATGCGCCGGCGCTCCACGCCTGTGCCGACGGGGAGCAGAAGGGTTCAAGTAAATTGCGGGTAGAAATGTTAGAAAATCTGATTTGTCTGAGGATTTGTTTCTTTTGGTCACACGTTGAAATGCCGATACGCTGCGTGACGCCTACTACGATTAGAGCAACATTATTGTGACGACGATGATCGCGAGCCAAATCTACCAGTTATTTGTACCTTTTTGGACTCTGGTAACTGCGTCACTGAGAAATTAAAGTGGCTACTGTCTATAATAGCTTGCATAAATGATGGTCTTATCACACAGTCCTCTAAAACCAGTAATAACCATGAAGAAAACATACTGAGCTCTGTGGCCACGTCGTCCAGGCAGATGTCGTTGCTGAGGGCAGGATTTGGGTGATCTGGGTAGCGGGCGAGGAACTTGTGACACAGCAGACCCAGACTCTTCTCCTTCCTGCTGATCATTTTCTCGGACTCTTCTCCATTTTCGTTTTCCTACGGGAAGAGAACAGATAACAAAATGGGTCACCTGGAACGCCGCGACTTCCGAGTGAGTTATTAATGATCTCCCCAGCCCCTTTCCGAACCTGCGAAGCGTCAAGGCCGTCCCGTCCGTCATGGTCCATGCACAGCTCCTTCTCTCGGTTCCTGATGTCGGGACTGGCAGCGCTGATGAGCATTTTGAGGTTGGAGGTCGGCGTCCAGGGGTCAACGGAACCGACTTCCCTTCCTTTCTTGGGCGTAGTGAGGGGACCCATGGTGAGCCGGTTCTCCGCTGACACCGCTCAGACGAGGGGACTTCTTTGGAGGGTTTAGTGGAGCCTGGGGTACAAACAAAGCCACCATCCTAATCATAAAAAAAAGGAAAACAAAAAGACAAATGCTGTTTCTAGCCTGAATGTAATATAACGTCAACGTGAAAACAAGGCCTTTATGAGCGACTTCGCAACAATAGACGCAACAGTAGCTCATTATCCTCTTAACATATTTTGGGAAGAGGCGCAAACAACGCACGTACGATGGTTTAGCGATCTTCCTCCCCGCGCTTCTTTTTGAAAATAAAAGTCAAACAAATCACGTGAACGTCTAATCAAAACACTCGATTAATATTGGCGGTAACTGACGTGCATTCCATCGAATCGCCGGGCGCAACGGTGCCGCCCTTTTTTACAGACGTGAGCAGCCAATGGAAGCGCCGGGCGAGGCTGCGTACCGGAAGTGGAAAGTCCGTCCCGCGCAGGTAAACAGTTTTTTGAAATCCTTGGCGCGGAACTTTTTTTTTTTTTGTTCTACAGTTAACTTCCCTTTAAACGGCAAGATAAGCTTGTGTGGCGAAATCCCGAGTCGTTGCTACAACGAGAGCGTTGCATTTACGCGGTGACTCGTTCGGCTTCAAGATAAGAAGGTTTGTGTCACGTAGCCCGCAGCAGGCGCCCCCGCTGTCTGTGGAGTCTCGAGTTAACGTCAATAAAGCGGGTAAAACCGGACCATCGAGAAACTTCACCACGGCGGATTTAGCTTCACAACTCGCCGAGGAAGCGAACTTATCTTGCGTTACGTGGCCGGAAAGTGGATCCCTTACTGGACAGAAGGCGGTAATTCACCGACCCCGTACAAACACCGCTTCAGTTAAACGTAAAACCGCTTGATCCATTTGAGGATAAGTACAAATAAAAAGATAGCACGACGAGTCAAGCGAAGACTTACCCAAATCCGCGAAACACGTAATGCTCAAAGGAGTTGTCCCGTCTTCATGTTGTGGATAAAGTTTACCGGTTACGTTATTTACAAAAAATAACCCCGCGCGCTGAATTGTAGATTTTAATATAAAACCTCACGTTCCCAAGAAACAAAGAAGACAAAAAAAATCCCTAAAGTGAAATAGTGACTAACTGTTGATATGTTTTCCCTTGCTAGTGAGGAGTGGACTCTCGGTCAACTTCACTACAGATGTGAAACGTTTGAGTGACCTCCAAGCTTTGGTCCCGCCCCGTGCGCTTCCTTCCTGTGGCAGAGGGGCGGGGCCAGACGACACGTCGACCGCACGTTTCCAGGGGACGCTCTGGTCTGACATTTTTATGATATAAATGATATGGGTTCTTTTCATTAATGTGAAACTACAATGATAATAATGTTACTATATTTTTTTCAAGTTGTTCTCACGTGTGTAAAAAAAACAGGCAATTTATTGGGGGATCAGACCACATAAGGACATTCTAGGATTTTAAAATCTCAATAATGAATTCGTATCAGTGCACATTAATGAGAGCCAAATACCCTTTAGTTTCCTTTTAATAGGATATCACATCACTGTGTCACTCGGAGAGAGGGAAGACCATCAAACGTGGTATTTTTAATGTATCTCTAAATTCACATTATATTTAAATCGCTATGGTCCGTAGTTATAAAAACAAAGAAAATCCACAAAATACTTAAGATGTCCCTCATATCGAATCCGGACAGTCTGAGTCCACATACAGATTATTATTGAGTTTTTAAAGTTATTTATAACATTTATAATTTCTCATAGTGAATCTAAGACATACACATGTATTGACTGAACTATTAAATGAATGTGACATGCCTTGTCACGTTTACCGCAACTCGGCTCTTATTTTGAAGTCACCTCCCACACTGCCCATACTCACGCGCACTGCGCAATAACGCGCGGGCTGGTTTTGACGAGTCGTCCACGACGACTCCACTTCTTATATATTCTGTTTGGAAGGTTTTGAACACAAAAAGCACGTCACATCGAAGCAGATGGAACCATCCCATCTTTGGCATTTAATGCTTGTAATATAATTTAACTGCTGCTGTATTTGAATTCCACCTCCGCGATGTTTGTGCAGTTAATAAATGGTTTCCATTAAACACCCAATCAAACCAGAAAAGAGTATAATTAAGGGAATAATTATGTTTCAACAAAAATTAATCTGCGTGTTGAAGCGCAACGTGATTAAATCAAATTGTCAAATGGATATTCATAATGACACGGTAGTCATCGCTACGGCCGCAGTTATCCGATAGATTAATTTAATTGATTTGTCATAGTGTCTGACTCCAGTTCAGGATACAGCAGACACGTCTCCGTTTCGGCGCTAGATGGCGTTAGAGCGCTTCTCAACGGGAGTCGCCATGGAAACCCACCGGCGACTTCATGGATGCCGGGAGAGAACTGCGGAGCTTGAAGCACCCGGTGACGTAATGTCACGGTTGCGAGAGAGCGGTAGAGCGAGTGGGACCCCGATGCTGCCTTCAAGTTCTCCACGTAAATTGGACCACCCGCTCCAATTTGGGTTACAGTGATTCAAAGGTACTTGTTTTTAAAAGAAACGGACTCCGCAAGCGGATAAAATAGAGTGAGAGTCTTCTGTTGGTTAATTATAACTTTTGTCTTCCTTAGTGTAAAAGGTATTGCAGCAGGTACTTTGAAAACAGTGTGAAATGCCAGACTGTTTATGTGGCAAAAACAAGGTTTCATACTGTTCCAACGCTTTTACAGCGTCGGAAAATAATTCACCAACCTAAAGACACTTCAACACACGTTCTTAAAAGCACGTTCGTCAATAGAAAAATAGAATACACGTTTAAAAAAAAGTGAAATGGTTTTCAAAACGTTTTCAAACGCAAAATGACTAGTGACATTGCGATATTTCCCACAGGCACGCGAACGCAGCACCTGGGCGCTCCGCTCGCAGCCCAGAGATGAACGGACAGCGACACGCACGAGGCAGGAGCCGCGCTCACCGGAAAGGTAAGAACCGGCGCGAGCATCCCTTCTGACCGCAGGCACCTCGCGCCCTCGACGCCGGCTTCCCCCCCCCCCCCGCGCTCCGTGTGACGCCCTTCAATGGAGGGCGAGCAGTTTCCCCGTCAGCCGCCCCGTCATCCAAGCCGAGGAGGGCGCACCGCATTCGGCTGTTCGTGATGCTGCAGCGGCTCAAACCCCTCTTACCCCCCCCCCGGGCCCCCAACTCCGGAGGAAGTAGACTACTTGTCGTCAAAGCGTTTTCTCAAAATTAACACGAATGCCGCGGCCGCTAATGCAAGTTTATCAGCACACTTAAAAAGTTGCGTATTTATGTGTAAGTGAGTGTTTTTTTCTCGCTTGGTGGTAAAAGCTCCCCCCGCTGTTAGATGGAACTCGTGGTTTTCCTCGTTCACTCCCACAAATCCTCTATTTCAGATGCGATACGAGTGGCACTTCCAAACATTGAGAATACTCAAGTCAGCATGGGAACGGGGAAATAATTCAGATAAAGGATTGCCTGATGTGAATCTGGTTGCATTTATGTCTGTATGATACCGAAAATGTGTCTTTTTGACACCACAGCACCTGGAATTAATTCTCACTTTTAAATCTGTTTCCCCTCTTGACCTAAGCTCTGATCACTGTCGGCTTACCACACGTGACCTCTGGCCTGTGAGCGACACCAGCTCGTGGACACCTGCTTTCTCTGGACATTCTTCTTTTTTTCGACTCCAAATAGAAACTTGAGACATGTTTAAATTAAATCTCAGGCAGTAGAGATGCTCAAGATCCGTCCTCCCAAGAGATGAAATCTCCGTGGCAGCGATGATGGTTTCGAGGGAGAGGACCCTCCCGGTTGTCTGCGGTTCCCGGTCTTCTGCCCTGACGCTCGCTTCGGGGGGTCAGCCCCTCGGGACCAAAAGAGGGAGAGGCCACCAAGAGAACGACATGACCGAGACGAGGCGCGTGGCCGAGGCCGGATCCTCCCGGAGATCGGGTGTCACCTTTTCTAAAGAAGCAGAGTTGATGGACAGACCGGTTTTTCCCTATTCTATTTAAAAAAAAAAAAAAAAAAAAAAAATTGGAGTTGAAACTCATGCACCACAACCGGGAACCAAGTGGGAAGGGGACTTGAATACTTCGAGCGGGTTATTTCCCGTCATTTCTCCAGAGGCCGGGTATTTAGCCGAGGGGAGAGCCTGAGCACTCTCTCACTTATGGAAAGATGGAGGCAGGAGCAGAGGCGAGTCCACAACAGCACCCGAGGAGGAAAGCCGTGCAGCACGGCTTGGAGGACCAGAAAAGGGTGAGTGAATGAGTTAACGAGTGAATGAGTGATGGTGACAGGCAGCGGACTGAGACTCTTTGCATGCGGTTCTAATGTTTTAATGTCGAAAAGGGGATCGTGGATGATGCATTCATCAGAGGTCGTTAAGCCGAACCCAACTGTTGCTACCGTTGATGAGCACTCACGCGGCTGTACGCACGTCCCCCTGTGTTCCACGTTTAGTTGAAATTGAACGCTTAGGTTCCAAACTATCAACGAGAAGAAGGTCAAAAAGAGTTTGTCACAAACAGAAATGCCTCTGCATGGTCTTGGTTGGAGGTCTGGCTCTTTGTGGTGTTGCATTGCGTGACCCGTTTCTGACCTGCACTCCACCCGCTCTGGTGTCAAAGGACGCAGAACTGGATCGATTCCAAGCCAAAGACTCGGGCGGGAAAAAAAAAAAAAAAACATGGTCTGTGAAGTCTTCTTCGATGCATTGTGGTTGTGTAGAATTACTCCGGCGGTCTGCGTTAAGATTGATGGGCCACCTGATACCGTGACTCATTTTGCCCCTTCTCAGCATTTTTCCACCCGAGGTTGGTGTGGTACTTTCGTCGTATGCAAACCCCCCCTTGCTCTGCTTGCTCTCTTGAACACTAATAGACAGCTTCTCAGCTTATAAACCCTCTCAACACTCTGTCGGATTGAGAAACCTGGCTTCTTTTCATTTGACATTCCGCATGGAAGGTTTTCACTGAGGATGATGTGTTGGACCCGGATGGAATCACCAGGCGACAACGGTGCACACGCTAAAAAGATTCATTTTTCGTATTTAATGTGCAGCGGTAATGATTTTGCTCCGCCGGCCTTCAGTCATAGCTGATTCCACTGATTTATACAGGAAGCTGTACTAACTTTTAAAAGTTGCTATCGCCTTTCACATGACGAAGGTTAAAAACTAGTCTGCCATTTATTTGCACCCTTTTATAGTTTCAAATAATGACAGAGCAATTATATTTCACATTGATTGTAAAAAAGGGACTTGATCACAGTAAACCAAAGAATTATTTTAAAATCTGCTACAGAATACTACAGAACTATCGTGTCCTCACATTGCATTTCTTTCTGGCTTTATTTTCCTTTTATCCCCCTGTAAATGATTTCCTTGATCAGGTGTGTTAAATGGATCACCTGGGATTATGTAGAACATGAATATTAATTGATGTGACCAAAGTCCCAGCTGCCGCTTTCCCATTTTCCAGCCGTCCCTGTGGGTGCGCAGGGACACGCGAGCAGCGGCAATGGGAGTCGCAGCGTGTCTGCCGAGCGGATTCATCCCACACGCCGCAACCACCGTTTCCTTTGGTCTGCACTGACGTTGCCCCGGTAACCTACGTCGACGCCATTCGTGAACTTGCGAGATCGGTCTGGATTTCACGAGAAGCCCCCCCGGTTTGCGGCATCACCAGCCGGAGGCCGGGCCAGGGCCGGACGCCGAGGTGAGGCGGGTGCCGGAATGAGCCAATACTCACCTTCCCTCCTAATGGACGTCGGACGACTTAAATACATTGAAAAGCGCTGAGGTCGTAACGTGGACACAGAGGCTCCCGTTGTTGAATTACCCTGGGCATCGATGCGCACAGCTTTCAGTGTCCCCAGGCGATTACCTGGGCGGCGTGAGTTCAAGATCCTGCGCGTGATAGTGGCCGCGGTGCAAGATAATTGGATTTTGTTCCCTTTTGTAAGAACTGGATCTACTCTCCTGCATGTGCCCTGCGCTATGCATTAATGTTCATTGAGCAGCAATCAAAGACCCTCGTGGGAAAGCAGGCGTCGTGGGAATCAGGGACGTATTGTATCGTGGCGCATGCAGGCTGAAGCAAAACCACAGACTTCCTCTGATCAGAAACCTGCCTTTTTGTGCTCATTTGGTATTCATTAAAAGAGGATTCCGTGTGATTGGATCTTCAGGGTCATGAATTGTCGATCCGGAGGCGAGACATTATTAAGGTTGTTCCGATTGTACCTGCTTTTCCCTGTAATGGTAAGATGAGACTGGCATTGCAGGGTTTCCTTTTTTAGAACCTTTTCAAACCACCAACACTCAATCCCATCTTGTCAGGGTATTTTAAACTTGCATGTATTGTGTCAAGGGGAACAGCATCAGAAGCGGTATTTGATTTTCGAAGTCGTACTGATAGGAAATTACTTTTCAGAATTGGTTGTTAGAATTTAATTTAATAGTGAGGAGAATCAGCTTTGAACTCTATATGTGCTAATAGACAGCTTAAATAACACGTTAAAAAATCCCCTACACCGAGACAATTCCTGCTTTACATAATATCAAAACTTCTTGTACATGTGACTGACTGAAGTCTCAGATAATGGACCATCAGCATGTCAAAATATTCTGTGTGAAAACACCTTGTGTGAAGAAAGGTGTGTTGTAATATTAAAACTCAATAGCTATCGTCTGAAGTGGATTTAGCTTTTAAGTGGTTTAGAATTGAAGAAATACAATACAAAGAAATATAATAACTCCTGTCAACATCGTACTCCGGTAATTGGATAACCTGAAGGCTATGCATTTTACTTGACAAAGGCACCATGGATCACGTTATATTCCTCATTTTGTCTCTTATGTATCTGTATGTATGTGTATATGTAATGGCGCTGAACTCCTAGTGCAGATGAACATGCTTGATTTATTGGATCGCTGTCAAAGAGAAGGAGCCGTGAGCTTATTTAACAATGTCTGAACAGCGCACCGGACAGTTGGCATAACGCGGCGTGAACATGCGCTAATGAAACACGCGCTAATGAAACACTATGAACTTAAACCGTTATTAAACCGCTACGTGATTTATGTCCTGACCTCACACCGAGTTGCTGTGGATACCGTGCAGATTTACAGCATTCATCCTGAGCAGTGTTGTCATAACCTTGTGTTTCTCGTAGTCTCGTTTTAAAGCTAACAACATATTTCTTACTATCCACACTGCTGTAACACAAACAAGACTTTGTTATGCTGGAAGAGGGCCTGAAACATAGCCTGGCTAACGTCATACCCTGATCTCATTCTCAAATGAGACGGGGTCCTGAAACCACACGTTCATTTCCTCGTATTGGAGACGTGGTTTACGAATGCCCAAAGCCGTTTATTGGGCGCTACCAATGTCTCAAATGCGCCTGTCCGTACGCGGAAGAAGGCGATCGGTCAGAGAGTTATGTGTACAAGATGTCGTTCAGCGACTATTGCCGTTTGTGCAAGGCAAACATAGTAGAGGGTATATATCAGTGGTCCCCAAAGTTTTTCTTTCTGTGGCCACTCTACAGACATGTTTTTATCGAAAAAACCTCTGAGTTTATCCGAGAGGTGAGCGTTGTTAGGGGTGACAGTCGCACAGGAGTTAGGGCAATCAACAAGATCCTGCCAGCGCATATTCAACGTCATCGTCTTGCTGCACCCTCCCCGCTCTGTGATTGGTTCCCTATGTCAGGGGCAAATTTGCTCCATGGTTTCCAGACTGCAGCGCGAAATAAATCGCTAATAAATTAGGGGCAAACCGACTGAACAATTTTGCTTGATTTCAGTACATTAAATGAATGTTTTGACGGGAAATCTGGACCCTTTCCAGTTGCGTCGGATAGAGATGGCGTAGCGCGTTCACAAGGTGACAAAGAGCACTCTGTAATGGAATCTACTATTGATACAGTGCATTGAGGATGAGAGGCAATTTGACACTAATTGTTCAATCAGAACCTTTTGGAAGGTGAGCATTTGCTCCCCCCTGGTCCTCTCTGACTGCTCATTAAGAGGCGTTCGATGCGGTTGGGTGCGGCCCTGTAGGATAATGAGGTGTTTACCGTGGATACAGCCTCATGAACTAAGAGATACAGATTAGTGGGAAATGTGTTGTTTCTTTCACAAGACGGACTTAAAGCTGAACATCAGCTCACGTAGAGACCCCCATCCGTCCATTCATCCACCCATCTTCAGTTGGGAGCACGCTATAGGTGCAGTTTCTTTTGCTTAGACTGGTTTCTGGTTTCTGAGGGAAATCAGGGCGTGATAATACCAATTAGCAAGTTTGAGAAATTTGCAAGCAATTATTGACCTTTAGTTTGCAATCAGTTGCAGCCGCTTTACTAACATGTAAAAAAAATGTCTCTGAGAGGATGATGAAGCGAACGATCTGGCACATATGTTAATCCTTCTTCCTCAGATAATGTCTTTACCCTGAAACAGTCGAGGTGTTAACGTGTCATCAAATTACTAGCTGGCCCGCAGAAGATGATCACGGCGGCAGACAGATTGCATTTCACTGCTTTCTCTACAGCGTTTTCCATTTAGTCTGACATATGGGCGGGGTCACTTTGGCC
Organism: Apeltes quadracus; assembly: GCA_021346845.1. NCBI lineage: Eukaryota > Metazoa > Chordata > Actinopteri > Perciformes > Gasterosteidae > Apeltes > Apeltes quadracus. Next base: position 20,970,979 of record CM037918.1, on the reverse strand, counting down.
GTACCCTCCCTGAGCAACCAACCTGTTCATTACGACGACAACATCTGCGTCTTCTGCTGTCAGGGCCTCCTTCACTCGTCTCTCAAACAGACGGTCAAGGACGCGCCTCCGTCCGCTCTGCGTCTTCCGCCAGTCGAGGTTTGTCGTTGATAAAGGATTCTGAACAATGGCGCGTCTCTTCGCTCCAAGTGGGAGCCGACGCTGGATTCCCGTTCGCCGAGTTCCAGACAGTCGTCAGACCCGGCGAACGCCTCGTCGTCGACGTCTCTCCGCTGTTCGTTTGGCCCGTCGCCTGTAAGGGGGACGATTTCTCATTGACCGAGTTTGATTGATGGCGCGTGCCAGCCGCCCCCAGTAAACGTCGCTATCTGAAACTAATTGGATGTAATATCACGGAGATGGTGGACGTTGGGATGAAAAATGAGCGGCCCTGTGAGATTATTCAGGACCCATCGTAGAAGTCAACAGTTGCAACTGCATCGCCCCGATAAGTGATTGCCGTCTCCGACTGGCTGCTCGTTATCTCATTTGGCTCAGTTGCTCGCTAGCGGAAGAACTCCCGGCCCATTCTGTTTTTTAAAGAGTTAGCGTTGGAAAAAAGCATGTGGCTCCTGCCGGTAGTGGCCAGGGCGCTTTTAGGCGAGGGCTGAGCTTTTCTCAACAAACCACGCAGCTGCAGAGGGATTTACTTTGGTGGAGGACTGTGTTTGCCCAGTCATGCAGCACTGACGAGCCGCTGGGGCTCATGGGGATTTGGATTGGGGAGGAGGGCGGGGGGCGGGGGGGTTCAGAGGGTGGAGGTGGGACCAGGCATGCAGCTCTGAGGTTGCGGGGGTGGGGGAGGATGCTGCTATCCGGATGCCATATGGCCGCCGTCCTGTACGCCGCGCCCTGAGGGAGGGTGAAGGACAGGTGGCAGGGGCTGGTGGGATGGCTTGGACCTCGGCTGCCGGGGCGATGCGATTGGCTAACGGGGCCCCCATAAGACACCGACCCCTCACGTAGGAAACGCCTGCTCAGCTTCATGTCCAGAAGGATGTCCTTCGTGACCCTGGATCAGGATCTTTTGCCTTCAATTTGTATTTAAAGGTCTCTGTCGTACTGATTACACGTTGTGTTCTTCCTAATCGGTAGTTCACCAGATTTGTGCCCAACACTTTTGGAATTAATTATATGAATTACAGCAGGTTAAACGGTTTTATGAAGAGACATATTTGGTAATCACCAATGTTTCACCATTTTGCTATTTCTATTTAGAAAAACAATTTTCTCAGTAGCATACAATACAAACAATGGATAAACAAAGCGTTATCCAATATCATTTAATAATACAACATGCAATAGGCAATTTAAAATACAAGTGTGTACACACACACACACACCCTGCATATTTCCCCCTCATTTTTATTGATGGACAGGTTTTTTTTTTTTTTTTTTTTTTCTCGATTTAAAACAGCTTCTTCGCCCAAAGCGTCTATTAATGTTTCATCTTGATAAACGCATTCGGTCTCTATACCAGTGAAACATCCACATTTTCAATAGAGTCATTTCTTGTGTGACAGCTCGAGTCCAGGCGGCCGGATACATGGTGTCGTCAGTGACACGCTCAGCAGGGTTCGTGATGGTCCGGCTGTCCTGACTCGCACAGCGTTGTAGTGGCTGACTGGGGGTCAGTGGGCAGGATCCGGTTCAGTCTGGTTCAGGGGAGGTGCTCGCATGACGAACAGGTGCTTCAGATCGCTCCTGTGGCGACGGGATTTCCTCCGAGCTGTGGCCCATTGTGTCCGTATTCAGACATTTACAAAGAAACGATCAACCGTTTCAGCTGCTGGGTGTGAACATTGAAAAGTCTTTATTAATTAAGGACACTTTTGCCTTTGTTCTAATTTCATTGTATTATGAAGTAATAATTTAAGCGGCACTGGCTTTTTATCTGGGAGCTTACTCTATAGATGTCCACCTGCACCAATCGGACATAAATTCACACTTTAATTATTTTCCCTCTGAGAGCTCTTATTTTTATGGATTCCTGCCAGCGGATGCATTTCATCTTATTAGATATGCCACTATTTTCACTTCAAGCTCATAAAAAAATATAAAATCCTCGTGCAGCACCTGTTAGCTTAGCTTCAGGCTACGGTTGTCCGTGACTGGAGAGCACCAGGTCTACCCGATCTGCATGCTTGATACTGCAAGTGGGCTTTTCTCCGCCTGCATGGCTTAGTGGGGGTCCACTTGTGCCTCTGTTTTAAGACACCGTTATCTTGTTTCTGCAGTCGGACTGTGTGTGCGCGCATGTGTGTGTGTGTGAGCACATTATGATTCTATCAATCCCCACCCTGTCATCTTCATCCTGGGAAATACTTCGCAATTCAATTTTACACACCAGGAATTTTCAGAGTGATAAGGAGGGCCGAGTGGTGGGAAAGGTGCTGCTTTTTTTAATCTGCAGCGCGGAGTGTTGAGCTCGAGGTTCCTCCAGCCCATCCTTTCCCCCCCAAACACACACAACACGCAGCCTCAGCACCAAACCTCCATCGTTGAACCTTCAAACGTAACACATTTCGAGAGGAATTGTCGACAGTGTCTGTGGACAGAAGTAGAGCGAAGGAGCAAGCTTTCTCGTTACTGCCCTGTATTATTTTTCCAGAAGGGGCTAAAACTTAAATTTATTTTTTATATTACTGCAGAGAATTCAAAAAGCATAGCACCATCCCACCCCGTCCGCTGTTACTCTTACGAAGCTCCCGAGACATCGTCTGCGAGATCATTCATTTGTGTTGTTATGTATTATGTAATGTTGCCTGTAACTTCTACATCAGGCAGTAGTGGGGAGCAGCTCATTATGGCTGCTGGTTTCTGTACTGTAGCAGTGAGGCTATTTTTTTATCACAGTGGGCTGTGACATTTTCATAAAGAGGAGTTTCTGCCCTCGGAGGACTGTGTGTGAGGGGGAGGGGGGGGGGGGGGGGGGGTTTGGGGGCCCTGATGGCTCCCGGTTGCCGCCTCACCACCATTTTCGGAGGGCAGCGGCGTAGACGCGGAGCTCTGCTGTAATTGAGCCATTTAATGCCACAGAGAGCACTCAGCTCTGCGTTACAGCAGATGCTTTTCCACGTGACTCTGTCTATAGTAAAGACACAATCAATGTAAATATAGAGCAGCTGTTATAGCGCGCGGGTTCAGGTTTCTATTTCGAGAGGAAGGGCTAGTTAATATGTGACATTTATGGTACATGAATAATTATGAAGAAATGTTTAATGTCCCCTGACGTCAAATATTTAGGCCCTACTGCACTTTATCTGCTAAATAATGATTGTAATGCAATTTTATTGTAACCTGTGCAACTGTTCATCAAGCAGACGTGAACCTCCATATTACTCCATATTACTATTACTAACATTGTAAGGCTTTAGGGTCAGTTTGTGTATCTTGATGCCCTGTAGACTAGTGAGGTAAACATAATTGACTCTTATGGGGGCTTTTTGTTTTTATATAATGTGCAGTGGCTTAGATCGAAATAATTGGTGAATGATGGAAATTATTATTATGAAGAGCAATCATTTTATCGTGGTTGGTAATGTTCAAAGGCTGAACTTTCCTAGAAAGTCCTAGCATGGACCGTCCTAGCATGGCTCGTCCTACCATGGACCGTCCTAGCATGGCACCTCTTGGCATGGACCGTCCTAGCATTGACCGTCCTAGCATGGCTTGTCCTACCATGGACTGTCCTAGCATGGCACCTCTTAGCATGGACCGTCCTAGCATTGACCGTCCTAGCATGGCTTGTCCTACCATGGACTGTCCTAGCATGGCACCTCTTAGCATGGACCGTCCTAGCATTGACCGTCCTAGCATGGCTTGTCCTACCATGGACTGTCCTAGCATGGCACCTCTTAGCATGGACTGTCCTAGCAGGGATCGTCCTAGCATGGCTCCTCCTAGCATGGCTCTTCCTAGCATGGATTGTCCTAGCATGGACCGTTCTAGCACGGCTCCTCCTAGCATGGACCGTCCTAGCATGGATCGTCCTAGCATGGATCGTCCTAGCATGGCTCCTCCTAGCATGGACCGTCCTAGCATGGATCGTCCTAGCATGGATCGTCCTAGCATGGACCGTCCTAGCATGGACCGTTCTAGCATGGCTCCTCCTAGCATGGAGCATCCTAGAATGGCTACTCCTAGCATGGCTCCTCATAGCATGGCTCCTCCTAGCATGGCTCCTCCTAGCATGGACCGTCCTAGCATGGACCGTTCTAGCATGGCTCCTCCTAGCATGGACCGTCCTAGCATGGCTCCTCCTAGCATGGACCGTTCTAGCATGGCTCCTCCTAGCATGGACCGTCCTAGCATGGCTCGTCCTAGCATGGACCAACAGCCCGACAGATGCGACCAGCACGCTTCCTCATTTTCATGTATGCAGCTGAGGTCGCAATCAATAAGACTCTCCAGACGCAGTCCAGATAGTCCAGAATGTCAAAGCCATCTCCATAAAATGTAGCTTGCGTTTCTAATTGCTCAAAGGTCTCGTTTGAGATGAACTGGGGCAAGTCTGTAACAGCGGTCAGACCAGGACACGGGGAGGAGGGGTGTGGATAAACCTTGGAACTCAGGGCGGGGGCAGCCTCTATCGAATAATACGACATTGTCTATGACGGATCAGGGGACGTGAGAGAATAATGAAGCTGAGTAGCGACACGCACCAGCTCTCCACGGTTACCACGAATGGCCTTCCCTCTGACCCAGGCTGCCGACCTTCCACCTCCCTCCCCCTCTTCCGCAACATCCCCCAGTCTTGTATCACTTACACACATAATCAATACAAGCTCTCTGCTGTTATTGATCCAGTTGTGGTATATACACAGCTGCCGAGCCCAGACTGTGGCCTCCTGCCTGGAATCAGGGACCCAGAAAAGGACACTTGATCATCCGCACCTGGTTCTCCTCAACCGTCTCCGGGACGCGTGGAGAGCAACGGAGAACAGACGTCAAGAGCTTTGAGTTTCCCCAAGGTCAATTAATCGGTGAAAAACAGGTCAATGACAGTATAATGAACCGTGCTCTTGATCTATAGCTCACCTTTGAATGGCTATCAATGCATTACCGCACACCGGATTGCGGAAGAATGCATCATTACTTCATCTGACAATCAAAACATTGCTTAATTTGTATCGTTAAGTGCATTCATATTTTATATTTTATAATGTTGAGGTTTTTTTCCGAACTGTCCCAAAAAATATGTTTTATAATAATATTTTATACATATTTATACAACAACTTCAAACCGGTCCATTAACTCTTGTTAACTGATTCTATTTTGACACATAACGCTAATGTTGTAATTCATTTTAGTCCAATCCTTGTTTTTACTGAATGGAGCCTGAACGTGACAATGTAACTCATTTCACAGTGAATTCCGTTAACGCAAAATGTTTGCTCCGTAAAATTCAATCAGAACTGTGAAGGCCGCCGGCTGCTAACCGCTAACATTAATTAGCTCTCCGTTCGAATGCAGTTTTGTCCATAATGACGACAGGCTGTTACCGTGTCCCAGGAACTTTTTTTTATTTTTACCTTCCCCACATGGACATTTTGCCCTCTGTCAGAGTCAATCAGGACAATCCGATGAGATCAAAATGTGTTTAACCTCCGATTGATCCCCCACATTTAGAACGTTAAGCTCTCACTATTTGAGACGCGTCATCGGCATTCATTTGTTCACGGGACCTGAGTATGTTTTTTGACGGATTAGAAATGACACCAGGATGAGTGGGAATTATTTTGTCTCGTAGGGTTCTGCTGAGGATCAACGGGCACCGGATTCCCGTCGTACACATCGTGTTTGAGGTTGTTGCAGGGAAAAGATGCCTCGCTGACTCCCACTCACACAGTTTAACCCCAGAGACTAGTGTCAACTCTACATCAGCACGTTGCTCCTCGGTTCCCCTGCTCTCATCTCCTCCTACTTTCTTTCTTTAATGAATCATGAGGAAAAAGAATAAGTTCAAGGGCAATTGGTTCCCTAAGAAGGTAGCTCGTTCTCTCTCAAAGGCTACCGCACATATTCCAGGGTGAAATGGAAGCGACCGTGTCACATGTCACATGATGGCTTTCTTACTTTTCTTTCCTTCTATTCACTTTTTGAATCAACTGTTTGTTCCTATTTGCGAGAGTCAATGCGGCATTTGGCATCATTCAGACCAAAACCTCCCGAACGAGTGGTCTTCTCATTTGTTTCAGTGCACCTGGTCCATATGTAACGTTTCTTCTTATGTAAGAAACAGACTTCGGGTTTGCGGTTCTGTGATCGGATTCAGGCGGCAAACACCACTCCATTGTCCCGCCTAAGCCGCACGAGCGCGCACACACATGCACAGCTGTGTAACGGTGGAAGGCCCCATCATTGTTGACGTGCTAGTGTAAGTGCTACTGCAGGGGTCACCCATCAGTGGGGCCTGAGGACGTCGCAGAAAAGGACTCTGAGGGGCGGGGGAGGGGCGGTGGTCTCAGAGCGGGAAAGCATTTGATGGTGGCTACTTATGTACCCCCCGCAAGGTGTGCGTGCACACACACACACACACACACACACACACACACACACACACACACATGCCGAGACACGTCTTTTACTTTATCTGTGTTGTCCGTGGTTACCAGTGCAAACAAACCTTTGTTCCTGATTTGACCTTTTAGAGGTGTCAGTAGAGTGTGTGTGTGTGTGTGTGTGTGTGTGTGTGCGTGTGCGTGTGTGTGTGTGTTCATCCAAATAGTGATCACAGTCAGAGGTGGTCGATAAAGTGCGGATAGGGGCTCAAATATCCATCAGAGTTCTGCTGATCAAATATTCATCCAGGAAGAGAGACTAGACTCGCTGTCTGTCCGCCTGTCTCTGGTTTACTTTCCCAGGTCTGTCTGCACGCGTCCGGCGTCTCTTGTCTTTTGTTACAGAGTCGTCCTTGGGCGCCCGACGACACAAAAAGCCGCTCGGACTCCGTGTATCTCCGTCCAAAGGCTGTTGCGTCGAGGTCGGGCAGCGCCGCCGCTGTGATGAGGAAAGTGGCAAATAGCGAGTGTGCAGTGAAGTACGAGGAGATGCCTCCTCGAGGGCAAACTGCCAAACCGCAGCAGGCGAGCAATGATCCCGCGGAGAGAAAACGATCTGTTATCCGCACTTCATTACTCTGTCGAGTAATAACATTTTCTAAAAATTCATTTGAGGAGCTGTTAAATGGAAACTGTTCAGAGTAAGGCTTAACGTTTCGGGGGGAAATATCTAATTATGGTTATTTGGACTAATATTGCGAGATGATTTTTGATCGAGGAAGCAATTTTAATATCTTTTTTTGTCATTTTCATCCAACAAAATGTACAAATGATTATGATTTTTTTTCCCGGCCGGGACGTTTAATGATTGAATCCTGTAAATTAGATTTTTCGGAGTTCTGCTCCTTAACTAACGACTTAACTAACCATTTCTGGTGAGCGTCAACAGCTCACGTAATGTGTTGCCCAACCTTCTTATACCATCGAGCACAAATTAAACCAAATTCCCCTCATTATGTCGACGAGCCCAACGTTGTCCGTCCCCACCGCGGGTCTCATTCGTGAATATTTCCCAGTTTGAGGCGTCACTGCTTTGATGAGCGTCGCTTTGTCGGGCGGAGACAAACGCCGCAGCAGCTCCCCCTCGAACCAGAGCAATCCAAAACACACACACACACGACAACGCCGCGGTGTGTGTCTCTCTCTCTCTCTGGGGGAAAGGACAGGAATATCGTGCGAGTCTTCCTGATCCCGGGACGCTTCTCCTCCCGCTGCCCACTCTCGTGCATCGTCGCAATCCGCTTTCAGGGCTGTTTGAGTGACGAAGTTCACGCTGCGTTTTCGCTCCCAGCGACTGACAGCCGGCTCTCGACGCGCTTACGTCAGCACCGTCCGTAGAGCCCGAGAGGTGCTGCCAGTTGGCTGAAGCAGCGAGAAAGTGTTAATTTATTTTTTTTCTCTCGCTAAAGACCCCCCCCTCCTCCCCCCCCCCCCCCCCCCCCCCCCCCTTCCCTCCCCCCTTTCCTCCCCCCTCTCCTCCAGTAGCTGCAGTGATAACGGAATGATAGTGTGCGACTCGGAGGCAGAGGAGCCAAATACCTTGATGCAGTGTTGAGCGCGAGATAAGACGCACTCACTCTGACACATAAAAGCAGGAGAGGTGTGTGTGTGTGCGTGTGTGCGTGTGTGCGCGTGTGTGTGTGTGTGTGTTAAGTGGCTGAGTAGTGCGACAGCAGCGGTGACAAACATGCAGACTTGGATAGCGTACAAACGTGACTGGTGGTGTATTTTGTGTGTGCGTGCGTGTGTGTGTGCGTGCGTGCGTGCGTGTGGGCGTGCGTGCGTGTGTGTGCTTAACAGCTCTGCGTTAAAATCCTATTCTCCTCTTCCTCTCCCAGTCGCAGTGGAAGCAAATGAATTGCCGAGCTCTTTAATGAAGCGAATATCCAAAATACATAAGAGCAGAAGTTAAAGAATGTCTCTTTAACATCTGCTCTTATGTATTTTTAATATCAATTGCTGAGGTTTCACTAAATTACATTGGCTTATTGAAAGTATATCTATCTATATAGTATTATTGTATGTTGGCAAATATGAAAAAATAATTGGAGCCCATACAGCTTTTATAGGCTGTATGTTTTTATATTTATGAATATTTAATTAAGTTTAAGTTTACTCGTTTTTATCATATGAATAATAGTTTTATTTATTTTCATGCATCAACATGTGCTCTTGTATTTATTTCGACAACTTTGAACTAACAATGTTGTTTAACTATAAAACATTACACCAAATATGAACTGCCTTTGGAAAAAACTTTTAAACAAATGAAAGATATGAAAGAGTTTTAAAAACACGTTTTTTTCCCCTCCCGATACGTCATTTATAAATACATTTCTGCTGATACCGAACATTTACACATCAGCATTTGGCTTAACTGTAGTCAAACTATAAGTATGGTTTGAGTGCCACCCTTTTTTATTACTCATCTTCCAGTAGGGCCCGAGCCCAGATTATGTTGTTGTCGTTGTGTTACATATTGTGCGTTGTGTTTACACCGGCTCGTTCAGAATGCAAACTCGGGTTGTTTTGGGTGCTCGTACTTCTTGACCGAAGGTGCACTTTTGGCTCTCTTTGGGACGGTGCAGCATTCACATGCACGTTTATATGAAGGGCTGGCGTGACGGAGAAGCTCATTTATCACAGCGGGGGAGGGGGGGGGGGGGCGGTCAGCGCGTCGCCCCGGCCTTCTCTAATGAAAAACGCGGCTGAGCCAATCGCCGCCTTTCTTTTTTCCGAGCGGCAGCCTGTTCGCACGCCGGAGGTTCAGCCCAGCGACGGGCGGGATTGATGAGCGGAGTAAGTCCCAGTGAAGGATCACCATAAGCCGCCTGAGATAACACAAGTGGCGCCGCCGAGGAACACTCGGCTCCATGGAAATGCAATAAAGCCCGGGCCATATCTCACCGACGGGCGATAACGGTCGCGCAGCGGAGAGTGGGAAGCAGCCCGTTTAAAAAAAAAGAAAAAGTAAGGGGGAAAAGACGGCGCCTCCACGGCCGCACGGGTGGAGCAGAGAGAAGCGTGAGGACGTGCAAAAATCACCCCGCGAGTCCCCCACGCCTCTTTAGCGGCACAAAGGACGAGCAGCCGGGGCGATTTGTCCCAACGTGGGGCTGTGGATGTGTGTGTCTCTGTGTGTGTGTGTGTGTGCGCGCGCGCTGCTGGGGCCTCCGCTGCTGCGCGCCGAATACAGATTACACTTCAGCTGCATAGTTCACCCCGAGGGCGCGTTGACTGTTTACCAGGTTCCTCCTCCCAGCGGAGCCTCGATGCGGTGTGTCGACTCTCTCTGCAACGTGAGTCCGCCGGCAGCTCCGTCGTGTTCGTCTTTGTGTCGTCGGCGTTTGTTGTTGTTGTTTGTGTGCAGACGCCGTCGCCCAGGCCCCAGATGGACGGGACTAGTGCAAACAGAGGGTCATGGCCTCACCGGCGGTCCGACTGGGAGACGGCGCCTCACGTTGCACCGACAGTGAGGCCCCGAGCGTGAGATTGTGAGACGAGAGTTAACTTGGAACAACATGAAATGCAAAGATGTACGTGACGGCTGGTAGCCGGGAGGAGTTGATGCTTCGTGCTCCTTGAGCGTAACAAAACGAAGACGAATCCACCCTTCCGTACATTACACCGAGCGAGGCTCTATTTGTTCAGACCGCCGTCGCGTTGGAGCGCTTTCTGCAGCTGCGCTTCGGTTTGATTGTCTGTTGCTTTGTGGGCTCCGACCCGGGTTTATCGGACCGTTTCATCTCCTATCTTCGCCTCTCGAGGACCTTGTTGTGGCAACAGACGAGCGGTTGTTGTTGTTGTTCCGTTTACCGGCTCAGTTTGCATCCGAGGGATACTCGAAGAGAGAGAAACGGCCGTCGTGCTCTGACGACATCGACCGGATCCAGAGGTGCTTTCGCCCGCTGATGATGGACGAGCGGAAGAGAAGCGTTCATCAACAGGGGGGGAGATTACTCCCTCGTCCCGGGACACCTCTCCACCCCCCCCAAGATCCATCACTCCCCCCCGTGCACTTCCTCTGCATGTCGCTGTGGCTCTTCTCACATAGATCACTATGCTCTCTTTCTGGGTATTGATCCTTCTCGTTTCTCCACTCCTCCCCGATCAGGAGTTTAGGGATGACTTCAATATCAACGCGGCTCAAGATCACAGATTGCGTGGTTACAAAGGGGTTGAGTGAATTCAGGATATTATTATGATATTATTACAGTAATTTAAATTTGCTTGACATGTAAAATAACAGAAATACACACTGAAATCACATTTACAGTGATCATCATTCTAAGGTCTCCCTGCATGAATGAAGGATGACCTCATTTCAAGAAGTGAATAAGGGCTTTTTCTGACATTTTTTCTGTTTTCTTTTTATTTATCTACTGGAAAAGATCAATTTCATGGTAATTGGCACTAAGATCTCATATTGTTCCATCAGATTGTTTTTCCTCACAACAAAGAGCATCAACCCAAATTCAAAAAGTGTTACAAATGTTTTACATTGTTGTGTTATATAGTATGCGGTTAACAATACATAATCCTCCTCCTCCTTAAAAGGTTCACATCACCCGTTTTCCAAGTGCGTCGTAAGCCCGCAGCGTGTCTTCATTCCTCTTAATCACTAATCGTGGGAATCGCTGCTGTCGGGGCGACTTTGCTCGTCACAAATCCGACACCTGATGATGCAACCGCAGCCCGAGCAGCCGCAAGAAGGCCTCCTTTCAACCCCCAAGACCGTGAACCATTATCTCAGTCAAACAACACCGGCAGACCTTTTGAACCAGTGAAGGCGAGGTGAGAATTCGAACGACAGGAAAAAAGAGCAAGAAAGCGAAAGAGTATAACAATAATCTGTGAAGTGAAGTGAAAACCTTTCAGCTCTCGCTGCCGCACAGTGACTCTCCCTGAGACCAGCTCACAGGCTTTCTATACATAATTTAGCTGTGACACACACGTCATATTTCTACATTGCACCATTGTCGTTCTATGTGTAAGGACTCGCTATGTTCCTACCTTGGCACACGGTCTTGATTTGTCACAATCCAAGCGTGTAAAACCTGCATATCTGAATGTTAATGGGCATCTTTGAATTTCCATACATCCACCGGAGCCACCTGCGAGATGTCGCCAGGATAAATGAATAAATGGATATGTAAATAAGCGGCGGCGAGGTGAACGGGGACAAAGAAGGAAGCCGCATGGAAAGATTCCTGCATCTCTGCTCTTTAACCCATTTACTCGGCGGGGGGAAATGCCTCTACGGACCAATAGAATGTGTGCGATTCATCTCCCACAGCTAATGGTCACCAGTAATTCCCACCGTTAAATAATATTGTTGCACAGGAAGAAAACATGTATTAATTCTTAGGGGTATTTTAATGCCAACTGTTTGTGTAACAAAAACTTGGGAAACGCTTCTGAGGTCCTGGTTGTTGCATCCGCTGTTTTCATCTCGTCGACGATGTTCTCCTCGCACGTTCCACCGCTCGCTGTGTTGCCTTCAGGTAATTGGAGGTTTGGGGATGTGCACGTGATGCTGAAGTTGGAACCTGGTGCTTTCTGCTCTCTCTCTCTGTAAATGCTCTGTTTACGCATCTGCGTCCCAGTGTTTTTGATTCTTTCTTTTTCTCCTGATCTGCTTGATGCATATGCGTGAGTGGATGCTACCGACAAATAGAAAGCTCAATACGGGACTTTGATTAAGTCTCCACCTGCGTTAGTGAACATTATGCAAATCTTCCATCCAGCTCCGGTGCGCCACTCTTGTTTTGTTCCCCCATCGATGAAGAGCATTACTCAAGATGTCCAGCAAATTGACTGACCTTGATTGAGCAGCTGGGAGCCTTTCTAATTCCACACATCTGGATCGTAACCACAGTCTGTATTCTATTGGAACGGGGAAATCTCCGTGTCCAAAATGCCGATCGCAAAGGATTTCCTTTGCAGTTCCGAGCAGAAGCCACGAGGTTGGTCATTCGTTCACGTGTATGTGTGTGTGTGTGTGTGTGTGTGTGTCTTCTTGGTCATCCCAGCCCATTCATCATGTCACCACTGTCTTCCCTGTGGAAAAGATAACTACCTTAACCTTCCACCACCATCTTCCACCTCCCCGTTTTTTGCTCATTTTCCTCTTATATGTTATTCTCCCCCCCCCTCACCCCCCCCCCCGCTTCTTCTCTTTTGCCGGTGGCCATTGAGCATTCTGAAGGGGTTCCCCTCTCCCATTGATTTCCTGCGAGCCGCTGGCTTTGAGCGAGACACCCGAGGCCCCTCCCCCCACCGCGCTGATCTACTCGGGCTGTAATAGCATAATGTTTGTGAGACCGCCCCCCCACGCCCCCTTTCCAAAGCTCACACACACACACACACACAAGCCTCGCAGTTGTTTTGTGCGTGCTGGCAGGAGAGGACACCTGGCTGAGGTGTTGTCATTGTTACCGAACCAGCGGATTCTTTGTTTTCATATTGTGTTACTCTCTTGTTGTTGTTGTTGTTGTTGTATGTGGTGACATGACAGAGGAGCACATTTACCTTTCGGGGGTTTTCACAGGTGAGAAGCAGCTGTGCGCTCCTCAATTTAAATGTAAAAAAAAAAGGGATGCTTTGGAATCTGAGGTCAAAGTGCAAAGCAGAGGCTACTTCTAACTGGCAGTTAACAGTTTGCGTAGAGGACCCCCCCCTCTTCCTCCTCCTCCTCCTCTCTCTCCTTGTCCCTCACGTTGTGCTTCCATCCCCCTCTCCTGGGTGATCGTGGCGACCCAGACAACCTCTGCAGAATATCAACACACTCTTAATGTCGTCTCCGTCCGTCCTCGGGAGGGGCGGTGGAAAGGAACACAATATTGACGGGCGATGCAGACGTCGATAGAGATGGTCGGAGGGACGAGTGAGAAGAATGAGTGCGAGCGGCTCATTGTCACCGTCTCTAGATTAAACAAAATGGTATCCCTTATCTTTCCTTTGGCATTCTGTTGTTGCTCAAACAGTTTGAATAATCTACAGATTCCTGTTTAAACTGTTACAGATGGATCAAGTCAATGAAAAACTTGACTGGTTTTCCGTGACGTTTATGTTGTGTCCCGCCCCTGCTCTGTTGCCTCCACGGTTTGACAGTTTTTGCTTTATAGCCTCTCTAAAATCATTACGACGACATTACCTTGTACCTGCATAACAAGCAGCGCCACAACTGGTGCTTGGAGAGGCAGAAGAAACCGCACATTTATCTTTGCACAAAAGGTCATCTGATGAATTGTTCTGATTTTAAAGTACCATCCTGCTTTGGCTTCTCTTATCAAACCTACGCGTTGTGTTCTGTCTTTTATGGACCTCTTAACAAAGCTTCAGCATCTACTTATCCTGAATATTCTAGCTGATGGTTCGGATGTGGGCTTACGGCTTTGTTAGTGGAAAACAGACTGTTTACGCCGGTAGAAAAATATAATCAACAAAACAGGAAGAAGCTCAACACGCGGACGGGGAAAAAAGCCGGTGCAGTTTAATTCAGAGCTTCACGGAGAACAACTTAATAATGAATTTCCTTCACCGGGTTTGAGACTGAAGACAGGTTTTTCCTCGGTGTTTGTTTCCTCTCTGGTATCTGGTCCCTGCTGCTCCAGGCCTCTCGTTTCCCCCCCAGTTAACTCCCATCGATCGCTTATCACACCATCCGGCGCGAGGCCGGCCTGTACTGTACGCTCCAGATATTAAACCGACTCCTACGGGTAGCGAGTGGAGGGGCACACAGGCCGCCGGCGCAGACGGCATCCGGGCAAATATTTGGCGGGCGACCAAGAGGGCTAAATGCATTTCCCCGCCTGTTTGTGCGCCTCCTCCCGCTCCGCGCGCAAACACTCCCCTTGTGTCTCCCGTCTTAATGCCACCCTCCCTTCATCCCTTCACGTAGGATGCGTGTTTGACTCAGCGACAGAGAAAATCCCCTTTTGGGAGCGTGGAAGGTCGACTCAAACATGCAAAGCCACGTCAGTCGCGTTTTAAATGATGAAGTTGTTATGCGACCAAAGCTTCCGCTTTATCTTAAGAAACCATACATCACAACTCATAAGCTCAAAAACCTTTGTGTCGTTGCTTTAATGCCTCGCTGTCACACACCTACTTTATTTGATTTATTCATATATATATATATATATATACACATCTTGTATCCTTCTTTTTGCTTTCTATTTTTTTCCATTATCATTATTATTCTGCGCTGGTAAGCAGTGGGGGGTCAGACAGACGTGTCATATTTGACAAAACTCCGAAGATGGCAACGCTCTTACGTTCTTTCATAAGCAGAACAACCGTAAAGACAAAATACTGAGGAAAGGGGGGATTTCTCTGCTTCGCCCACTGTGACCTGGTTTAGAAAAAAAAAAAAAAACGCAGCTTCTTGGGCGTCTGTTCTTCACCCCTTTCTGGAATAACTGTTGTTCGTCCCGTCGTCGCACCTGGAAAGCAGAGCTGCCGGGATCTCGGCATCTGTTGGATCGCTCCTTCCTGGCCCAGACTGTAAAAAAACAGGCGCTCTCTCTCTCTCTCTCTCTCCCTGCCTCTCTCGGCCCGGATATTGACTGTTCGGGGGAGATAGCGGATGAGACTAATGAAATATTAAAGCGTGGAGGCTGCCGTCTGTGTTGGGCCCCATTCAAGGTGACATGAGCTATTGAACCCGGGCTTTTATCACCGCTGTGGACGAGCCGCCACATTGATTTTGGAGTTTCCTTTTACTGCCTATTTTTACGACGGACACGGTTGGGCACTTTCGGCCAAAGTCTTGGAACAGCGAGGCCGCCAAGGAAACCGGACCGGCCGCTCAGACGAATCCCGGCGCTGAGGAGCGGTGTGCAGAGGGGGAGAGAGGGGGGGGGAGAGAAAGGGAATGAATGGAGCAGCTTCAGCACTCCAGCCAACAACGAGTCGGGCATCCTGGAAACCTCATCCTCTTTATGAATAATAAAAAGAGCGTAGTAAAAAAAAAAAGAGAAGCCCTCCTCACTCACGTTGTGTCTGCATGGCTGCACTGACTGCTGCCCTATTATGCATTCATGGTGTGATATTTCTCCCTCTCTGTGTGTCTGCTGAGGGCAGAAGGGGGCATTGTGGCCGTGCCTCTGCGTCGGGCCGCGGTGAGGAGGGGGCGCAGCCATCGGGGGTCTGGAGGAATTGAATCATTTGTCTTCTTTTTTTTTTTTGGCCTTTTGAAATTTGCTCCTCAGTCTCTGCAGGTGCACGAGGGACTCAATTAAATCTGTTGGTTTAAGATAAAGAATTGCCCTTGTTTGTCTTCGACTGCTTGAATCTCAGGAAAGCCAAGTCGGGCTTCACGCCTGATTTTCGAAGCCTGTGTTTTTTTGTGGCGGCGTTGTCGTGGTTGAATAGCACGCGCAGGTTTTGTCATTGCAGCATTGGACCTGTGGTTCAGGGCTGCCGGCCAGTGAGGGAAGAAGACCAATAGTGTGATTTAAAATGGAGAGCAAAGGCTAATGGATGTTGATGGAGGGGGGGGTTGAAAGAGCAGATGGGGTGTCAGCGAGGTTTTGAATAAACGCACAGAGACGATGAAATGTCACACTGTGATCTGCGTGAATGTCAGGCCGCCACGGCGGGCAGGTCGTCCCCCATCGAACCGGGATTTAAAACATTCTGCATCTCTGGGCTCCATCTCATGGAAATTGGTGACCAAAAAAAGGAACTCACAAACTCAAACCAAATCCCCAAATTGGAGGTATTTCTATTGGAATTTGCATTATAATAACCCCAGTTTCATTTCTGATTTTGGCAGATTGTGTCTTAGTTTGAGATGTTGAAGAAGATCGTATGCTGAACTAATAACTCATGTCGCCTTAGATCGAAGTTTTGAGAAATGATAACTTTCTATACGATAACAGCCTCTCTTTTGCATTCATGTTTGAGAAATAACAGCGTGGATGTAAAGTGATTAACTGGGGATGTTCCATGGCGATCTGCATTGGCTCAGCTTTCAGCCCGGGTAAAGATGGACGCGTTTGTCTCTGCAGATCGCCAGTGTTCGTTAGCTAATGTCGCACTGATGCCGTCACGTGAAAACCTTTCTCTCTCTGTCGTCATGCGTCGCTCATCCCTGTCTCTCCTCCTCCGTCTGACGGCCGCTTCTCGCGTCACGCTAACTGTTGGTTTTCATCACTGACACGTGGACGCAAATCATCTCCAGCTGTGTTCAGCACACTGAGGGGGAGATCTGCGCGCAGGCTGTGTGTGTGTGTGTGTGTGTGTGCGTGTGCATGTCGGGTCTCATTGCCACGAGGTGCATTTACAGCTCTCCTCAGGGCTTTATCGTGTACGACCCATCTTCATGTCACAAATCAGCCGCTCCCCTGCATTTTGCTCTTGTTTCGCCCCCCCTAAGCGCTCTGAGTGTGTGTGTGTGCGTGCGAGGTGGGGGGGTCTCAGAGCAGGTGGCACACCTCAGGGTACGGCTCTGCCATTTGGAAGGGATGCGATCCCTCGTTGCTCCTTCGCCGCGTAGACAGGATTCCGTCGTGTCACTTCTAAGTGGAAGCGGCTAACCAGCAGCGAATGCCTGCAGGCGTGCTGGGATTTTTTAGTTTTTTTTCCCACTGAGTTAACGAGCAAAATGAAGAAAAAGGCTCGACAGACTTTTCACCCTCGATATATTTTTTGCCACAATTCCCTCGGCTTTCTGTTCAGATATTCGGCGTCCGACAGCAGCTACAATGAAAGTTTGTCTCTCAGTTAAACACCGATAGTTCTGTTAGCACTGCTAGTGTTGTTCACACCTTCAGCTGCCAAAGCAACCTGAAATAGATCAGCTCTGAATCCCTTATTGAGCGTCTTTAAAGCTGGAAGGTTCCAAATCGCCTTTTACTTAGTTCTGTTTCAGAGTCCAGTGAACCAAGGAACACTGACTTATAATACGTGGTCCAACGTTATGTAATGGATCCAGTTTCTAAAATGACTAAAAGGGCTGAAAGTAGGTTGATTGTAGGAAGGTTTGCTGCAACATTTTGGACAAAATCTTAGTTTTGTCGAACCGTCCTCTCACACATATTTAATGTTGGAACTTACATTTCTGCATGTGTGCTGTTTGCGTGTGTTCTTTTGTACAAACGTCAACGACTTCTTTCGAGAATGGCGGTGGAAATGTTTGTGTCAATAGTTGAAATTCCCATCCCCCTAGTGGGGAAACCAGAAGTGACATAGTGACTTAATGGCGATGTGTTTCGAGTGTCGTCGTCGCCGCGTTCTGCAGGTGTCCAGAGGTTCGACCGCCGTAACTCAACGCTGGGCAGCAGGGTCCCCTGCGCTCGAGACCGGGCCATTTTGTCTCGCTTAATGGAAAGCTTATAGGCCTACACACCTGGTGGGCCTATAAGCTGGTGTGTGTGTGTGTGTGTGTTTGTGTGTGCACACCATTGGCTCAAATCACCGACCCGTGGAGGCTGTTTTTAAATGACCTGTGTGGCGAGACGGCATTGAAGTGTTTCCCAGGATTTGCCAGCTTAGAGATGGAGAGGCAGAGATGGAGAGGGGGAGGGGGGGGGAAGCCCACGTTGAATATATTGCAATTCTATTTTTCAAATCAACAACTGGTTGCGAATGTTTTTTTGTATGTAAAGAAGTGTCTTCTAACGTCCAGTTTTTCCAGCAGCCAGCCTATTCTCTCTCCTCATCTGAGCTCCCACCACGATAATGATCACACAACTGCTCCCCCCCCTCCCCCCCCACCAGTGTTTTTGATTTGGTGGAAGGGGTCCACATTCATGTCCTTGGTCTGCACATGACCTTGTGAAATCGGTGCCGGCCGTACTGTACCGTTTGTTTCGAATCCACCAGGACATTCTCACGTGCCGCCCAGATGCTGGAAGCTCCCCTGTGCGATCCACTGGAATTAGAGACATGTTATTTCCATACCTGGGGGGGGGGCACTACAAAGGCTCCCTCCTGTTGCTGGCCGCGTAGATCACCAGCAGAGCCAGTTTACGGCCCCCACTCCACCGGGCTGTTTCCCCTTTTGTGGTGCATTCCTCACGTATCCCCACGACTCGTTGCTTCTCCTCAAAGTCGCTTTTCTGTGTTTTTCTGTGATTTATGCGACGTTCCTTATGCAACATTTACCTCGTTACTGGGCCAATTAAGAGTAGGAACCCTCCGGTGCTGAAGAGCAAAGCCAGCGCTTTGAAGTGCCTTAAACCATCATGGGGGGCGGGGGAGGGGGGGTGGAGACTCCTCAGTGAGACGTTCATTAAGTCAATGAGGGTCCCGTTAAGACAAACATAGCATGACATGACAGCATGAGACATTAAAAACACCGATTCGGATCCGTTCAGTGGGAGCACTTTCTTTGGGTTCTGGTCTGTTGGTTGGATAAAAACCACACGCCACACGGCTGCTTGGACGTCTTGTGATGCACAATCATCGCTGTACAAATGGTTCAAATGTAGCCATCGAGGCTAAAACGAAAGCTGCATTCACAAGAACAAGTCGGTGAAATGATTTGCAATTACACAATTGCCCCTTTTAGAATGTTCTATTGCATTATTGAAAGAATGCGTTACTGCCTTCAGGTAAGCAGCCGGCTGAGGTGTAGCTGATCTGAGCTCCATGCTGTTAAACACTAAACGCTGATAATATGTGGATGAATAAAGCATAGTGGGAGAATCATACAACTGAATTTTACAGGGGAACTACGGCCATTTTCTTAATGCATGTTTCCCCCTGTGGTTTAAGGCACCAACACCTGATCCATGGTTACTACAGTTACTTGGCAGTCGTGCCTCTGCGATGTGCAGTAAAACACTGGCTGAGCTCCATGCTGTCGTTTCATTTACATCCCGTCTCCGTCAGTATGAACCGCCGTGTGTTTTCACGCCGACGTGTTGTCGTGTGCTGATCTCCAGCTACTCACACTCTGAGCCATCTGTGTGTGCCCCCCCCCCCCCTAACCCTACCCCCCCCACAAACACGCGCACACAAACTGCACCAGCGAGCATTGTGACACAGCTGAGGCCCAACAGCTGGTGTCTGGATCCTGGGTGGGAGGTGACGGGGGGAGAGGGGGGGGGGGGGGGGGGGTGTTGGCACCCTAGCTGGCTGGAAAAGGCGAGGCAGCAGCGGTGTGGATTAAGGGATCAGCGCTGGTGTCAGACAAACATTGGATTAGCGCTGTAATCTCGCCGGCGCCCTCCTCGCTCCGCCGTCGCACACCTGCCCGGATTATGGCGGAGGGGAGAGAGAGAGAGAGGGGGAGGGAGGGAGAGAGGGAGAGAGAGGCCTCGCCAGGACCTCTGGCCTCTCGCCGTGTAATGAGGGATGTTGTAAATCGCTGCGTGTTGCGTAATTGGCTCGTGCAGTTTGGATGGCGGCGAGGTGAAGGCAGGTGTGACTCGCACATCAAACCACACATCAAGGGCAATCGCTACATTTGACCTGGATTGTTTTGTATGGATAATTAATGAATAATTAATATAAAAATCTTTGCTTTATTAAAGAACAGAATGTCACCACGGCTGCTGCCATCTACAGTAAATCTCAGTTATCTTACTAGAGCGTCTCTCAATGTGTGTGTAGAGTTTATTTGGGTTCCTTCCAGTCACAATTAGAACGAAGGCCAAGCTTTCCTAAATAACTTTCTTTGCCTCTTTTTGATTTTAATGGAACACAGCAATTCCACACTTCTTCTGTCTAAGAGTGTTTATTTTTTATTATTTTATTGTCATGCATCCACCCCTTCGCTTAGCCAAAGGCCTTTCTCGCCGAATCGCACCGCGGAGGCGATGGCGGCGCGTTGGCAGAGACGACAGACGGTCGAGAGAAAGCGTCGCCTTCTAGCAGCTTTCGTTTTGCACACAGCTGCACTTTGGGTTTAGCGTGTCAGTGAGCCAATCGGCGGGACAAAGGTGCAACAGTTATTTGGCTGACCAGTGTGCCTGACGGCGCCGTGGAGTCCTCTTTTAATGACGCAGGTGATCGGCGGCCTGCAGGGTTACGGGTAGTCGGACTGGCAGAGGAAACGACTGGCGATACAATACTATGAGAATATAGTTTATCGTGATTAATCCTCCAATTAATCCTCAACGGGCTGGTTAGTCGGTTTACGATGAGCCAAGCAGCACAATATGCACTACAGGATATTTCACCCGCCCGGGGTCGAGCTGCCTCACCTTGTGTCCTTCGGCGGAATGAGAATGACTGCAGAAAGAGATCGATGGGACATCGCCTCTTTAGAAAAATCTAAAAATGGCAAAAGCGAGGAGTTCAATGACATCACGGAGCTGACGTGTATTCAACGCACAAACGTAGAGGCACCAGACCTGCAGTCATCATCTCAGGGTCAGAGGTCACGCTCGTGCTTTGACTCTCGGACGGATGCAGCGACGCGCGAGGACGTCGGCCATGTTTAATTTTGAATGAACCCGGAGGCAACAGAAGTGTTACCGCTGTCTATACATAAAATATTCCTCTGTCCCAGGACGATTCAAACGTACGAGGGACGGCTGAATGTGTTTACAATTTAATGGGATTTTGTCTGGGAAAAAAAGGTAGTCAAATATTTATTTTATTGGTGTTTGATGAGCTGAACCGGAAAACCGAAAGCCACACGTTGGGCCTCGGTTTGGTTTTAGGAGTTTCAATCTATGAGCATATAAATATATATGCTTATGGTCTCCAACTGCTGTAACATTTAAATTTTAATCTGCCACTGATTTTGCTTTTTTGGGGAGGGTTGGGGGGTAATGACGGCAATCCGCGCTCCTAAATGTTGAAGCAGTACCTTAAACTTGTGTCATTTCTAATGGCGAGTGATCTACGAGAAAACTACCCTGCGTCCCATTTTAAAGTAAATATTGTAATCATGAGTTTCAGCTTTCAGTGGGGAGTTTCAAGTCTTCTTAAATGATAGAATGGACAGATCATTGTGCCAGTTTGGTTGCCTGCAATCGTTATCATTGATTGTCCAGCTGCACTTAGCCCCAACATCTGTACTGACATCGTCTAGCCAGTGCGACATTGTCCACACTAAAGAGAATAAGTTCTCTTTGGTCAATTTTGACTTTACCGTTTATTCCCCCCCCCCCCCCCTCACCCGCCAAATTATCTTCCTCTTGTTCAAGCCTCAAACATTTGTCATAACTCGGGGAAGCACTCAGTAAGTCCGTGTCCACGTTCATGGCCGGTTGTGAGGTAAAGAATATGAATAAAAGCTCGGGGCTGGACAGGAAGACGGACGTGTTCTGCCAGGGTCACGGGGTCACGCGATATATTTCAGCACAAAGCTCCGGGTTTGTCTCTACCTACAACTATATTTTGACACATTCATTGTTGCAAATATTGAACAATTTGGCTCTTTAAAAGCCTAAACCCGAAGCCGCTGTAGGACGATGGGGATGTTGACCAAAAGGACACAATTGAAAAATGTAGTAATTGGTGTCCCAGATATTTGGGCTGCAGCGTTTTAGAAAATCATTCTCTATTCTTTTCTTTTCCCTGTTTTTTTTTTTTTTCACGCTAACATGGCATCATCCAAAGCGAAGTCTGCTATTTACTCTCTCACCATCCGTCTTTGAAGCGCTCTCCCCAGATACAGTCTTCCCTCCATTTGTCTCTCTCATATACGACAAAGCAGGTGCTCGCGTCACCGCCTGTGTTTGGGTGTGACGGCATGAATGTGTGCGCTTCCTTCCATGTGCCGAACCATCGCCCGTGGATGCTCAAGTGGCATGTTTGAATCAGAACGTCGGCCGCGGTGTGTCTTCCAGGTGAGTGAGAAACGGCAGCTGGGACGTTATATAGGAGAATATTAACAAGTGGAGGCTGTTCAGCAGCATTTGGTCCATAAATGTTTACAAAATGCAGAAATAATATTCGTAGCTAATGATAATACTGCAGGGAATGAAGGCCCAGGGCATGAATGCAGCATCACGTACCACAGTTTCCAGCTCGTCCTGTAGTCGCAGTCTGCAGAGCAGCAGCTCTCTGTACTCAGAAGGCACCTCACACATTCGCATTCACCCCCTGAACTCACTCATTCTTCTTTTCAAACCATCCAGTTTGTTTCTCGTGCACAATAACTCCCATTCGCGTCAGGGCGGCTGCTTTTTTCTCTCTCTCCGGTTGCCTGAGAGATGGTTGCCGGGGAAACGTGCATTTGACAGCTGCTATTACTTCGGGCTCCCGTTGCTGCTGAACTGCGTGAGGAGGAGGAGGAGGAGGAGGAGGAGGAGGAGGAGGAGGGAGCAGGTTATTGGCTGTCCTTGGATCAACGGCGGACCTGAGACGCAGCGAAACCACCTCGGGGACCCGGCTCGTTAGCGCCGACTGGCAGAGGGCCGACCGAATCGGGGGGGGGAGGAGGCCGTCGACCTCCGGCCCTCGGACGTCTCTGCGTGGCTTCACGGTGAAGCTTCAGACGATCACGCGCCCCGAGGTCGTTTTTCGGTCCGTCTTTGTGTTTCTGTTCATTGCAGCTCCGGATTGCTTAACGATGGATCCCAACAGGCTAATGAACCGCGGTCCATCGCGCACGCGGCTCCCATCAACGCGGCGAAATGACCCCCAGACGTGCAGCGTCTTCCGGTCGCCGTTGCACATGAACAAACGAACGGCTCCGCTTCACTGTGGGGACGTCGTCGTGTGTCTCCTTCTTCTCTGCTCCCGCTGTTCCTCGTCTCCTCTGTGAAGGACCCTCACTGCGCATCTCTCTATAATCACGCAGCTCTAATTCTATTAGCCGGAATTCAATGGCCAACAAAAGGTGTGGATGGAAGGAGGATGAAGGAGGGAGAAGCCTTGAATCCCTCTTCCTTTTGTCCGTACATCTACGATCCCCGGCCTGGCTTTAATTTCTCCCCATCATCTTCATCCCCTCCATCATTCACGCGTCCATATCCTGCAGACCGATACAGATGGTTCAGTCTGAGCTTCATTTGCAGCGAATTTGCGCGCCAATCAGTCTCACAATGCTGCAAATTAAATCAATTAGTCGTTAATGAAGTCTCCAGTGAGCTCCCCCCCCCCACTCTGATCCCGTATTACAGCTCACACAGTGAATGAGCCCTGATTTACCAGTGAGGATCTCATTTTGAAGTTGTGCTTCTGCGCTGGTAGAGCTCCTCAGGTCTACTAGAAAGGGGTTTTTCCTCCAGATTTATCATCACCGGTGAGAAAGTTTTTTTTTTTTTTTATAAGATATAATCCACACTTGAATACAAACGGCTTCTTTGGCTTGTATAATATCAAACTGAAACTTGTACAGAGAGGACCAGTCGCACAGGGCGAAGGCCTCCACTCAAACTGCAATGCATTACATTAACGTGAAGTGCATTTGAATGTGTCACTTAGTCTCGGCTTGGAGCAGAGAAATGTGAACAATTAGTATTTGTAGTCTGACCGACTTCACCGGTAAACTTGAACACCGCTTGAGCTGAGTCGAGGGTTTTTTTTCTTTTTTATTGCGCGATGTCATAATCCACCCGGACCTCTGTCATCACTGCGGTCGTTAATATTCAACCACTGTCGCTCTTCGACGCCTCAACAGGAACCAGCGGCGCGGAAATCTGGAAATCTCAAAGTCCCAAGTTCAGATCCGCGTCGCGCCGCAAAGTTTTGAATCCGAGCAGCGAGGTCACCGATCGGAGCGCGAAGCCGCCGCCGGGTTAAAGCCACCGGCCTCTTCTCGGAGGAGTTGGGTAAGAAGCTTTGGTCACCTCAGTGCTCGCTTCGCTCCAGAGATGCTCTCGTTCCCTGAGTAGGACTGACAGCATCCGTCGTTTTGATGGGATCTCAGAGTTTTCGCTAATTTCCGGAGGTCCTTCGGCCCGATGGCTGTTTTGACTCGGCTGCGTCGCACTGCTCCGCTGCGTGTGGTGGCCCACGCAGATGTGATGATGTGTCCCGGTGAAGCGCTGTCGCCGCGTGGGGAAAACGGGGAGTCCCGGGGGGGTTGGGGGGGGGTCAGTGCCGTGTGCAAAGGAGCAAGTGAGAAGCCACAGCGACGGACCGGCTTTGAAGGCTGTTGTCGTCTTGGTTCTTTTCAAACCGCTGTGAGAGACTCGGGCGCAGTGAAAGGGAAAGGGAGAGCCAATTTCTTTGTGTCCGACCTCAATGGGCCGCGTATGGACGTCGTCTGGTTGTTGTAAGGAGTCCTGCCCCCCACCCTCGGCCCCCCGCCCCCCCGCACGGGGAAGAGAAAAGGGACGGCGGATAAAAATGTCTGAAATCGCATAAATGCATAATTTAGAGGAGCATAAGGTGGAGATATCACCCTGATCTCCCAGTTTGGGATGCCTTCACTGTACTGTCACCGCCAGCGAAGATATTATTCATGCCGGTGGTTCTCAAACTTTTTACACCAAGTACCACCTCTGTTATTCATTTAATATTGTCAGCCAGAGTTTCAACATTTTCAACTGCGCTTAAATATAGGGAGGATTTTTATTTTTATTTCAGTGATTCTTTGGCGTACCACACTTTGAGAATCACTGATTTATACGGATCCTTTCAACTCAAACACGGAAAAGGAGAGAAGGAAAAATGAAGACTCTCTTCTGAGTCTTCCCAGCATTAGAACTTTCTTTTGACGGACGTTGATGATTTCAATTCTTCAAATGATGTATTTATCCACAAAAAAACACCAAAAAACCAGCAAACCACCTTTGACACTGAACGTAACGTCTTCGCAGTCCTCAAACGAGGGGCCTCTGTGTTCTTCCTCCTGCAGACGGAGCTGGCTAAAAACCCAGAGCTAATTTTATTAGAGAGCGACCTGTGACCGGAGGGGCTCTAATCCCTCCCGTGTGTCCCACACCTACACATCCCACCCACACTCAGGCCGGAGGGAGGGGGGGGTGTTTGTGTTTGATTCTCATATTTCTGCATATGCTGGCAGAAATGCGCACATGCGGAGGGTGTCCCTCGTCGGCCAGAGTCAGCAGGCTGCGCCGTTCTTTCCCCCCCTCTGCCGGTCCTCCTGATTGCTTTTTCTGCGAAGGATTTCTCTTCAATTTTGGCTTTGCTTGAGGTGCAGCGTCTGCGCGCCTGTGTGATCTTGAATATAAATCAGGAGCCCCAGACGCCTCTTTCCTGTCCCGTTCTCCACGCCCTGCTTGACTGGCTGGGACCCCTGGCGATGCTCATGAAAAGATTCAGCACGCAACTTCAAAGGGGGAAGTCTGCGACGCGATGAGTGCGTCTGAGGACAGCCGGGGTGCTGGGAGGAGGAGGAGGGGGGGGGGGGGGGGGGTTAGGGAGAGTGGGGGGTCGCGTGGAAATTCTCAGGTGAGTTAAAGACTTTACAAATGGGGCCCGGCAGTCGCGTTAATGCTGTCTGCTTTCCCTTTTGTCTCTGCGTGTCGTCCACCCCCCCTCCCTGTTTCATCACCCCTCTCATGTCCTCTATAAGTCATATTTGATCTCCCCAGTAGAGTAAATGATGGCCTTTAATCTCCACGTTCCCGTTTCTTTCCTCCCCGTCTCTCCGCGAAGCCGGGACTCATTTCCTCTGCACGGATGTCCTGTGCGCCGCGCGGGTGAAATAGCGGAGCGCGGCCTCTGTGCGCTCTCCCGTCCCGCTTGCCCCCCCCTCTCCCCCCCCGCCCCCCTTGTCAAATGTCACGGGGCTTCGCTTGCCTCCTCTGCTCGGTGGAGGCAAGCGAAGCCGGAGCTCTCATGTGGAACCAGGAGGAAACTCGATTTCACTCGGCGGAGTGAGGAGTCGTGACGGCGCTGCCCTCACGTCCACCTCGTCTCCCGTCACTTTCACTTCGAAGTTTCACTTGAGCATCACGAGCACTGTCTTTTGTTCCGCGTCCCGAAATGAGGCCTTCTTAAAATAAACGGTGAACTGGAACAATAGAATCATTCCGTTTTCTTTTTCTTTGCAATATATATTCCTTTCAAAATGGCATGAAGTGTCTATATAACTTCTCAGGCAGTAATCGCTTCATAATCGAAGTTGCTTTCTTTTTTAAATCAAAACTTTCTTTTCCAGTTGCCTTGTAAACACATGAAACCACCTGAATAAAGTCCCCCCCCCCCCCCCCCCCCCCCCCCCCCCCCCCCGTTAACTCAGACCCCCCTGCGGGAGCCCCTCGGGGACCTGTCGAGGAAGCTCCCTCCAGGCGGCTGGAAGGGTTTGGCTGTCAGGGATGCGGAGTCGTTACCATGGAAGCGTCCTGGATGTCAGAGTCTCCTGTTGACAGTCTGCTGTCAGGGAACGATAATCCTCAATATGTCCAGAGTGCTCTGTCTCCATGGTAACCGAGGCCCGCGTCCTGTATTTGACAAATCTTCTGTGGCTGCAGATTGTTGATGGGTTTCTTTTGTATTTAACGACTGGCCTTTTTTTCATATTTGGTTTTCAAGTGGTTCGAAGTTAGTTCGTGTTTGGTTGCACAATGAAGTATCGCTGTACGGCCGGCGAGGAAGAGGACGGTGCTTCGGTTTGTCTGCGCTGATCGGGGTAATAAAACGAGGCGTGGGGGGAGTAACGATCAAAGGGCTCCATGAAGCGCCGATCTTCCTACAATAGAAGCTTCTGTTAGAGCTTCGAAAGCTTTCAACGTCGCATTTTATGACGTGATGAACAGCAGGGAGGAGCTTATTGGCTGATCTTTGACCCGCGGAGATCTGAAGTCATCAGAAAGGTGTGAAATTGGGATTCAGCCTTTTAAGCCACCCTGCATGAACATGAGAGGTGGGTAAACACAATCTTTGATTGTCGTACTTAAGTGGATTTAAACGGACGTGGGATTGACTGAAGAGCACAGTCGGGGAGGAGGTGAGGTAATTAGAAGCCAGGAGGAGTCTACAGTTTAATATCAAGTAATTAGTATGTAACAAGGGACAGAACAGGTAGGCACACACACACACACACACACACACACACACAGGACAGTAAAGTGTAACTGCATCTCAGGGACAATGCAAGCTGCACATATACACGGTGAAATGAGCTGGATAAATCACACATTTACAGTCCGATTGGGAATCAATTCGAAGGAGCGCCTGCCGTTGGAAAGCAGGTGTGTTGCTGGCTATAAATATCCTCAGCGTGTGATCTATTGTTTCCATGGAAGGCCTGTCTTCCACCACTATCTGCTCTTCGAGATACCAAAAATAGAACACGGTACAAAACTGTCCTAGAATCTGAGATCAATAACCAACAGATATTTTAGACAGATATTTGCTTTGATATATTTCTTGTTGACATACATCCAGGTGTTCTTGCCTCGGATGGAGTGCAGCTTTGAATTTCTTTTCAATACTGCTTATTTTTAGCTTCAAAATACTTCAGAACTTTACTGGCTGATGTTCAGTTATACAGTAAAGAAGTGGCGCGTAGCAGCGGCGGGATACATCATTAGATACATTGTCTCCTATTGGCTTCTCCCTGCTTCCATTTTCACCTCGACTGACACGAGTACGTGTCTGCATTCTAATTACAACCCAGCACACGCGCACACACACACGCACACACGCACGCACACACGCACACGCGCACACACGCACACGCACACACGCACACACATGCGCACACACACACGGTGACGATGTGAGAAACCTGTCAAACAAAGCCCCTGGAGATGGTTCAGCAGAAGCCCAAAAGCAGTTTATTCACACGTAACATCACGTGATCCGGCACTGAAAATGCCTGTTTGTTTTTTTTTCAGTAAATTCTGTTTTAATTCCCCTCATGTGCGCGTTGCTTCTGTCCGCAGTGAAGATGTGGCTTATTCTTTCATACTTTGGGGATTTTTGGTGTAATGTAAACACATCTTTTGTTTCGTTTTGAAAGGAGGTCGGAGTAACTAAGCCTGCTTGACATTCGGGGTCATACGGTTCTTTACGTTGGGTGTGTGAGGTTCCTCCACGAAATATGGGGAGTAAAATGTGACACAAACCGTTGTTAAAAGTGAGCGTGACAACAATGCAGATGGAGCAATTCAAATTCAGATTTAATGGACTCTATTAAATCTGAGAGGAAAATCATTGTATTTTTCACAACTTTTCCGAGAAACAAATGTAAACTGATTGCATATAAATGGTCTGCATGATATTATTCATAGTATTGTCTTATCTAACAGTCTGTGGTTCATTCAAGACAGAGTTTGTTCTGTGTCGCTTGCGTCTCAAACAAAGATACACAAGAGGATGAAAACGTAAGATCTTGACAGCTCGCGTAATGAAACAGCCAGACGTGTCTGCAGCCTCAAAAGCTTTTCCCCGCGAAATGTCGAGAAACATGCAGAGCGATCGCTCGTGATCTTTGCTTTATACCAACAAATCCGAACCTCCATTCGACAACTCATGAAGTTCACACAATGCCTTTATAAATGATGAAGAATGAAAGTCCCCCTTAAATACAAAAAAAGCGTGAAAACCGATCGGGTTGGTGATCATCTTCCAGCAATCGTTTTAAAAGTTTTTATTGTTATTTGCTTTATAAAACAAACCAAGAATGTAAATTGCATTTAAAAATCATTCATGACAAAAGCAAAAAAAAAAAAAAAAAAAAACAACAACGAGCGTCTCATCTCAGGAGGCCACGCCCATCGCCTCCTCTGATAGAAAGGCAGCCGGCGTAGCGTGAACACAGGAACACGTCACATGACACACTGGGGTCCTTTAAACCCTGTAAACAAGAATGTGTGTGTCCCACTTGGGCGCCGTGGTGTTCTTACTGGTGTGTGACAGGCTGTGCTCCACCCGCCTGACAGGGATGAGAGGACTCAGCTTGATGTTGGTCCCGCCCCCCTACTCCACGCACACGCACACACACACACGGCCCTTGTTGCTTTCAGCTCCATTATCTCCCATTTAGTTGTGAGGCGTTGACGCGCTGCTCTGAGGGACTCGAGCAGCAGCAGAGTAATGGCCGTCCTCACAGCACGAAGCGGGGCGACCGTTCAGTGACACGCCGCTGCAATCCAAACTGGGGGGGCGGGGTTCTGCGCTCTACAGCCTTCGAAAAGTCCACTAAAGGTGGTTGTTATTTATTTATTTTATTTAGTTGTGTTCATTGTTTGCGATGCAACATTTTCCTTTTTTACTTGTAACCTATAATCATCGTCGGGTCACGACATTAAGCACACGGCGTTGTGCGTTTCTGCGTAGTGAAAGCCGCCTGAGAAGCCTATTTACCATTTATTTTTTTAACCCGACATATCTGTGGTTTGAAGAAACGTGTTCAGGCCGCCGGGTTGAGGATAATTGGCAATAAAGGAGGAAAAGGGAGACTCATTAGGGAGTGAACGTCTCCACCCAAGTGGACTCCTCTCCTCTCTGCTGCTGTCAGGAGCAAGGTGATTTACAACTGCTGAGGGGGGGGCGCGTTGGTAGGGTGCAGCGGGTGGGGGGGGGGGGGGGGGCCCTCTGCCCCCTCCGGCAGGATCTCTGCCGTCCCATTCGGGGCTTAATCGCCACGTTATGAGGCCGTTAGTGCTGTCGCCGCTGTGCCCCCCCCTCCCACCTCCCACCCTGCGCTCCATAAAAACTCCATCAGTTGAGATGCGCGGTCCCCTTTGAGGCGATGCCTGCCCGTCTGCGTGTTTACTGCCAATTTTTATTGCACTTATGCCAATTTTGAATGCATTAGGGCTCCTTTTACATGCCGCATTTTACGTGCGTTTTGTGTGTTGTTGGCATGTGACAGTGAATTACGGTAAAACAATGACAAAGCTTCCCGGCAAAAGCTCAGCCAGCAGCACAGAAACAATGGAACGCACTCCTCCATTTGAAACACGGCGTATTATGGAGAGTAATTTGGTAATTTGTTTTTACTTTGACGTCAAAAATGTATGATTTTTTTTTTTTTGCAAAGTGCCATTTAAGTCGAGTTCTCATCTTTCCGCCAACTCTCACATGAAGCCTTGATTTTCACGCAAGCCTTTGTGAACACGTTGTTTTCGTACAGCTTCGTGTTGTTCTTAGAAGTCTCATTCTCTCTGTCTGCTTCCCGTCGATCAACCGGCCGACAAACCCCCTCATCATCACATTTATTATTTATTTAGTCGTTTATCTGAAACAAAAAAATGTTCTGTCAAAAAAAAAAAAAAAACGTTGGTTCCTTCTTTGCAAAGAACGAAAGACACTTCAGTCACCTCCGACAGAGAGAAGGTACCAAAGGGCCAAATGAAACCTCCTGCAGAGTCTGTCTACTCGGTGTGCAGCAGGGTGAGACGGGCCTTTCCTAGCCAATAAAAGACGGAGGCGTTGCTCCGCAGAATTTAAAGCGCGTATCTCATGTCGTGTCACTGTCCATTACGCTGCAGAAAATCCAGAAATCCAAACGAGAACCAAATCTACGGTCTGGGCCCGTTTGTTGCCGGAGCTCGTGCAGCGGCTCGCGCCTGTGAGGAGCATCTGTTTGAAGGCAGAGTAGGTGGAAGAGGCTTTCTGCGCCGAAAGGAGCATTCCTCCATTCACTGGATGGCGAGGGCGATGGCGAGAGCGACGAACGCGATGGTGGACGACGATGACTGTGATAAGGATGATGGCGGCGGTGACGGTGTTTTATTCTGGGTCGCCACTCGGTGCCGCCGAGCATCCGAACATCACTCCCCGCACGCATGAGCACGCCGCCGCCCTTACAGGTGTGTAAGCACCGAAACCGCCACGGTGACCTCATCCGTCCTCATTACGCCCACATCATTGCACACGCAATGTGCACGTGTGTGCGTGTAGGAAACTAGGCCAGATTTTCCCTCCAGGTTTCTGCTGCAGGAGGAGTCACTTTTCCGCCCTTAGATCCTGCAATGGGGTCCGATTCTCCACAACCAAAACCTGTAAGCTCTTCCTCCCACCAATCCACATTTAAGCACTGCCCCCCCCCCCCCCTCTCCAACCCCCTCCCCTCTCCTCGCCCCTCCCCAATCCACCTGCTGCCTGTAATCTGGCCGCAGAGGGTCAACCACATGGGGTCACAGGAATGGGTGTGGAGACTCCCCCCTTTTATTAGCTCAAAGGCCAGAGAATCAATTGTGTGCGTTAAAGGGCGGCGGGCTGTCAGCAGGCGGGGAGCGAAGAGGAGGACCGGGAGTCGAGGAAGGAGGAGGGAGGGGGAGGGGGGGGCCCTGTCAGCTGGTGAAATGGAATTTTATCTGGATGAATCGTCGGACCATTCAGAGGGAAAGATGAAGAATGGGATCTGGTGTCACGTCTGGTGCAGTAATGATAAAAAGCCTTCGGCTATAATTAATGGGGGAATAAATGAAGTAAAAAAAAAGAAGGAATCCCTGATCCATTTGAACGTGAAAAGAAGCCATGTTTTGATAAAATGTGATTAAGTATCCTTGTGGATGTTGTGGTATTTCCCGGAGGGGAGGAGGGGGTGGCAATGGGAATTTCATGTAATCCCATTTGGGATGGAGGGGACCAGGGAGACAAACGGGGAGACGGCTGCAGAGGCAGGAGGGAATAAGGAAGCAGCAAGTAAACAACCGGGTGCTTCAGAACTACACAAACAATAGAGGAGTAAAAAGGAAATGGAAGGATTCATGTTTTTAAGAGCCAAGTGGAACCTCAGGCGCCGTCACCACAGCTGCAAACGCAAAAAAAAAAATGTAAACGTGGATGTGATGGAGGTGCGGATTCACGAAGGCCACTTGCCATTCAGCGAGGGAAAGTGACGGCGGGACAAAAGGGAAGCGATGGGAGCAAAGGAGTGGAGATGGGCGGGGTTGAGGGCACTGATGGAGGTTAAGGGGAGACACGAGGAACGAGATTGGAACGCGAGGGCTGGCGAGATGAGAGCTCCTCGGGCCGGCTCTGCTGAAGAGCACAGGATACCATGTGCTTCTTTTGCTGTTCACAGACTCTCGGACCGACATTGATCCTGCAGATCGTTGCAAAGGTGTAAAGGAGTGTGGCTTGTGTTAACTGATTTTACCCGCAGAAACGGTATGAAAACGTAACTTCGGGCATGGTTGCATTTGCACCCCAGCACGTATTTCTGAAGGCTACAGATGTTGCATGCTGCAGGTTTTTAATAACCACATCGTGTCATCAGCTGTTCCACAGGCCTCTCCTCCTCCAGACGGCACCGATGAAATATTGAGTGTTCATTATTTGACTCGGTTTCTGTGTTCTCATGCAACCGCAGGACGTGTCCTGATACGGGCTCACTCCTCACAATAGATCCACACCGTGTGTGTGTGTGTGTGTGTGGGTGGGTGCGTGTGCGCTCTGTTCACCACTGGTATGGAGCTACACAACCAGAGACAACAGACAGATGGGGAAGGAGGGAGGCGTCTGCAGAGAGCGTGTCAACATCTTCAGCCAGCCAATTCCCATTAGATGCTCAGGTGCTTTAGTGGGAAGCCGTGATGGGAGTGTGTGTGTGTGTGTGTGTGTGTGTGTGTGTGTGTGTGTGTGTGTGTGGGGCAGGTGGGGGAGGGGGGGGGGGGGGGGGTAGTTAACCATAGTTATATATATGTGTAAGCTTTTTCTGCTTTTCATATGCCTGCCTTTATATTTTTCGAATGAATATTTTACGTCAAGACCAGATGAAAAATCACAACCGCAGTCTTATTGTGCACCTATTAACAATTCATGGTACAAAAGACATATTTCATTATTTTTTTCATAGAGAAATCCAATCATCTTTTCCCCTTTTCAAACAACAGATGCAAAAAAAGCGACACGGTGTTTTAGTTGAGGTCAACAGGTGGTCTTGGCTTCGGGGGGTTTCATCTCAGGCCCTATTTAGAAACGCGGTATCTGATATCCAGATCGTTAACACACAGACCAGCGCTGTGCATACTGTAGAAGATAAAACTGCCATGTTAAAGGTTTTTAATCTCTGCTTCAACCTCACAGCATGTGCATACATATAACCGTCTGTCGATACACACCTTCTCACGTCTCATCCCTTGTGTGAGCAGATCAATGTGATGCAGACGGCCTTGAAGCTAACCGGCTAATTGCTGCTCTCAGCGCATTTAATGGCTCCGTTACTCAGTTTCTGTGTTGGTGCAACAGGATTATTCTCAGAAAGAAATGCATGTTAACTAGAGACAGAGGCGTGTGTGTGTGTGTGTGTGTGTGTGTGTGTGTGTGTTCTAAGTAAAGTGAGAAAACACTCAGGGACAAATCCATACGATGAGGAGAGGAGAAAATAAGAAAAGGTGACAAGCGATAAATGGAGAGGAAAAGACGACAGTTGACAAAGGGTGGAGAAGACGGCAGAAGAAACACCTGTCAAATATCCAACGATTAAACAATAATTCAGCCTCTCATATCCAAGACTGCAGTAAAAGTTAATTATCCCTGCGTGTGTGCTCGTGTTCTCGTGTTGCCTGCTAGCCCGAGGCGCTCGGAGGGCCGGTAATGACCTCATTAGCCCAGACCTCATGGAGCTGTTTTATTCCCACAGGTGCAGTAGGACAGCACTGGTCAGTTAACCTGCTGTAATGTCGCCCTGGACGGCGTCCGCGTCGACTCTGTGTGCGTTCACGCCGTTGTTTCCGATCTCCAGCACCTCGGACAGCAGCGCTGAAACGCAGCTTGGCCTCGGCGTCGTACGTCATGCCGGGCTTTTTAATGCCCTCAAACCTCTTCAGGTTTCCAAGACTACCTTGATATCCTCCCAATACCTCCCCCCTTCTCTCTCTCTCTCTCTCTCTCTCTCTCCCCCGCCATTCCCCCTGCCTCCGCCCGCCCTCTCTGTCTCCGTCTCCAGCTTATCCAAGCGTACCGGCACTGAAACATCACCGGGGCTCTTTAATTGGCTCTGTCCTGCAGAATGAAAACCTTTCTATGTGTGAACACTGACATGAGACGCAGTGGAGTGCAGAGGTGGGGTTGTGTGTGTGTGTGTGTGTGTGTGTGTGTGTGTGTGTGTGTGTGTGTGTGTGTGTGTGTGTGTGTGTGTGTGTGTGTGTGTGTCTGTGTGTGTGTGTGTGTGTGTGTGTGTGCGCACTCCTCCTGCTTGCTGTGCTGTCGTAGCAGAGATGCTGTTGGGAGTGGCTGTCGACCCTCCTCGGCTTGTTACATTATTTATCACTTTTCTTTTTTTCTCCATTCCTCTGTGAGATGTTTCCTCTGGCGATTGCAGAGAAGACGAAAACATTTGTCTTTCTTTCTGTCCATCATGCTGTAACATGCTTTGATGGTCAACCTACTCTCCGGACGGTTTTCCCTCTATTTGCTGCCCCCTGGTGGAGGCTCTGGCTCGTTACAGCTCGCAGCCCCTTTGGCTCAAGTTAAAGGTTCTTCTCGCCAATCTTTGTGTATTTGTTAGTGAAACTGAAATGATCTTGACATGACTTTTAGAAAAAACGTCTTTTCTGTGTAACTATGTGTTTTTACACACACTAATTTACTTAGACGGTAAAGACGGTAAGACATTTTTCAGACATAAGACATAAACTGGCTGAAACAGCGTGGGAACCAGGAGCCGGTGGTGAATGATCGACCTGACTTTGCTCAGTGAGAAAACAATGACGTGGCGGCCTTCAGCCTGCGAGGTGTTTGAGGTGCATGCTCAGTATTGCGCCTCCTCGTCTCTGCCTTCGGGTCAAATAGGACGTTTGCATTCCGGGGTGATGGTTGATAGTATTTACAATAGAAACACAGAGCGAGTTTCGGTCAAACGTGTTCCACATGTTAAGCGTCGTTTGGGTTTCCCTTTAAATAAGCATTTGATATCCTAAGTAAGAACCTTGTTTTGGGGCTGTGGAAGTGTCTCGGCCCCCCTCAGATCTTCTGAGAATGTGACGGAGACACATTCTCAGAAGCGTGCGGTTAATCCTTTTTTGTCTGCATAAACAATGAGTGTGAAATCACACCGAGCTCGGCTGTCTTCAGGCTGACGTTAATCGTGTTACGGGCCCTTGGGGGGGGGGTGTACTGGAATCTGTGTGTGCGCTGCGTGTGGCGGCTGCTCATGCACGCGCGTGTCTACAGCAGAACATCACATTTAATGTCTTAATTACGGGAAGATTTATGCAAATGGGGGGATTGTCCTCTATTTCCCTCGGAGGCAGTTGTTCATCCGATCTCCCAAAGAGTATGAGATCAATTATTGTGAAGTCGTGATAAGAGATGATTGAATTAAAATGCCACCCAAGGCGGCTCCTGCTGCAACATGATGGCCTTACTGAAATCGATACGAAGAGCTGTCACTCAACAACCGGCCTCCTCCTGCCACCGCTTCGTTCATTTTCTCATGGTGAATGTTTGACCTAGCATCCTAGGAAATGGAGTTAAAGTTACTGTGAGGCTGTGAGGTGGGAGGGAGGGAAGCCACATAAAGGGAATCAACCGGCGTCACGACTTTGGTTATTTTCCATTTGCACCATGCAGCGAAACATCTGGCGTTCGACACCCTGGTCCTCCTCCGCCGCCCTCCTTCTCCCTTAGGGTTAATTGGTTTATTTGTGGTGGTTAAAGAAAGCCTGCCGTGAGAACTTTAAGGCATCGATTTGTTTCGACCACTGGAGGCCGCTGCAAACCTCCCTCGGCCTCCAGCGGAGTGACCTGCCCTTCCTCTTCCACTTAATAGGAAAAAAAAAAAAAACATCCGTTCCGCATCTTTTTTTGCCATTATAATGTCCATATTTATTTTTGTATAAACGTTCGCTATATGTTTAGGGTTTATCTTAGACACAATGTGTACTAATTTATGCATAGCTATGAGATGAATCAAATACAACCCATGCAAGCAGAAGATGGAAGTAGCTATGTGTCCATCCACTGAGGAGGTTGAGGCGTGTGTGTAAGTGTGTGCGTGTGCGTGTGCGTGTGAGTGTGCGCGTGTGCGTGTGTCCAGGCTTCACACAGGCGAGCTGATTCAGCTCCATCTGAGGAAACGTCTCTCTGAGGAGAAAGTCTCTGGTGTTCTTGCTCTGCATCTTAGGGAAGATCAAAGGCGTTTTGCAGGTCGCGCTGGTTTTAAAGTACAGAGAAAGAGGGAGTGGATGAAGATGTGTGTGTGTGTGTGTGTGTGTGTGGATCCATCCCTGTAATTGTCAGTAAGGGGCTTAGTGGTCTCTCCGCCCTGGCTCCCTGATAAGGGGGCGGGTTTTTTTGTCCACCACTTTGTGAGACTGATAAGAACGTGTACTCTTCTCGCTGTGGAACAAAGCTCCACAATCTGTTCAGTTAACACTGAAACGATGCTACACAGGAGCAGCTTAGCAGTTCCAAACTGAGACCACTGAATCTCCACAGAAAAATATATGAAAAACAGGATCTTTTGGGATTCAGTTTACTGTCGTGTAGCGACTTCAAGGCGCGGCGCTTTTTAAAGGGAACGAACCCTGGAGAGAATCCCACGAGGCGAGCTGTCTATCCAATGTCATTCATTTTGTGTGTGCTATTTATATTTATATATATTTTCTTTCATGGCTGCTTTTTGTTGGTTTGCACCAGAAATAATCATATATTCTTATAAAGGTACGTGTATATTTACCAGGCTTCTCCCACACGCGGACTGACGCGCCTTTGATGCTGTGCTGTCAGGCGCTGGTGTCAGAGGCAGATGGGCTGCTGCAGGCGTCGTTATAGGTCCATATCACTCGATGTGTCTGTACATAGAGTGATATGGACCTGGCTTATGGCGTAGTGAAACGGGTACAGTGGACTCACCTGAAGCATCGGGAAGAACACGGCGACAAGATGAAACCTCTGAAATGGGCGGAGTGGAGAACATTTCGGATAAGGGAATTGATGTCATGCTCTCGAAAAGTTCACACATTCTGGTTGTAAAACCAGCCCCTTTGGCCACGTCGAGACGATTTAATGACCATAAAAAACCTCTCAACGTAATCGTAACAAGCGGCCACATCTGGACTCGCCTTTCCTCAACCCTCCGTCTTTCCATCGTGTGTGTGTGTGTGTGTGCTGGTGTGTTGTCCTGGGCTGTGCTGGTGGTCCCTCAAACCCGACTGTTTACCCAGCAGCCCCCTCTCTCTCTCCCTCTCTGCCCCGCGTCCACTCTTTCTCTTTCTCAGCGCCACAGGTTATTTGCGCTCGGCCTCTCGGGGCTCCGGTGGTTTCCAATAAGTGTTAATGTCCTCTTGAGTCCCGTACTGCTTTCGTTGGCAAACGAGGGCCGGCGGCACCAGAACAGCCCAACAAAGTCCGTCATTCACAGCAGAGCCAAGCAAAGCGCCGCCGCGGCGTTTAGCGACACGCACTTAATATCTGCGGCGCTTCGTCGGAACTAAAGACGAGCGGCTCATTTGATTCCGCTTCGCCGCGCACACTCGTGACCCCCCCGAGACTCCCCGTAGCTTTCCTGGCAGGACTCGCTGAGCGGTGCCAGCCCGGCAGAGAAACTCTGTCTCCCTTCCTTTAAGACGATTGGTTCCGTTAGTTCCTTGCTGGATTCATTCAGCCGCTCCATGTCGCATCCCAGCGTCACGCTTCCACCAGTCAGCACAGCTGCAGGAAACCAGCCTGTGAATCGAGGAAGAAGCATTTCCTCCACACGTTGTGCTTCAGGGTTTAGGGTTGTGCTTGTGGCAGGTGAAGCTGTGGTGCTGGTAGGTATTTCCTGTTGGTCACCTAAATGAATCAACGACCGTCGGAATTCATTTCAAATGTTGCGTTGGAGCTGCAGCGGTGGCTTTGCGGCCCACATGGCCGGCCGGCTGTGTCAACAGAGCGCGTGGAAGCTCGGATTGCAGCGCGCACACAGAGGGAGAGCGACTACACAACTCAACCTTTCACTTACAAATGTGTTGTTTTCTCTCACAGCGTCAAACACGGACCTTTTGAGTTGCTTTCTTAACAACCAGAAATGGTTAACTGTCAACTACGTGAGGAACTTGGTGCCTGACTATGAATCCAGCGTAACGGAAAAAACATTTAATTTAAGAATAAATGAAGTGAAAAACAAGAACTGAGTGAGCAGGTCATGCTGAGGGGCGAAGGGGAAACGAGAGCCTCGTGTGGAAAGGACGCTGTAAGGACATTTTGGAGCCGGCTAATTGAGGGAGAAGGAGGGCGGCGGAGGAGGACGAGGGTGTCGAACGCCAGATGTTTCGCTGCATGGTGCAAATGGAAAATAACCAAAGTCGTGACGCCGGTTGATTCCCTTTATGTGGCTTCCCTCCCTCCCACCTCACAGCCTCCCATTAGAGGTTTCTGGTGCCATTTCGGATGGAAATTAGGACTCTGAACGCGTCACGGCCTTAATATAAATAAACCACGGTGTCTCGACCTTTGCAGCAATGTATAGGCTTTTACTTTGGCGGTGCGTGTGGTGTGAGGCCGTGGCAGTTTGCCGAGACTGTCTTCCGAAACCAGAGCGCAATCGCTCTGTGGAATGTTTTGCCTTTCATCCATCGGCTCCGTACCCAAAACGCATCCGGGTAACGTAATAGTGACGAAACATTATGCTCGGCCCCGCTGAGGACCCCTGTCATCGACCCCTGGTGGTCCTTCAACAGCTGCAGCACCTCCAACCACAACACCACGGCACATGCGCCACTCGGTCGCTAATAAAAACCCAACGGCCACTCCTCTCCCTCCACGCGGGGAGTGAAACTTAATGCAGTGTAATCACTTCGCTCAGTTCTTGCTTTTAAACGTGTGCATTTTTAAACATTCTTAAGAGTGGAAGTAAAGTACAAATATTTGTTCCACTTTTTTAGGGAATCGTTAAAAAAAATGGATGTTTTTTTGTTTTTATGCACGATTGCACTGTGCGTATCGCACTGCAATAAAATGCACGTTTAGTACTGCAAATGTTGCATGGAAGCGAGTAAGTTGATACAAAATACAACAGGGGTTTTTGAAAGGATTCCTTCTCATAACTTCAATCCCTTTGAGTATTTAGACTCCCAACGCAGTTCCTTTATTTGTTATTAAAACGTCCGATTGCCCCCGAGGGGCGACACTTATTGCTGCCGCCTGTTACGCTAAAGCACCTCATTAAGGCTTCTTTATTGTATACTTTGAAATATAGCCAATGTGCAAAATGTGTGTGTGTGATATTTGTTAGTGTGCATTTCCCGTGTTGTCGTTGCGCTGTAACGGCCTCCGTCCGAACGCAGATGTGATGTTGCAGCCGCCGACGCTGATGAAAGCGAAGGCTGTAATAATAGTTCTCGCGTCCGCGTGTCACAGGACATTGAGACTCCCGAGCAGCTCGTGTCTGTCGCTGCCTAACGAGCAGAGACCGCTCTGCATCGCTGCCTCCATGCGGCCCGCTTCCTCCACATGCGGAGTGAGGTGGCAAGTTGCCATGGAAACAGCAGACAAAGACGACGAACAGGGGTGTGCGCGAGCTGCCTGCCTGGAGGACGTGTGTGTGTGTGTGTGTGTGTGTGCGTTGTGTTCCTGGAGCTCCGTGTCGTAAGAATAACAATTATTTTGCCGTGTCTCTGTGGACGCCGTCCTCGGCCCTTCGCCGGGGGGACACAATACGTCCGTTCTGTTCAGCAGCGCTGTCCGTCCGGAGCGTAGAAGCCTTCTGTCAGCTTTATTTTCAAAGGGCATCAGAGTCGCGTGTGAAACAGGCCGCGATGGTTGGAGACCAAAGCCGCCCGTGTCTTATTTGGCGCATGGACCAATGGACCATTTCACATTTGTCCAGCTTGTTGGAGGTACAATAATTAGTAACTACATCATTGGTGCCATTATGGCTGTGAGCTGCCATAATCTCAAAGAGATTTGAGGAGTGCTTCT
The DNA here is from genome assembly GCA_021346845.1 of Apeltes quadracus. Taxonomy (NCBI): domain Eukaryota; kingdom Metazoa; phylum Chordata; class Actinopteri; order Perciformes; family Gasterosteidae; genus Apeltes; species Apeltes quadracus. The sequence continues at coordinate 20,930,746 of CM037918.1, read as the reverse complement.
GTGATGCGACGGGATGCCAGTGGTTCACAGACTTTAACCTTAAGACCAAGTTCAGCTCAACGCAGGAACGCGCTGCTGCGCGTTTCGAGGACACGTGAAAAAAAGGTTCCCCCACGACACAGAGGAGTCTCTGTTTCTGCTCGTCTTGTTTGATTGGCTTCCCTGTTTGAGAGTTCGGCAGTTTCCCAGAGTGAAAGCTCAATCGTCCCGAGGCGACAGTGACCCCCCCCCCCCCCCCCCCCAGATGCTCATCACACTCTGCGCTCACAGCGAGGACGAGGAATGGCCTGAAAGAAAGGGAGCGACAGAGAGAATACAGGCGATTGGACCGACTAGCAGACTAAACCCTCTTCATCTTCACCTTCCTCGTCACCGAAGAGCCTCCCGCAGACGGAACGCGTCGCCTCCCGAGTGGCTGAGATGCAAATATATATATATATATATATATATATATATATATATATATAATAATTGTCTCCGTGTTGATTACAGTGATTACTCTGCTCCACCAAGACCAGGGTGGAGAGGAGGAGGAGGAGGAGGAGGAGGAGAGACGTGCTGATTCAATTTGATTTGAGACACGCCCTTAAGCTGCTATGATCACGGACCCGTTTGCGTGACAGCAGCGTGGGAACGCGGGGAACATCTTCGTCAAGGAGCTGCTTCAATTTAATCAGCGGCTTTCAAAAGAGTTCTGTTAATTCAACTTTCCGGAGGAGACGGTAGCAGAATTACCTGGTTGTTTTCAGTCCTCGTGTCGAGTCACGGGAGCACATCTTCAAGGAATGTTAATGAGAGACAAATGGGAACGTTTCTCAACGACGATGTGGAACAAATCTGCAAAGTGACCAATTCTCTGGTTCATTTTATGTTTGAAGACATTATGTTTAATTCGCTGGCTGATAATCCGCTTCGTTTTTTTTAGACACACAGCAGCACGAGGTTAAGAGAGGATGCGCTCGGATCCCTGGAGGGATTCCTGCAGTACCTACAGGCATCCCTGGAGGGATTCCTGCAGTACCTACAGGCGAAGCCCTCCGTCAGGATGGACGCTCTTGTAGAGCTTCCGTTAAAGCTTTTCAAAGCATTTAGTTTACGTGGACAAGATCGGACTTGATCTTTACTCCGTGAGCATGTGACGTATCTATTGCTCTTCCTTTTGGATTGCTGACGTATCTCAGAAGGCCTTTTGCTGCTCGTCTCCTTAGAGGGCGGGGGGGGTGGGGGCGGGATCACCAGTGGAGCTGTGACCACCACACCACCACGCCGCCTACACCTTAAACAGCAGCTTCAAATTACGCTACTCAAATACAGTCATTATTTCACGCCCTCGCGTGAACCTGAGCCATCAGAGTTCTAAGGTTGATCGGGTCTGTCATCAGACGCGTCCGGCCCGCCCCGATTCTTCCCTTTATTTGTTTCGCAAACCGGCTTTTTGTAATCACTCTGTTTCATCTCCGTGCTCCGGCGCCGCCCGCAGCCGCACGCAGCCGTCCGCAGCGGGGAACGTCGAGCGACCGCGCGCAGCGTCCACTATTGATCCATTCTGAAAACATACCGGACGGCTTCTGTGTGTGATTGAGGTCGTCCTCTCTCGTGCTTGTGGTCTCCCCCACCCGAGGGGGAGGGAGGGGGGCGTACGTAAAGTCCGAAGCTCAGCTGTCGCAGGGGTCACGCTGAGGTCACGCCCCAAACACAGAGGGGTGACCCTTCTTCACTAAGCACCGTGACACCATCCAATACACACCTGTTGTGGCTGTTGGGGCACACTGGGATTATCTCCTGTCACTTTGTGTTCCCCACCCCACGCCCCCCCCCCCCCCCCCCCCCCACGCCCCCCCCCACCCACTGAACCCGAAGTAAAACGGCGTAAATAATAACCGACGCGGCCGGCCTGTTGGTGCGGTTTCTTGTTGAGCCGGCTCAGTCGTTCGACCCTCCACTTAAGTGCAAAGAATAAGCTGACCACATTGAAGCTGACGTTCATTCCCCCTGGTGTTCTACACGCGCTTTAATCCCACTCGGGGTCGCAGACGGGGGGGCGCTGGATTCTGCTGTGTATTAAAGACAGCGGACAGACACCCCCCCTCCCGTTTGTTGAATAAGCAACGTTTACTTTCCAGAGCCGGAGAAGCCGTGCAGCAGTCGTCTTTTCAGGAGGAAAATCAACAGTCCTTCCACTCTCCTGGAGGCCGAACACTTTCCTCTCCACCGATGAAACCAATTATTCTGGTCGCCCTCCGGTCAATGAGCCAATGCACCAGCCGCCCGCGCCACTCAGCCCGGTATCGAAATAGGGAAACGTTATTGTGCAAATAAATTAAGTCGCGCTGCACGGCCCCCCGGAGGCTTCGTTTAAAACCCACCGCACGCTCCTCCGCCGAGCGGTTCTCTGGAGAGCCGCCTCGGGGTGACCATCGGGGGACGGAGGATCGGGCCGGACCGCAGAGGGGCGTTCTGCGGCGAGCGGCTCCTCCACGGTTTCCTTTAAAACCCCACGTGGTCCCAGTCAAAAACCGAGGACACATTAAGCATCAACGCCTGGAAACCACTAATATGTTTCATATGAGCCTCGTGTCACATTGAGAGGCAACAAACCTACGTTAAGGTTTGAAAAAAAGATGTCCGTTTGCATTGCAGTGGAAGCGTAACGTGGTAAGAAATGGAAATGGGTCAAGGGCACCATGTACGACCCAGCCACACCACTTCCCTTTCAATCTGCTGCATGTACTACGTCGCTCGCTGGGACTTGGAGCGCTATCAAGTGTATCTGCTGCAAGCTGCAAGAACACAGGCTCAACGTTTGATGAGGTCAAAAATCCAATCGTTTTCCCGCATGAAACTTGGGGTTGACCCGGAACCGACACCATCTACTCTACAACCTACAACCCAGTCATCTGTGCTCCTTCTGTGGGAAAAGTTGATCTCTTGTTAGAAAAGGGAGAGGGAGAGAGACCGTGAGCTCAACTGGGTCACATGACACCGATGGAGGGAGCAAAGAAACGGAGGACGTTAACCGAGAGCGTTTTGTGGTGAGATCCTCGGGGGCTGTCACGCTCGCGCTCACCTCCTCACATCCACGGTCAACACACACACACACACACACGCACACGCACACAGGTGACTTGTGGGAGTGTGTGTGTGTCTTATCTAAGCTGTGGAGTCGGACCACAGGGGCTGCAGGATGATGAGGGTCAAGATGTGTTCAGGTTCAGGGAAAGAAGCACGTCAGGAAGGCATTTCTGTTGTATTGGTGAGTGCATGTGTGTGTGTGTGTGTGTGTGTGTGCGCTTAGTGGTCCGTAAGTCTAGCGAGAGGATGGCGCTTGCAGCGACGCTGATGTGATCTGACATGGTTGAGGATCGTAAAGGACTCCTTGGGCCTCCGTGGCCCCCAGCGCAAACCAGCAAGTGCCCCCCCTCCCTCGGACCCCCCCTTCTCTTCCTCTTCCTCACCGCATCTCTCGGCGCAGCTTCATCGTCCCCCTCGCTCTGCCTCTGGCTATGTACAACGGGTGTCTGGACCGGCTCAAGCGTCTGTGTGTTTTTCGCTCTGACTCTCTGGCGGAGGGCGACTTCTCTGCAGTGATGGGGAGGGTCTTCTACCCGCCACAGTGACCTCGCTGTGAGTCAGTCCCGCCGACGGTAAAGGCGAACCAAGGATATCCACCCGTCACGGGGAAAAACATCGCAACAAAGAATCCTTTTTCAATTATTTTCTTTCTACAGGAGCTTCGTCCTTGAACGCCTTTTTACAAATCCTCGCTGATGGTTTTTGTGTTTCACGGCCGCTTGCTTCAGAATGTAGAGACGAGGCTGCCAGCGCGTCCCGCTCCATCCTTCACACTGCATCGTTGTGGTTCCTTCGCCCTGTGTTTGTGTATCCGCGCCCGATGTTTGGCTCCAGGTTGGCATTAATGCTCTGCAGAAGACGGGATTAGCGCGGAGTGGCGTGCGTGGGTGCCTCCCTGACCCGGCAGAGCGGGCCCACTCGCTGTAAGCTCTTTAAGGGATTGCTTGCTGATAAAGGGCACACCTTCTAATCTGATCTCCAGATTGCCACTGTCAGGAACCGTAGAGGTGCATTTAACGTGGCAGAGAAGCAACACTGTTATTCAGCTTCTGGTTCAACGAGTAGTCAAGGACATACGGGATTGAATTGGGATGAAATGCATCGCTGCGGTTATGCAGATTTAGATTCATTTTTCATAATCTTGTTTGGATGTTTTTGAAAATGAGTAACTGTGTATTCTACTAATTTGGAACATTTTGCATCACATCAATATTTCAGAACAACATGAACAATGTTGAGCTAATAATTAAAAGTATCTGCAGCGTTCTTCGAGTTGCGCTGATATTTTATTATAATCAGGCAGAGCAGTTATAATGCCTATAAGTAAAACTAGTACCATGTTTACATGGCTGGATTAAAAGTACAAAAAATCTGAAGAGATGAATGTTTCTTGTTGCGTTTGTTTCAGCAACAAATCTCCATTTGGAAACATTCTTCAGTCGAATGCTGGCAGAGATTTAGAAGTAGGTTTGAAATAATGGGGTTACCTTTTAAACCCAAGTAAAGACAGGAAACTGGAAGCAGTAAAAACTTATCTCGTAACGCTGAGAAATCCTTTTATCTTTATTTGGGCACATGGTTCCTACGTCAGGGAGACGGTTTTAATCAAAGTGTGTTTCCCTTAATGGAACCAACAACACCACCTGACTGTTATGTATCTGCTACACCGACTGCAGCTTTATCTGCAGTGTTGCAAAGGGTGGAGAAATGCTCCACATTAAGACGGAGTAGCTTTCGCCCACAGAGCCGTGTGAATGCATCCTGGGGGATTTTCCACTCGCAGCCTCCGTCCGCAGACTTAGCTGCTGCAAATGTCGATGCTTGAATGCCAAGTGCTGCTGCTGAGGTTTGTGTTCCTCCATTTCCCCCCTTCACATACGGAATGTAAATACTGTGTGTGTGACGGGACGGATGCAAATATCAATATTACAATTTAGATAAAATCAAACGATTTTGCGATGTAAATAAGTGACGAGTTGTTATTCGCGTTTCGGCTACGATTGTTTGCCTCCCTCCCTTACAGGCGAGGTCCTGAGTGTCTACAGGGCGCTGGGATCCGTAGCTTAACTCAACCGTCCCACCAAAGAGCGGCCACAACAAGAGCCATATAAGAGCTTAACCGATGTGGCTGTTGTGACTAGAAAAACCAAAGCTTTTTTCCCCTCGTTCACTACAACGATCTGACTCCTCTGACGACACATGAAGGACGCGCGGCGGACCTCAAACACAAAACGTGCTTGCAACTGGACGATGTCAGTTAGTTGTCAGCGGCAAACTGAAGGCAGTGCAAGCCCACAGACTGTACTACCCCCCCCCCCCCCCCCCCTCCGCCCCCCCCGAAAGGTCTCTGCCCCCTGTGGTGTCCGCGCAGACCGCCTCTATTAGAAAAAAACCTGACAACCTCCGCCAAATTAGAGCCTGTAATTGCCGTACCATTTCGCAAGCTGCTCGGCTTTGAGCGCAAAAAAAAAAAAAAAAAGTCCTGCTTTGAAACATCTGCGTTTTTTATTTTTTATTTACAAGATTTCATAAAATTCGGTTTGCAGCCCTCGAGTTTCCATCAAAGCCTTCGAGGCAGGAAATGAGGCCTTGGACTTGGTTACTTCCCTCCCTAGCCGCCGTGCTTACAGTAGGACTCTTATTTATTGTTTGTGGTGATGTTAATTTCCTGCTTGCTTTCAAGGGTCCCAACCCCCCCTGAGACCCGGTCTGTCCCACCACGTCTCCTTTATCCCCGACGTAAAGCAGGTGTACGGTTTTGTAAATTGGTCTGTTTGAGGGTTATTTCCGAGGGCTTTACGTCACCAAATTGCCTTTCCAATTGAAGCGGGGAGTAAGCGGGGAGTAAGCGGGGGGGGCTAAGCTGAGCCCCGAGAGCGCGGCCCTTGGCGGCACCCTGCAGGCACGAACGGGCCGTAAACATGAAACGCGCCTCCTTCTCCACCGGCGAAGGAGGGATTTAAATGATCGTACCTGGACTTTGCTCTCCTCCTGGTTAATAGTTCAAAGTATATTCAGCCAGGAAAAGCTTCTTAAGTGCACTATTCCGCCTGACGAGTCATTTCTTGGAATTACGCTGAAGGTCCTTTTTGTTTTAACGCGTTTCAGTCGTTTTATGGACGTCATTAAAAGTGTTAAAGGTTTAACAGACGTATGAGAACGCGAGTCCAGCTATTGGTATTGAAATCATCATTGCATTTTTGCATGAAATGTAATATAACATAAGAAGGAAATGAATGGCTGTTACAGATATTTGATTTCTTGGGGCAGAACTGGGAAGTATTGCTGTGTATCTTTCCTTCACTAACAGGCCTTTTTCCTCCTTTTCACCTTCGTCCCCCAGGTAAGAAGTGCCCCCCCCCCCCCAACCTGTCAGGAGGTTGCTGGTTTTCGACTGAAGCTCACACATGTGGGCCAGATGGAGGTCGCTGTGGGATGAACCTTAAAAACGTGTGTGTGTGTGGGCGGGGGTGCGGGGGGGGATGGTAGTACTTAGAGCTATCAAACTTTAGACACCTTGGACTTGTGACAACCACACGAGCGTTTGCTCCGGTTTGAGTGAACAAATAGGAAGAAACTCCTAAATGAAGAAGAGGAAATCACATCTATCTAGTTCCTTCCCTCAAAGACCACTATGATGTCAGCCATCTTCTGACAGCGAAACAGTATACATGCTGTCTATGGCCAAGTGTTCGTGGTGAGCAACATTGTTGCTAAGACAAGAGGAGAACCAGCGACCGGCGATGTTCACCGAGACCAAACATTTCTGTAGAAAAGCGAATGTTTCCTCCAACGCAAAGTCTCATAGAGTAACTAGTGTGTAGTGCAACAGGCGCGTGGTCAAATTTGTGAATGCCTCGCATTTATTTCACGTGAAAAAATACAACCGATTGTGAATTTTAACCCATCCTTTTGTCAAAATGTTCGACTGTTACATACTCCATCACAGTGAGTGTGTGCAGACAAATTGAGGATTGCATAATGCTGCAGGATCCTTTGAGAAGTGCGTAGTGACGATTTTATGCTTTTTTTCCACCGTGAAAAACTCCCACCATTGGTCTCCATTCTAACTGGAATTAATACAAGCTGCTGTTCCGCTCAAATGAAACTATCAACGTTTTTTTTATGGGAGGCTTTCAAGCCCACAGGAGACGGGTGTTTGATACCGTGGACAGATTTCCGGGTGGGGCGCTTTACATCTGCAACCACCAATCTGCTGCTAATTACCTTAAAAGAATAGTGACATTTGAAAGAGAGCGAGTTCCTCCAGAACTTCCAAATGATTAAAGTTTCCATTAACGTAAAGGTCAGGCATTTTCCCCCCGGCGTCACTGGGCGTGTGCGGGCGCAGTGACGGAAGCTCGCCGGCGCATTCTCATTCCTGCAGCGTGGACGAAGGACGCACACGCGTAACACGCCGATGAATAATGCACCAGTGCAAACAGTCACCCACGGACGAGAAACATCCGCCGCTTTTTCAACGCCGTTAGCATTTTACGTGTGGATCTGCTAATCCGCCATCTCTCCGCTCCCTTCGGCTCCTCATGCTCCTTGTGCTCCTCGGGCTCCTTGTGCTCCTCGGGCTCCTCGGGCTCCTCAGGCTCCTCGTGCTCCTCGGGCTCCTCAGGCTCCTCGTGCTCCTAGGGCTCCTCGTGCTCCTCGTGCTCCTCGGGCTCCTTGTGCTCCTAGGGCTCCTCGTGCTCCTCGTGCTCCTCGGGCTCCTCGGACTCCTCATGCTCCGGGTTCCGCCGCCGTGGCAGCTCCGGTCCAAACCGCTCTGTTTGTTGTGTCTGTCCGGGGGGGGGGGACATGTTTAGGTCCTGGTAATAAGTGGAAAGCCCTGTTTATTTTTGTTGTTGTTTTTATTTATCCCGTGCACTCTTATTGGATGTGACAGTTCAAATGGGTTGTCATGCATTAACAAACATTCTGTTGATAATATTAAAACTAGAGAAAAGGCTGTGTCTGTACTGCACGGCCACTTGGAAACAAACCTCCCATTCATTGGTTCGACGTATGGGACCAATGATAAACGTGGAGACGAGTCTCAGGTCATGATCACGTTTCAACGTTTACATCAACCTGCTTTCATGATTGGCCTTCATCGCGTCACATGTATTCACAGAAGAGCAAAACGTCCCCGAGTGGCTGACTTTGTGGAGATGAACTAATGCGCAGATCTTTGTCTTCATTGTCTCACATTGACACGAGGCAACAAACGTTTTTTCATGCTTTGGTCGTTTCTCAGTTCGGAGGCTTTTTTTTCGCTTCCTCCAGGCTTCAGACGTCTTTGTCTGTTTATCCAGAATTCACCAAAAGCACTAGTATTAGATGAGGCCTGATTTGCACATTTAAAGATACAACTTTGCATATTTCAACATACAGGTAATGAATATGAGTATTTGCATCTGTTTTTTAACCAAAATGACTCAGCGTGCATCGGCTACTTCTCCCTTAAGCTGCTCTAAACCTCCATTCCTTCCCCCTCTGGTTCCTCTCAGATCTGCTGTCGTCCGTCTCACGTCTTTGTCGTATTTCGTCACTGAGTCGTTTAGCGTCACAGCACTTGTGGGACGTTTGCCATTTAAGCCTCAGAGGCTCACATCACAGCGCCTGGTGTATCGCGGCGCTCTTACTTACCTACTGACGCAGATTCCGCTCACATTCATCGTTGGCTTGCTGCCCTGCGGAGGAGACACTGACGCGGTTGAATGTCACGCGCTGGCGTCGTGGATTTCAGCGGGACTTCTCCCGAAACGCCAGGAGGCCGACATGAGGTCGACCAGCTAATATTGACTCGTGAACATTAAATATATAATTTGGAGCGTCCTCCAAAGCTCTCAGACGTCCCGTGTCCTCTCCGTCGCCCCCGTTCCTTCATGAAATATTCACCACGAGTTCCTTTGTCGAGTGAGACGGGCTACGGGCTTAACGATTGAAAATGTCAACATTAAAGGAAAGCGCCTAGAAAAGGTTAAAAAAAGTCCACCCTTTTAGCTAATAAGTATTAAATGAGCCTGATCAGTGCCGACTCGCTAAGCATCCTGCTTCACGTTCTCTACCTCGGACGAAAATGTGCATCCTCATAACCAAGTACAGGGCCTGAGTCACATGGTACGATTCTGTCTACATGACCGCCCGTACACACACACACACACACAGACACACACAGACACACACTCCTCCGAGCTGTGAGCATGCTGACTTCTCCCTGGTTGCCTTATATCTGTCACCTCGGTTTACTGCACTGAGACTGTTGTTTGGGTGCAGCTGTCTCCTCTGTCTCGCTTTTAACAACTGTTTGTGTGTCAGTGTGCGTGTCTGACTGTGTGTGTGTGTGTGTGTGTGTGTGTGTGTGTTCCGATTTTATTATTTGGCTCCAGTCTCTTTGCTTTTGCTCACGCTACACAGGTTGCGTTGTTTCTTGCGCTCCAGTGGAGATCTGCTTGAGTGTGTCTGTTATTCTACTCCATCTATCTTTGTGAGGACCGCGGTGAGTCGTCACCTCTTCAAATGACCAATATATTGCACATGTCTACTGTGATGAAAATGGCCTTTATAGAGAGATTTGTTCATGAAAAACAAGACAAACTGCCGTGAGAACAAGTGCATAAGTACACAACTGTATAAGAAGTGTGTGTGTGTAACATTGTGCTGTGTCATAGTGTCGCTTCAGCCTTGCCAGAGCCCTGCTGCCCCCCACGTGATCCGCTGCTCCTTACCGTGAATAACTCTGTGTGTGTGTGTGTGTGTGTGTGTGTGTGTGTGTGTGTGTGTGTGTGTGTGTGTGAGGTCAGCTTGTAGATCCTGTGCTGTCACGGTGGCCGTTGCTCCAGTTAGCACAGCTGTGGTCAGCGAGAGCCTCCTGTGCTGCTTTGCTATCTCTGATAATGAAAACAATCATGGGAACTTTGTGTGTGTTTGTGTGTGTGGGTGTGTGTGTGTGCGTGCGCGCTTCGTTCAGCGGTGCATACATAATGAAAACATAGCGGTAGAATTGGCTGGATGACAGATGCTTGGGAAGTATATTGCTGTATGAGTAACGGAATACTTGTTTCCTTTTGATCCATTAATATTACTTTAATCTACGGTAGTTTTATCATCTTACTTTAGCGCCACACTACAATGATCTCACAGCAAACACCCCCCCATCCACCCCACACATGTGTGTTATTCTAAGAAGAAAGAAATGCAGCATAAACACACAGCAGAGGGGCAGTGGGTGTCCTAGTTATTACTGTCAATGCCGCCCATTTACAGCCAATCCGGCTCTATTATTAGACGGCTGTGGGCTGTCATCAGGCAGCTTCAAAGGTTGCTGCATGAATCAAACAGGACTCTGCGCAGGTCTGTTTCCTCTCACAGAAGGAAAATAATAGAAGTTTCCCTCGTTGTGTTATGCTGGTACTGTGTTGTGTTGTGTACGTCCGTGTTTTGATGTCAGGATGTTTTCACCAGTTACCAGGCGCCTGCGATCTGCACCTAGCGGCGATCAATAGGTAAATGGACAACCTGTGCGTTGATTAAAGTAGAGCCACACTAAATCATAATAAGATATTAGTATTTACGTAATTTAGGATTAATGTAACAGGATTAAGATTAACATACTAAACATCCTCTCCAGGATTAAATCATTGCACTTATAAACTACATATTAAGAGCGTGTGTGTGTGTGTGTGTGTCTAATTCCATTATGGCTGCTGTGTGACCCGGGTGGATGTTTTCCAGATTGAACAGGAGCACTGAGAAGAGCTCTGCAGCGTTCAGTGACTCGCCGCCCTTTTGCCTCCTAATGCTGGTAATTTGTCTTAATTTGTTTGTTTCGGGTTGCTGGAGGCAGCCGCTGTGTTTACGACGCTTTCTCTGTCATTTCAAGAAGGACTTAATGACACCTTAAGAAGGAGATTCGTAGCTACGAAATTGACGTACGTGCATTCATCGGTTTAAGCCCCGCCCCCTTCACGTTTCCTCCTAGACAACTAATTTAGACTGATTAATCCTCTTTCTCAGCTGCTGAACATACAAGTGCATCTAAAGGCTTTAAAATCCTATATATTTTTTGCTTAACTGTTTATAAATGTAAATTTACATCCAAATTTAGTTTATTGTCTGCAGGGGAAACGCAGAGCCCCCCCTGCCCTTTCTTTCTGGTTCTGCAGCAGGATTTGAGTGAGCGCTGAAGAAGCCTTCATCCAGTCCACTGGGACTCTGGCACATGTGACACTGGTTGCTAATTGGCCCTTCTCATATTTAAAAAGGGAAAAGCGTAGTAGAGCCAGAAGAGGGAGAGCAGACAGAGAGCAGCTATCTATCTGTCTATTAATACGCCGTGTTCAGTGTCCGTGGGCGGCTGCACTTCCTCAAAAGGAAGACACGGCTCTTCAGGCCCGACACACTGGACAAAAAGATTAACGATGCAATGCCTTTGCTTTGATTATCAGCACTCGATTTGCCTCTTGGTGTATTAGTGTGGAGAGTTTTAGTGTCTCCTTTTATTTTTGGTATTTCTGATGGTGACACGAGTGCATCTCAATGACCTTGATCCTGTTGTGTGATCGTGGCTGTTTTGTGACCTGTTTTGGCCCTTTTTGTTTTGAATGAGAGATCCGACGTAATAACTTCCTGTATCCATCAATCCGTTTACGGTGGTTCATTATGGGTTTTTTTGTGACCTGGCTGAATGACGTGCTCCTCATCGTCGCCAGCAGACCCGACTTTAGACCAAGCGAGGTGCCTTTAACTTGCATTCTCTCTACTCACCAGCAGGGGGCGACTCTTCCTGCTGCAAAAAAGAAGTCGCATTGTGTAGAAGAGAAAAAAGATCCATTTTTTAACACGGCGCTCCCTGCTACAGAAATGGCACGTTCAACGTGAGACCAGATGAGGGATTCATTTAATCGCTCATCGGATTCAAGTCCATCGCCAGCAAACAAAACGAATGGCCGCCTCTTTACCTCCCAGCGAGACCAGCGGATCAGTGGAGGGGCGGAGCGAACGCGCTGAGCTCTCCTCCGCCGCACACGTCAGTCCTGATCTTAAGCCACACCTGCTGCCTGCCTGCCTCCACCCGCGGGCGGAGGGAGCGCGGCGCTCACAGGCTGCGCGCTGCCTCTCCATCTCTCAGCCAGTGTTGGAAAGTCAGCGGAAGGGAACGGTCGCTGCTGTTGGATCCTCGGAGTGAGAAGAACTCCTTTCCTCCGGCTCCAATGTTCTCGCTTTCACCAGGACACAATCTTTTTTTTTTTTTCAACACTGTGTTGAGGATCCGTTCTTTTCTACAACATATTAAGGGCTGAAGCCACTTGAAACCAGGAAACAGGTGGAATCTGTGGGTCTTAAACCCCCTTGCTGAGATCCAGCAGGAGCACGTTTCTTCTACACGGTGGTTCCATCGGGTGCAAACTGCCTTAACCGGACCACATGTCAGGTGGTAACGTGTTTGTTTTTTTTTGGCTGACCAAGTAGCAGAAGATGCCAGCCATCCTGGTGGCCTCAAAGATGAAGTCAGGACTCCCCAAACCGGTGCACAGCGCCCGGCCCATCCCGCAGACCCACGGCCGGCCGGCGGCTCCAGCTCTGCTGACCAACGGCGCCTCCGCGGAGGGAGAAGACTCTCAGGTCAGGATGGCAAACGTTCACCCCCCCTCGGACGCCCTCCATCTCCATTTAGATGTCCCTGTTACATGCAGAGTCTCGCTGTCGGTCGTTTGACTGTGAGTTAGTTTGACAAAGTGAAGCGCTGCGACGGATCACCATCAGCATCTGGGTGGCTGCTCCACCGTGTTTGTGTGAAACACTGGCGGCACTTAGCAACCCCGCACGAGCGCTGCGGCGAGACGGGATGGTTTTTAACGCCATGTAAGGCATCGAGGAGAAGGAGGTGTGTGTGTGTGTGTTTGTGTGGGCCAGCATGCGCACACTTGGCAAACTTGGTCTTTTCCGGTAGGCGGGACTTGGAGTCACAGAGGCATCCAGCAGTCGTCGTGTTTTTTTTCGGGGAGGGTGGGGGGGGCGGTCTGACTCTGGCGCGCTGGCGATCGGGTGAGCAGAGCTCGCTGCTTGTGGCACGTGCCACCTGCCCGCTGCTCGTGCCGTTTGTTTAGCGGCTAATCAGATTGTTTTATTTTTTTCTCACTGACCTACTTTCTGTGACACTATGCTTTGTCATCCCCCCCCCCCCCCCCCCGTGGTGCTGATGATGCATCCCCCGCCCCCCTGGCTGTGTTAACCTCTGACCTTCCTGACCGGCACCAGTAATGTGAACATTGCAGTCAGGTGTTGAAATCCATCACTGCTGACTGCGTGAGTGTGTGTGTGTGTGTGTGTGTGTGTGTGTGTGTGTGTGTGTGTGTGTGTGTGTGTGTGTGTGTGTGTGTGTGTGTGTGTGTGTGTGTGTGTGTGTGTGTGTGTGTGTGTGTGTGTGCGCTGTTTTTTTATTGTGATTGGGAATATTTTTTTATATTTTCTCAGTGATCGTGTAGTTTTCTAACGCCATCGTGTTATTTTGCAACCAGTTAACAGAAGTTAGCATATTTTGACTCAAAAGATAAAATCATCGTGTATAAAAAGAAGAGTAGAAATCATAAACTCATGTTTACAATGTTTGCTGAAGTAATAAATCAAGTGAGAAGACTTCCAGGTTTAATTGGACGGACGAGATGATGATTCAGTAAACTGTTAGTCAGCTCGTTGTCAGCAGGCAATAATTGCTTGAAACAATTAATACAGGTCATCAGTGTTCGTTGCCTCGTAGCTCCATTTTACCGTCCTCATTTCTGTAGACCGTTTCTGCTTCACTCCAGAGACCGAGTGTACAGAGGACGGGCCGAGAGGCAGAATTACCCACGTTGATTTGGTACACAGACACTATTTGTCCTACCGAGTGAATCCAATCTGCTCTGAGGGCAAAGTGAGATGAGACACTCGGGAGACACTTTATGTGCCACAAAGATGTCAGTGATATTGCAAACACTCAAAATCACCTTACTCGAGCTAATATCTCTCACCAAGATGGAACGATCCATCACAGAGACCAATTTCAGCTCGTACAGCAGCAGCAGCGACGGCAACGTCTCCTCCTGCTCTTCCTTTCTCTCATCGGCTTATTTTTGTTTCTCCTTCGTTGCACCGGGATTGTCTCTTGAGATCTTAATCAGAACTCGTCGAACTGACCAAGGCAACTGAGAGTTGGCTGTAACTTTAGGGAGACACCTTAAGGACCAGATGGCGGTCGAGCGTGAAGCTACAGGCATCTGAAGGATGACGAGGCTCACGATGACCCAGTTGGCGCTGAGCACACAAACACGTCGGGGTCCACCTGAAACAAAGGAGCATCCGGGCCGCGTCTCAAGACACCAGGGAGCGACTGTCTGTGCTCGGCGCTTCATGTGCGTGTGTGTGCGTGTGTGTAAAAGCGTCTGTATGTCTGCCACAATCTTCACAATCTGAAGGTGTTCGTCTGGAAATGTGTGAATAGTTGAGGCTTTTTTTACTGTGTGTTGGTTTGTGGGTCTGTGTGTGTGTGTGTGTGTGTGTGTGTGTGTGTGTGTGTGTGTGTGTGTTTGTTTGAGCGCGTTCCTGCACGTGCGTGTTTCTGTGTTTATGGTATTTCCGTCACTAGTGTGACACCGAATGGAATGGCACGCCGCTGTGACCTTTAACCTTTTGCCATACTGTTATCTCAGAGGGAGCCAAGCCGGTCACAGACACGCTGCTGCCCTCTAGTGGCCGTTTCTTCACATTACATCTGCGCGTCAGCTTTGTCTCTGCCTGTTTTCTTTCCAGCTCGTTCGTTCATAGCTGGAGCTCTGAAAAGGGAGAAAAGGTTCAAACGCAGAATCTCTTCACAGCAGGAGACCTCGGAAAAATAAATTGCGGTGCTACTTGGAGCGTGCACAGTCCTTTTATAAGTCATGAACACACATGAGCGCACGGTGAGAGAGATTTGTCCGTGTGCCGCTGAGATAAGGACCTCCTATCTTTCCAAATAAAGGCTTAAATCGGGCTCTGTGTAAAAACTGTCTTTATTAGACTCATTATGAAAGCTCGACTGGGCGCTGGAACGGAACACCAATAATATAGAAAATATAGCGAAGAGTGTCGCCGGTCACCTCAGCTCATGTTTACTAAGACCAAGATCCTCCATTTGGACAGACGCCTTCGGGAGAGAAGAGCTTCGATATTAAATCAGCAGTGCGTTATGGATTTATCAGCTTTATTAATTTAACTTCCTCTGCGCTCGGAAATATGTAATCTTCCCAGTTCATTAGAGTTATTGAAATTGGTTGTCATTTCATTCTGGTTTGACGTAAACCTGCTATGTTGGGAACTCGTTTAATTGTTATGGATTCAAAGCTAATTAAATGACCGTAATGGCAAACTAAGCATTAATGTGGATGGAGAGTCGAGATTAGACTCGATGTTTGTGTTAAAACCAGGCAAGAAAGCAGTTAATGGCATCATATTGAGTTCTCACATTTATGCATGTAGATTGTAACAATGTATTTGTTTCTCCTCTAACATTACATGCATGTAATGTTACACCATTGATTCACCAGTGATTGATGGCAATCCTTCTATTCCTTCCTCTATTTCAGTTTGATTCCATTATCCACAATAACAGGACTGGAGTCAAAGCGTTTTTACCTGATTATGTGCGTGTTTCACAGCAAAGGAAACTGTCATAAGGCCCTTTTTTACGAGTAATCTTCAAGGGACACTTCATTCATGTTTAATCCTTAGCCGTCTATCTGTCAGCAGCCACCTTTAAAAGCATGTCACTTGACCCTGAGAACAGATCGCTCCCACGCGGCGTCCCGGGAGAAGCCGTAATGACTTCCTTTCATGGCCGCTTCATCCAGCGAGGAGTGGACGGCGGGGCGAACGGCGCAGCGTTGGACCGCTGATGTCCCCCTGCTCGCCCGGAGGAGGACAGATTGGTCGGGGGGTCCGAGTGGCCATATCGCTCCTTTTTAAAAACAATTACCATGACAAAGGGCAACGCAGACACATATGTCTCCTCTTGAGGCGATGCAAGTTAAAGCCAGATTGAATGGATGTTTCAGCCATTCATTGTTGGGAGGGTCATTGTTCAAAGGAATCACCGAGGTTTTAACGGACTGAAGAACACGCAACGGAAAAAAAGTAGGTGTCAGGCGTCGTGGATCCAACTCGTGGTTTTATCTGCCGCAGTGCGTCCAGTGAAAGCGTCTCAAAGCGACAAAAGGACGTATTCTTGGTCGAGTTGAAATCACGGCTTTGCTTTCGTGGTCACGGGACGCGGTCAGCCTCCGGCCGGGGGGGCGGGGGAGGAGGCAGCCCGTGTTGCTGTTGATAAGAGACCCGGAGTCTGTGGCTTTTTTCCCGAGGGCGAGACCCCCCCCTAATGCGTCTCAATCCGATTCCACTTCCTGTGCGGTTGTCGCGCCTCCTTCCTGCGTTAGGTCATGGCTGAGGACGTAACCATGTTAATTAGGGCCGGGCATCTGCTCCTCCTGAGTCACTCACTCAAGGTGCTCTCCTCTCCTCAGTCGCTCTCCTCGTCTGCTTCCCTTCTGCCTCCCCCCTCTAACGCAATCAGCTCCATCTCTGTCTGGAAACAGAAGACCGTGTGGAAAAAGGAGGAGAGGCCAGGAGGTGGAGGTCAGCGGGGCTGAAGTTACCCTCCCCAGGGGGTCGGATAACTTCCCGACCTGCGTGGAGCCAGCAGAGGGACGGTGACGCCCGCCCGTCTGGTTTTGATGCATCGGATCACGTCTAGCAGAGGAAAATCAATGAGGGAAAACACCGAAATATGATGCTTATTAAATCGGGTGCAACAATTACCACCGTTCAGCATCTGACCACCATCACATTGGTGGCCGTTCTCATGTTCATCACAGAGCGGATGAGTTCTTTTGTAATAATGAATTATTTGTGAGAGCAGGTGGACTGCTGGACTCCAATAGACACAACGATGGTCAAAATGGAGCACAATTTGGATCCACCTTTATTTATTTTGTTCCAGTGCTGATTCATTTCACCTGCCGCACCTACTGAAGCCGTGCATGCAGCGGAGGGAACTGCACGTGAAATACCTTCTAATGAGCCGACGACCTGCGGCTGCGGAGGCAGCGGGGCGCTTCAGCGCAAACACACACAAACACAGCAACGGAGGAACTCGTGGCTTTGGCTCTGCGGTGAAAGAAGAGACTACTCTCAGCTTCAGGGAGCGTCAACAAGGCCTGTGCGTGCGTGTGTGTGTGCGTGTGTGCGTGTGCGTGTGTGTGTGTGTGCGTGCATGCGTGTGTGCATGTGTGTGTGTGTGTGCGTGCGTGCGTGTGTGTGTGTCGTTCTGCATGTTTGCACTCGCTCCGTTGACGCAAGCGGCCTCTAAGCCTCGCTGATAAGTGTTGAATCGGAAGACGCGTTTCACTGACTGTAAACTCATACAGTGCATGCTGTAGTGCATGCGAGATAAAAAGATTTGCTTAAAAATATACAGCGATAATCTGCAACCTCGAATCACAAAAACGTGTCAATCCAGTTGCTAATAGATTGCGGCAGCTTTACTGCATCTGAAGACGCAGTAATTGTTGGACTGAATGTGTTACAATCAGGAACCATCCGACTTTTAAAGTGACGCCTCGCAGCTTTTCAAACGTGGAACCAGACCGCTCTGCGTCTGTAATGCGATTCAAATGTGTTTAACGCTCAAGAAGTTAATAAAAAGCTAAAGTAGTCCCCAGCAGACCGCTGTCCCCTTTGCCTTTGTGCACGTCTCTTTACCCCCAGCGAGTCCATATGTCCCTCGACCCCCAACCCTCACCCCGCACGGGAACAGCCAGGCAGCAGAGCCACCCCCCCCGCCCCCCCCGCCTG
Organism: Apeltes quadracus; assembly: GCA_021346845.1. NCBI lineage: Eukaryota > Metazoa > Chordata > Actinopteri > Perciformes > Gasterosteidae > Apeltes > Apeltes quadracus. The sequence goes on along the minus strand of CM037918.1, from coordinate 20,912,815 downwards.
CCCAATCTACCTCCCCAGGCTGGAGAGACTGAACAAAAGGGCCCCCCCCCGGCTGGGTTATTCCCCCCATTGTCGCGGACACACTGAGGTTTATCTGGCGCGGTGAAAGGAGCCACACTGAGCCCATTCACGGCCCGTAATGAGCTTGTTGGAGGCCTGAAACTGTTAAACAGGAGACAGAGTCTCTCCTTTTACGGCCGTAATGCCATTAAATCAATGCTGGTTAGCAGCAGCGGGGCCTCCTGTTTGATTCTGTGGTGCAGCAAGTGCAATATCAGTTGCTGTTAAGTTTCATTTCCACCCGTAAAGTAACCTGTAAAATCCCCTGTACACGGTTTCATATTGATTCATGTTTTGGGGATTATTTGCTTATTGATGTGTTGATTCAGCCACATTGATTGACATGTTTGTTCATCGCTTTGGTTCGAACTGAAACGTCACACAACCATACGACGGGTTGTTACGACTGTTGTTCCAACTATTGGATAGATTAACAGGAATTGTGGCACCGATACTCATGTTGCTGATGAGATAATCATCATCCTGTGAAATACCTAAATAAATGATTTGCTCTTGTTTATTGCTGATTGGAAAATGTTAGCATACTAACCGGTATAATGAGATTGAGTATCCAGGTTACAGCCATGATAACTGCAGGTTTAAGTCCACGCGACCGCCAAAGGAAATTAGATCATTTTATCCCACAAGTTATTGCAGAAGCAACACATGAGGCAACCTACACTGTTGCATTGCACATAACTGATCACTTAAAATCAGAGAGATTTCTTTTTGGTTTCTTTTTACACGTAAAATGCATCACTCTCCACCAGACGACGAGTGTCAAAACTGTCACGAAAACCGGCTCTAAGTTGCACACAAAATGGCAAAACAAACGTTCTGCTTGGCTCCGGCCTTGTTGTTGCATCGCGGGGCTCAAAGCGGTTGTGTACCGCCCGCTGGAAGCCATCATGCATCCCCCTTCTGTGGGAACTTTCCGTAAATCTTGGGCCCTTCCCAAAATTCAAATACGGCTTGTAATTTGTGGTCGGTGGTGTGTATGTGTGTGTGTGTGTGTGTGTGTGTGTGTGTGTGTGTGTGTGTGTGTGTGTGTGTGCGAGCGCTTGGATTGTGCTCAGACGGAGGGCATCCTGTGCTACAAACACACGTGCACATACATGGATGCTTAGGTTGGGCACACATGAACGCAAATATACACATGCAGCTGCTGCGATGTGATGTGGGTGACGGCTGATCAGAGACCGGACCGCTCTGTCCCCGGTGGGGGGGGATGGAGCCCGGCGTCTTTTGACAGAGGAGCTGGTTTGAGAAATAATAAATAGAAAGGAGACGGTTAGCGCGGAGCTCCGCGTGGTTTGGCCTCTAAGCCCTCGCGCTCTTCCTCCGTTACCGAGGGAGCGCCGGTCCTCCCTCCTCTACTTTCGGGGGATGGGTGCGAGGAGGTCAAGAGGTCTGTTATTTTCTCTCCCTTTCTCCTCCGAATATGACCGACGGTCAATTGAGGAGCAGCGGCACACTATGTTGCCGTGGGCGGGAAGGGGTGGTGGGGGAGGGGTGAGGGTGAGGGGGGGAGTGAGGGGGGGTACTCCTCCTCCTCCTCCTCTCGCTGCGTTTAGCTTGGCTGCCTCTCGTCGCCGCAGCAGAGGCCGCGGAGCTCCTCTTGCCATTCGCCTCCTGCGTTTATTTTTCCCTCCTCCCGTGTCCCAGAGTGGGTGGAGAGAAGCTGGAGGCACAGAGTCCGTCCCCCCCGCCCCCCGTCCGTCCGTCCCCCGTCCCTCCCCGTCCCCCTCAGGCACAGAGACCTGCTGGGACTCGAGCAAGCAGCAGCCCTCCCATATCCTCTGGATCCCATTGAAAGCTGCGTCCTCCTCGGGTTCTGTTCTTACGCCTGGATTGGGTTTGTTTTTTTGGGGGGGGGGGGGGAGTGGGTGGGGTGGGTGGCATTATGCTGCAGTCCAGCTGAAGCCCGGACCCGGTTTCTGATGGCGTGTCTCTGGGCCCGACGGTCCTCCCCGGCGTGAGGCAGGTGTCTCGGAGGAGGGAAGCTGCAGGATGAGTTTGATGCTGCGCCGCCGGGAGCAGAACAACGTCACCATGAAGCTGGTAGGCTGAGCCTCACGGGTCAAACACTGGGGGGGGGGGGGGGTTTATCCACACGCTGTTCATTCTTCCTTGACCCTGCAGCGTCGCACGCTTTAACTCTCCCACTCTGTGTTCATGTATCAGCGGATGCACGCTTGTCTCATCAGCACAGAAGCCGCAGAGTGGCTCCGGTGTTTGATTGCAGACACGCAACCGGTGGGCTGCAATTGTTTTACTGAAGTGCTGAAGGCGTGCGTCCCGCCCTCCCGCCCCCCCTCACCTGATACTATGGAAAGTTAACACAGGCTTTGGGGAAAACTCCACCAGCGTTTTGGGGATACGTTCTTGTGTGTGCTCCCCCCCCTCCCCCCCTGTTACTCATTCATAGGACAAAGTCTTTTGTTCTGCTTTGATGCCTGTTGTTTGAAGTGATAAGATGGTAAATATTCAACAGGATCTGGGGCGCGGGGATGAAATACTGCGCCGGGGCAGGTGCAGAAAGGTCATGTGGGGCAAACAGCTGACGGGGGGGGGGGAAGAAAAATGTAAAATGTTTTGTGATAAAAGTAGGGAACGGCGGGTTTAATGAAAGTCCCGTTTGTACAACACGCACCCTGTTGAGTTTACACGGCGTACGGATGGACGGGCCAATCGCTTTCTTTCTTTCTTTCTTTCTGCCGTCGTGCTTATCTGGACCTGCAGGTCCCACAGAGGAAGGGGAGATGGAAGCAGAGGAGGTTATTACCCGAGTCTGCAGATGAGCCGATAAGAAGGCCAGTTTAATTACACACCGCTAACCTCCACACAGCCTGACTGACGGGGATGCCGGTGGGCCACAGGGTCAGTGTGTGTGTGTGTGTGTGTGGGATTAACGGCGGGCCCACTTGGACATGTGCACACACTAAAATTAAAATAACCTTCCCCTTTTTATTACGAAGTGTTGTCGATGTCCACAGCTCTCTCTGTTTTAATACGAGCCCATTGATTATTCGACCGTCGGGGTCCGTATGTCAACACGCGACCTGATGCAGCGGGAATCAAAATGTGGGATTTGTGTGCTTAATCCTGCTGCAGAGAGAGAGCGTCAGAGACTGAATGGAACCGGGATGATTTATAGTTAAGTTACATATACTATAGATACATTGTAGTTGTAGTGCTGTTCTTTATTTCCAGGTGGAACTGGCGGCCAGGAGCTGCAGCCAGTGAGCACTGAAGAGCTCCATTCCTGCATGAGTGCTTCCGTTTATACGCACCTGCAGATGAAGTAAAAGAAGCGAGCAGAGTGCCTGAAAAGCGTCCACGGTGTTTGCACCTCACTGGACTTGTCGGTCGGGAGAGAACTAGACTTAAGAGGAAGCTCAGCTCGAAATAGAAACGTCAGCGTCGGAGCCAGATTATTTTAGAAGCCGCCTGGCAGCGAGGCAGGTAAACGAACGAAAGGTGGACTCGGTGACTGTCGGAGCAAAGTCCCCTGCAGATAGGCTCACTAGCTGAGGCGTAACCGCAGTGGTTTCAGTCCTCGCTCCCTGGGAAAGCGCCGGCGGAGGGTTTCTAAAGCAGCCGGCCTGATGTGCAGATGTGCGACACGTACTTTTCGTCACCATGCTCGTGAGTAGTTGAGATTCTATGAAGCTAAACGTCGTGGAAAAACTTAAAGTCACCACTCACCCTAAAAGGGGGCAAGTCACAAAAAGCCAATACAGTAAAAAAAATGAAGTTCAAAGAAGTTCACCCAACAGCGTCGATTCAGTCACCTCCCGGCAGTGTTTGCGTAGCGCGCAACAAGTCCGTGTCTGCAAACAACCACAGACGAGAGGCTGGGGCGATGCGACATGAAGGGGGGAGAGCACATCTGCGCCGCTATCTGCCGTCACACACACAGACTCACTGTTCTCTGTTTGGAGTCAAGGACAGCGCCCGGCCCTCTGTCCACCCAGGGTGACCCCTGCTCGGCGGGGTCGTCCCGTGTGCGTCACGGGACGCCCCCCTCTGCAGCCGCGGCGCGTCGGCGCGGTGACTCGGCAGGATGCAGATTGGTGTTTTTGAGAGCGAGACAAAGAGGCGCAGCTGTCAGCTGAGCGAGCGAGTGAGTCAGCGCTTGGAGGAGCTGACTGTGTGTCCGCTCGGAGGGCCTAAATTAGGCTTTGTTACGTGAGCATGGATGAGCACGAGCAACGGGGGATCCGTTTGTTTACTCGCCTTTGTTTTTGAAAATCACAATGCATTAAATTGATGGCCAATAAAACGCTTGAGATTCTCCTCGCTCGCCGGTGCTTCTGACGTGAAATAGAAACGGTGAACACGATGTGGTCTTTATTTTTGTAGCTGGGCCAACTAGCGACACACTGGATGACATTCTCCAAAAGGCCCGCAGACTGAGAATGAATCAGTGTCCCGTGACGGGGATGTCCCTGACATGAATCTACAGACCCTCAGTTCCACCAGCGCAGGCTCGGGATCACTGGGACTTCCCCTGCTGCAAAACGATGAGCATCAGACTCTTTGATGTCGATCACTCAGCGTTGGCAGATGGATGTGAGTGATGACACGGTGAGATTTGTAACGGTGTTAAATGCGTATTATTTTTTGTCTGTCCTGTGAGGTAGAAATGCCACCGAGGGGGGGGGGGCTCCGCGTCGTCTAGTTATCTTCCCTCTGATGAAGAGGCCGGTCTCGTCAGTAACACCTCATTCCTGTCTGATAGATATTGAGCCAATAAGTACTCGTCTTCTCAGATCTGAGCCTGCTCCTCGCCGGCCCCCCGTCTCCTTCTGTCCTTCTGTCCTTCTGGGACCTTTTGAACTAGTTTCAGGTCTCAGAAGCTACATTAGAGGAGCGGGTAAACGCACATGGTCCGGATGAATACACGCCGTCTTTGATTTATTGACACCTGACGGTGTGAAGGTGCTTCTGTGTCGGGGTGCGCTTGATGTCAGCCAGCTGGCGTTACCAATAACAACGCTTTTAGAGATGCGCGTGTTTGAAGTAGATGCCGATCGGCGATGAGCCACATCGACCGATACGGATGGTTTTTGTGTTTTTTCATGGCCGTATGCGCATATATTACATGTTACATATATTTCTATGGTGGAATATGGTCGCTGATGAGGATCAGGACCGCAGAGAGCCTTTACGTTCTTTTTACCAAATGAAATAGTTAGTTGTGATGATGGAATCCAAGCTTCTTAAATAGTGTTAGGAAGTGAATAAAAACCATCTTGTATCACTGTCAATTGTCTCCTTCAAACAACTTGATTTATTTTAAATTTTTTTACATGTGACTCAACCCTTCGGCTGAGAGGAAGACATCAGCGTCGCAAACCGTCTTTTCCAAGGTTTATTTGTCCGGACTTAAAAGGCAACTTGTTGTGACTCGCTCCCACTTCCCCTTTCCTCTCAACTTACCTTTGACGCCCGCCCCCCCCCCCCCCCCCCCCCCCCCACCCCCCCTCCCTCCCTCCATCACCCCCGCATGGGTTCCACCTCTGTGACTGACAGCTACCCGTTTCACCTCGATTCTAATTACACTGCAACCCTACAATTTACCTGCCCGAAACTGCTTCAAACAAAGCACATGCACGCACGCACACATGCACACACACATGCATGCACACACGCACGCTGCTGCACGCCGTGCACTTCCATCTCAGTCGAGAGCGTGCACGGCGCTCGGGCCTGATCCTCGTCGCCCCGCAGCTCCCCTTCTTCAGAACCGTGCAATCGTGCACTCACCCCCCCCCCCACCCTTCCCTCTTGTGTCTAACGGGTGGCCGTGCACTCTCATATACCTGTTGAGCCGTGTGTGTGTGTGTGTGTGTTTGAAGTGCGCACACCTGTTGAACGCCACCAGGAGGGCTGTGATTCGTCCGATGAGCGGCGTGCTCCGGGTCCGTTTACAGGGCGAACAGACGCGGCGGAAGAAGGGTCACCGTGCCACACACCTCACCGCCTGTGTGTGTGTGTGTGTGTGTGTGTGTGTGTGTGTGTGTGTGTGTGTGTGTGTGTGTGTGTGTGTGTGTGTGTGTGTGTGTGTGTGTGTGTGTGTGTGTGTGTGTGTGTGTGTGTGTTCGTGCCTACGTTTGAGCTCAACAAAGCGAAGCGCTCGTTGGGGACTAACAGAGGAACTTGGATTTCACAGTGGTTCAGGAAACGAAACCGGATTAGTTTACACAATACATATTTACTGGATTATAGTGTTAACGTGAAGGTGACTGGAACTTGTTGGTCTCGTCTCATTTGTTATTGAGAGCTGCGTCGATGTTTTTTTTCACTGGTTTCCCTTCATAAAACGCTGATGGAATCTCCCTGATCTATTTTATATAGTTGTTATTTGCGGCTGGTGCTTTGTTATTGCTCATCCGTAATCATGATGATCGTGATAATTATCCTAATTAAGTGACACTGATGTCTGATTGTGGCACCTAACGTCCCGTTGTGGAGAAGGACAGATCGGTAGATTGTGATTTCAGTTTAATTAAGACGTCACACGTGTTCTCTGTGGGGCGGAATACGTGTCGGGAAGCTGAAACAGACAATGCTACAAATGATCAAAATAACCGCTTTATTAGTAACAATGTATCGTGCAACAGCAATTCAACCGAAGTGTGGGCTTTTAAAAAAATGTATTTATCTGAAGAAAAAAAAATAGAAACTCGCCCCTCTTCAGGAGAGTGAGTAAACAGAGAGTTTGGCGTGTGATTATGAAGGGCGCTATTCAGATTATTCAGATGCTTGCTCCGCCCCCCCCCCCCCCCCCCCCCCCGGGCAGTGAAGGGTCTTTTCTGTCCCCAGAGAGTGATGTCAGCGGGGCCCATTGAAAACAGCCGCCGTGCGCTGCGAGATGAATGAATGCCCCGGCTGAGCACAATGGGCCCGGTCTGAATAGCCCGCCGGTAGATGCCACATCGCAGCCCCAACAAAAGGAGCCGGGCTGCCCCGCTCCCACTCCACCATGTTGTTATTTCATTAGAGTCGTACATTTAGCTCCGACCATTTATACCTTTTGTAGTTTTCAAGTGTTTACGGAGTTGGAAGCACGTGGACGACCCAAACGGGGGCTCAAGACTTGAGGCTGAACAGCGTGCTTTGTGTTTTGTGCGTGATCGCAGATCTACACGGACTGGGCCAACCACTACCTCGCCAAGTCGGGACACAAGCGCCTGATCAAGGACCTGCAGACGGACGTGGCAGACGGAGTGCTGCTGGCGGAGATCATTCAGGTCGTGGGTAAGGATGAGTTTGATTCCAAAGTGCGTGATGAGTGCGGGACTTTACTTTAATGTTAAACCCTTTAACTCTGTTATCTGATGTAATGATGCCAGGTTCAGTCGATCGTGCAGAGAATTTATACACTATTGCGCCACTGAATAGTTTTCGTCTTTGTCAAGGTTATTATATCACACACGGGAATGACTAATGAAGTTTTCAAGATTTCAGTTTGACAAACTTTAACATCCCGTTCAGAAAAACCTCTCAGGGGGTTTAGTGTGTTGTGGGATTCTGCAGGGATGAAGGCCAACTTTTATGTTGAATGATGGATTATTGCAGAGAAGAAGCCTTGTGCAGAACAAAAAGTAACCGGCAGAAGTAAAACGCTAACGTTAACTCATTAACAAAGTAGACAAAGTAGTCACGTGACGTCCCTGAAGGCAAACGAGTCAGCTGGATGATGTTCATTCATCCTAAATGTCCTTTAGTATGAATGTCCGAACGGAAATATGTCCTTAGAACAAATGCATAATTATCATATTAGAACACCAAATGATAAAAGGTGACGTCGGAGAAGCACAGATGGTGAGGCTGAAGATTTCTGTGCTTTTGAGCCTCATCCTCGCCTCCATCATCACCCAGGCATCCTCAGCCTGTCACTTCCCGACGAGCTGGAGGTGGTCTGACACCAGCTGACCGGTGACGCAGCATGTCCCCCCCCCCACCCCCCTCCTCCCTCATCGTCTCTGACCCAGATTCACGCCTTACGCCCTGCGGGGCTTCGTCCTCACTGTTCTCATTCTGTAGCCGCTGCATGGGCTTCCTTTCTTTGCTCCGTCGGTGTAAGGTTAAAGGAGTCGACACACGGATGGAAATATGCCACAAATATCTGCTTATCTGCAGACCAGTGGACGAATTAAAACCAGTATTATCGGACCACAAGAACCTCCAGCACAGCATCTCTTGACCTCCGCCGGCTCCCCACCGACTCGCACTCAAGGTCGGGGACGCCAACTGTCCCGTGAGGATATTTGACGTGTGTCCTGGGCTCTCGGGAAGCCTTCGGGTCAAATGATGAATCATCTTGCAACACGTTTGCTGTGGTTTATGGAACACTATTTGACCAAGCAGGACTCCTCAGAACCTTCACTTATGTCCCAATGACGTCATGTTATTCATTAAGGAAAGCTTTACTCACCTGTTGGGATTCGGTTGAGCAAACCAATAGGAGTACAAGAAAGGTATTTTACACAATAAAAGAAAAGAGCTGACACAGGCTCTTAAGATGCTGCCGCCAAATCAGTCAAATGGAGAGTCAAAGACAACCGCTGACCGTGTCTGCTCTCCATGTATAGAAAGCCACATCCTGAAGCAGTGATTTGATTACTCAAAGATGGATTTTACGTGTTTTTATTGGATCGTTTATGAATTTTCTCTCCACATTTGCAAATGTGATTGAAAAATTTCAAATGAGACCAGTGGACAGCGGGCCGTCTGTTTGTCCGCTGACGATGTGTGGACATGTGGAACCCGTCACAAGTCATCGAGGCTATGTTTAAACACCCGAAACGAACCGCTGGTGCTCAGGTACGTGGCCCCGGGACGGAGCTGCACCGGGGTGGGGGGGTGGAGGGGGGGCGGTGCAGTTGTCAGCTGTGAGCTGACGGTCGGGTCTCAGCTGCTGTGGGCCGGGCCTCTAATAGCTGGGAGGAATCCCATCTTAACGCACACACACACACACACACACACACACACACACTGTGCAGGGCACACGTCTCCGCCGGGGCCCCCAGCGGCCTCGTTCCCATTGGCTGTGGCCAGATAGTGTTTCATGTCTCGGTGGGAGGAGCTTGGGGAGGGGCCGCAGTCACCGGCGTGAACACCTCAGCTCTCCTCATTCGGACACACACACATACACACACACACACACACACACACAGGGGTCTCCACTGGAAATATAAGAGAGGGTTACATCAACTGAAAACACCAATTCTCCCCCCCCCGCCCCCTCCTCTGTCTCTGCCTCCTCTTTCCGTCCCTCCCGCAGCCAACGAGAGGATTGGCGACATCAACGGCTGTCCCAAGAGCCGCTCTCAGATGGTGAGTGACCTTCTCGGTTTTGTTTTTCGGGGCCCCCGCGTGGTGAAGCGTACCTCTCTTCTCTGATGTCCTCATGTGGGCCCTTTCGGCGGTGAACCCGTTTATTTTTACTTTAGCGGTCTCGCGGGCCGCCGTCCGTAAAAAAAACCCCTCTGGCTCAGACTTCTGGCAGTTGGCTGTCAGTTGAAAGCAGCGCGGCTCCGCTCCGGCTTTGGGGCCAGTTTTGCCTCGTCTTGTTACACTCGTAGGGGGAGAGAGAGGGGGAGAGAGAGGGGGAGAGAGAGGGAGAGAGAGAGGGAGAGAGACGGAGAGAGAGGGAGGCCGGTGGCATTTAGCTCGTATGTAAGCGGGATTCCCTTTGTCCCGCCGCTTACCCGGTTTTTTCGGTGCTCTGGTGGGAAATGAGTCGACGCTGAACCCTCTGCTGAATGTGAAGCGGCCGTAAATTGGGACAGTGTGCCAGCTGGGGGGGCGAGGGGGGGGGTATTTTTGGCCACCGGCCAGACTACCGAAGCCTCTGAGAGAGAGAGAGAGACGCCCAGTTAACAACTCAGGAGGAGGCTGAAGCACAGCTGATCGCTGAACGCTTCCTCTGGCACCATTATACTGTGCATGTACTACTATCAGTACAGTGCAGTAGAAGAGTTATGGAAAAATACCCTTTTTTAAAATGTGGTTATAGTAAACTACATTTAAAGAGGTGAAACGTTTACAATATAATCAGAAACCAATAGAATAAGAAAGTTTATAAAGTAAGGCTGATAAACTGTATATAAATGCTCAAACCATTAAAAAAGTTTGTGTGATGTGATTCAAAGTAGAAGAAAAGTGAACGCCTGACACGTGGTTTTATCCAACCAAAAGTTAAACTTCATAACTTACTGGGAGATAAGTAACCACGTTTTTCTTCCCATCTCTCATCGCCTTTCTTGCATTTGGTTTCATTAACTGTCATGATTCTACTGACGAATAGAGAATCTGAATGGCTGTTCATTACTAGTCAGTGATGATGATGATGATGCTGATGATGATGATGTAGCTTTTCCAGTGAGCTGATTGGTCAAAATGGTGATTTTACGGATTTAAACCTGCTCAAAGTCACATTGTAAAATACCCCCCCCCCCCCCCCCCCCCCCCCCCCTTTCTCCACTTCCTGCACCACTATTAAGCCTGTACCCTTTAGCGCTGATTACCCCCCCCCTCCCACCGGTCGCCTAATTGGTGGCTTTGCACCCTTTGGTCTCTGCGATGGGGGGGGGGGGGGGGGGGGCTCTCTGAGGTTTTTTGTTGTGCTGTTATCAACATCCTGTGTCGCCTCGCCGCAAACACAGCGGCATCTCTTTTTTTTATTCTTATGAGACACATCGAGTCGTTTTGTCTGACTGTTCATAGACGCTGTGTGTGTCAGTCAGTCAAGAGGGGGGGGGGGGGGGGGGGGCATTCTAGTGCACACCCCAGCAATGGGATGTCGTTAGTCTGTCAAAATCTGCTTTTATTTTGCTTGGATAAGCTGCTGTGTGTGTGTGTGCGTGTGTGTGTGTGTGTGTGTGTGTGTGTGTGTGTGTGTAGTTTTGGATCGCTGCGTACAATCTCAATAGGTTCGTTGGCTTTTAAAGCGAAATATGACGCACTCATGCGGCGCTGCGGGCAGGTGCAACCGCAGTCATTATGCAGATGTGTGCTTTGTGTGTTGTTGCACTGGCAAAACAAACACAGGCACGTTAAACACACACGTGTGCACACACTGGTCCTGAGACGGAGGAGTGTGAGAGCCAACTCTCTCGCTGCACTTGATTTCAAACCTTTTTAATAATAGTTCACTATAAACACATTTTAAAAAGGGTATTTTCCCATAAGTGCTGTTGCTCTTGTTCCTGTACTGATAGTAGTACATGTACAGTGTAATGGTACCAGAGGAAGCGTTCAGCGCTCAGCTCTGCTTCAGCCTCCTCCCAAGTTGTTAACCCGCTTTTTTTTTTTTTTTTTTTTTACAACTGTCACATGGTCGTTTAAACGGACCTCCCTTTGTCACCCGGTCAGACGGGCTTCTGTGCGGGTCTGTTTGTGTGTCGTCTGTGGAGTTTCATCCTGGAGGGAGGGTGTCGAGCTGACACCGAGCTGTTAACACCACACAGGAAGAAACGCTCACACAGAAACACACACACGCGCACACGCTCACACACACACACACACACACACACACACACACACACACACACACAGAAAGTCTCGTCCAAGCATCCCCAGTTAAAGCTAAAAATAATGTTACATTAAAAAGATTTAACGAGGTAGGGCTGGAGAAATAAAAAAAAGGGTTATTTAAGATTTGTCTTTCCTTTAGGACCCAAACAAATAAGAGAGGACGAGGTGAAGAGCCACTCAGGTAGAAACCAGCAGCCCCCCATGGAGACACTCCTCCCCCTCTATATGTCAAGCTCTTTGCTTAACTTCTGCTTTGTGGATATTTCAGCCTGTGGTCCACGTTCGAATGCAGTGTCACTTAAAACTACCTCGCTGATTTACCGTGATCCAAAGTTCACCGAGCTGCACTCAGTGTGCGTCGTAGGTGAGTTTTAGCAGGTTTGGAGATTGAGAAGCTCACGCAGGTGAGGAGGCTCATATGGAAAATTTGTTTTATTAATGATTCAACGTGCTGGTAAATGTTTGATCGAAGGGAGCGTGATACCTGTGTGTGTGTGTGTGTGTGTGTGTGTGTGTGGTTTTGTTTGATCACACCCGCAGAACAATCACAGAAATCAAATATGCCAAACCTCAAATCTTAATCAGATGTCAAAGAGCAGCTAAAGGGCAGCAACACTGGGCCGAGTGGAGTGCAATGCAGCGCAGCAACACGAGCTCATTCCATGTGACTTGTGATCACAGGATGCCAGTAAGGTGTTTCAGTTATTTTGTCCACCCCGTTGCGCACACACACACACACACACACACACACACACACACACACACACACACTGCTCGTTTGTTGCATAAGTGAGTCATCTGTTTGCATTCACAGTTAGTCCATTCATAGGAGAGTCTTTTTTTGTAAACTATACAAGAAGTGATTCCAGCAACCTCATAAAAATGAAAAGAAATCCTTCTGAAAAAGCAAAAACGACCCAAAAAGTGTCAAATTAAAGCCGTTTTGCTTTCATTTTGTAATGAAAGTTCAGTGTGGTTCGTTGGGGAAATGTGAATGCAACCAGAGGATTTTCTCAGTTTTCATTTTGGAAAGCAGACATCCAGCCTGAGGATTAATTGGGAAAACCTAAAGCTAACATAACAGTACACCAATAAAAACCTATTTCACGAGCAACAAGCGAGAATCCGCTGCTTGACGTTGAGAAAAAAAGTGCCGAGCGAAGGTCCTGTTGAGGTAGTTGTCTGAGTGTTGGCAGGTGTGTGTGTGTGTGTGCGTGTGTGTGTGTGTGTGTGTGTGTGTGCAGAAATTCATTTCTTAAGATAAGATCAGCAGCAGCACTGATACATTTTTTTTTAGAGAGGATCAACCTCAGTATGAGTTTTGAAAAGCTCAGTCGGATACGTAACACTCACGCTCCCTCCCTCCCTCCCTCCGTCCCTCCCTCCTTTCAGCCCAACCTCTCTCTTTCTGTGTTTCACACACACACACACACACACACACACACACACACACACACACACACACACACACACACACACACACACACACACACACACACACAACAACAGCGTGCCCGTGATGGGAGGAAGTGTTGGTTCAGAGGCTGCCGATCACACATGCAGGCAGGTAGGAGGGTTTGATGCTAAAGTCTCTCTGGGGTCAGATTATGACAGTAATCTCTACTTAGGAATGTTTCTGTACTCGATTGGTCCGTAGTCGCCGTTGTTGATTCATGTATCGGTATCTTTTATTAATTGGTTAAAACGATTGTTTCAGACGTAATGATGATTCAGGAATCTAAAAATCAACGTACGTGTATTGCATTGACCTTAACTGACACTTTCAACTGGTTCATTTTGTTCAAAAGTGCTTTTAAAGAAGAGCAACTTGTGATCGTAGAGGAATTATTGTCCTCTTACTTGACTTTTTTAGAACGTTAAGACAACTTTCATAAGAAGGTTGTGAATTAATTTAGGGATTAAAAGGAGACAAATGGCGGAGTGGAGAGGTGAGAAAGGGGGATGGATAACGTCGACCTGGAGACAATGATGCGACCCATATATTTTACCCGTAGATGTGTAAGAATGGCTTCTCTGAGATCCGGTCCCAGCATGTTTTAGATGGTAAATGAGGTTTCAGAATGTGTGTGTACCCCGACCCCCCCCGACTGAGAGGCGGAGCTTGCGAAGCATCTCCGCAGGGGGCGGGCCTGGCATTTGTGATAGGGTATCTTATTAATGAAGCATATTTTCTGCAGGCTGCTGCTATTTAAACCGCCGTTCTATCCGCGGCACTGCGTTCCAGCAGGGGAACCTGGTTCAGTCCCTCAAACGCTGCTTAAGCCGCCGGGTATGCGGACGGGCCTGCCGGGGTATTTCAGAAAGGTTTATTTTTAAAGAGTCTGCAGCGTCCAGAGAGAAGGGCCCGCACTCTGCATTCCGACTGTTGCCACGCTTTCTGCTGCATCACCTCGAAGGGCAACACATGGCGGCCCCCTCCGACAGCCGTTTTGGGGTCAGAGGTCACGGGCATGACAGCAAGGGCAGCACACCGCCGTTTGAAAACAGAACCACCGGTCTGCACACCGAAATGTAGCAGATATGAAAATATGATAACTTCTTTAATTAACAGAGGAATGATGGAGCAACAATGAAGGAGTAACTTGTAGGAATCAAATATTCACCTCACAGTCAGATGCTCCCCGTCGGGAGAGTCACAGGGAGAGAGCTGTAGGTCAAGCTATATTTAGCCTGCGCGTGTGTGTAATCACGCCATCCGTCCGCCGGTTGCAGCCTCATTTACAGACGAAACATTTCAGATGATTGCTCTTTGTCAGATTATATTTTAACTTTTCAACGCTCAAAAAACGGGTTTGTTGTCCGTGCGATACGAACCTGCTCTTCACCGGCAATAAATGTCGTGCAATAAAAGATTTAGCACCTCTTTAACCTTTTGTGCGTACTGTAAAATGCTTTTAAGTGTCCTTCTCAGTTAATTCCTCACTAAATGGCCTTTGCCTGAGTGCCACTTTACGTCAGAGCGTCGCCCGTGCCAGATGGGTACCTTTTGTGTCGTATACCTGGTGTATTATCTGGTAAACTTTGCTCGTGACTTTGTGACGACGTGGGGCCGGGCCCTGCACATCCAGACAAAATATTCAGATCCAGACAATACTATTGATTGAGGTTGACAATGGAACCAAAAGGGTTTCTATCTATTAGGAGAAGCGTGCAAGAGGCAGGCCGGCAGGCTTCCTCACGTTACAGAAACATGCAAATCGTGATGGAAATGCACCGGGGGCCTCGTCTTACAGCTGTGTCCGTCTCTCTGTGCAGATTGAGAACATCGACGCCTGCCTCAGTTTCCTGGCAGCCAAAGGAGTCAACATCCAGGGACTGTCTTCAGAGGGTACGCTGGACTCTGCTCTCACTGGATCGGGAAGCGGCAGACCCCAAATAACATAGAAAGAAGCATTTTTACTGGAAAGCTCCTTTGCCAGGACACGCTAGATTAATGCCAGACGGTCGACATCGAAGCACGAGGCGGATGTGCCAAAAATACCACAATGATGCAGTTTTCTTAAATGCAGCATGCTTTACAAGTAGATGTATAATGGCTTATAAGTTTGCATGTTATTATTTACATCAGGATAAATAGTAGTGATGGCATTAGCAGGGCTACGGTCGTCATTGAGCAGAACAGTGAATCAGCACCTGATGGCATGATAACCCTACAATCTTTGCAAGAGAGTACAAGTTTACTTGCTTCAACTCCCTCAATTACATCAACACCAAATGAGGGAGCTCGCAAGTCCGACAGTAGAAGTTGTATCCGACAGTAGAAAGCTGTGGAATTAAACAGTAAATATGGAACAGCAGGGAAGGAAAGGAGAATGAAGGGGAAGGCGATCCAGGCCATTCAAGTGAAACGTTGGCTAATTGGTCATAAGTTGTGTTGTAAACTTAGCCTGCGTTGGTACTAACTGAACTTTCTGCTTGTTACATTAAATAGAATTAAATAAGAGATGAATAGATTTGTTATTATCAATTATTTTCCCCTGCAAAGAGCGTTGCCACAGTGTCTGCAAGTGACCCATTTCTGACCCACAGAGATCCGGAATGGTAATCTGAAAGCCATCCTCGGCCTCTTCTTCAGCTTGTCCCGCTACAAGCAGCAGCAGCAGCAGCAGCAGCAGCATCAGCAGCAGCATCAGCAGCATCACGGCCAGCGGCAGAAGTCCCAGCCCTCCCTCCCAGCCGGCGCCCGGACGCAGGGCGCGCACCCTCCCCTGAGCCAGCAGAGCAGCGCCCCGGCCCTGCTCGGCCACTCTACGCATGGGACCGCCGCCCTCGCAGCCCAGAAAGCAGCACAGGCCGAGATGCAGTCCAGGTGAGGGCAAACGTGACGGACGTGACCTTGGAAATTTGGGGGCGAAACGGGTTTCTGTCACGTTCTCCACTTTCTTGCTGCTTCCGCTGTCGTTATCCATCATGGTGTCATCTCTATCCTCCTGTTCACGCCGCTCGTCATTTATTACTGTGAACCTGACCTCTGTGTCCTCTTCCATATCTCTCTCCTCTTCTCCTCTAGGGACGGCTCTCACAGTAAACTGCTCAAGTTTTCCCTTGGTCAGAAAAAGACCTCTAGGTCAGCTTCTTCGGCCTTTTCTGTTTCCCTGCTCCTCCCTCTCTTTCCACCTCCTCCACACCCCCCATCTTCCGTCCCCTTTCCTGGAAATAGAATAGAATAGGTAGAAATTGCCCCTAATCAAAGATAATGTCCGCCTTGTCGTACTGCAATGAGCTTCACGTTGTTCCTCTGTCTGTGATTAAGGGCAATCTCTACCACAAGCAGTATCTAATATGCATGAGTGGTGGGGTTGAGCAGATTGGAACTAAACCCCCAGGCCGAGCCTGCTAAATGGGCTGTGAAAGACCTTTAGATAACCCTTAAGTCTGTGTGTGTGTGTGTGTGTGTGTGTGCGTGTGTTTGCTTGACAAGCACCATCCCCCATGTGATGTGACATTAATAATTAACGTAGGAAGAACCCGTGGCTGGAATGCGCCTCCACACGATGTCCTTCAGAACTTTCTCGGCATGCGGCGTCTCGTGCACTGTGTGATGATTTACCTTGACATTGGATGCAGGACGAGGTTTTGCATGCCGCCCGTCCCAGGTTCCAGTTTTAATTGCACCTGCATCTGCCCCGCGCCGGCTCCGCTCCAAAGCGATGCAGTGGCGCCACCTTCTGGGCAGCGTGTGCATCTACAAGAAGAACAGCTGAGCGCTTCCTGGTGCTCGCAAACCCACAAGGACACTTTTCCATTTTTTTAAGACCCCTGTTTTGCAAGTGGAAGAGGGGGATTATTGTATCTTACGTAAATAAATACCTCAAAGTTCATGTTTGTAAGCCCAAACCTTTTTACCCTCCGCCTGTATTTGACAATATAAATGATCAGGCAGCCCTTGTCCAGGTTTTGACCAGGTTTTGTAGCCCATATCACCAATTAACTATATATAATATATTTCTATCAAATAATGTATTTTATACGTGTCCCTCTCCAAAGGGGAAGGCAGTACACTGACTGGCCCAGCCTTAATAGAAAGCCAAACGATTCGTAGGCTGCTCCTAACTAAATAATGTGCTTAAATCCATCACCTCGCGATGGCCAGATAATTAACTGCCAGTCAAAGTGAAGGAGGGCCGGAAATGACGGTTTTAATCACGTATACAAAAGCTGAGAGAGTCGTGTTCTGCTCATCGGCGTCCGTCTCACAGTCCCGGGGTGATGGTGATGATGATGATGATGTCGGCGGCCTGTGAATTAGCATTTCATCAGCCGGGTCCGACTACAGCCCGGCTGAGGCGCGATATGGCGTCGAGGAGTCGTAAATCTCACCAGAAGGCGTTACAGACCAGCGTTGAAAGAACGCGCGCGCTGCCACTTGCCAGGCTGAAGGCCTCGTACCGAAGACCTTCTCCCTTCATGGCTTCTCTCTCCTCTGCTCAGACTTCCCGGCCCGTCCGGGAGGGTGTCCGCTGCCGGCGGGGACGTCCCTCCGAGAGGCTCGGTCAGCGCTGCCGGGAACCGACGCAGCCAGGGCTTCAGTGACAAGACCAAAGCCAGCTCGCACCTGAACAAAGGTGAGAGGAGGAAAGAGACGGAGAAATGTCAACGCCGAGAACGGACCCGAGGTCTAGTGTGAATCTACTCCTCTGGGTGCTTTTGTTAAGCAGGACAACGCAAGTCGGCTCTGTGGCATTTAGGACAAATGGAGGTCCAACTGAGTGAACCCTTTCAATGCGTGAGGTCAGTTCAGTTACCTAACCTGTTTGTTGCGTTTGGTTCTCCTTTTCCTACAACAAGCATCCAGTTGTTGCAACTCGGTGACTGTTAGTAAGGAAGAACGTCTGCTTTCTGACTGTTTTAAGGACATTGTCACAGGGGTAAGGTGAGGGGATAATGTCTTAAGATGCCCTGTGTTTGAGTTCTGCAGCGTACAAACCTGTGAGCGTGTTTGGCAGTAGATTCAGTTAGAGCGGCTTTATATAGACTGTGTTAGTGTTTTCAGTATAAACTCATTACCCTGCATTAGACCACCGAGGGAGAGAGAGACACACACACACTTGTGTGTGTTTAACTAGATGACCTCATAGTTGGGAACAATGTGAGCAGCACTGTGGAGCACTTATTGTGTTTCTGTGTGTTTTTGCATAATATCTGTGGGTCTTTGGTCAGTGGTCATGTTAAAGGAACAGTACGACATTTTGGCAGCCCAATGAGGAGAAACAAGACGTCGCATTTGGTTTGTTCAATCTATGCAAAAATAAAAAATAAGGTACAGGTTGTGATTTTATGCTGGGTTTTGAACCGGACTATTTTTTGGGCCAGTGACCTCACTGAGTGGTGTCGGGCTGCTTTGTGATTAGTCAAACCCACTGGCTGTAGATTCAGATTGATGACAACAGATGACAACGTGTGATATTGATCGTATTATTCTAACGCTGGCTTCAAATGAGATATTATTAAAGTGTTATGTATTTTCCAGAAAGTTGTGGGCTCCTTTAAGAGTCCTCTATTGCATCTGCATGGCTCTGAAACACGGTGGTGGCTGAGCCAGCAGCTAGAGGCTAACAACGCTAACGGCGCTAACAGTGTTTGTTCACCAGTGGGGGGCGCGTCAGAGTTATCAGGCTATTTAAACAAAGCACAGTAATAATTTGTAGCAGAAGTTGCAGCGGAACTGATGTTTAATGTAATTGTTATCACCAGGTTAGAGCAAAAAATATGATATATACATACACAGAACAAATAAAAAGTACCACAGGATGTTTAAGTGTGTGTAACAGAACGCCATATGATTGGCAGCAGGACGTACAATCCCTTATGGACGTCCCCTCCTTCTTGCCTGGTTATTGACATGTTGCAAAGTCCCGCCCCGGCTGCCGTGACACCCTGCTCCTCTTCCTCCTCTTCCTCCTCCCCTTCCTCCCCCGTCCTGCACTCTCTGAACTGCTGGCCGTGGTTTGGGAATCTTCTCTCCTCTCCTGTCCATCTCCCCGTATCTTTTCCTCCTGGATGCCTGCAGCACCTCTGAGGTTTGTCAGCTCACTCGCGTTAGCACGACAGCTTATAGTCCAGACGTGGTCTTTGGGCTTTGCATGTAAACTTCGATTTAGTCTGTTTTGTGGTTATAAATGCTACATATTTGATGCTACAGAAGGCAGGTTTTCAGTTGACATAAACTTTTTGTGTCAACTGAGGGACTCTGAGGGAATGAGGTTGAAACAATATTGGGCAACTAGCGGTTAACGTCTTGCTCCAATGGTTTGGAACTGACCCTGATTTAGAATTCCTACTGGCTACTAAGGTGTCCGTCTGATTTTCCCAGTTTGCTTTTTGCCTTAAAGAGTCATGTTGTGCACATATCTGCGACTCATTACACAACCACACATGCATGTTGTGAGACGGTGTTCCTGCACGGTCGGTCATGGACGCCCCTGCAGCGTCTATTGTGAGGCCGGATCGGCTTTGTGTCAGTGGGCTCGACACCAGAAAGGAGTCACTGTGCATGAAACGGACCTGAATCCTCTCCCCTGCTCTGCGCTAACACAAGGTGACAACGTCTTGGTGTCCACCAAGTGACGCGGAGCAGAGAGAGCACCTGTGGCAGGGTGTGCGTTTATGTGCGCCCTCTCTGTTGTCTCTGTGTGTGTGTTTGTGTGTGTGTGTTTCTTTAGGGCAGGGGCCCTTGCTGAATGAATGGCCTTCTGATGAGCCGTAGCGTCACTGTTTGGGTGTATTCATGTGGAGAAACTTTAAAAAGTGTCAGCCGACGCACAAAGGCCGGCTGTCCCTCTCGTTTTCTGGAGCACATGACTGAGGAGAGAGAGAGAGGAGAGAGAGGAGAGAGAGGAGGGAGAGGAGGGAGAGAGAGAGAGAGAGAGAGAGAGAGAGAGAGAGAGAGAGAGAGAGAGAGAGAGAGAGAGAGAGAGAGAGAGAGAGAGAGAGAGAGAGAGAGAGAGAGAGAGAGAGAGAGAGAGAGAGAGAGAGAGAGAGACTCTGCAGGCAGCACTGGGAGGAATTAATCATAACAGTTCCACTACAACCCCCCCCCCCCAAACAACCCACACACACACACCCCTGGGGTCCAGGGATGTGAGATCATCCCTGGACCCCGAAACACCACCCTGTCTTCAGCTCGGCGAATCTGGTCACTGACTAACGAGCTTAGGCCTGATGTCATGTGACCCTGGGAGGGGTTGGAGTGCTCGTGGTGTCTGAACGGCGTCCACCGACGCTACGTCTCTCAGGGTTACTGCTCGCCTTTCGATGTGCAGGCTGTCACGCTGCACTGAATGTGCGCCGGTCACTGGTCAGCGTTTTAAAGTTGCTGAGCAGAACAAACATCCCCCTCTCTCTTCAACTTGACATGCATGCAAAGAGATTTGCACAAACACACACACACACACACACACACACACACACACACAGAAGCTTTGGAGTGTGTAATTCTTCCTCAGCTGTAGACGGGCATTAATACAAAGGAGCGCTTGCACGGACACACGAGTGTGACGATCCGTGAACGAGTTTCGGGTCCACTTCGGCTCATTTCCCCCAAGTGCCTCGATGTGATCGGGAGGGCAGCGCCTGCGACCCATCGGAGAGGGTGAGACAGGTTTTAATGGGCCACAGAAAGTGCAGTGCGGCTCCGTGACCCTTTTCCCCCTTAAGGCACTCGACGGCTGTCATTTTCTGCACTCGGTTTTATTCTGTAATGACCGCTATAATTAACCAACTGAGTGGTAAACACTGAAATTCGTCCAACATGTTTCCTCGAGCAGGCAGCTTGAGCGGCGCTGGGAAAGGGGGGCAATTTACAGATTAATTCCAGGATTCTGGCCCAAGGCTGCTCACAACGGGTCATTGGGTCAACGACTGATTCTTTGGTCAAGAAAAGCATGTTCCTCAAAAACCATTGGAAAAATACCAAAGTGCCACTCTGTGATCAGAACCTTTTTCATTTAGAAGGCGTAGAGCTTACTTGGCCTCATTTTAAAAGTTACCAACGTTTGCCGCTTTATCAGCGTTTCTGTTTATCTCAGAGGGGCCCGAGTGCAGAACCAGGTCTGAAAGCCTTGGCCGTGTTTATAATGCAACAGTGTCCAAGTCCATCGGTGTTGTGTCCCTTCTGACCCGAGGCGATGAAGAGTGACCACTAGCCCTTAGCAACCCAACTGGAGCGGATCAGTCCCGGTCAACGGGTGCTGTCACGGCAACGACCAGCTGTCCCCAAGGGCCTCTCCGTGTCCCGCCTTTCTTCTTCTGTTCCTGTTTGACACTCACCCCCCCCCCCCCCCCCGATGAAAAACACGCTGACCCCATTCGGGGACGGCACGGATCGTCCTGCTGGCCCACACGGAAGCTTCACACGTCCTCGTCTCTCTGCTGCCTGCTCCAGGAATCACAACAGGGTCCCCCCCCCTCTCACTCAGCCGCCTCCCAGAGGACGCCAGCCATTAGCGACCTGACCCACTTTTCCGATGGCTAACTGCTAGCACAGCTAATTGGGCTGTAATCACTTCCTGCTGGCCGCATCGTTTCAGCATCGCTAGGTGCTGAACGGGGGGCGGAGGGAGAGCCGGAGGGCAAGTGCTCGGTTCCCACCAGGTACATGGAAGGTGGTGTGAAGATAAATGGCGAGGCACGGGAGAAAGCGGTGAACAAGCGGGTGGAGTGTTTGTGGCTTTATTAGACCCCATAAATAACATTTGAACATTGAATGAGTTTAGCTGTTATGAATCGAAGGGGAGCAGATGAGCACTGCGAGTTATATTAGCATTCAAAGTCTTTGTAGAATCGAATGAGCGACACCTTATTTGTTTCCAATCCAAATGACCTTTACATTTAATCCATTCACATTTAATCACAAATATAATAAAAAGTTTTTCTTACTTTACATTTTTTAAGCACTTTATACGGTTTACATTTCTTTTCTTAAAAAAAATGTTATTCTTATGTTGTTCCGTCTAGTCTTAAGCAATGGCAAGTCTTTGATGTTCTATCGTATATTATCTTATCATATTCATCTTGATTCAAGAATTGTAAAGTCTAAAACCGAGTATCATTTATTGTGTCCCAGTTTAATACTATATAAAAAAAATAAAGGTTGTTTCTATTCCTATTTTCGAACCTAAATTCCCGCAAGTCTAAGGGGACTCTACTTGTGTGAGAAGCCAAAACACAGGAGTGACTTGTAATAAATGTGTGTGTGTGTGTGTGTGTGGGTTGTTTGGGGGGGGGGGTTGTAGTGGAACTGTTATGATTAATTCCTCCCAGTGCTGCCTGCAGAGTCTCTCTCTCTCTCTCTCTCTCTCTCTCTCTCTCTCTCTCTCTCTCTCTCTCTCTCTCTCTCTCTCTCTCTCTCTCTCTCTCTCTCTCTCTCTCTCTCTCTCTCTCTCTCTCTCTCTCTCTCTCTCTCTCTCTCTCTCTCTCTCTCTCTCTCACTGGCCGTTGGTGTTTGAATATTCAAATGTTCCTGCTCTGAGCGGCGTGCTGCTCGTAGAACCCCTCTGCGATCACTTGAGCCTCAGCCGCTCGGGATACTGTAGCTTTCTTACTCAGAGCAGTGAGTTACGACAGGCGCTCCCTCCCTTCTCTCACTCCGCGGCTCTCGGTAAGTCCGTTGAGATGCTGGCGAGTCGCTTGTCGCAGATTCACCTGGGCAATTTTGATTTGGGGGTTATTTCATATATTGAAATCTATTTATTCGCTAAACTGTATTCTTTGCATACCGTTCGTGGATCTAATCATCGAGACACTGAGTGCGTGTACCCAGATGTAGCCGGACAACGTTTCTTTGTGAAGCAGAGGGAAGCTGACCAAAAGCAGTCCATAAAAGTCCAAGCCTTATAAGTGCAGCAGCACTGTTTCTTTACTCGGCCTGCTTGGCAGGAGTTTAAAGCACTTGTGCCTGCTGCTCATTGTTTTTATTAACAGTTTGTGATGGGCTCCTCTCATTGTTAGTGCTCCATAGCCCGATGGAAAGTAATGGCAGGTTTGGCTGCATCAACACAGGCCACCTCCAGGGCCTTATAAGGCCTCTTTGTGTGGGGTCCGTCAAGACTCATCATCTTGTTCTCTTCTCTCCCCTCCAGATCCTCCGTCAGCTCGGCTTTTCCTCCGCAACCGCACCTCCCGATCTCATCTTTCACTCCCGTTTGTCTCTCCCGCTGCAGATTCCTCAGAGGGCAAGACGTCACAGCCTTCGGTGATGACCGAGCATCCTCCTTCATCTGCAGTGACCGTCAGCTCCTCCACCAGCATCCCCGCCGCTACCTCCGCTCAGATCCCTCCCCCATCTTCGTTGCACCCATCTGCCTCTTCCACGGCCATTCCCCAGCCCAACAGCAGCGGCAAGCCCTGGAGGAGCAAGTCAGTGAGCGCGAAGCACACCTCCCCTTCTCCCTCCTCCTCCTCCTCCTCCTCCACCAGCAGCCCCGCCTCTGCCACGATGTCCGTCAAGCAGGAGAAGGACGCCTCCTGCAAGGCTGAAGCTCCCCCAAAGGTTGTCGCCCAGAGGTCAATGCTGGAGAAGCTCAAGCTCTTCAACAGTAAAGGAGGCTCCAAGTCCTCCACAGCCCCCAGCGCAGCGGGGCCCCAGGCCGACGGCGCCGCCTCGGCCCGGCAGCTCGCGGCCGCGCCGGTGGAGAGGGCCGAGAGCGGCTCCAACACCGAGCCCCTGGAGGAAGAAGACGGCAACGTCCGGCCGGGGGCGAACGGCACCAGCAACGGCACGTCCCACTCGGGCCCCCCCCCGGCGGGCCCGGCCGTCTCTACAACCGCCAGCAGCCCCAAGATCGCCCTCAGGGGAATCGCCCAGCGCACTTTCAGCAGAGCTCTGACCGCCAAGAAGGGCTCCGTCAAAAGCACAGAGAAGGAGAAGGTGAAGGAGAAGGCGAAGGAGGTGGGGAAGCGCGCCTCGGCCCCCGACCGGACGGAGCTCAGGGGCGACGAGCTTAAGGAGGAAGTAGCACCCGTCGCTGTAGAGGCGGACGGCGCGAACAAAAGGACCTCCAAAATCACCAGCTTCATCCCCAAGGGGGGCAAGGCGGCCAAAAAGGAGAGTTCCACCCCTGCACACAGCGGAATACCAAAGCCAGGAGGCAAGGTCCCGGGAGCCGGGGGGAAAGCCTCCTCGGCGAAGGAGGCGGCGGGGGAGAGGCCTCGCAGCATGCGGCTGGCCATGCACCGCGGCCCCCTGGACAGAGACCGGGACAGGGACAGCCGACACTCCAGCTCCACCTCCAGCCTGGCGTCCACGGAGGGAAAGGCCGGCGCCTCCCCCGCGGCGGGAGGAGGAGGAGGAGGAGGAGGCACGACGCAGAGCACGGCCAGCAACACCATCAGCGTGCAGCTACCTCAGACCCAGCAGCACCACAGCCACCCCAACACGGCCACCGTCGCGCCTTTCATGTACAGGTGGGCTCATCGAAGCACCCGAGCATCCGTACGACATGGAATAACCCCTCGCCAGTCTCCGCAGGCATTGTGGGAAACGTAGGCCCCGGGGTGGGAAATGCGATATTGCTGGTTCTGCTGCAAGTTCCCTTTTTTTGAGAAGCAATGTAGCTCGGTTGGTAGGGCTTCTGCTAAATATAACTCGAAGCCAGGCTACAAAACAGCGAGTAAGATCAGGCTGCACGAAACAATGATAAAGCAAAGTCAATAAACCATTGCACATCCTCCCCCGACTAAAAGTCCTACACGCGGCACATTTCCCATAATCTGTAAGGTTGAATTGTTCTGGGACTTTTTAACTGACTAGATTTGGCAAATGTTTACGGGAGTGTATTTGTTCAGTCTGTGTTCTTCACCATGTAAGCTGTGAGGTGAGTTGGTGTAAATCCCTGCGTACGTATCCGTAGTGTGGTGCGTCAAAGACGTTTGATTCTCTGACAGCGTCCGAAGGTACAAAATCAGAATCCAGAAAGTGTTAAATAACCTGGTCGGCTGAACAGAAGTGTGTTGTGCTGTGTAGGAGGCGCGTTTTAAACCGGCTCCCACTCAGAGAGTGCGATCAGTTCACCGGGGTCAAAGTCTGGGATCCGGCAAAGGCCGAAGGCCGGATAACAGCGAGGCATTCGAACGTCATCATCTGAAAAAGCACCAGCCGGGGGGGGGTTAACTGTATTGATTTATCCATGAAAGAGTACTTTTTACCGGCATTCGGGGCTTAGCGGGCGTTCGTTTGAGTCTCCGGTCACAAGACTTGAAACGCAGCAGATTTAATTCCTAATCGGGTTTTATCCCTCTTTCGTGACAATTTGCGGAATATTAGCTTGGCGCCAAATGCACAGTAATCCAGAATCGATGACATCCCCGTCAACTGTTTGTTTTCCCCAGATCCCAAACAGACGGTGAGGAAACCTGCGGTGACGGTTCCTTCACCAAGACCAGCCAGCTGTCCACCGAGGACCTTTCAGGTGCGTTGCTCCCTCAGGGATTCCGCTCTTTTTTTTTTCCTGTTCCGCTCAGTGTTTCTGAGCTTGGTTCTGTTTTTTTGTCTCACCCCAGGTGAGGACCCAGAGACCAGGCGCTTGCGTACCGTCAAAAACATAGCAGACCTGCGGCAGAACCTGGAGGAGACCATGTCCAGCTTGCGAGGAACTCAGGTCACACACAGGTAAAAAAACAACAACAACTAATGCATTCGTTCTGCCAGATGGTTTTAACGGGAGGTACATAAATGTACATAAAAGACCCGTACATTTGTACATATCAAAAATGAGATATAGTCATGCTGTATCATACACGGTGTAGCACATTGTTCACTGCGTGTTGCATGGTATTCAAGTTGCCAAAGCAAACCTACAATAAAAAAGAAAGGAAAGTACGGAAAAGTATTGATCATTTCTAAAAACCATGAGGGTAACAAAACATTTTGAATGTGTTTTTCTGCTCACCTTGTCAAGCTAACACTTCACAATGATGATTTAATAGTGAAAAACAAAGGCTCCACTGTTAAGCGATCATTAAAGTGCGGCGCCTTACAATGGCTGCTGCGGCTGAGTGGCAAACAAGCAGAATCACGGTCAGCAGACTGTGTCCGTCCAGCTTCTAGCCATTAAACTAGTTCAGAACCGCATTAAGAGCTCTCTTATCCTCACGGACCTGCTGTGAATTCGTGACTCCGGCTTTCACCCTTTATTTTGTCCTCCTGCGCAGCACCTTGGAAACCACCTTCGACGGCAGCGTCACCACAGATGTCAGCGGCGGCGGCGGCAGCAACGGCGGAGGGGGTCGGAGCATCCTCAGCCTCACTTCCAGCCGCCCGTCCCTGTCGTCGTGGCGACTGGGCCACTCCAGCCCTCGGCTGCAGGCGGGCGACGCCCCCTCCATGGGGAACAGCTACGGCGGCCGGGCGGCAGGCGGGCAGGCCGGGCGCTACCTTTACCCCGGGCATCTCCGGCGACAGCTGGCCGGCAGGGGGGGCAGCGTGGACCTCGGGGACAGAGCTGGGGAGGACATGGACCTGGACAACATCGCAGTGGACGTCACCGGATACATGAGCGACGGAGACGTGCTGACCAAGAACGCCGCGCGCACGGATGATGTCGCCAGCGGGTGAGTGGATTACACTGACGGAGACTCTAATCCCAAAAACAGGTTTCCAAACTGCTGATGCTGTAAACAATCCCAAATCCTTGAATCAATAAGATCCCAACGAATATTAGTTGACTGCAAAATTCCACATTTTCTTAGGTTTTGACTTTTTCTACTACTACTTTATTTTAACAAAACACCTTTTTTGTGTCCTTGTTTATAAAGATTGATAGATTATAAAGATTATATCAATTGATTTCTCAATAATAAATGTAATCATTAATTGCAGCTCCAGTAAAAAAAACAGGGTGCAGGGTGACCAACCACACGGTACGATGAACATGTTTATTCCAAATTTTCTGTTTGTCGTTCGATCGTCCTGGGCTGGGTTGAAATATGTGGTTATAGTCGACCACGTGAAACACAGGTTTGCCAGAAGAGGGCGCCGGTGTTCCTTTCTCACCATTCCGGCCCTGCAAAGGGGCGGAGGACAGCCGCCGGCTGTACAGCTCGGATCTCCCGCAGCGTCCCGTCTCTCTGTCTGCAGACGCGATAATGCTAATGACCTGTTTGGTTCCGCTGTCCGTGTTGCAACAGGCCTCTCGCTGCATACTTTGGCTGTCGCACTGTGCAATTTAAACCTTTGCTCTCATCGTTATTATCAGATAAAGTTGCGAAAGGTGCAAACCCGCCTTTGCAAAGGGACGGGAGGGTTTTGGTAAAGTTCAAATAAATGCAAATTTGGATTAAGAGCCTGAAAGCTCGGGGAAGCAAGGTGATAAAAAAAAAACATGAGATGGGATTGCCTCCTCTGTCCTGGAGTGCGTGCTTCACCTCAAATCAAATTCCATACGCAATATCTCTGTCCTCTGTTTACATCAAAATACCTCCAACTAAAGAAACGGTCCCTGACAATCTTCCAGATGCCTTGATAAAGACAATTTAGATGAAGGTGAAGTTGGCAAGACATTTAACCAAATCTTTAATTAGGCATCTACTTGTTTTCACACTGTATTCTGATTCCATTGTTTAACCATATTCAGTGCTACGTATTTACAATCTTTGGGTTTTTGGACTGTTGTTCAGACCAAACAAAGCAACATTAAGACCTGCAGCTTTGCCATGATCAATCAATATAACGGTTAAAAAAAAAGCAACTGGGCTGAATCAGCGATAGAAACACTTATTTCTATGCAGTCTAGCAGTCGACTGAGATCGGATAATCTGGTGTCTGTGAATCATTCATTCAGTCACACACGAGTCCTACAGCAGACAACATGATCGATGACATATTTAGTGTCTGCATTGGTTTTCTCTCCGATCCCCCTCCTCTGTTTCCCCCCCCCGGCGTCTCCCAGTAGACCCCTGTTCCCCCCCCCTCCTCCCCCTCCCCCGACCCTCCCCCCGTTGCCTCCTCAGCTCGGGGGTACGTTTCCCGGTCTACACTGCCGCCCTCCCCCTTTCTTCCATCCCATCCATCCTCCGCTCTTTCTCCTCACAGCCAGACCCGACCTCCTGCCCGGAGGGAGACGCATGTGGAGCTGAGCAGAGAGGCTGCATACCGACACACACACACACACACACACACACACACGCGCTCAGGCTGCTCACATCCGATATCACCATGAGCCGACAAACTCTCACCTGCTGATGTTATTCCCACAACGGCAGAACTCGGGTTGAGACCTGACGGTCAGACGCAGAGAACGGACCTTTGCTTTGGAGGTTTTTAACACTCCCCTGGACGTGTTTGTTTGGCTTTGGACCGAGTGTTTGACCATGTTTGAGGCAGACAGGTACGTCGGGGTTTGAGACTATTCTACTTAAAAAAGCTCTAGATTTGTCTTTTTTTTCATTTTTCCTCCCGTCAGTTGCACAGTGCGTTCACTGTTAGTGAGTCAAACATTTCTGCAGTTTAATTTGCTCAAGAAGTTGTGCTTCTGTTTGCTGCGGCACTGTGTAAATTCCGCCTGGCTGCTGGGCTTCAGCCCATAAACTTGTCTTGTTTGGACACGTTCCTCCCCGCCGCACAACGTTACAGGTTAACCAGCATCTGAAAACAGGTTACTCATCAGTGTGAAGGGTTATTATGGTAGCGTGTGTCTTCATGGGGACTTTGTTTTGGGACGATGGATGCTTCCCACAAAGGAGCCCTCGGCTTAGAGACGGATCCCACCACTCTTATTTTGAAAAATATAGTCCAATGACATTTAGCATTTTATTTGTTGTTGACCTCTTTGGTTGATAAACAACAGCCCAGGCAGTGGACACAAAAACACCGTGATACGTGGAACATTGACTAACAGATCACTCTTCTATTAAGATAAATAATGAATGAATTACAATTTCTCAAAAAAATTTAAAATGAGCAAAGGGGGCATTGCTATCTAATGCGTACATTCAGTGTATCTAGGTGAAATCTACAAGTAATAAGAGCAAACACGTAAATGTGCATCCCATCTTTTCTTTGTTGTAGTCTGAAAGAAGACATTTCCCTCTGAAGCGAAATACAACAAAATCCTCTTTGGCCGTCGTGTCTGCCCCCCCCGCCCCACCCCCCCCCCCCCCCCCCCCCCCCCCCCTCGCTGCAGCTCCCTTCAGCTCACACACAGCTTCTTTTTGAGGCATTGTTTCGCCTTTCCAGCCTGAAAACTCAACAGCAGCCTCTTTTGCAGCCGCAGCTGGGTCAGGTGAATCTACCTGCAGCATCTCTTTTTAGCCTGCAACTTATATTATACAAATATTTACCTGTCAATTAAACAAATTCCTAATCTTAAATTGCAGCTGCAAACGGTTAAAAGTCTGCAGTCGGTCCGGCGTCTGTTTGAGGCTTTGCCGAGTGACTTCTGGTGGCCGTTGAGTTCCTGTCTCACAGCCCAGATGCCGATTTGGTTTTTACACAAAGGAGCTCTGTCTGTGCTCAACACTGTAGTCTGTGTGTGTGTGTGTGTGTGTACTGTATACACATGTATGTTTACGTGTGTGCTGGGTTTCCTCTTTGCTGAGATCCACGCAAAGATAACACAAAGTAAGTGGTGGCAGTTTGGCAACTGCATCATCAGCGCATGGGAAGCCTTCAACGTTGGAACTTTAAATGGCCAAACGTTTCTTTAAATTACACCTGGGTTGAATGAGTCAACATTTAGTTCCATTAGGACTCTCCTCCACGAGTAAATGTTCGGGGAATTAGTCTGTGTTGTTTTAGTTTTAATGGGCTGTTCAGTTATTATAAGTTATTATTCCGTTATGAAATGACGTGAATCGAGCGGACGCGTGGGGGAAACGTGTCCTCGGCCCGTAAAACTACCTGGATGTGTGCTCATCCACCCAAGAAATGAAAGACGTCTTACACAAAGTGTGTCACTGTGTTTTTTTTTTCTTCAGCTACATGACGGACGGAGGTTTGGGTCTGTACACTCGGCGCCTGAACCGCCTGCCCGACGGCATGGCGTCCGTGAGAGAGACGCTCCATCGAAACGCGTCGTCGGGGCAGGGAGACGCTGACAGGTAGGCCTGAGACAAATATCAAATATCTGTGCAAAATATGTGCAAATATCTACTGTGTTGGATAAATACAGTGACTTTATTGTAATCAAAACGCAGAGCGTTGGTTATAACAGCAATGTTTGTGTTCTGGTCGACCGAAAAATCCTCACGTCCTTTTTATTGCCTAATTTCCCAATATCATTTCATAGAGCGATATTGCACAGACTTGTTTCCATAAAAAGGCATGTGATTCAACCGAGGCTTTCGCAATACGCGTCCCCGCTGACGCGCTAACTGAGGAGAGCAGCGGCGAGACGCGTTATCGGGACGTATCGCGGAGAGACCGGGCGTCCCGCGTGTCAGCGTGAGCGACGGGAATGCGCTGCTGCGGCCTCTGTCCCGTCGTGGAGATGGAGAGAGATTTTGTTTTCTGGCTAATTGACAGACGGAAATGGATGAAGGCCAAGCAGAGAACCCCTCCCCCCCCACCTTCCGCCCCTCCTGCTGGGGGAGGTTGGGGGGAGGAAATAAGCTTGTTATGAAAATGGACTGGACTGGGTGAGACAAAGGAACGGTCTCCTCTATTGATTTCCAGCAACCATTAACATGTGATCTTGTATTTCACAGAATCCACCGGCTCTTTGTGCTTTGTGGACGAGCTGTATTTGACATTTGGAACAAAAACCACAGTTTGTAGCCTTAAACCGACTGAACACAGACGGACATGCTGGGGAGTCTCGCAGGAGTCTTAAGTGCTTCGAGCGGGCCGTTTCCGTTAATCCTCAGGTGTGGCTAATTTCCTGTCCTCCAGACTTTTGACCTCTGCCCCCCTCGGCCCTCTTACCTCGTACGCGCACGCACTCACATCAAACTCCCTCACCCTCCACCTCCCTTCCTTTGTCTCCCACCAGGGCTGCGTGATAACAGATTCTCTAAATGCTGAAGAAGGGGGCCACGAGGCTTCCTTCCTTATCTCCTCCATCACACGGTGCACTATCCTTCACCAAAATAAAGGAGATGACGCCGTCCCGCCCTTTTCTTGCAGCAACAGTCTTTGAGTGACGCGCCGTTCAGACCTCAAAAGCATCAGCGGTCGTGGTTAAATTTCACCGTACGGATGGATGGACTCGGGAAGTGTGGTTCTGAATGACGTTTTCATTCAAAGGTGACTAGCAAAACACGCGGGAGGTAAACGCTTCACCGATTCGACAGCGTCCGTCTACCCTTTAGAGACGTTTCAGTTGACCAAGGAGGCAGATTTAGTTTCACCTCTTCTGATCTTCACTACGCTTCATTATTTCCTTCATGAGATCACAGATGCGGGGAATGAAAGAGTCGAGGCGGTGAGGGGACGCCGCTCCCCCCCCCCCCTGAAGGAATGTCTGCTAAATGTGCCTGCTGCTTTTACTTTGGGATTAATTAGGAGAGGTGGAAGCGGCAGATAAAAGTGCATTAGCATTACAAGCGGAGCCGAGTGGAGCTGCAGGGTAAAGAAGGCTGACTGTCGAGGCCAATTTAATACACGAGAGGGATAAAAGCTGCCGTTTGTGCAGGTGGAGGAAGGCGGGCCGCGTTTACGCCTTCCAAACATTTTGTTGTTTGTGAGTGTCAAAGTGGAAGTTCTAAGCGCCGAGGTGTGTGCGGGCTCTATTTGCTAATTGGGTGTGTGTGATAAACCTGCAGAGGTTCAGAAGCGGCTTGTAGGTCCTCTTGGCTCGGGATGCGGTGGGGGCGGGGCAAAGGTGTTGGATGTCACCGTGGCATCGGGGCCGAAAAACCTTGTGACCCGTGGACCAGGAGGTCACCAGCTTCAAAGGGTTGAGGTTCACAGTCAGGAGTTAAGCCTGCAGATCAGACCCAACCTGCTCTAATGAGCAGCATGAAGGATGCCGATGAAACGAGAACAAGCGCAGCGTCGAGCGACTTATTCAGATGGCAATAAAACAAAGGAAGCGCATCAGCCGGTGACTGAAGAAGCAGCCGGATGTGACTGGTGCTTCTGGTGGTTGTGCAAAAACTGGTTTTACCAACAGTGCAAGGCATCTAAAGCAGAGGGAGGAAGCCAGCAGTGCATCCCAGTGAGTCATTGAGCAAATAGGCAGAGGCTGTAGGACATAGGACCTCTGTATGTGTGTGTGAGTGAGTGAGTGTGAGACAGAGAGCCTGCTTATCCCTTGCATTTATCTCCCGGGCAGGAGAAGGAGGAAGTAATCCATGACCGTCTGTCTTCTGATTTGAATTCTCTTTGTTACAGCAGACAAAGGAGATGTCTCTGTGGTGTGGAACCGCTGTAGCGGAGAGTGTTAGAGAGGACCCCCCCCCGTTAACCCTCCTCCATTCCTGCTGAGTTGTTGAAGATATCATTTATCTTTTTGTTCGTTAGAATCCTACTTATATTTGACACATTAGCGTGAATAGTTTTTCCCCCTCTCTCTACATTCTTCTTTCTGGTAACAGTCGCAGCGTGGTCGCTTCTCTTTAAGAAGAATTGGGAAGTGTGCAGCAAGAAAAATATGAGAAAGAACCCATCCTTAGCATAATGACATTATGTGGAATAAAATGTGGTTTTGGTTTGAAAGTGTCTTTGTTTTGAGCTTGAATCCCAGAGAATATTAGAGAAAAAATCCACAGCCTCGTTCATTGTTCTTCTCATTATCCTTTAATTGGAGATCTAATGCATTTGAACTGCCTCTGTGTTTCAGAGGTACTGTAATAAACAGACTGGAGTAACCCTGCCGTTCCTTCGTGGTACAACGCCTTTAAACACTTCTCTTTAAAGTCCACAAGCACTGCAGGTAAAAACCCAGCCTCCATTCGTTTGAATGATCCTCGGGCAGAAAACGATAAAGTGATCCGGTTGAACTTTTCTAAAAATGTCACGTCATTTGGTATCGAATTCATGTAAACATTAAGGTTTGATTCTGTTGAAGAATCCCTCCAACCCTTGTGCCGTCTTTTGGCATCTAAAACTCGCAGATCGCAGATCGTTTAGCGATGCAAATTTCGTCAGCAATCTAGCAAACACCATTAGCCTCGCTAGCTAACGTTAGCAAGCTCATAAGTAGTACTTTTTTGCGGCTTAACGTTAGACAACTGTTCAAAAAGGTCGTAAGTTTACCCGCTTTTTATTTGTTGAGAAGTGGAATGAACTTGATGCAGTGTATTAAGTGTAGGCTGCTTGATTCTTTAACAGATCAAATTGAACACATGGCTCCTTACGATATAAACATTTTTGTTTATGTTTCTCTCGGGTGGAAATGAATCCAACCTGCGACTGAGCTTGCAGCTGTTTTATATCGCGTAGTTCTTTTTCAAACGCATTCATGTGAAAGCAGACCTGCTGTTATCACACACGGGCGCACAAGCCCCAAGGCGGCGCCTCGCCCGTCCGGACTTGAGCAGGTTCCCCCGCTGGCTTCGGCTGGAGTAAGACGGGGGTTCTCCTGTGCGGCTCCCAACGACACCTGGCACGCCACCTGTCTCCGTGACCCCGCCTCTACCCGCTCCCCGTGGTTCAAGCAGAGTGAATGTTGTGGTTGGCCTCCAGGCTCGCACTGTAATAATAATCACCCCCCCCCCCCCCCGCCCTTTTCCTGTCGTTTCATGAGCCAGCGATCTCGTTCCCCAAAGACTTCCCCAGGAGTCGTATTTGTACGATAATTGCAGACTTCTATAGATTCATTACCATTCGAAACAAAGTTTATGCAACAAAAACGTGCCTTTCTGGAGACGTTTTATGACATTATTATTATGCTTTGGATTCATCGTCTCAGACTTGTCGTGAAGCGATGCTGCTCGATGGTCTCGTAGTAATAGTTCAGTCTTCCCAGGACTGAAGTGTTTGTGACACGTCTGTGCCCGACAGTGGATTCCCTTCTCAATGGCTCTTTGTTGAACTTGGTGTTACCAACCAATGTTAACTAAAAATGTTAACAATGTTAAACTGAGATGATGCTACGAAACGGAGTCGGTCGCATTCCTGTAGCTTTAGATGAGCATCAGAAGGTCACGTTCACAGGGGGGAGGAACCAAGTAAGAAGCCTCTCCAACTCAAAATGTTGCACCTGGGGATTAATGTTGACACAACGTGACGCAATCTTCCACGAGATATGGTGTTTGTATGGAAAGATTTATACATAATAATCAACCTCACAGTCTCTGAGGGGAGAATACCAAGCCACACCTGTCCTTTGTCTGCTCTCCCCACACACACACACACACACACACACACACACACACACTTAATGCAACCAAATATTATTCAGATATCCAGACTCTCGCACAGCCTCTGACTCTCCTAGACTACTAAATAGTACAAATGCCTCCCAGACATGTTAGCACTGAAAACAGGTCTGCTGCGTTCCACCGGTGCGCCTGTGTGCGTGTGTGTGTGTGTGCGTGTGTGCGTGTGTGTGTGTGTGTGTGTGTGCGCGCCGTGTGTGTGTACTGAAGCCAGTCCGGCGAGCTGGAGCAGTCTGACCCGTACCAGTTTGATTCAAGATTTGAGGTCAAATGTGTTCCCAAGTTAATGGGACGCTCCCACACATGCTGGCATATCCCAGCTGCTGCGGAACGCTCTTCCACCGACACGGAAAACAAACGCTCCTTCATTTTGGTCTAGTTAAAGATTTTCGTTGATAGATAATAGAAATACATCTCAGCAGCAGCTGATGGTAAAAATCTGTCTTTCAAATGAATGAACACCTATAGCAGGCTTCTTAAAAGTGAATCCGTATCCAATAAAAGCATGTTCACTCCTGGTAATAAAATGCCTGATAGATCACCGCTAGAAAAGATTTTTGTAAAAACGAGATATGTTTGGAGATTTATTCTCGCACTCGTTTGAGAAAAGGAGAAAGAATCGATGAAAACTGAGAAGGTTGTTATGAGAAGAGAAAACAAATGAGACAAAGTCCTCAGAGAAATTAGGCTTCAGTTGCCATGGATACAGTATCAGTATACCATCATACCCTCCTCTGGGCTTTTAACAAGCACACCTGCCTCGCCCAAGCAAACACACACACACACACACAGACTGAGGGCGGGGCAAATGAGGGTTTTCTTCCTATACATTCTGTTCTTTTTGGGTCAAACATCCACAGCTCTCTCCTGAGCTTTGGACTCTTTGTATTCAGTCTTTTATCGTCCAGTTTATTTTATCGCGTTGCTAAGTGTGATGTAGTAATGAGTCAGGATTCAAGTATCAGCCGGCCGAAGAATTCAGGTCTCCGGTCCAGTTTTACGGAGGAAGTGGAGCAGAGAAGCGGCGCATGTTGGACTTTAACGTGCCGGCGGTGAGGCGCGTGGAGCGCCCAGCACGGGGTGAGTTTGAGTCCTCTGCTCCTCCGCTGATGTGTTCCGTGAGGTCATAGGTGCTGGTGTAAAGTCAGCCGGTTGGTGCAGGTTGCAGCTTCAGAGTCGCTGGATGAAATGAATCATCCACGCTCGAGCTGCAGGAAAAGCTCGAGGACAAAAGTCTGCATGCGAGGGAGGGAGAGGTTTTAATGTCACGGGCCCTGGATGACGGGGTCTGACTTCAATCAGGGATGTTAACCCTTGACACAGTTTTTCTCCTTTATCTTGACCTTCAAGCTCAAAGGTTGGAAAATCTGACATTATGTAAATATTATCAGCTTATTCCATTTTCATTGAGGCTATGAGACGTTAACACAGACTGCAATATTTTAAAGACATGTCCCATATTTCAGCATGACGTGTATCCCAACAAGATACACGTCTGTTCCTTGAGGTCGTGGAAAGAAACAATATTAAATTGAACAACTGGTCGCGGTTCCACCATTTTCTTATAATTTAAGTTATGCAGTTTAATGATTTTGAGGAGTCTGATTTCATATTCCATCCACATTTAATACGATTCTTTCCTGAAAATGCAACACCATCTGTTATCTGACACTGTACCTGCAGCTCAACGTACCTCATAACAGAGTCATATATAATATTATTAGGCCATGAATGTTGTTCTACCCGCCTCCGTTTGCGAGAGACCACAGCTGCGGAGTTGCAGCCTTGTGTTTCATTCCGGCACCGCGGCGACAATGCGCTGCTTTCTGGGGCTCTGTGTGTTCTGAACCCACGTGACACATTTCACGCGTTTGTCCCAGGAGTCTCTTTTAAACTGCACGAGGAGGTCCGGCGGAGTCGCGTGCCTGCAGCCGCCGATGTGTGTTATTAGTTTTTCACCGTTGGGTCTCGGGGCTGTTGACTCGTCAAACAGGTAGAGACAAAGAGACGAGTCGGACGAACGAGAGGCAGCCGGAGGGGGTCGGAGTGCTCTTTGAGAGGCATTCATTCCTGAGCGGGATGTCCGGTCCGGTCCTGTCATTTCTCGTCAGCTGTGTCGTTTTCGTACCCCGCGGTCCCTGGAATGTGCCGTGTCCTCTTCGCTGCCTCCTTCCCCCCTCGCGCTGAGCCACGAACCGTAAATGTAGTCAGGTTCTATTGGTTTCTGTGGAAACTAAAAACGCGACATGGCCCTGGTATCCAAACCTTTCACACTATATAAGATATAATTTCCTGAAAGCGTATAACCAATGTTATCGTGTTATGAGCTCGCTCCATGAGGAAAACAAAACGGGTTTTTCTTGTTGTTCCGTGATGCAAACGGTGTTTGTTGGTGCCAACGTGCATACGGGGTCAAAAGGTCACGACACCCGCTCGTCAGTTCAGATGTTGTGTCCGGGAGGCAGTGAAAAGCCCCCTCTCTCCCCCCCCAGGTCAGTCTGTCTGTCTGTCT